>JAVXUP010000026.1:0-600000 GCA_033070095.1 Escallonia herrerae | reverse complement strand
ACGGTAGGTGGTGTTGAAAGTCACAACATCCCCAAAATGCTAATAAGCAAGTCTCGAACGACCGTCAACCCAAAAAATTATGGTAATTCAATGCTTGTCGTCAAGTTTATACTCATAGGTAAACTGCTGGTCCTCCATCTACATCTGCTTCAATGTGCTCATTGTGGATTGAGCATCATTGAGGTCATACGTGGCTTGTCTTTGGGTTCGGATCACGTTACGAATGTCTGTCATTTTAAAGTTCAGATTCTGAATTCCCCCAGCCTATTCAACAAGAATATTAACAATGTCAGTAGGTCTTATCCGCTCATTATTCATTGTATGAATCAGGCTCCTTGCGACATTATCCATCTTCTCGTGTTAATGCATCTGACTCATCTTTGAAGGGGTTACTAACGGGTGATTGTGTGCCAATTCCAAGCTAGTAATAAACCAATGATCTTGCTTGGGTTTATGGCTTACGAACATCTTGACCTTACAATTCGTGTGCACAAAAAAGTCCCGTCTTCGCGGCACATATCCTATTTCGTCATCACTATCATCATTACCGACGTGTTTCTAATTTTGCAATGGGTGTCTGCTCCTATGACACTCATATAACCGAGAGCATATTTTCTTTTGTTATGTTGCTTGTTCTAGTTGTTTTGATTCTAATGTCAAAACCAACCCTCAACGAATACGCTCGAAAACATTCTTCGGTTTCTTCCAATATTCAAAATGTTCGTTCGCCCTAGATACGGATTACTAGCATCTACTGGGGTGTTCGAGCTTTACACAGAATCCAACATTGTGAAACAAAACCTATGTAGAAATAAATTACACATGCCAAATACAACAAATTCAAATCACTTTGATGATTAATTTCTTGAACATAACATATTAAAATCACATTGATGAATAGACAAATTTAGCATGCCAAATACAACAAATATAATCTCAAGAAAATGCGAATTTAACTATAATTAATTTCATGAACATCACAAATTAAAATTACTTTGATGTATAAAAACTTCATCATTCTACCGATAGAAAAACTTCACAATTCACAAACTTACATTGCTTGAGTGAAGCTTGGAACTTAAAGGGAACTGAAAATGGAGGCAAGTGGATCTCAAGGATGTAAAAATAAAAAAAGACCTGAGGATTATGATACTTTTGAATATATCTGGCACGCCGTCCGTCACACTGTCTAGCAGACAGAGTGGGGGGACAAGATGTGACACGTGTCAGCCAAAAGTAATCTACCACGCTGTGTGACGAATAACTTTTTGACTGACAAGTGTCAGGGTAAAAAAGTTGTCCACTACACTGTGTAGGGGACGGGGCAGGGCGGGGTATTTTGGTCAAAAAGACCATTCGCCACACTGATGGTAGACAATTTTTGTTTTTAATAAAACAAAAAGATACAGGCAGATCGCGCGAGCAACTTAGGCCAAGTGCCCAATGGTCAACGGATGCCCTCACACACACACACACACACACACTAAAACATTGAACCAAACGTACAAACATCAAACGTGTGCTTCCGATAGCGTGCTAGGCATCCATTGATAGCGAGTATATAAACAAACACGTGTCCAAAGGACCTCTCAATTGAAGAGTTGTTCAAACCTAGTCAATATTACTCATTGATTCATGAGCACGAAGAAAGTACGAATTCATTGAGATTGAATTTACTTCACAATAAAACCCAAACATTGAACCAATCGTACAAACCTCAAACGTGTGCTACCGGTAGCGTGCTAGGCTTCCATTAATCGCCAGTATATAAACAAACACGTGTCCGAAGGACCCTCTCAATTGGAGAATTGTTCAAGCATAGTCAATATTAGTCATTGATTCACGAGCACAAAGCAAGTACGAATTCATTAAGATTGAATTTACTTCACAATAAAGAATTTAACAATGGCACATTTGGTGAGTTGATGGTATCATCTGAATAAGAAAAATAATAGGTTGGAAATATTGCCAAAAGGAAAGACTAGAAAAGAAAGTATAACAAAGCCATTAGGCTTCTCTAACGTGTGAAAAAAAAAAGCAAAAAAAAATAAAAATGAATGGATAAATCTGTTGAAAGTTTTCTACGACTAGTTGCTTTCTTAGCATGATGATACTACACATTCTATAAAGCAATGAACCTGGGTATTACGTATGCAATAGCAACTTTAAATGGCAAAATATGAGGATTAATGATAAAACCTTAGGTAAGGCCATGGACTAAGGGGGAAAAAAGCCATATGCCAATTAATGTGTCAACAGTAGTTAGGCAGAAAATCCTTGGAATTGATAATTCTACTTCGTATTCAAACTAGTGTTAAAGAAGAGGAGGGTGGATCAAGCGATGTGAGCAGAGTCACATGTTTCATTGAATAAAGAAAAGAACCTTAAAACGTTAAGAAGTAACTTAGCTATGAAACTGTAAGGTAGAGTCACAAAAAAACACAACTACCCAACAAGTGATGTGAGCAGCCAAAAAGGGTAGAGAACAGCACAACACTGCAATTCTCCAGCAATTAAAAAAAACTACCATAATAGTATTCCTTCGGCAATTCACTACAATGCAAAGTACGAAGAACAATTGGGTTATCCAAAAAATTCTAAATACCAACAACAAGAATTCCTTGTCACAGTAAAAGTTAGGAATCATTTACCTTATACAAGCAATTGGCAAAAGTTCAAAATAAAAAAAAAAAATGAAGGCGAGAAATTAGAGAGAGAAACTCCAACTTCTCTCTAGTTTGCACAATTTTTAATCTCCATTGAATCTGGCTACTGCAATCAAGAACGAAGATGACAGATCAATAAAAGATACTACACAGTAAAAATCCGATGGAGATAGCATAGGATCCTCCGGCATGACGTTCATTGAGACTTTGTGGAGCGGTTAAAGTTGCGTTTACGGATGAATTCGTAGGAATGGAATGGCAGAAAACTCACTCAAATAAGTCAAATTTTACTCACCGTGATGAAGAGAAAAGAAGAGTGATCTCCTTAGGATCACAAGAAAACAGATTAGATGTGAATGATCTCAGACCAAAAGTTTTGATGGATTCCAGTACTGACTCTGATCAATAACAAAATCTTGCAGAAACAGTGGATCAATTGAAAAAAGAAATGCAAATCTTAGGACAGGAAAACAAGAAATTAAAAGATTCATTAAATACGAAGGAATGGAATTGCATGGTCCAAAAGGGACAACGAAGGACACAATTAATGGCGGAAAATGAAGCGTGTGATTTAGGGGCGCGTGAGGCCTACATTCTGACATAGCGCGTGAATTACAACGACGGATACAATCCTGATGTGGAAAAAGTGGGGGATATGCAAACCAACTCTTTCAAAAAGTCGTTGGAACCATCGGGTAATCACTACAAGAAAATTCACTTTTATCGACGGAATTTTCTGTCGCTAAAAGTGGTTATTCCGTCAGTAAAGGCTTTTAACGACGGACTGTCTGTCGCTAAAAGTCCGTTGTGACAACCCCGTCATTAAAAGATTAGAGACGTAGTTTGGTTGTCCGTCGGGAAAAATGCAATTTTTACAGACGAAATTTCCGTCGCTAAAGGTATTTTCTATGTTTTGACTAATTTTTGAATTTTTTTCGAAAAAATTTCAAAAACTTTTAGCGACAAACTTTCTGCCGCTAAAAATACATTGCAAAGTCTTTAGTAATATTAGTTTTGTCGTTAAAAATGTGTTTCTAAAACATTCATTGATATGTAGGAGGACTTTTAGCGACGGAATTCCGTCGCTAAAAAGCTAAAAAAAGATTTTTTTTGGGGTTATTTTTTTATAAATTCAAACCTACTTCAAACAATTAATCCTAACCAACCAACCCAACAACAATTTAACTCTTTAAACTAAGATTCATCCTTTATCAAAGTTCAAGTAATACAAATAAAATTTAAGTCATAAACACACCAACTAATACTCGATACAACAAATTACATGTTCACTAAATACAATAGATGACATTGTACAAATCCAAAAAACAAAATAACAAGTTTCATTGAAACTAAAAAAATATAAATCAAGATCCTTGCTCTGAAGCCTGAAAAATATCTCTATGTCCACAGTTGTTACTTGTTTCTCTTTGTTGATCACAACATGAAAAAGAGCATCAATTGCACAAAGGAGTATCAGTTGCTACCTGACAACATCATAAATTACACAATCATTAAAGATTTTTATTAAAGAACTTGGAAGATGACAAATAACTAATCGTCAAATGCTTATAGAGCCTAAGGAATTGTTAGTACGGCTCACAAAAATTACCTCATGCACATATTCTAAATATAAGTGCCTAAAACATGTGAATGTTATATCATTAATAGCTGGAGAGAGCAGCGTCCAAACACGCGAATCGCATATCATGTAATACCTATCCTGAATTGTGGCTTATGTTGAGATCAACAAGGACGTTTAAAAGACTGAATTCCTTTAGGAAGTTCATCAAGTTATGATTTTCTTATTGTTTTCACCAATTTGCTTATTGTTTTCAACTAATTTAATGTAAGCACTTGACAATGAAATGTTATGGATAAGTTATGAAGAAAAATGTGGATAATGCCCCCCTTTTCATGTACCCAATGAGTAGCAATTTAAGCCTTGGCTATTAAAGGTTTAATAACATGCAAATCATGACCAAATGCAACAAGAACATTGAAACAAGAATAAAATACCAGGAAAGAGAGATGAAAATAGACAGTCCTCTACTAAGATTGCAAGGTCAACAACAATGTTTGTTACCTATTCAAGGACAATTCCAATCACACTCCTTGCAACTGATGATGAGCCAATATCCACATTGATCTGCATATATAAGATGTTCTTTTAGTTTAATGTTATTCAAGGAGCAGAAGGAACAAAAACCTAAGCCAAAGGGAACTCTAATAGGCCTGTTTAACTGTAAAATAAGTTGGATAAAAACCAGAATGATATTTTAGGATCAAGATTAACCATTAAGTGACAAAGCATACAGTTTGACACTTTTCTTCCTACAAGATATATGTACAAACACATTACTCTAGCCTACATTGAAGAAAACCACAATTCATTGTAACACTTTATAAAATGGCAACTTCAAAGTATATGCATAAACAAAGATTAACTCAAAAAGAGGAGATTGCAGGACTATTCAATTAATTTGCCAAGCCAAAATAGCTAAAATTTTCATTCATTATTCTTGTCACGCTTTATCGCTTTTGGTTCTTTTTGAATATTGTTCAAGTAAAAGCACAACTGCTATTGATATACTCAGTGCTAAAGACCATGTCACTATTTGCTTGTCAAACCTAATTCTAAAACCCTAATTAAAGTAATTTTATCTAACACCCTTAATTCCATACTCTAATTGAAACTCCTAAACTTTAAAACCTTAATCTAAAACAAATTAACAATCAATTAGTCCATTAGAAGAATAAGAAAATAAAAATCTAACAAAACTATTCTAGAAAAAAGAACAAGAATTGAACTAATAAAGAATAGAAAATTCATCAATGGAAGGAGGAGAAATTAAAGAGATATAATGAGATTGAGGAGGAGATGAGCACTTACCGTCGGCGAGACTCGAGATATAGGGGTGAGGAATGGTCGCCGCCGCCGTCCGGTGGACTCCGGAGTCTAGACTCCAGAGAGATAGTGAGAGTCGCAAGTTGCAGAGACCAGAGAAAGAGGCGAGATTGTGTCGTGCGTCGTGCGTGGGTTTTGAAGTCGTAGAGATCCAGTGTGGTTCCACCCCTAACGGCATCAGTAGGGGTGGGGGTGGGTGGCTTTGGAGATGGGTGCCATGGGAGGTGGGAGGGGGGTGACGGAGGTGGGCTTTGAAGCTGGAAGGGTGAGAGAAATGAAGACGAGGAGGACGAGTGAGCGGCGGGGAGAACATAAAGAAGGGTAGAGTTTCTCTAATTTTAACGACTTTTAGCAACGGTAAAAATCCGTCGCTAAACGTTATTAAAAAATTGGAAAAAAACATTTTCCGAGCCAAAAAAATCCTTTCAAAAATAAAAAAAATGAGAATTAGCGACGGATTTTTCCATCGGTAAAAGTTTGTCGCTAAATCTCTTTATCGTCGGGTTCCTCTGTCAGTAAAGATATTTATTGACGGACTGTTACTGACGGACTGTTCCGTCACTAAAAGAGCCTTTAGTGACGAAATTCTATCCGTCGCTAAAATTCCGTCGAAAAATGATCTTTTCGTTGTAGTGAATTTTCCACCTTTACCCTCAATTGGTAAAAAATTCACAAATGCAGCAATGGGGTAACAAAGACTGCTGAGATTAATGGAGCAAAGATGTCATATGCAAATATTGTAAAGCCAAATAGGGATTATGTACAGGAGAAAAAATTGATGTATGCCCCTCCGCAGTGGATTAATGAGCAGAAGGGGGTGAATACACAATTGATGAGATTGAGCCCGAGGTTAAACAGTGGGAAAACTCATTGGTGGCAGATGTTCTGGGAGAACGCCCACAATTCATGTCATGAAAGGATATCTTAAAAGAAAATGGAGACAATTTGGCACTTTTAAGGTGAGTCTCTTATAAACTGGTGTCTTCCTTATTCGTTTTAATTTGGAGGAAACTAGAACTTTGGTTACTGAGAAAGGCCCATGGTTTTTCAATAGCAAACCTGTTATCCGGCCTGAAACCAAGGACTGCTGAGATGTCTTTGGACAAGGATGACTTGAGGGTAATTCCAATATGGATACAATTACCTCATCTCCCCTTACAGATTTGGTCATCACAAATGTTAGGCAGAATTGGTAGTGATGTTGGCAAGCCTCTGTTTATGGATAATATGACAGCTAAAAAGGATAGGCTTCGGTATGCTAAGATTTGTGTGGAGGTGGAAGTAAATGCCTTACTGCCTAAAAGTATACCATTGAAAGGCCCAAATGAGAGTATTATACACCAAAAGATAGTCTATGAATGGTTGCATGTGAAATGTAAGCACTGTCAAAAATATGGACATCAATCAGAGAAATGTTATAAACAGCCCCACTCAAGCAAGTTTGGAAGCCTAAAGCACAAATAGATGTTGATCTGACAGATGAGCAGAATGAGAAGCCTGTTGATATCAACAACCTAGAATAGAACAACATATGCTTAGTCACAAGTCCTGGCATTGTGACAACTGGGAATAGTTTTTCTGTATTAGAAGATGTGGATAGGCCAAGTGAACCTCAACAGGAAAGTAGTACCTCAAAAGAAAAGGAAACTGGGCAGTCAAATAGCAAGCAGCCTAAAATGGCTAAGGGCAGCAATGGCAAGGGAAAAGGTGTTAAATTCAAATGAGTATCATTGCTAGCTGAAATATAAGGGGTCTAAATGACCCAGTGAAACAAGCTGAAGTGAAGAAAATGTTGAAAGAAAAATAAGGTTTAAATAATGGGACTCTTGGAAACCAATATCAGGACGGAAAATGTAGAGAAAATAAAAAGGAAGTGGAGTAAGGTTTGGAGCTTTGAGTATAATCTCAATAAATAAAAAGGAGATTCAAGAATTTGGGTGGGATGGAATACTGGGAATGTGAACTTCACTGTGGTTAGCATGTCTAGCGAACATATTACTGGTCAAGTAAAATCACCAGGGCAGGATTTCTATATTACCTTTATATGCAAATAATAAAGGAGAGAAAAGAAGGTTACTATGGCACAATGTGATACATGATGCTAATCAAATTGGACAGTAGCCATGGTTGGTGGTGGGGGATTTTAATGTAGTTAGATGCGGTGAAGAAAAACAAGGAGGGGCCAGTATAACCATCAGAGATGTAGCTAAATTTAACAATTGCTTGCTAAGAACACATTTAGATGACATGAGGACAGTAGGTGATTTCTTCACATGGTGTTATAACAGGGAGGAGGACATGATACTATGCAGATTGGATAGAGCTTTGCAAAATGAGGGGTGGCTGGACATGTACCCTAGCACAAGAGTAGAAGCAAAGGCCCCAGATATTTCTGATCATGCTATGATTCTAATACATACAATGCAATATCAGTACAAAGGACAGAGACCTTTTAAATTCTTTAATTTTTGGATGAGGCATAGTAGTTTTTCTCAAAAAATGAAGTCAATTTGGGAAGGAAATGATACTGAAGATGCTTGTCACCAGCTCAAAGCCAAGCTCAAATTATTGAAACATGTTTTAAAGCAGCTAAATAAAGAACATTTTAGCAACTTATCTGCTACAACAGCTGATAAATTCAAGGAGCTTCAGGAAATTCAAAGCCAAACGCTTCAACAGCACAGTCTAGATTTAGTGCAAAAAGAAAGAGTTGTTCATAAACAATGCTATGAACTAGTGCATACTGAGGAAGCCTTTTACTATCAAAAAGCAAGAATCAAGAACATGCAATTAGGGGATAGCACAATATATTTTTTCAAGAAGATGCTGGTTAACAGTGTCAAAAAAAAAAGATACTAGCTTTAAATGATGAGAATGGGACTCAAGTTGTGGGGGCTAAGGAAGTGCACCAGGTAGCAATTAAACACTTCTCTGATTTTCTTGGCACTCCAGTACTACCTCAACCTCAGATGATGAATAGGATGAGTGTTATCAAAAAGCAGGTGACTCAAATAGACCAGGACATGCTTATAGCCCCTGTGGAGGAGACTGAAATAAAGGAAGCTAGTTTTTTCCTTAAGCCCAATAAAGCACCTGGACCTGATGGCTATAGTTCAGAATTCTTTCAGGCAAACGAGAATGTGGTGAGACATTAGGTAATGGAAGCTATGAAAGAAATGTTGAATAAGGACAAAGGAATTAAGCTGTTCAACAGCACCAGTCTAACCTTAAATCCTAAGGTCTCTTGCCCTAGCACTATGAAGGGATTTAGGCCAATTTCCTGCTGCAATGTAATATACAAAGGGGTATCAAATATTATTTGTGCAAGACTCAAAAAGGTGATTCCCAGACTGATTAGTAGAAGACAATCTGCTTTTGTTGCGAAAAGGAGTATAGCAGATAATATTCTTTTAACGCAAGAGTTAGTAAGGAATTATCATAAGAATGTGGGAGAGCCTAGGTGTGTAATGAAAATTGATTTGCAAAAGGCTTATGATTCAGTGGGGTGGGACTTCTTGAAGACAGTACTGGAAGTCATGCAATTTCCTCCTAAGTTTGTAAAATGGATTATGCAATGTGTTACTACAACAAGGTTTTCCATTAGCCTTAATGGGAACATGGATGGATTTTTCACTAGCTCAAGAGGTCTGAGACAAGGAGATCATATCTCCCCATATCTTTTCTTTCTAGTGATGGAAGCTTTCACAGGGCTAATGGATGATTATACACAATATCCTAGCTTCTCATTTCATCTAAAATGCAAAGACTTGAATATAAACCATATGAGTTTTACTGATGATCTGTTCTTAATGGCTAAAGCTAATAAGAGCTCCATTGAGATTCTTAAACTGGTGTTGAATGAATTTGAATTACTATCTGCCTGGCACCAAATCTTAACAAAAGTGCACTCTGTACAGCAGGGGTGGATGAAGGATGTGTAAATCAACTTGCTGAGGTAATTGGTATACCTATTGGTAAACTCCCAGTTACATATTTAGGGGTCCCTTTGATTTTTACAAAGTTACAATAATACAATGATTGCAAGGTTTTGGTAGGCAAAGTTACCAGGAAAATCTCAAGTTGGACTACGCACTATCTTTCATATGTTGGCAGAGTACAACTGGCTATATCAGTCCTAGTAAGCATGTAGGTATATTTGATGTTCTATTTTTGTCCTTCCAAAGAGAACTATCAAATAGATTGAAAGGAAAATTAAAGCCTTTGTCTGGCATGGAAAGGATGTCAAGTGCATAGAGGCCAAAGTTGCATGGAAGGACTTGTGTCTTCCAAAGAAACAAAGGGGATTAGGTTCGAAGAGATTGGAGGAATGGAACAAGGCAGCCATATGCAAACACTTATGGTACTTGGTACACAAAAAGGATTCACTATGGGTTAAATGGTGCCATATGTCATTAAACAGAGACATATTTGCACATTTAAACCCCCAGTGAATTTCTCTTGGACATGGAGTAAAGTTGTGAGAATTAGAAATCAATTTTTTTAAATTCTTTAGATATGCTGTTGGTGATGGGAAGGAAACATGGCTATGGTATGGTAGATGGATATCTGAACACACCTTGCTTGAAAAGTTTGAGCAAAGGGCATCTTATGATGCTGGACTGAGCTTAGACAGCAGAGTGAGCTCTATAATTCATAATAATGAATGGAGACTACCTTGCATCAGATCAACTGAGTTGAGTGAATTAAATCAGCATTTATCAGAAATACCAAGACCTGACACTACAAGACCAGATCAGCTCAAATGGCTGAGCATCCCAGTGGTATATTCTCCATTAAGACAGCATGGGAGGCTACCAGAACTAAAGCTCCTCAATGTTCCTGGTGGAAGTTGATATGGTTCTCAAGGCATAAACCTAAGTGTGCAATGATTTTATGGTTTCTATGTAGAGGTGGATTGAGAACAAAGGATAAACTAAAGGAGTGGCAGGTCACACAAGATGATATATGTGTGCTATGTTGGAATCATTGTGAATCGATAGAGCATTTATTCATGAAATGCCAATTTGCTCAAGAATTGTGGTCCTTAGTACTAAGGAAATTGCAAGTCAGTATTAGATTATCATCATGTGCTCAGTTTTTACAAACAGCAAGTGTCAGGTTCAGGGGGAAAAGCTTCAAGGCAAAGCTGTTCAAATTGGCTGTTACAACCATAGTTTATGGCATTTAGCAAGAGAGAAATTCCAGAATCTTTGAGAAAAAGTTTGCAAATGTTCAAGCGTGCTGTTATGTCATTCAACAATGGATCAAATTCAGAGTATATAGTTGGCAAAAAGCTGTGTTCATGGATAGAAACAGGGAGCTGTGCAAAGCTTGGGAGCTAGATACTCAACAAGGGTTACATGTAGATTAATTCAGTTTTGGTAATCATAAGTGGATGTATAGTGAGTAGATTAGTTGCTGTGACTTAGTAGGCTTTACAAAAGCAAAGTGGAAAAGGGTAGCAACCAGGAAGGAGAAAGACGGCCGGAAGAAATTGACAAATTATGCAAACACCCCCCAAACTTAAGTCACTTATTCAAAAAGCATTAAAACTTTTCTTATATTACGAAAAAGTCACAAACTTATTTACTGAATAATCTATCTATCTATTTTATGGCAATAACATACCATAAATAAAAATTTCCAGAAAAGAAGTTAAATGCCGTTAAGAAGCGATGAACTTCCTGGGGTAGTACATCCTTCACGCGAAAAGTTATTGTGAGATAGTGGTTTCAGTGCGTATTCAAAGAGCTAGTAGGCGGCTATGGTCTAATATATTGTACCCTCCTTGAACATATATAGACTACGACTTTTATAAAAAGAATAAACTCTGAGCCAAATGTGCCACTAGTAACGTTGTGACGAGACACATTTGGCGACAAAAGAGATGAATATATAAGCACCCTTACTTATAAGAAACGAGTTCGCGGAGCATCACCATTCCCGCCATTAATCTTCCCTTTGCACATAACCCTTAAACTTCCAATTAACAACACGAACGAGCCCCTTCCTCTTCTCAAGGCATTTCCAGAACAAGAACTAACGGGAAAAGAGCTCCCTAGGCTCGACCAGATTCAGCGCAACGACGCGCTTGCCACTCTCGAGCTCCCCATCAAGTTACACCATCTACCTTCCACAATCAAGCAGCACCCAGTTGCTTGCATGCATAGTCTGTTATCTGTTTGCGTGTGGGTGAGTGTACGTCAGTTTTTGTGTGTGCACTTATTTTAACGTCACAATCATGGCAGAGCACAGAGAACCCCAATCAGACGAAGTTAGGCCAATGAAGAAACGCATACCCGAAACCCCTAATGCTATGAGGCGCTCCCCGTGTGAAAGCAGCGGTTTTGGTGAGGAAAGGAAAAGTAGGGCCTGGGGGGCTTTTGATTTGGAGTCAATGAAGTTGGAAGAGGAGAATGTAGCGCGGGTTGTGCCAGGTAGAATAATGGCCGTGCGGTTTTTGCCTTGTTTTCATGTGAGCATGGTGGTGGTGGGGAACAAGTTTGGGGAGGTGGGGTTTTGGAACATGGATACTGAAAAGGAAGATGGGGATGGCATCTACGTTTATCATCCTCATCTGGGGCCGATTTCTGGAATCTTGGTTCAACCATTTTCCTTGTCAAAGGTACAACTACTGTGCCTTCTTTGAAGTGTGTTCGCTTTTGAAGGTGTAAGGTTTCTTGTTAACAAAACGCTGGCTTTTGCTTCAATGGTTCCGTCTCATGAAAAGTGCCTGTTTGAAAAGCAAACGCTGGCTTTTGGTTCTGGAATTTTGGTGTATGCACCTTCTTACTTTCGTTTGCACTTTAGTATGTTAAAGGGTGAAAGTTTAACATGGAATATTCATAATTCGTTGCTCAAGATATCACCTATAGTCGTTGAATATTCTTTTTCTTTTTTTAACTATTATAGGTCAGTGCTTATATAGTGGTTAATGTTGGAACTGTTCGTGCAGGTGTTTACTGCATGTTATGATGGATTTGTTCGATTGATGGATGTGGAGAAGGAGAGATTTGATCTTGTGTACTACAGTGACGAGACAATTTATTCCGTTTCTCAGCGGCCAAATGAAGAGAAGTGTTTATTTCTTGGTGAGGGTCGAGGAGGACTTACTTCCTGGGATGAGAGGGCTGGAAAATCTTCATCTTCATGGATGTTGCACCAAGACCGGGTCAACACCATAGACTTCAGTTCAAGCAATGCTGACATAGTGGCCACAAGTTCTACGGATGGGAGTGCCTGCATTTGGGATTTGAGACGTATAGTCGCAGATAGCAAAAAATCCTTGAAAACTGTTCATCACCTTAAGGCTGTGCATTCTGCGTACTTTTCACCATCAGCAAGTCTTCTTGCTACTACAAGGTATGCAATGCCATGTTGCCTTCCATTCTAGCATCAGTAGCCGAAGCATTTAGTTTACATCTTCTTGTTTATCAAGCAGTTTCGCCTTAAAGATGTTATGTAGCGCTCTTTAAGAGGTTAAACGTAGTATCTAAGTATTTGCAACATTCGAGCTGCATATCTTTGTACCTTTGACTTTTTGACTTTTTGACTTGAACGCGACGTAGCTGGTTTAGGCATTGTATTAATCTATACATATATAAAAGCACAGATAAGGTTAAATGATTAATATTTTTTTTCCTTAAATTACCCTTTTCTAATTGATTTTTTTTCCATAAAAGGTTAAAGATGAGTAAGGGTGTTTTTTACTTATAACATTTTTCCCACTAAATACCCTTCTTAAATTAGAATGTTATTTAAAAATGAGGGTATTTTTTGGCTTCTCACAGGATATCAAACCGCTTTCCTTAAAATACCCTTATTGGAATATATATTTTGATTAGAGTTAAGGATTATTTTGGACTTTTGATTAAAAAAAATTTCATTAAATACCTATTTTTAATAAGAGTGTGATTAAAAAATAAGGGTGTTTTGACTTCTCATATGATATCAAGTCTCTTTTGTTCAAATATCTTTATTAGAATATATGTTATTACGACTTTTATTTTCTTTAGAAAAAAAAAGAGAAGAAACCCTATGAAAATCCTATAAAATCATCTTAAACTTCAGCATGCTCTCTAATTATTGAAAAATTTCCTATCAAACTCTACCGTCTCTATTCATTTTAAAAACTAAACTACCTTCGAGTTATTAGATCTTCTCCATCATATTTGAATAAAGGAAATAACTTGTAGAAGTTCTCTGTGGCCTTTTGTGAGAAATGTAATATACCTAAACTAAATTGAATATTTTGTCAAAAACTCAATCTTTTTTAATTTTGTAGTGTTTCATATTTGTGTGGTGATGCATATGCTACATATTAGAATTATTCTGCATGTATATAAATTTCAATACAAACATATTAGTACATTAAAAATATCGTAAACATGAAGTCCAATTCTAGATTTGAATATGGACATAATGGTATAAGGAAGCTATCGTAAAACTGAAATTTTAGGATTTTTTTTATATGCATATTTAATCTTAACTAGAGTTAAATGACTAATCCTCTCTTTTTCTTCGTAAGATGCTCTTTTTAAACTAAAGTCTTCATACAAAATTAATGTTAATTAGGGGTTTTCTTTACTTGAAACTTTTTTTTTCACATCAAATACTCATTTTGAATTAGAGTGTCGTTTTAAAAAAGGGTGTATTTGGCTTCTCTTAAGATATAAAAAATCTTTCCTTAAAACACCCGTATAGGAATCTATGCTTTACTTAGAGCTAAGGGTTGTTTTGCCTTTTGGTTAAAAAAAAAAGAAAAAGAAAAAGATTCTATGAGAACTTATAAAATCACCCTTGAACTTTTACACGTTCTTTCCTTACCAAAAAAATTCTATCAAAACCTATCGCTTCCATTCACGTTAAAGTTAAATACCTCAGAGTTACTACATCTTCTCCATCAATTTTGATTCATGAAACAAATTTTAGAGAACAATGTGTTCTATAGCTTTTAAGAATAAGCATAATCTACCTAAACTAAATTGAATATTTTATCAGAAATTCAATCCTTATTTAATTTTGTACTACATATTTGTATATTGATGTGTATGCTACAAATATCAATAATTATGCATGTATATCTATTTCAATGCAAATATAATCGTACTTTGAAACTATCATATAACTAAAGTTTAATTTTAGATTTTAATTACGGACATATTGGTGTAAGAAAGCTATCGTAAAACTAGACATTTAAATTTTTTTTAAATGCATAAGAATTGCTGGATTATATAACTCTGCTCTTAATTATAACTTGAGTTTGTGGCAAGTACATAATCCTATATTCGTATTAGAGTTATTGGATTACCTTTATTTGCATGACAAGATATCCTTCATATGTTTATCATCTTTCTATGATCCATTGTATCCCGAGATATGATATTTTTACATGATAATATGTTTTTCACATACACACACACACACACACACATATATATATATTGCCTTATTATATTTCCTGATAAAGACTCCAATTTATTTCAGCTCAAATGAGTAATAAATTCTTTTGAGCTTGAAAACTCTCAAGTTTTGATACGCAAAGGGTTAAATAACTATTTTTTTTCTTAAACTATTCTTTTCAAGTTTTAAAGTTCTCTAAATATCTAGACTTTTTAGAAGATGAGGCTAAATTACTATTATTTTGGCTAACTTTAAATATTTTAAAGTTAAAGAAGTTCATTAATGCATCTTTTAGTGACAAAAGAATGAATATAACAAAAAAAGATAAGAATCTGGTCCTAGCATATAAAATAATCTCAAGAGATTAAAATGGTTAAATATTTTCCATTAAAATATCCTTTTTAGAAATAAAAGGTTTACAACAATTAAGCGAAATTTTTACTTTTAAAAAGGTGAGACTAACCTACAATATTTTGGGCTAAATATAAATAATTTACTGTTAATGTAATATCCCACATCGGTTGTGGGAGAGTTTGCGATTGGCCTTATAAGACCCTGCCTATGAACTCATAACTACCTACTTGGCTAGCCCTTTTGAGGGAGGCAATGTCCTGTGGTAGGACCGTGGACTGGGTCGTTATAGATGGTATCAGAGTCGACTCTCGAAAGCTCGGGCTGGGCTGTCCAGTCGAGTTGCCGATGGTTGGGGGAAACGAAGGCAAGTCTGGGTATATCCCACATCAAGAGGATGGTTGGGACAACGAAGGGTGAGTTGGGTATATCCTACATTGGCTAGAGATGAAGATTCTGAGTTAGGTGTGATTGAGCCTTAGCGAGGACGCTAAGGAATAAGGTGGGAAGATTGTAATATCCCACATCGGTTGTGGGAGAGTTTGCGATTGGCCTTATAAGACCCTGCCTATGAACTCATAAGTACCTACTTGGCTAGCCCTTTTGAGGGAGGCAATGCCCTGTGGTGGGGCCGTGGACCGGGTCGTTACAGTTAAAGAGGTTAAAATTAGACTAATGCATCTTTAAGTGACAAAAATATGTGAGTGAATTTAGCCCAATCTTATAAATATGACGCAAAGACTCTGTTTACCTTCAAAGAAAATTCTATCAGAACATAACCTTAAAAATTATCAACATCAAAATAACCTAGATTTTAAAAGGTGGGTTATGGAAGGCTTAATGATGGTGATTGTGCTTTGTGGAGGGTTGAATTGAGGCGATGTGGACTGTTTGGTGGCAGTGGGTGAATTGGATAGGTGGTGGGTTGATTGAACACAATGGTAGGCTGATTAGTGGTGGTGAAATGTTTGTTCTGGTGGTGGTTAATGGCAGTGGCTATCTTGGTGCTGGGCAATAGTTTGACGCCAACAAGAATCTTATATATCTTTTTCCAGCTTTTGAGTCTCAAATTCAAATTTTCATTTCTGTTCATTTGGTTTGTTGCAAGTGATTGGAATAAAAAATTTGTGACAATTGATTGGGGTGAGAAGGCTAAAGAAAGGTAAGAAAGTTGAAGAACACATGATGGTGGAATATGATTGTGGCTGTGGCTATAGCTGGTTGTGGGGGTATGTGTGGGTGGGACCGTGTGTCTGTATGTTGTCTTTGTGTGTGTTGAAGCTGAAGAAGTGTAAAGGGATGATGGTGGTGGGGCTGTATGGTGAGATGAAGGGACGATGACTGACATATGAAGAATTATATTCCTAAGTGAAGGACATTCTGGTCTTTTCATCTTTCACTTATTCAGTCAACTGGCATAAGTGCTATTTTTTCCACCTAATGGACATGTGTGTAATTTTATCTTGACCTCATGTTCATGGGTGCAATTAACCCTATAGTTTTCTTAACTCTAAAAACTCTCTGCCGTAGGTAATTTTTTCTTTTTTATTTTGATGATATAGGTCTTTATATGATGAATGATCTGGGTTCTAAATTATTCTTTATAAACTTTTGTTGAGTTTGTATTTCTAATAAACATGTAATGTGTATGTATAAATATAGGATGAAAAATGTAGGTTTGTGAATATTGTTGAAACTACTAGGTTCATTATTATTATCGATATCAACTTCACACACTTATTTCGTAATATAAATTTCAAAAGGAAACACGAGAGGTACACATGCATATGGACTTTTTAGATTAGGAGGTTTGTTGTTATCATATAAATCAGTATTAAAAAATAAAAGTCCTTATTGTGCTGTTAAGATCAACAAGGTCATGCTAGATAAAAATAAAAGAGAGGTTTATAGTACACTGTTAAGAGAATTTCAGAGTAAAATATAGATTTTTTAATTGAAAATGAAAAAAAAAGTATAATTAAGATTTTAGACAAATTGTACTCAAACATTGGAACTTATGATGAAAAGGTTGAAAAAAGACTTGCTTTTTATTTTAATCTTAAAATAAGAGATACATGAAGAATTTTACTCCATTCGTCCCAAATTATTTGATCAGACTGACTGTATGCTTATTTAATATATAAGTTTTATTATATGAGTTCTCATTCTATCCCAAGAGAGAGAGGGGGAGGAAGAAAGTGCTTTAATAGAGAGAAATTGATTGGTTGAGAATTAAACGCGAAGAGATAAGTAAAAAAAAAGTCTACAAAGGATAAACATATAAAAACACCTACATAATCTTTCTTAACTTGAAAATTGATTTTTTTTTTTGGGACAGCCCGAAAAGGAAATATGATAATTTTTTTGGGACAAAAAGAGTAACAAAAACAAATAAACTGCAGGGGATATTTTTAGCCCTCACCCCCTTAACCACCGCTACAAAAAATGGCCATCACTGTACAGAAAGAAAGAAGATGGATAATAAATGATACTGAAAATACTAAGTAATGATATTTTGAACTTTAGTAGTGATGCTTGTAGGAAAAAGTACCAAAACTCTAAAAGTAAACAATAAAAAAAACTTTGAAAAGATCGTTGAAAGTTAAAACCACTAAATTTGTTGCTTAATCAGCTCAGTTTCTATATGTGTCTTGCTAGATCTCTTGAGTTTGCTTGATTCTTGGCTTTAAGATGTAACATTTAAGCTTATAACTCATTTCGTCTTACAAACTTTGTCATATATTGTTAGCCATAACTTTTTCCCGTTAGACCTTTATTTTGGAGAATATTTTTCGGATTAATTTTTGAACTTTCTTAATATCACTTAACTGTAATTCAAACTTTTTTTTTTCTCAATTTCACTTCCTATACTTGTATATATGTCATCAAAACATGTTACTGGAAATTAGACAGCTACAATATATACGCTTGACATTAATTATCTCTAAACACTCTTTTCACTTTTATTACTGTACAATCAAACTTGTAATATTTCGTGAAAGTTTGATATTTGTGAAAGATATTTGAGACTAATTACAATGTTAATGTACTTTCGATAACAAGATATAATAAGAAACAATCAAAATTTTCTTTAGCGGCAACTTGATGTGACAAAAAAATACATATGATAAATAGTGAAAATATTGGTAATAATTGACGTGAAAAATTCGAGCTTGAAAGTAAGATCATGTCTTATGGAATTAATTTTTTATACTTTGAGCCTTTGATTAGAAGTTAATAATGATTTATTATTATAGTTTAATTATAATAGTCGTATTAATTAATTTTAATTGTATTTTTCACCAATGTTCACAATATTTTTATTTTAAATCTAATTAATTTTTTCATAAAAGGTTAAGAGATAGCAAGGACATTTTTGACTTATAACATTTATTTCCCATTAAGTACCCCTCTTTGGAGTTGAGGCTTATTAAAATATAAGGGTGTTTATGACTTCTTATACAATATCAAGCATTTTTCCTTAACTACCCTTATTAGAGCATAGAGTCTTATTACATATAATGGTTATTATGACTTTTGATACTGAAAATACTAAGTAATGATATTTTGAACTTTAGTGGTGATGCTTGTAGGAAAAAAAATACCAAAACTCTAAAAGTAAATAATAGAAAAACTTTAAAAAGATCGTTGAAAGCTAAAATAATTAAATTTGTTGTTTAAGCAGCTTAGTTTCTATATGTGTCCTGCTAGATCTCTTAAGTTCGCTTGATTCTTGGCTTGAAGATGCAACATTTAAGCTCATAACCCATTTTGTCTAACAAACTTTGTTATATATTGTTAGCCATAACTTTTTCCCGTTATACCTTTATTTTGAAGAATCCTTTTCGAATTAATTTTTCAACTTTCTTAATATCACTTAACTATAATTCAAACTTTTCTCTCAATTTCACTTCCTATACTTATATATATGTCATCAAAACATGTTACTGGAAATTAGACAACTACAATATATACACTTGACATTAATTATCTCTAAATACTCTTTTCACTTTTATTACTGTACAATCAAACTTGTAATATTTCGTGAAAGTTTGATATTTGTGAAAGATGTTTGAGACTAAGTACAATGTTAATATACATTCGATAACAAGATATAATATGAAACAGTCAGGATTTTCTTTAGCGGCAACTTGATGTGACGAAAGAAATACATATGATAAATAGTGAAAAATATTGGTAATAATTGGTGTGAAAAATTCGAGCTTAAAAGTAAGATCATGTCTTGTGGAATTAATTTTTTATACTTCGAGCCTTTGATTAGCAGTTAATAATGATTTATTATTATAGTTTAGTTATAATAGTCGTATTGATTAATTTTAATTGTATTTTTCACCAATGTTCATTATATTTTTATTTTAAATCTAATTGATTTTTCCATAAAAGGTTAAGAGATAGTAAGGGCATTTTTGACTTATAACATTTATTTCTCATTAAGTACCCCTTTTTGGAGGTGAGGCTTATTAAAATATAAGGGTGTTTATGACTTCTTGTACAATATCAAGTATTTTTCCTTAACTACCCTTATTAGAGCATAAAGTCTTATTACAAATAATGGTTATTATGACTTTTACTCAAAAAAAGAAGACCTAACCCTATATAATCATGCATGGTCTCCGAACCTTAGCTCACCTTGCCTCCATTCACTGTTCACTGATTGCCTGCATTGTAAGCTTTAAGGTGAAAGTTATTTCTTCAGCTCTATTGGCTTTTGATCATGCCTTTTCGTGCTTTATTATGCTTGGATCATCACGTTGGTGTTTTATTATGCTTAAGGTTATTATGCATGGAAAACCTTGAAAGTTGTTCACGGATTGCATGCAATATTGTTCACTAAATTCTAAGGTATTTTCTTTATCTTCTTGGGGGAGAAAATATGGATTTAATTATTAACTAATACATGAGTTTGTTTAAGTAGCATAAATCCTAGGGCAAGTTTATTGATGACGTAGAGAAATTAAGGTTTAACACTATTATGATGAGGGAGTTAATCATATATCCACTTGTCAGCTTAAGGTTTAAAGAATTAAGTAGATCTTTTGTTATAAGCAACTGCAATTTGATATTCAAGTAGATGCTTCACAGCAAACTCCAATTCGATGCCCCACTGACCTATGTGATTCTGTACACTTTGGACACTATCAAATTCCAATAATGAGGTCGTCTCTATTTAATCTAAATCAAGAGCCAACACTGTTCGAGCATTCGAACTCCGAATAACAGGCAGTAGCCAACATGTTTTTTTATTGAAAGCTTCATAGTGTTGCTTAAATATCCCCTTAGGCTCCTCCCGCACACAGCGAATAAGAAGAGTGTGCCTAGGACGTTATCAATCTTAGCTATTGTTCATATCTTTAGCTACTATTTGTATTAGAAGTTTTATTAACACAACTCACATATTTGTCTTAAGGTTACAAGAAAAATCTTCAACCATTCCGAGTGTCGAACTAAAACTCCATGCATAAATTCTATGCATCGCTGTTGCATTTTTTTTTCTATTGCAGCTGAAAAACTGAAAGTGACCTGATCTGGCAAGTAATCTCTTAAATTAACTATGTACGAAAGGCTTTGATACACAATGGCATTGTTTATGAAACCGGAAGACAACACTAGATTTGTAGAACTAGAGTTGTAACTAACCTATGCTTCATTTTGTCTTCCCTCTCGATTGTAGAGAGTTGATATCAATACCTACATGCTCACGTTCTGGGTCCCATTTTATAACTGAAATATTTCGAAGTCAACTGCAACAAATTGATTGCATGTAGAGTTCAGTGGCTGGTTTGTGAGGGCTAGGCTTCCACCTTTTCTTGGATTAATCGGAAGTCTGGAACCGGCTGGCACAAGGAAGAAAGTCAACCCATCACCATAAGTTGTACTTCCTTGCGAGTTGATGGTGAAAGAGAAATAGGTGGTGAAGTTTGGGAAGTTTCTTGAGGCCTTGTCCCAGAGGTGCATGGGGTTCATATAAGTAGCTCGACCTACTCTTGCAGCGGTATTTAAATCGTTCTGGTTTGTAACGAGCTGGATTGTACCATCTTCTGGATAAGCTTTCTCATAATAAATTATTTTACCATAATTGGGAGAAACCAGTGAAGTTGAAGGACAAAGGAGCTGCAAAACAAGGGGTTATTAGAAAGAACAGTATCAGTATGAAGAAGGGGGGATGGATGGGTCGGCCGGAGATGAATTTCAGCACTGCAACCAACCATGGTTAATAATAGATTTAGCTGCTACGCTTGCTTAATTGCCATAAGAGTGCGTCAACGACCCTTAATAAGCAATAAGGCCCTTGGTTATTAGCACTTGGTGCATGACAGCCCTTCCCTCCCAAGAGTGTTCATTAGCTTCATCCAGTACTAGGTTGCAAGAATTAATAATGGGATACAATCTGCTTCTAACTAAGGCAGTGGATGAGAAACAAGAAAAACCAGTCGTAAGGTCATGAACTTGAAATGAAAAGTACAATATTGACCTCATAGCTGGCGAAGAATTAGGATATAATCCATTCTACCAAGGATGATGCTCTGAGATTAGTGGAAGGCCCTTGAGAGGTGTACTACCTACTATAAGAGTTAAAAGATTATCTCAAGGATGTGAGTGACAAGTTATACAAGGCATTAATAAAAATCTTTGAGGTAATCTTTTCACCCATCCTTTGTATTTACTGGTGCAAGTAAGAATATTCTTTAAGAATCAAAGAAAGGTATATCCCTTATTTTATATAATTCTTACTGATGCAAGTAAGTAGTGATTTCCCCCTTAACCGACTTTCTTGCATCGGTTTTCGGACTCATTACACTTAATTTTGTTTAATTGTTTATTCCTCTCATGGGTATTCAAGAAATTAAAGGCTAATGTCAGTAAGGGTGCGAAGTGAAGTATTAAGAACAATGGATTCTTGTATTATGAGCAGACTTATTGTATCATTAGGGAGTTTCCGTCGACCTGAAGTCCTGTGAGAGGAGATTCATGGCGGGTTCGATAGCCATTCAGGGCTAACGAACTCCACCCGCTAAACTATAATATCAATATACATTATAATCTAACAAGCATAATTTGACCAACTTTTTGATGGGTTTAAAAGTGCTAGAGACCTCTAGCATTGATATGAACAACAATATTTTGTTTTAGCTTAGCACTTTTAGTGTTTAACTTCACAACCTGAAGTTACCTCCAGTAGTCTGACCAACAGTTCTTTTTTCGGCGGATTAGAGCATACGCTCTCTCATTTTTAAAAATTCATTTTATGATTTACTGCCATAAAGTTACTAAAAAGAAGAATGTTTGATGCGGAGTTTTTGAAGTCCAGTGGTTGCATATTTCTCTTGACCATTTTGCATCTAATTCACCTACAAGCAACTTGTAAAGGTATGTGTGTCACGAATCTGCTTCACTTGCTTAATTAATACAGAGTTTTTTTTTTCACTTGAACGAATGCTTGCTTGTGGCTTTAATTGCTTATTGTTGTCATGTATCTTCTTCTATATAGCTTATCTCCAAGTTTCTCTACTGAAGACAAATGAATAGGTTGTTATCTGAAAGAGGTAAAATATGTTAGTACAATAGGAAAAAAAGATTTTTATAGTATATTCTCATATGTATTACAAGAGTATATTTCATCGTACATTTCAGAAATGAGGCAAGGCTTTGACAAACTTGAAAAAAGGAAGAGCTACATTGCAAGTGATGAGCAGAAGCAAGGTTTTAATAGAGCAAAGAGGAGCGAAAGGATAATAGAAAGCAACTCAACTATAGAGGACAAAATGATAGTGAATCTACTCCTCTATGCAACAAAATAAGAAAAAGACCACGCTGGTTGCATCGAGCTCCACTGGTACTGCAATAATTTTAAGGTTGCATGTTTTTATCATTATTATAAGTAAAAAAATCCAATATACAATACGCACACAGACAAAAAAAAAAACAACAAAGATTCATTAATATGACACTAAATATAACAATTGTTTCTCTATAGGCCAAACATTGTATATGCCTACGTGCTCTGATATACATGAATTGGAGAGCACACCACTTTGCCTTTATTGTAAGGCAAAGAAGTTCCAATACGAGCCGCCAAGTTTTTGTTACCGAAATGGAGATGTTAAGCTAGCTCCCGTAGATGTCGCAGATGAACTATTTTTCTTATACACATCTCCATCTAAAGAGGCTCAACACTTCCGAAAGAATATACGTGCATATAATAACATATTCTCTTTCACATCCTTTGGGGTTAACTTGGACAAAGAGCTCGCATCTGCAAGAAATGGTGTTTACACTTTTCGAGCACAGGGTCAAATATACCATGATCTTCCGGCTCCGATACCTAATGAAAATGATCCGCACTACTTTCAGCTATACTTTTATGACACCCAGAATGAGATCCAAAATAGGATGAATATACTAGCAGATGAAAAGTTGAATAAAGCAGTGGTAAATAGACTCATGAGAGTTCTTCAGAACAATCGTTATGCACAGTTCTTGCGTAGGTTAAGAGATTATCCTTCATTTAAGGAACTTCAAATTCGTATTAGAAATGATGTCAAGTTGGATCAACGGCTTTAAAAAGCACCAACAACCGATCAAGTTGCGGCAATATGGATCGAAGGGAATAATCCAAACATACATCTTGAAAGAGATATTGTAGTTCATGCACACTCAGATCATAGACATCGTGTGAAGCATTATAAAAGGAGGTTCAACTAACAAAAGAGAAATTATTCTTCTCACCAGAGAGTAAGTAACTATTCATTTAAGTATTTTTAGAGTTATTTCTGTCACAATAGCTGATTGTTAACATATAGGCTAAACTCTATAATCATCTGCTTGTGGGGAGACATGGCTTTAAATGAAGGAAAACTACTTGAGGATATTGTTAACAAGAATCCAGTTGTTGCATTATCCAACTTAAGCGAGTCCACATTACAAGGTATGACATGTGATAAATATTTCCTTTTATAACATGTTACTTTCCAGTACTAATAATGATTTTACAGGAGAGAATCAATACTCAACATCATCACTTTCAGTAGTATAAGTGGAACATAGATGCAAAGAGGCTGAAAAGATCAAGAAATAGTATAACAATTACAAATATATTTTAATGCTCATAAATTAAGTATAAGTTCTTTCTTTTGTATAATATTATTAGCTAACAATTTGTGATGTTAGGATGAAAAATGCAATAAAGAACAAAACAATTGATTTCCTATTCTTGGAGAAACAAATGAATGAAGCAAAAGCAGCAAAGTTAGGAGACATTACATACAAACGCTCATCTCTGGAGCAGGTCAGCCAAACTCATATAGTAATGCATGCACATAATTGTATATGAAAATTTAGTGCACAAATAAAGCACATATCCCTTAACTTTGCTTACAGGATTCCTTATATTGCTTTGAAGCAATAATTCTTGAAGTTGAAAACAAAAGACAACCTTACTATGATGCTTGTGTACTTTGTCAAAATTAATTGGAAGATATAACAACACTACTGAATGCACAAATGGAAATGAGCCAAAATGCAAAACACAATCCTAGGTTAGTATAGTAAACGCAAATGACATAAAAAAATGCAACAACAATCATATTACTAATATCTTGTAATTGCTTTAAGGTACAATATTAGGCTCGATGTGGTTGATGACACATACAGGGCTACATCAGTTATCTTATTTGATGAAGTAGGAGTAACGATGACTGATTGCAGTGCTGAAGAATTTAAAGAGTCTGTAAGTATTAAGGTGATAGATTAATAACCTTCTTTCAAATATTCATGTACACTACATAGACTTCATCCTAACATTATCAATTTAATGCAGAATGAAGACTCTACGTACTACCGAAAGTTGGTTGGATGCAAAAATGAAAAGTACAAGTATCTTATAAAACTTCAGAGAGTCTCTGAAAGTAATGAAGGCAAGACATCAATTATTACAGAAGCAATTATTGCAGAGAAAGAGATACCAGAAGCGATTGTAGAGAAAGGGGCCATACAAGCAGGTGCAAAGGAAGAGACCATAAAAGCAGTTGCAAGCAAAGAGCCTATACTGATCGATGATGACGAGACTCTTGAAAGTTTTCAAAAGAATTGCCGACTACATCACCTCAAATATTATCTGAATGACGGGTAGAAAAATGAATGTAAAGCTACTACGACGGGTAGAGGTGAGAGAAGATGAGAGGGGGACGGACTCGATCTCGCTTAAGAAGAAGCAACGCCCAAAAGTATGAGAGCAAGGCTGAAATTTGGGTGTTCATGTTATGTCAGCTCACTCATTCTAGACTTAGCTCAAACCCAGTTACTTGTACGGGATAAGGAAAAGTTCTCATGTCTTGTCTGTGGCAAATACTACTGGTGGTATATAAGATGCCATACTCAATGTAGATGCTAAAGTGACAGGAAAACGCAGGAACTTTAAGCATTAAGGTTTTGCTTATATTTCACTTCAATGCGAGAGACCGGGGTAGTCCAGTTTGAGGCTTAGTTACAGTAATCTAATCTTGTAGGAAGGCCGCAAACCACCTTGAGATTCACGAACCTGTGCTCCTTATTTGATTGGGCATTCATGGGGAACGTGACCCCGGGTTGGTTGAGGTCTTGATCCCAGGTAACCAGTGGGGACGCCGCCTATGCCATAAGGCCGGCAATTGCCCACCATAGGATTTGAAAAGCTATGAACCTTTTACCACAGAAAAGCCATTAAAACATGGAGATGTTTCAATTTGCCCACCTTAAACTAAGCTCAAAGATGAAGGTTGCCCACCTGAAATAGGAATTCTGATAAACAAAGTAAATTTATGTAGTAAAACATTTATGTTAAAGGATGCTGTTCAACTCAAAAACATGCCCCTATCAAAGATAGGCACTCACCATAAGTAGGAAATCCACCGCTTATTTCTAGCCAATGCTATATATATATATATATATCTTAACAATCAAATGAAAAAATTCCCCACAACTTACAAGCAATTCTGGTCTGGCAAATGTACGTAGCCACAAATTCTTTTGTCACTGGATCTGTTTCTTCTCTCTCTTTTCTAAATTGTTTTCCATGGCCACTGAGCCGATCCGGACGCGATATGATGTACTAATTATGGAGCAAAGGAGTGGAGCATATCACATGAGATTTGGCCTTTTTGACCCGCTAGTTCTAGAAGGCTGCGGCTTTGGAATGGCCAACAAGTTGCTGCCAACATATTGGCATATTTTGAAGACTGTCTTTTAACAGTAACATTTTGTCAAAAGAATACCATCACTATCATCTAAGCCTTTGTTCTCAATTAATTGGAGTTCGCTACACCAACTCTTTTCTTCCATTCTCTCTATCAAAGCACATGTTCTCTCATAACTTCCGAGGGAAAGAGTACTACGAAAACAATTTTCATAATTCAGGATTAAATAACATTAATTACTATTTTACATGTAATAAAAAAAAGTTCATAAATATAAGTGGCTCACGATACTGACTCTTCTAGGTGCCTACATTTGTCCGCTCCTGCTTCGTGTCACTAAGGTCTAAGCTGAACATGTTAAGAGTTTTACCTTGTTTACAATTGAACTTAGTTCGAGTTATAGCTTATATACTGTCAAAATGAGATTGGAAAAGCTATTTGACTAGCGTAGATCGCGCTATTCATGTATGTTCAACCATGTAGAGCCTTAAGAGGTGTAGAAGTCTATTTTTGGGAGAGGGAATGCCATGATTTATATGATTTGGGTAGAACTGAACTGATAGTTGTTCTTACATATCCAGAACTAATTGTCTACATATTGGAGGGTGATTCATTGATCAAGCCTTTTACACTCCTTTCCTCATTTGATTCAGTTTAATTAGTCTGCCGATGAGAAGTCAAGTGAGATTGGTGTAAGGAATATACGTTCACTTTCTGATACTTGTTTGCGTGACTCATCAGGCAGGCATATACTATTTGGTCCTTTCATCTGCCATAACGTTTACATTTCCTTAGTTTGGAAACGTTCTTTCAAGTTTGAGCTTTGAAGATTGACTATTAATCATCATTTCCCTTCGAGACTCTGTTGTACATTTCATTTCCTTCTTGATGAAACAGAGGAATATGAGGTTGGGATGACTCATACATCTTCATTGGCAACATGAAGAAAGGAGTTGACGTGATATCTGTAGCTGAGAGAAGAGGTGTCGTCGCTACTCTAGGGAGCGCAAACGTGTCTGCAATTCCATGTCGCTTGGGTGCTCACCCTTTCAAGGCCGGGATGCTTGCAGCGGCGACAAGTGGGGGCCAGGTTTATGTGTGGACCTCTTGATGCTGGGTTCTTGAAGTCGATCAACAAGATGATCTTGTGTTTACGTAAGGTGGTCGTGGGCAATTGCACTCTGTTGTACAAATCTTGCACCAGGGGCATGTTGGAACTCAGTCTTCAGCTATTTCCTAGGTGCAAAGGGATCTTCTCTCAAGCACTTAATGCAGTAGAGAGCCTCCGGTGCATTAAAAATTGATGACTTGAGATAGATAAAAGCCATGAGCAACCTGTGTTGAACCTGAATCTCTAGTTTTTGTGTACAGCCATTTTGACAAACAAAACTCATGAGGTGTCAATTCATGACTAACCTGGGAAATGAATTGAAGAGCTTTCTTTAAATTGATGGTGCCTTCATTATGACAGAAATTTGTCTGCTCGGCTAGACAGATGTTTGAATTTCTACCAACGAACAAACAAAAGAGAGAGGAAAGCGCCAGACGTGGGTGCTGGTGCTTCAACATAGAGCTGGGTTCTTTCACAAGAGAGGTTCAGGTTTCATTAGAACCTGTATGGCCTAAATTTTATCAGATCTTTATCGAGAGAGAAGGAGAGCTTTCAGATGTTACAGTGTAGAAGTGATGGCCTTTTAACTTAAACTAGCGGCAAGGAGGCAAAAGGACAGAAAAATATGGAAAGAGAAGGAGAGCTTTTAGATCTTACAGTGTAGAAGTGAGGGCCTTTTAAACTAGCGGCAAGGAAGGAAAAAAGACGTGCCGAACACGTGCTAAATCAACTCCAGTAGGAGTGACAAAGGCTTGACATTTGAAGTTTAATTGGCTCAATTAAAACATGTTAATCGAAAATTCTGGAAGTGACAAGTTGCAAATATGGACCTCAGGGCGCCAAACGGAAGGTATCTTGGGCTGGATTTGCACCCTTCTGCGTGTGAGCAACACGTGACGCGCCGATTTGATTGGTTTTAGGTCGGCATGATATGTTTCGCACGAGGGCATCTCGACGGGGGGAGTTCAGCTTCCCGTGTTTCATTTATAAGGGAAGGGAACGTCTGAAGACTGAAAAGGATGAGGGACGTTGGGCTCTGTCGGGACAAGCACATACGGAAAAGGAGGACTTCACTAAAAGAAATTAACCCTCGACGATAGTTCTAAAAGATCTGTGCGTACATAAAAAAAAAAAAGAGAGAGAGTGGTTATGGCCTTGATAGGGCTCGAGGTAAGGATCTGCGTGAAGTAGAAGTAAATGAATAACCAGTGGCAGATTCCTGAAGGACGAACCTCCTCTTGTTGTATGCATCTTGTACTTTGAGTTCCGCTGGTAAGTCGGATCTGCACGTGAATCACAACATCTTCATAGCTTTAGTGGGGGTACAGGGGGAGAGAGTGATCACTGGAAGCACGACGAAATCCCACTCTTGAGTGGGAGAGAGAATCCGCACGACGAGTCGATACTTTTTTGGAGGTTAGCGACGACGTTCTTGAGTTGATGGATCTCTTGCGTGAGATCTGCTTGACGAGCAATCCAGAGATACCGATTGATCACAGTGAAAATCGCCACTGCACACCCGAGGAGAAGCATTGTGCGCACCCAACCGCTAGAAGCACCGCTTTCTTTCTCTACGTCTATCGAGTGAGCTTGGTTAAATTGATTTGTGTCTTCGGATTGGCTTGCCGTGATTGGCTACACTCCCACGAATGGCGCCAAACTATTGTTAAGAAATTGATCTTAACCATGACAGGGAATTAGGCATACACAAGGGAAACAAGAGTAATTGCGAGTATAGTCGACAGAGCCGGAGTGTAGCCGTAGAGAACCCTAAGAAAGCAAAAGAACAATGGCGTGTGTATGTGCGTTTGCTTGTGTGACGCCACCTGGAGGTCCCTTAGTATAGGCTAGGTGCTGGAACCCTTGGGGAATTAACCGTTTCTTGGGAGGCAAACTAAGAGCCTACTAGAATCATCTGGAAATCATAGTTGAAGGGTATTAACCAACTTTCACCACCTGGCTGCCTTGCCACATATCAGCATGCTATAGGTGGCGGAATTCTAGTGTTATTAGTCATAAAATGAAATTCGATGGAAATGATAAATAAATGACTTACCGAGGAAGGGGAAATGAGTTGTACATACACAACTAATTGCGGAACAGGCTCGATACCTACCAGGGGAAATAACTCTAGTGATACTCAAAACTAACTGTCAATGTACCTGAGCGAACATAAACCATATGCAAGTAGAGGAACAACAAAAGGAGAGATCTAAAAAAAGAACACAGATTTGACATTTTTCGCTATTTCGATACTCCTTTCGCCACGATTTAAGAGCCAACTTTCTGCGAGTAACGAACATGCTGCTGGGATTCCTTTAAAGCGTCGTAGGGACATCATTAATATTGTCTTGGGTTTTGCTTGAGGCCTCGGCGGAGTTCGGATCTGGGTTTTGCAAACTCAACAAATATAACCCTACCATCCAAAAACTGAGAACAAGGTGGTTGAAGTCAAATTACGTCGAAACACATCCAAAACGTACAAGTAAAGAATATCACATATATAACTGATTTAAGTGAAGTTTCTAAGAATTCATGAAGAACCTCATGCTCAGAATAAATTTTGCGCCTTAATATTTTACCAAAAAAAAACATAAAGCATCTTAAAGTACCATCTATAAGCTCCATATATTACCAGGTTAAGTTTCACTCCAGACTTCGAGCTGACAAGAGCAAAGGTCTGAGAATGCTACTGTAGTTCGTAACTATTTCAAGGGTCCAGAAGATGGCATATCATCTCTCCATGATCTTTATTATTGTAATGTTGCTCAGAGAATGAGCAACGCGAAGATTTAGCACTCGTGCGATGATCGGAAACTTGCAGAAATACAGAGCATGATTATAATACTTTATTGAAAAGTGCAGTTTGTTGCCTGAAGTCCAGAATCGCCACTAAAAAACGCTGGTTTCTACTTTCTAGGAAATTGTCTAGTTTAACCTATAGCGACAAGATTAGGCCTTTAGCAACGATTTTCAGAACGGCTTCTCTGCAGGTGTTGCACAGGATCCAAATCTCCCCCTTACAGGATTAGCTATACAAGACTTCATCATGCAGCAAAGTAAAGGTAAGATCCTCAGTATTTCATCTTCCTCCTCCAGGTCCATGATTTCAGAAAACCTCAAGAAATCGTTCACAAAAATCTTGCCAGTGAGACTACTTCTTTCCTTTCCTTTATTTGTTTTCCATGTAGTTCGCATAGGTGGACAGAGGAAGGAAAACTACAAGAGCTGCCTAGTACAGCTGTAAAGAACAAACCTAGAGGCAAAGAAGTGGCATCTTTATTCTAGACAGTTTAACTTCTTTATTCTAGACAGTTTAACTTGTTTTGCCATAGGCACAAGCTATCTATTGCAATTTCAGGGAACTAGCTCTTTTCTTTGATGAGTCATATTTACTGAGAGAAGGTGCCAAACAGAGGAGCTATCAAAAACAAAGGCAAGCTAAAAAAACCTATAAACTGCGCAAAGCTGATCAGAAACTCGAAAATGGCTTTATTGGGGTTCACCTTTTAGCTCGGGTGGTGTTGGGGGGAGGGGGGAGAGAGAGAGAGAGATGTTCCACCACTGTCTTTTCTCCCCGAAGACAAGTCTATTCCTTTCTAACCAGATACACCAAAAGATATGAAGGGGACTCATACCTCAATAGTCAGGCCTCAATAGTCAGGCCCACTCCTTCATCTCATATAAAGCGCGAACACCTCATCAAGTCAACCATTGATCTAGGCAGCACCCACTGAGTAGTGAGTACAAGGATGGCTGAAAACTAAGTGTAAGAAAATCTAGTAACAACATTATATAAAAGCATAGGGTCTGCTCATTCACCGAAAATCTTGCACATGTTACACCTGATGCCAATGAAGTGGGTTCGTAGACTACGTGGACGTGCCACAAAAATTAAGTCCGAATCAGCTGCGAGGAGTTTAGTGGTGGGACAGTGTGAGGGTAGAGTAAGGACAACAAGAATGGCTTCCCAGACAGGGCCTGAGAAGTGGCACTACTCCGAGGCGAGGGCTGAGGCTAATACGGCTAATAGTTGATGGTCTAAGATGAGGTCGAAGAGTCGCGATCATGTATGTTTCTCTCTCTAGAACACTCTAGCTCTAGAATTCTAGAGTGACAGTGATTTTTTAGAAATGAAATTCCAGTCCCAAGATGAAGTCCAAAGTCAACTATTTTTAGGCAAAAGCGAAGTCCAAAGTCAACTATTTTTAGGCAAAAGCACGCCCGTGCCATCAGTCGACACGTGGTGCCCCTTGGAACCGCCACATCACTAGGGGCCACAAATGCGGTGCTCCTCGGACTGCCGTTGCCTCACAGAGCTTCACTCTGCTTCTCTGAGAAGACTGACCACACAGCGTCGGCATTATCAAAGAATGTCCTTGCTCTAGCCACTGGTCCAAAGCCTTTATTGAGTCCCGCAAGGGGGCGTCAAGAGCGCGGAGAACCTAACAGTGGTAGGGGAGGGTCCCTATACCCGACGTGGTGGAATCTCTCCATTGAGCGTTCCCAGTGAGTGTTCCCAGTGCCGCACACATTCCGCCGCGTCTATATGCCACGTCTATATGCCATGTGTAGGGGCACATGACGTGGAGTAGGAGCTCGGGCGCAGTGATGGGTGTCGCGGAGATGGCGTCGTGCAGGGGGCACGTGACGTGGAGACAGTGCTCGGGCACAGCGATGGGTGTCGGGGAGACGGAGCCTCCCATGAAGATTATAGCTGCATGAGGTAAGTTCCATGAGAAACTCGATGGTGCTTTCCCTTTAGGGAAGGCTAAGGCTAAGATTATAGCTGCATGAGCTCAGGCGCAGTGATGGGTGTCGCGGAGACGGCATCGTGCAGGGGGCACATTACGCAGAGACAGTGCTCGGGCACAGCGATGGTTGTCGCGGAGACGGAGCCCCCCATGAAGATTATAGCTGCACGAGGTAAGTTCCATGAGAAACCCGATGGTGCTTTCCCTTTAGGGAAGGCTAAGGCCGACCTTCAGGCGGAAGCCGAGGCCGACCCCAAGGGCGAGATTGCTGGTTGGTAATGTAGCAAGAAAAAAAAGAAGGAAAGAAAGAAAGAAAGCACACGTGACTTAGAGCGTGCACTTTGCTTTGACCGGCTTGAGAGAGAGAAAAATTAACATTTGAAAATGTTCACGTATCGTGGATGTGGGATCCATGAGAAGTCAATGGTAGGTTGGGAACAACACCAATTGTCAGGAATCTTCCAGCTCTTCCTCCAATGGTCGCCGGTCAAAACTGCATTTATTAATGCATCCCAACCAAAAGAAATGCACCTTGAGAGGGACGAAGACGCACCAGAACAGAGTGACAAGAAAATACTAACAACCTCCAGAATTGCAAAGAAAAATAGGACTTGACCAAGCAGAACCTTTTTTTATTAAACAAGCTATCCCCTCCCCACACCCCACCCAACATGCACCGAAGAAAGATTCTGAAAGAGATCCACAAGCAAACAACCTCCAAGTCATAAAAGCTTCTTCCAAAAATTGGATTCCCAGAATGTCCCGCCCAGATGAAGTAAGCACATCCAACAGCCATGCCTCTCGGTTCATTGCAATGGGAAATAGAGATGGAAAATTCCTGGACAATGCCTCATAACCACCAAGTAAAACTGCGTTAGGGGTCCATCAATGACAATTTGAATTAAGTTCTAAAATTGATCCCACCCTTTGCTATCGCTACCCACAAACTGCGGCAATAGGCCCTCTCACCTGTTTGGGGCCCTAAGAACCGGCCCATGGCAAAAAAACAAAACAGTTAACCATCTCCGGAATGCATCCCCCTCAATCCTGTGTTGCTATCCCATCCTAGCAATGCGCTTTTGGACTGCTCTTGGGTCCCGCTCCCGCGAGACGTCGACATTTTTAATGGTCAAAGTTCAACTCTACCAAGCTGATTAACCCGAAGCACACCCTACGTCACTTGCATTTCTTTTCATTAACGTACTTTCCTTCTCCGCTAAACAAAGTACTTTCTTCTCCCTACTAAGAAACGTACTTTTTTTCTCCGCTAGGTAACGGACTTTTCTTCTCCACAAAATAACATAATTTTCTTCTTCACTAAGTACTTTGGTGTGGCCTTGGCCTTCCTCAAGGATCGGCTATTTCACGACACTTACCATTATGCAACCACAATCTCCATGGAAGTGCCATCTCCACGGTAGCCGTCACCGCACCCGAGCGCAGTCTCTACTCTCGTGCCCCCAACACGACGCTTGACTCCGCAATACCCGTTGATGTGCCCGAGCGCCGTCCCTGCATCACGTGCTCCCTGCACGACGCCCATCTCCACGACACCCATCAACGCGCCCATGTGCCTTTGTCGTGTCACATGCCCCATACGACACTTACTATAGTGCCCTTACACTCTCACCATTGAGCGTGCCCCGGCACCACACATTCCGCCGCGCCTATGCATCGCGCTGCTTATAGAGTCGCGCCCTCCAGCTCTCCATCACACTACTAAGCCACTGGCACCATACGCATTCCACCGCGCTCGTGGGCCGCACTACTTATACAGTTGCGCCTCATGGCATCGTGTCACACTACCACGGCCCCATGCTGGTCCAACCTTTCACCATACCATGCGCACCTTGCTTTGGTCGTAGAACATGCTTCGACCAACTCCCGGAGTGTGCAGCATCCCTGTGGGGATAGGCAACTCCTCCGGGGCACTATCACCGTATGAGGACCCCTCCCGCCAGGTAGGCAACTCCTCCAGGACACTAGCTATGCCCATTAGGTCAGCGACTCCTCTGAGACACTACCTTGGCGTGGTCCGAGTGCTCCAGCATAAGGACTCACCCTCGGGATAGGCTCGCTCTATTAGACCCTATCTCTGCCAAAGAGCTCCAAGGGCTCCAACGTGAAGACTCCCTTCTGCTAGGTAGGGGACTCCTTTGGGACACTGCCTCGACCCATCGGGTAGGCGACTCCTTTGGGACACTCCCTCGACCTATCGGGTAGGCGACTCGTTCGGGGCACTACCTTGGCATGTCGTGTAGGCGACTCATTTGGGAAACTACCCCCGCCCGTCAAGTAGGCCACTTTCCGGAACACTACTTTAGCGCTCTCCGAGTGCTTTGGTACGAGAACTCACCTGCAGATAGGCTTGCTCTCTAAGACACTATCTCCGCCAGGGTGTCTGCATGACTAATATACGTGCTCTAGCACTGAGGGCTTTTCATCGGCACCCCTAGGGACTATAACCCTAGGTCACTCCGAGAGGGGAACAGGTCTCCGGAGGGCATTGCGGTAATCCGCCTGACAGTTCCGCGTAGGGACCTTCCCCCACCACTATCACTCTTTGCATCTTTCGACTCCCCTATGAAACTCTGCAAGGGCTTTGGACTGGTGGCTAGATCAAGAGATTCTCTGGCCACATAGACGTTGTATGGGCCAGTCTTTCCAGAAGACAGAGCGACGTTATACGAGGCAGGTCGAGTGAATATGCGATCCGCAGTCCGTGGAGCACCGAGATCTATGGCCGCCTCGGTGAGGGGTCACTCACAGGGAGTGCCACATGTTGCTTAATGATATCATCATCTTAACCCCAATAAACTGTGGACTTAAGAATTCATTAGGACTTCTTAAAGGATGCTAGATTTTCAAAACATATTTTCACTCTGTGTAGAATTCTGGAGCTACAAATTCGAGAGAGAAACATACAGGACCCTAACATAGGACCCGATGATAGACCTTCACTCTGGACCTAAGCATTGGACTGTGACTGTTATCGCGTATTCAACCCGCATGATCGCCGTCGCAACACTGCCACTCCTCAGGCTCTGTCCAAGAAGCCTTTGGTCTTTGCCGTTGCTTGGCATTTAACTCCGACTACATTCCTTGTGGCACCTCCACGTCTATTGCAAACCCACTTCCTTCGCATCATTCAGGACTCCGCTGGGGAGGTGAGCATCGCAGTGCAATTCGTCCCTTGTCTAACACACCCAACCCACCATTCCTAAGTAACGCAGGGCTACCAGGATTACTAGCCATAGCCTCAACCCAACCATCCAGAAGAAGCATCACCTTAAGGACCAAAAGGATACTAGTTTTGTCAACTCAGGCTTCCCCCAGGATGGACGCACCTAATGTTACTCGATTGTCAATGCCACAATCCAGCGCCTCGCTCCTACCATCACCTACCTCCAAGACTCCCAATATCTCTCGTAGCTGCGATCTTGGACATGCAAAAATCAATCTAAGTCTTAACTTCACAGTCACCGACCTCTCAAGGCCTCAGAGCTCCCCATGTTGTGCCCCTTGCTCACCCCGTGTCATCCCAAGCTCTGGTGTTGGCCCTTATGCTCACATCCAACCTTCAGGACCTGGGCTAGTTTTAGACACTACCCAGGTCCCAGTGTCGTGACCACCAATGCCTTGCTCCTCCAGGCCCTCAGCGATAGGACTAACGGTACCTCTGTGCGCGGTGCCCCACCTTACCCCTGCTCGGAATACTGTAGAGACGCACGACTCAATTGAGATGGAACCCAACCCCAACATGCCTAACCGACACCTGAACACCAGCCATGCCTCTAACTTGCCCCAGTAGGCCATCCTGACTGTCGACCTCCTGTCGTTGGTCCTATCGCTTTGCAAACCACACCCCAAGAAGCAGCTCAACCCCACTAACCCTTCACTACCATCGTCATCCCCTTAATGCCTCAAGTCGCCCCGTCTGAGGGCCCAAGTGCTACAATCATCCCAACTGAGCACAAGCTCTCGCATGCTTTGTATATAACCAAGCATAACCTAGACACCATCCTCCACCATCTTAAAATCATCCTTACCGTACTCCTCCTCTAAGCTATTCGGCCATGCGCCCTACTCTAGCAACCTCGCCCTAAAAGCCTACCCTTTCAAGTATAACCAACCAACCTTCACCTTGTTTAACGGCAGGGAGAGCAATGTCCGCAAGCACCTCAACCATTTTACTGGTTCCCAAGAGCACTACGGGGAGGATGACACTTTGTAGATTTGAGAATTTCACAAGTCCCTGACTGAGGGGCCTCACCTACTCTTAGTACCACCAGATCCCGAGGGTACGATCCACTCCTGGTCTGACATGGTCCAGCTCTTCCTGACAAGTTTCACTATTAAGCGGAGCCTGTGACCACATTGACATTGCGAAATTCGCCAGAACCCTGTAGAGGACCTCAACGCCTATGTTAAACAATTTCATTACAAGTGCTTGGAGTGCACTGACTTCAGCAAGGACAAGACCCTTGTACACATTTGCATCAAGAACATGAAAGACAACTATAGGGTCTACCTTGAAAACCTCCAGCTTAGGTCGTGGTGACATCTCAAGAAAGCTGCGTGACGCACCTATGACACGGTCGGTCCGTTAAGGACCTCGAAGCCCAAACTAGAATGCCCTGACCGTGATGGTAGAAGCAGCTAGTTACGAGAATAACAGTTGAAAGCACCGATCCCAAGAAGGGGACAAGCGCCTTGACAAGAGAAGGCAATCGACGCCTGCCCTGGCATACCAATGCTACTTGAACAAAGTCAAAGCACTCCTCAAGGCTTGGATCAACGATAATTCCATAACCCTTCCCCCTATCAAATCAGAGCCTACCCCCAGATTAATTAGCCAAGCCTAACTCCGAGCCATATCATCAGGTTGTTGGTCATGGCCTCAAGTGGTACAGGGGCCTCAAGTTTGCCTTCACTGACAAGATTGCATCCGGAGAGCTTAAACTCTAAGTACGGGGACATGTGCCCCACCCGCCCAATCCTTGGCCTGCCCTAGTGCATTTTTCCACACTCGTAATTTTGCATTTCATTTTGCAACTTTCAATGTACTCACCCCCCCATGTATAAAGGCATATTGCCTACCTTTGTTATTAATGAAAAGTTGCAATTTCTAGACTTAGACAATTTTTCAAGCTACAACTGTTCTTGCATAAGTCTACTAGCACCACCCTTGCATCCATAGCTTGCCCTTTTGGAGGCTTCACCCCTTCCAATTCCTAAGCAGGCCAAGTACTACACCGTTCATCTGACACTGCATAGGTGGCGGGGGGGTGGCTCGAGCCACGCTACTAAGTCTCAACTCCGTTTGCTGATATCAACACCGACCTCGCGATGCCCTCGTTGGGCAAGCATGCACGAAGTCTCCTCCTCCTTACCCAGCCCGCTTGCATCGCATCACCTCTCAGCGTCCTTCCTTAACACCCTCGCGCACTACTTCATCCTCGCCACCTTTTGGGCACCTTTAAAATTGCCTATGTTCCCTCCCCCATCTCCTCCTCCGTTTCTCCCTCGCTAACCCAAGTTTCACCGATGCCAATCGCACCTGCGCGCTCTGCATCTTGCCCGCCCAACGCTAAAGGCGCATGCGGCTCCAGGTGCCCCGTGCCTGTGTGCCCAATAAGAACCGCACCCGCGCTCCCCACCAACCGTGCACTCCAAGCGCCCCATGACCTCCAAGCCCTCTACCTCGCGAGCCGCAAACCCGCACCCTACCGCCGCCGCTTCAAGCCCGTGGCTCTCTCTCTCTCTCCCCCTCTTTTATTCTCTACGTTTGAAAGTTGGTAATGACCGATGAACACCATACAACAATCTTGATGCACACAACCATACAAAAAAGAAAATAATATAGTCATCAGTGCCCCTCCCCCCAATCACGTTGTCGGCCGCACCCCATGCCCGCCCTCTTTTGTTTTTTCCTTTTCTTTTTTATTTCGCACGTGACCCCGCACTACCCACTCATTTCTCCCTCTCTCCATCACGTGGGTCTTCAACCCACATTCCGTTCCCTAATTTAATTCCAACCCCACTTAATCTCCCTCTCTCTCCAGTCACTCCCAACCTTTTACTTTTTCTCTTTCTTCATTCACTCTCCCCTCTCACTTCACCCAACACATTCTCCTCTCTCACCCTCTCTCCCGGAGACCCCTCCCCTTTTCCTCACTTTACACCCACTCTCTCTCCCCCTTTATTAAGTAGCCCTCATTTAAATCCCACCTTTCACCTCACTCTTTCTCTTCACATTAACTAACTCCCTCTCTCTCTACCTCATCAATTCTCCTCCTTTCACCCTCCCCCTTTTCCCTCCCCCAAGGCCGACATCACCCCGCCCCTTGTGCACCCTCCCCCTGTTCCCCACCCTTCTTTTCCTTTTCTTCCTCTCTCATCACTACTCCTTTTCTTTACTCTCCTTCATAAATATCACACACCTGCCTACTCTCACATCCTCTCTTTCACTCCATAATACTTGCTCTTTTTTCAATCCAACAAACAAAAAACAACAAACATGATGTCACGCTCTCCTACTCCCAAACAATTTCCTCTACAAATCAAAATTTCATGTGCTTTAGGGTAGCACTTCTTCACTCCCTTCCCCATTTTGTTACTCTCCTACACTTGGAAACATATTGTCAACTTTGACAAAGTTTCCACAGACTGCGCACCTGTGCCAGTCGTTGCGCCCCCTCGTTGTAACGCTCGACGATGCCCTGGCATCCCAAGGATTCAACAGGTGGTGCACAAGGTGGCTCGAGCAACCTACTCATCACTCTCGTTGTTCAGTGACAATGCCAGCGACTCCCAGGCCAACAAACATAAAAAATTCTTCTGAGTATGGCCTAGTGGTTATGCATGCGCAACACGCCCGGGTTACACCTCCTTGCATTACTGCATCCAGGGGGCTTATGTTGCTATCTCATCCTGGCAACATACTTTTCGACCACTCTTGGGTCCCGTTCCCATGACACATCAACATTTTCGACGGTCAAGTTCAACGCTACCGAGCTAGTCAACTCAAAGCGCGCCCTCAAGTCACATGCATTTTCTCTCTTTTTCCTTAACTTACTTTTCTTCTCCGCTAAGCAACGTATTTCTTCTCTGCTAAGCAACGTATTTTTCCTCTCTGCTAAGAAACGTACTTTTCTTCTTCCCTAAGACCCTGTTTGTTTCACGGAAAATGCTTTCCGGAAAATGCTTTCCGGAATATGCTTTCCAGAATATAGCATTTCCTGAAAACATTTTGAAGAATATCATTTTTTGTTGTTTGAGTGTCATACAATGATACAAATATTTATACACAGGATATGTTTTTCACTGTCTGGGCATTGTTTTGTGTGTGGGTGAGTGGGAGGGGGGTGTGTGTGTGTGTGTCAGTGTGTGTCGGTGCGTGTGCGTGTGTGGGTGTGTGCGTGTGTGTTTTGTGTCGGTGTGTGCGTGTGTTTTTGTGTGTGTGTGTGGGTGTTTTGTGTGTGTGTGTGCGTGTGCGTGTGCTTGTGTTTGTGGGTGTGTGTGCGGGCGCGGTGTGCGCGCACGTGTGAGTGTGCTGGTGTGTGTGTTTAGTGGTCCGGAAAATGACTTAAGGAATTTTAAACGGTAAGTGATTTTCCGACATTTTGTTCATCAAAATGAGTGTGATTGGAAATCATTTTCCGTGAAAAACCTTATGCATGCACCAAACACCAGAAAACCTTTGCCGGAAAATGATTTACAAGCACCAAACACCGAAAAATGCGGAAAACCTTTTTCGAAAAATGTTTTCCGTGAAACAAACAGGGCCTAAGTAACGTACTTCTCTTCTCCGCTAAGCAATGTACTTTTCTTCTCCGCTAAGTAACGTACTTTTACTCGCTAAGTACCTCGGCGCGGCCTCTGCCTTCCCCCAATGATCAGCTATTTCACCACACTTACCATCACGCAGCCACAATCTCCATGGGTGCGCCATCTCTGCGACAGCCATCACCGCACCCCAGTGCCGTCTCAGCATCAGCCGTCGCCGCGCCCGAGCGCCATCTCTGCTCACTTCCCCCGGTAACACACGATGGCCGCCCTTGATGGTACGAGGAAACCGTGTGACACTAGCCTCGCCAATTAGAAGAAGAGTCCGCCAACCAATCTCAACAATTTATAGGCAACAGTGTATCAAGATTGCAATCAACTGTGCATAAAGAGTAAAATTTCAACACGGGGGCAAAAGGTCTCGAATATTCTCGTTACTTCAAAAGTATCATTACAACTTACAAAGATTTGGTTGGCAACCACAATGTGCAATATAGCTAGACAGGCTAGCTAGAACAAAGTAAGGGACTCTTGGGTATGGGCACCTGGCGCAAGGCTACATGGCCCCCGTACAGTACCATTAGGAAGAGAATACAAAGTGACAGTAGTAGACATTCCTGTGTTTTTATAAGAATTACAACTCGAAATGACTTCAAATTTTACATGAAAACTTAACTTTATATACAAGGATGATCACAAAAAATGAGCAAAAAACACGCCTGGATTTTTAAATCTTCACGGTCGGCTTACAGTGCTCACAGGCATTACAGTTGGACCCACGGACGTTGTGCTAGTAGGGAGCATAGCCGCAGGGCTAGGCGAGCTTGCGAGTGCTACATTGGGAGGGCGTGGCAACATTGTGCTAGCGGGCGTGGGAGCATGGGCACTGTGCTGGAAGGGCGCATGAGCGTTGTGCTAGGCAAACGCCAAGGCGCTATGTGAGGTGAGCACCGAGGAGCTATACTAGGAGGGCAATGGGCCGCTGTGCTTGTCATGGTTGGTGCCAAGGGCCAACCTATGACATTCTCCCCCACTAGAGCTATTGACGCCCTCGTCAACTTCTGCATGTGGTAGGCTTCTATTTAGTCGTTGCAGGCTAATAACTCTGCTGCTCTTTCCCAAGTGTTCTTTTCTTCAGCATAACCTTACTGCTCGACCATGTACTCTTGATGGCGCTTGGGGGATGCTGTAATCACTCTATCGTCTAGAATAGATTCGGCAACTCATTTCCTGATGCATTCGATTTGAGGCCTGGCCTCTTGATTTGGCCCCTACAACGGTCTACTGCATCTTCACAAAATGGCTTCAACATGCTGACGTGATAGACGGGATGGAGCTGGCAGCTCCACCAATGCGCCGGGTCGACTTTCTAAGCCATCTGGCAAAACTACCTTACTATAGTCAAGGGTCCCTCATGTTTGTGTAAAAGGCAAGAACCTCTTACACTTAAGAACTTGCGGTCTTGTAACAATAGCTTCACCAAGACTTTGTCGCCCACGTTGAACTCCTGAGATCTTCTATTCTTGTCAGCGTGTTTCTTCATTCTTCTCGCTGCTTTCTCAAGAATGAGCTAGATCTATATTCTGCCTCCATTTTTCACTAAAGCTTATGGCTCTTGGAGACTTTCTTGTGTTAGGAACGTTTACTATGCTGGGTAGCAATGGTGGTTGTACATTTACAATCTCAAAAGCAATCTTCCCTGTAAAGGAGCTCTTGCATATGTTAAAGCATAGTTGGGCAACATCCAGAAGCTTCACCCAAATTTTCAGTGTAGCACTGACAAAATAGTAGAACCGCTCTGTTTGACCGTCTGATTCTGTTTGATAGCACGAACTCATGGAAAGTTGGGATCCGAATAACTTAAAAGAGCTATGTCCAAAAGTTCCCAGTGAAGCGAAGTCTCGATCACCGACAATGTCTTGCGGCATACCCCAGTAATTCACCACATACTTATTTCTTCAGCCGAACAGTACTTCGATGCCGCAATAAAACTTGCACACTTACTAAACTGGTCAACGACAACGAGAACTGTGTGCATGTCCTTAACCTTTTGTAAGCCAGTGATGAAGTCCAGCAACACACTCTCCCACGATCTCTTAGGAACTGGCAACAGTATGGTCAACCTTGTCCGTCTGAAAAATGAGGCATGTCTTCACTTATTCTTGTACTTCATCCCCCATTTGGGGCCATTATAAACTTGTTAAAGGAGAGCCAATGTCCTCTCCCTTCTAGCACTCGGCGTGGCATGTCCAAAGGGTGTAATGACATTCTTGAATCAATGTTCGTCTCAAATCATCAACTTTGGGGACGTATACGGACGCTAGCTCTCCTTCTACAAGATTATGTAGACATGCCTCCCTTGTCGGTAGCATAAGGTTGAACAAAGAAAAAAGCGGGGTTAGTACAAACGTTGCCAGTTCCTAAGAGACCGTGGGAGAGTGTATTGCTGGACTTCATCACTAGCTTACCAAAGGTTGAAGACTTGGGCACAATTCTCGTTGTCGTTTTAGCAAGTATGAAAGTTTTACTGTGGCATCGAAATACTGCTCCGCCGAAGGTACAGAGCAACTATTTTCAAGTATGTGATGAATTTCTGGGGTATGCCGCAAGACATTGTCGGTGATCGGGACTCTGCTTCACTTGGAACTTTTGGATAAAACTCTTCAAGTTATTCGGATCCCAACTTTCCATGAGTTTGAGCTATCACCCAGAATTAGACGGTCGAACAGAGTGGTTCCGCTATTTTGTCAGTGCTACACTGAAAATTTGGGTGAAGCTTCTGGATGTTGCCCAACAATGTTTCAACTCACGCAAAAGCTTCTCTACAAGGAAGAGTGCTTTGAGATTGTAAATGGACAACAGCCATTGTAACCCACACAGTAAACGTTCCCAACACAAGAAAGTCTCCAAGAGCAGTAAGTTTTAGTATATAATGTAGGCAGAATATAGATCTAGCTCATTCTTACCTTGAGAAAGCAGCGAGAAGAATGAAAAAACATGCTCACAAGAATAGAAGATCTCAGGAGTTCAACGTAGGCGACCAATTAAGGTTAAGCTATTGCCACAAGACCAGAAGGTCCTAAGGGGAAAAGACTCGCCTTCTACAGAAATACGAGGGACCCTGAACTATAGTAAAGAAGATTAGTAAGATGGCTTACAAGGTCGACCCGCCACATTGGTGGAGCTGCCTGTTTCATCCCGTCTTCTACGTCAACATGTTGAATCCATTTTATGAAGACACGACAGACCCTTCGAGGGGCCAAATCAAGAGGCTAGGCGTCAAACCGAAAGCAGCAGGAAAACAAGTTGCCGAATCCATTCTAGATGATAGAGTGATTACAGCATCCCGCAAGCGTCATCAAGAGTATGAGGTCAAATGGCAGGGTTATACTAAAGAAGAGAACACCTGAGAAAGACTAGCAGTTTATCAGCCTAAAGAATCCAAATTGAAGCCTACCACATTCAGAAGTTAAAGAGGACGTCAATAGCTCAGGTGGGGGAGAATGTCATGGGCTTGCCCCTTGGCACCATCCATGACGAGCACAGAGCCTCAACACCCGCCTAGCACAGAGCCTCAACACCCGCCTAGCACAGTGCCCCCACGCCCTTCCAACATGGCACTCGGAAGCTTGCCCAGCCCCTCGCCCATGCACTTTTCAAGCATAGCACTCGTGCGCTCGACTGTAGTGCCCGCACACGCTGTAAGCCAACAGTGAATATTTGAAGATCCAGGCATGCATTTTTGTTCATTTTTAGTGGAGATCACCCTTGTATATACCTAAGTTTTCATGTCAAATTTTAAGTCAGTTTGAGTTGAATTTCATGGAAAAGAGGAATTATGACTCCTCGCACATAGGAACGTCTACTGCTGTCACTTTGGATTTTCCTCCTAATGCTACCATATGCAAGTCATGTAGCCTTGCAACAGACGCCTATACCAAAGAGTCCCTTGCTCTGTTCTAGCTTGCCTGTCTAGCTATATTGCACATTGTGGATGCAAACAAAGCCTTATGTAAGTTGTAATGATGCTTTTCAAGTGATGAGAATATTCGGGACCATCTTGCCCTATGTTGAAATTTACTCTTTATGCACTGTTGATTGTAATGTTGCCAATAGATTGTTGAGATTGGTTGGCAGACTATGTTACATGGACTCTTCGGTTGGTGTCAAGTACCCGTGTCGGATACTCGACACTTGGACATGGGTATGGGATGTGTCTGACACATCTCATAGGATATGACATTATCAATACTATATATAATTTTTTGTTTAATTAGTTATTACTTTGATACAAGACAAGTTGTTAATTAAAACCAAATGCATCACACAAAACACCTTTTTACCTTCAAAACAACTAAAAAGCGATAACAAATATGAACATTTTGCCGTGTTCCTGTGTCTTGTGTTTTTAAAATTAGACGAGTCCGACACTTGAACACGTATCCGATCCGGACACTCATACCGAGTCCATGTAACATAGTTAGCGGACTCTTTATGCACCGTTGATTATAACGTTGCCGATAGATTGTGTGGCACTTGTCTTGCCACTAACAAGAAGAGTCCGCCGACCAATCTCAACGATCTATTAGCAACATTACAGTCAACAGTGCATAAAGAGTAAATTTCAACACAGGGCAAGACGGTCCCGAATATTCTCATCACATCAAAAGCATCATTACAACTTACAAAAGGCTTTGTTTGCATTCACAATGTGCAATATAGCTAGACAGGCAAGCTAGAACAGAGCAAGGGACTCCTCGGTATGGGCGTCTGGCGCAAGGCTACATGACCTGTATAGAGTACCATTAGGAGGAAAATCCAAAGTGATAGCAGATGTTCTTATGTGCGAGGAGTCATAATGTCTCTTTTCAAGAAATATAACTCGAACTGACTTAAAATTTTACATGGAAACCTAGGTACATACTAGGATGATCTCCACCAAATGAGCAAAATCACACAACTGGATGTTCAAATCTTCACGATCAGCTTATAGCGTGAACAGGCACTGCAATTAGGTGCGCAGGTGCTGTCTTGAAAAGCGTATGGGCGCTGTTCTGTGCGAGCTTTCAAGGCGTTGTTCTGAGCGAGCTTGCGGGGCGCTGTACTAGACGGGCGTGGGCGCATAGGTGCTGTGCTGGAAGGGTGCATAGAAGTTGTGCTAGGTGGGCGCAAGGGCGCTGTGCTCGTCATAGTTGGTGCTAAGTGGCAGCCCATGACAATCGGGCATGACGCCCGCCTCCGCGGCACCCGTCACCCCGCTCTGACGCCGTCTCCACGTCACGTGCCCCCCAGCACAATGCCATGCTCCGCAACACCCGAGCACCGTTTCCATGTCACGTGCTTCAAGCATTATCTCCATCTCCGTGACACCCGTCTTCACGGTGAGCACCATCTCCGCGTCACGTTACCTTGGCACGATGCCCGTCTCCGTGACCCGTCTTGGCACCAGTGCATCGTATCCGGGTCATGTGACCCTGGCACGACGCCCATCTTCGCGTCAACTGTCGCTGCGTCCATGCTTTGTTGCCGCATAACTTGCCTCCGGCACAACGCCCATCTTTGCAACACCGGTCGTCTTGCCTATGCACCTTCGCCGTGTCCATGCCCTGCATGACACTCATCCATTGCATCCCTGCACTCACCATTGAGCATGCCCCAGCGCACAGTTGCATCCCCTAGCATCCTGTCATACTACCATGCCTCTGTGTTGGTCTATCCTTTCACCACACCATGCACACCTTGCCTTGGTCGTGGAACATGCTACCACCCACTCCCCGGAGTGTGGAACATCCTACGAGGATAGGCGACTCCTCCGAGGACACTATCTCTGACAGGGAATTCCAAGTGCTCCGGCACGAGGTCTCCCCCCCCCCCCGTCGCGCCGCCACCAAGTAGGCGACTCCTCCGCGACACTACTTAGGCCTGTCGGCTAGGCAATTCCTCTAGGACACACTACCTTGGCGCGCTCGGAGTGCTATACACAAGGATTCGCCCGCAAGATAGGCTCACTCTCTAAGACACTAGCTCTGCCAGAGAGCTCCAATTGCTGTGGCATGAAGACTCGTCTTTTGTCAGGTAAGGACTCCTTCGTAACACTACCTTGGCTGGTCGGGTAGGGGACTCTTCCAGGACACCATCTCGGCGTGTCGGGTAGTGACTCCTTTCAGACACTTCCTCCGCCCGTCAGGTAAGCGTCTCCTCCATGATACTACCTTAGCTTGCTCTGAGTGCTTCGGCAGAGGACTGGCCCGCGGGATAGGCTCGCTCTCTAAGACATTATCTCTGTCAGGGTGTATGCATAATTAGTCTACAAGCTCCGGCACTAGTGGCTTTTCATCGGCACCCCTAGGGACTACGACCCCCGGGTCACTCCGAGACAAGCAGGTCTTCGGAGGGCATCCCGTGTAGTCCGCCTGACAGTCAAGCGTAGGGAACTTCCCCCACCACTATCAGGTTCTTTAAGTCTCTCGACGCCCCGTGGGACTCTACAAGGGCTTTGGAGTGATGGTTAGATCAAGGGGTACTCTAGCCATACCAGCACTGTGTGGGCCAATCTTTCCACACAGACAGGGCAATGTTGAGCGGGGAAAGCCGGTAAATATGCAACGACAGTCCATGGAGCACCGGCATCTGTGGCCCCCCTCGGTGAGGTGTCACTCCCAGAGAGCGCCACATGTCGTTCGATTACATCGTCATCTCAACCCTATATACAGGGGCCTTGAGAATTCATTAGGAGAACTTCTTCTTAAGGACTTCAGATTTTCAAAACTCATTTCTCTTTCTCACTTTCTAACTCTAGAATTACAGTTACAAAATTCTAGAGAGAGAAACATATAGGATCTTGACACAGGACCCCGACGCTAGATCTTGACTCTGGACCTAAGCATTGGACTGTGAGTGTCGTATATTCACCTCGTGCCATCGCCATTGCAGTACTGCCACTCCTCAAGCTCTGTCTAGGAAGCCCTTGGTTTTTGCCCTTACTCCATCCTTACTCTGTCCCACATCAGCATACTTGGCATCTGACTGGACTGCATTTCTTGTGGTACCTCCACGTCTACTACGAACCCACTTCCTTAACATCGTCCTGTTTCAACAAAACCAGGTGAGGAGCTATGTTACATATATTCTTCAAAATGCGTGAAGTACCCGTGTGGACACTCGACGCTCGAACATAGGTATGTGATAATATATTTCCGACACATCCTTTAAGATATGCCACTAAGAACAATATATTATAGCGCTTCTTTTACTTGGTTATTGCTTTAAGACGACTCAGTTTTAAATTGAAACAATATGTGTAACTCAAAATACCATGTAAACTAAGGAACAACTAAAAACAAGAACATATAGAATAGTTTACCATGTCTCGGTGTCTTCGGTTTTGGAAAATAGATGAATCCGACACTTGAACACGTATCCGACTCGGATACTCGTACTGAGTCCATGTAACATAGGTGAGAAGGTCTATAGTTACATGCCTTGGGTAGCGATTAGTTACCACACAGGTGCAGTTTCTGTAGGAGCCACTCCAAAAAACGAGGTCTTCCCAGTGATCAAGGGATGGTAGATTAATTGCTGGGGGACGACTTGACATGCATAAGATATCTATGGAACTTTACATTATGATATTATTCAATGAAAGTAATTCAGGATCTTGAAATTTGACGGCAGGGTCACAGCTCTAGTCAATTGAGCACTAGTCACCCCTGCTTTTGGGACTAGAAAAGCAATACAGCATTCGGAAAATGATCCTCGAAATGTTTCAATCGTGGATTAGCATAGGTGACATGAAATAGCTTCAAAGGAACATCATGATGCTATAAAGCCTCAGCTAACGCATAGGCTCAAATTATCTGTAGAAAACCTTCTACCTTTCAATGAACCACATATTTATATCCCTTGCAATCATGGGAGCCTCGTACACTGGGCCACCTTAGTACGGAAACCAAATGGAAATGGATAGGGCTAAAAAATTACGAATTTGGGCTTCACTTTCTTTTTGGTGCATAAAGCTAAAACATCTGCAAAGAAAGAGTTTATCCTTCTTTGACTAATACATTAATGGAGTCCCGATACCAAACTGTAGCAAAGACAGAGAGATTGTGGAGAAAGAAAAGGTTGAGCTCCATGTCAAAAGGCATCATCAATGTTATGGACAAAAAATAGAAGACAAATTTATGTGAAAAGAAGAGTGGACGAGAAAGATAAAAGATTTTCTCTACCAATGTGAAGTCATATCGCAATATGACCTACCGAAGAGACGTCAGGACATTATCTAATTTTATACTCCACCTCTACTCATTGATTGGCTGTGATTTTAACATGCATTCACGTGACACTAAAGACAACTACCATATGACTTCATTTTAACTTCATCCTTACGTTTCAAGTCATATGTACACAAAGAAGCTGCGGGAGGGGGAGAGGGGGTTCGACAAAGAACCCTCCCTGACCCCGAAAACAGAGGCCAACCCAACTATGCCCTCCGCATAACAAAAAAGGTCTCACCCTCTGTTGCAGAGTATCTGACTTTTATAGCATTAAAGATGTACTTATTGGGCTGGGGTTCGATGCTCTGCACTTGTTTCTGATTTGAACAGGTGTTACCAGGTTTTCTTCACAGGCTACTTTTCCTAAACGCCACCAGTGGTACTCTTTTTGCTTGGAGTGGGCAAAACATGCTATCCTGGACATTGACAACTTCAATAATATATCGTTAGTTATGCTTGACAGCAAAACGATGGTCAGACTCTGAATCATTTGTTACATTTTATTCTGTCCAGAACTTAGTTGCTGGATTCCAAGCATAGTGACGCTCCCCTCTCCCCCCTAACATCGCACCCCTTCCCACCCGAAATTTCACTGTGCCAGTAATGCTCTCCAAATCTACCTTGCACTTGCTCGTGCCTTGCACTTGCTCGTGCTACTGTCCGCACTTCGTGTGAGTAAAATCCAGAATAAGGTGAAGCCTCCTTTTAGCCGTGTTTTGTAGGATTCGGATGATGCTGAGGTCGGTTGACGAGCTCCCTAGGACTTGAAGGGGCACACACTATACTATCACTTTCAACCAATAAAACCCAGAAATTATATCCCCATACCAGAAATTTGACTGAAACTCAATCCAGCCCCATCATCCACCACAAAATAAATAAATAAGAACATTCTTCATGAAGTTGGACCACCCATTTGAATATATACTATCAACCCCCACCCTTACCAGAACATCACTACTGACAGATCTATTGAACGTCATATAATCCAACCCATTACGATGCCCACAAAATCTCCATAATCATTTCCTGTAAGACAGGTCCAAATGCTGACTGATCTTAAAACTGTGTTATCAACCTACTGGAATCCCCATTACGGCGTAATGAACCCTTACAAAAAGACCAAAATATTAGATTGAACTGAACTACAGTACTCTAGTTAGTTGGTTTCTTTTTTCTTTTCCTAATTTAGTTTTTGCCAACCAAGAATGTTGGCTTGCACAGGTTGACATGTTCTCCTACTAGAGCTATCAAAATGTTTCGGCCATCTGCCAAGCAGCCAGCAGGCATAATCTCACTTCATTCGCTCTTGGGTACCACAAGGTAATATGAAATTTAGTTTTTCAGAAAAGATAAAAATCAAGATAAAAACATATACTAGGACACAATGCATGCAAGAGTAGCTTTATGAGAAACCTTGTACGGTAACCTAAAAGCGAAACATTAGCCACAAGCAGGACAAGGTGCTACAAGAAACCTTGTCCTATTAGAGCTCTCAAAATGTTTGGTTTCCAATCAACTCTAGAACCCTGGTGGATATTGGATATAAGCCTTCAGTCAAGCAGCCAGCACAGGCATTATCTCACTTTTGTGTTTTGATCGAGCTGGTTCTTAGCCTACCTAACCGCTATTGGGTACCACAAGGTAAACATAACATGTAGTTCTTCAGAAAAGATCAAAACTAAAGATAGCACCGTATAGAATCTTCTTTTATACTATAATGCAATGCATGCAAGAAAAATTACATAAGAATCCTTATCTGGTAATAAATGTTCAATCTTCCCTAAATGCCGAACATTAGCCACAAGTAAAAAGCTACATAATGATGCATTTTATCTACGCATTGCACAGAAATGAACCTGCAAATATTCGCAACAAAAACTTGTGAAAGGACCTAGATCTGTGCCAGCTATGTGATGGTCTCTTATGTACATCTACAACATTAGTACGGTTACATACCTTCCCATGCATTCCATCAATAGCCTTCTTCGATTCGTCTTCTGTTGCATAACGAAGGAATGCAAAGCCTCTAGGCCTATTTGCTATTCGATCCATCACCAGGTTGACTGCACAATCATCACGCAAGTACTTCAAACAAATTTATATTCGCAAGCGATGTCAAACAGATCATTCATTAAGTGTAAAGGAGGCCATCAAGCAAAGAGTCAGAGACACCAGCATTCTTAATCCCCACCTTCTACGAGACTTCCAAAGTTCTTGAAAGCATTTCTCAAGTTTTCCTCAGTGGTGCGAAAAGAAAGTCCTGCATGCAAGGCAAACGCATCCATATAAACTCTCAGAAGCAAATTTGGCGATCGGAGCTAGTCTTAGATGAGGTTATGCTTGCCTGTACAGGAGGAATCTTTGTACCACATCCTACTTGTACAATTAGCAGTATCAACATAAGGCAGATGATGCCAACATCTAAAAGGTAGGCATAAGAAGCGATTAAAGTGGAAATAAAAACATAGTACTTGAGAGTTTCTCACTGAAGTCCATTAATTCGCTGGATAACTACACCCACTACCATCATAATCCCAATGCCCGAAAAATATTTCCTTAATTCTGCTGCCAACCAATTAAACCTAAACCAGTGTGAATGCGAGATTATGGAATGCTCCACATGAAGTACCTAATAGCTCGTATGAACTAATAATTTTTCATATGCTGATCGTTCAAGATGTAGCATAATCCCTAACCAGGCTTGTAACATGTCATTATCAGAAACAAATCTAAGAAACAAATCAAAAGTAGAAGGATCAAATTGCAACTGAATATCAGCGATTCAGCAAATCTGCCAAATATTCAATTGAAAATGCGCGCCGACACACACACACACACACACATGGACAAGACAGAGTGAGAGAGAAAAAAGAGAGCTGACCACTGACGTAGAGCTTGGTTGAGGGAGAAGTAGACTTAGCGGAGGAAGGGAGACAGGCTACAGCGACGAAACCGTTGTGGGCGTGGGAGTGTTGTTTGGGTAGAATGGAAGATGATAAGGGGGCAGAGAATAGGGAAGATGAAGACAACCGAAGAGGAGGAGGAAACGATTGTCTCTCTCTCGGCAACTCCCTTCTTCTCCCTCGTAGTCTTGATGCCCACACCAGTCCACTTGTACCAGTAGCCACCGTTGCCGCCATTTCCCTCTCCCCAGTACGAGAAGTGAAAACGCTCCAGATAAACTCTCTTTTTTCGTTTAATCTTTTATATATATATATATATATATATATATATATATATATATATTCCTCATGTCCCACACAAAAGGTGGCGATCATATTTCTTTTTCGTTCATTCCACAAAAATTGTTTGCTTTCCTCTTTTAAATATTGTTACAAATTTACTTTTTTACACTTCTTTCAATTCAATTTCTCTATTCACATTTAACTATTCATCAACTCGTTTTCTCTTTCTTAACTCACTTTTTTATACTTTTTTATTCTATTTCGCTCCACATATAATACTCCACTCACTCATTTTCTCTCTTCAGAACCACTTTCTTCATCTCCTCTCTCTCTTCAGAACCACTAGTCTCACGCAAGTTGCATGAGGCTAGCCACCAAATCTACATAGTTTTGGTCAAATAAACATAACCATTCTCTCTCTCTTTCTCCCCCCCCCCCCCTTCGTTTTTCTCTCCTCCTTGTTTCTATGTCGCACGCAGGCTGGCCCTAGCAACCCACCAGCAGCATCACACCCACCATCCCTGCCATAAGTCACCCATCTTCCTGCCACAACAGTGTACACCACCACCATTACCATAAACCACCCATCTTCATCGTTGGCCGCCATAGACCACCAACCTTCAGTCACCGGCCGCCGTAAACAACCGTTCCTGCCACAAAATGGTCTCCACCAGCCACTACCTACACAATTTCCACCCCCCACGAGCTTCGTGACTGTTTGTTAAAATCTAGCCACCGTCACAAGCCACAGCAGCCACCATCACACCAACCATCTTTAACACAGACAACCCACCTTCCACCGTAACAAGCCACGCAGCCATCATCATACCCACCATATCTAACGTAGACAACGCACCTTCCACCATCACACGCCATCGCACCCGCCATTGCTATTGTTCACTACATTTGTATGACCTTTTCTCCTACACCTTATTACTCAACCCTTTAATTACCCAGTCTTCGCCATGCAATTTTGGGAGCTCGTGCATTTTTCCATCAAGTGTAAAATCTTATTCGACATAAAAAGAGAGCAAAATAATAGTCTTCTATTATTTTTTTACCCCCTTCTCTCGCAAATGGGAAAAAGAACCTTGTTTTGCATATTTTTTTTGCCCAACATTTTTGTCCTTTTTACTACATTGAGTATTTTGCAGTGTTAATATCCTCTCAATTGCAAGCTAACAGTTGAAATATTTTTGTATGAATTATGACAGCGATGAAGCTATTGCTGCATATCTTGAAACCTCTGGGGAGCCCTTAACAAAATTGTCACTTAATAATGTTAACAAGGTACAATGCATCAATGGCTAGATTTATTCTATTTAGATTTTGGCTTTTAAATTCATTTCCTTAGTTTAAAACATGTCTTGCATCGTTACTTGTCATTTTGCTAATGTTCCTTTGTGTTATCTCCTTCGTCTCTTTAAGCTATGGCTACAAATAGTTGAGCTGTCTATGAACATATTGAGCAATAATATAGAAATGTAAAGATTGTAAATACTTGTACCGTACTTCAAGTAAAGCGTTGGCATTGCTTGTATTCACGGTCTTGATGAAGCAATGGCGGATGAATTAGTAGAAGTTACAGAATGTACAATAGGCATAGCTCTGAATTTGGAATCAAATAATGTTGGTGTTGTAGAGGGGGAAAAGAATAACCGAAAGAAAGGAAATCAATTAATTATGAACAAATTTAAGTAAAAGTAACTAATATATTAATAATATTAGTGGAACTTTTGAGACTATTAGAATAGAAACTATCCAATATTTAGAAATTTTTCACTGACTTTGTGATGCTTGAAATCTTGCATGCTATCTGAACTCATTTGGCATTTTAGCCTAATTATGGCCGGCTTCCACCAACATATTTCCATGAGTTCGAGGGTCTAAGATGAATTTTCCCCACTGATCGCTTGTGTGACTTTGAAAGGTTGCTCATAACACCACTAAATCACTTGCAAGACACTCAAAAAATTTGCTGAACTTGAATTTTGTCTCGTTGCTACACTTTAACAAATGAAGCTGTTGGATTGATGCTTGGGTGTATCTCATACACACAACTGCTATCATGTGTAGTTTTCAGTGTTTAGGAACTATCATTTTTAGTTGTACAAACTTTTATGTTAAAGTGTCCTAATTTTTCAAGACTTGTGATATACAAGTATGAGTGCATATTGACACTGACAAATTAAATAACATCATTCTTTGATTTTACAATTGTAAGTCCTTGTGTTTTGAAACTGGTATAGTACTAGTTCATTTGTAAAAAAAAAGAAGAAGAATTCATCTTGTGACACTGATAAGTGCCCTAAAAGATCTATAGCAACGCTGAAAAGCATTTCAATTAGGTCTAATGTGGTGCATTTTTATGGGACACTCATTTGTGCATTGTTAGGCCTTACTCTTTTTGAGTGGCTCGTATGTATTGTTATAGCTTATTGTGACGGCCTCATATAGTAATTCTAGTATTTTAAAATTATGGTAGATTTTTCATAATCATGTCGGTATTGGTAATGAACAATAAGACACGAGACAAATCAATACGCTAAGAACACTTCAATCAAAGATAGATTTAATTCTTAACAATCTTTGTTCAGCAAATCACCAAATCTAACAAGACACAAATATGCATAAGCAAAAAAGTCAAAAAATAAAAAACCCAAAACTAAGCTTGGTCTCTCAACATTAATCCCTCGCAATAGCCTTGGCAAGTCCAAAGTGCGTACTCCTTATGCAATCCAAACTTCCATCTCGTAGTGTTTCTACATACAAAGAAGAGTAATCAATTATGTCAATAAAAAAACAGGAGAAATGGAATAAGAACATGAATCAAAGTCATATACAAAAAGCTATTAGATAAGAAACGGATAAAAAGGGACAGAGACACCTAAGAAAATAAGAATGTTATATCAAATCTTATGCAACTATTGAACAGAATTACGCTTTGCTTCATCCTTCTGAAATCATGCACGTTTATAAGTTAGCATGTACAGTTTAAACGATTCAAGCAACATGATATTACGTTGAAACAAAAAGGCAGTATGTGAGATTGACTTCATAATATATCTTTCGCTTTGCATAGCCAGTTCGATAATAGTCTTTCCCATGACAATATGCATGAGTTCTTTGTTTCTTTTTCGTCTTTTGCCAATTCAATAGAAGATTTCAACCTAGTAGCAATCTTTTGGCACTCCTTAGCTTAATAGGGGCAGCAACGTCAAGTATTAAAATCTGATGCATAAATTCCATTTGAGAAACGCATGTACTTGAACTAATTTGACTAACCATTTTGTCTCCAATAAGTTTCTCCACGTTGTTTCTTGAAGCTGGCTTTTCCAAGAAGCTACTAAGCCATGCATCAATCTCACATGTTTTTGAAGGATAATTTCTTCTATTATCTTTTGCGTTTGAAAACTTTGCTCGAATAGAAGACAACATTAAAAGGCTTACTCCTTTTTCAGTTGAATGTCTACTGTTGCTGCTAAAAATATGCTCCGCGTATATTGGCGGAACCCGAGCCTGGACCGATGACCTGCAAGATAGAAAAGGAGTGACCGCCGGATGAGGTTCCCGGTGGAGAACTCTCCGATGCTTAAGTCAGAGCGCAGCTACAGAATAATAACTCTGAAAAAGCACTAATTATGTAATTGTCCCATAACTGGAGGGGTAAACCCCTTTATATAGTTGTAGGAGAAGACTCCTAATAGGATTAGGCCATGGGCCAAATGTGTTAGGATCCTTGAGGATCACGTCACAATCTCTTAAGGACTTTTTTAGAATTCTAATAAGATAATCATCAGTGTCATAGTTTGACTAGGATTATCGGGTATTCCTCAATTATTAGGAGATATATTTGAGTGATATCATAAGCCCCTTACTTCCTTGGCTAAAATGTTTGGCTGAGAAAGTTTATACTTGTTTTCTCGAGACACGCATCAAATTTGTAAGGGATTCTCCATCCACTTGTAGGGGTAACAATATTTCTCTCTTCCATGTGCTCGGACCTAAGCTTTTGTGAGCTTAAGCCTTGGAACTTTTGCCCAAGTAGGGTGCTAGAGCTCTAGCTCTTGAGAACTAGGTCTTTAGAATATCGCCTAAGTAGGCTATTCAAAATCATCTTTCAGAGGACGAATCATAGGATCTCAAGATCCTTTAGAGGCTTTACCCCACGTTTAGCTTCTCTAGAGAGAGGACACATAGCTATGCATGCAAGTTGTTGCATGTGTTAAGTGTTTGAATGTCCCATTGAGGGGTCACCTCTCATGTGGAGGGTGTTTGTTTTGTGCAAGTGTGTGTTCTTTAGCTTGAGCTGACCACATCATGCTTGCATTTTACTTTGACACAAACTCTTATCATCAGCTAAGAGTTGGCAAAGAAGCCTCGCACTCATGCTTGGTTGGGTTTTGAATTGACAAAGAATGGTGGGGGGATGAAGTCCCATAGTCCTTTGCCATTTCACGGGTTAGACTGTAGCTAAACTGTTTGGATAGAACTCGAGCTCTATCCTGTCACCTTTGAGGCTGCTCGTCCATCGAGGGACCGCCCTACAGGGCTAGTGGAACATAGACTTCTAGTAAGTGCCATTGAGGGCTGATGGAGTGCGGAGCTCATGCAAATACCCTCAGGGGTTTGACGGAACTTAGAGTTCTCATCGTATGCACCCTAGGGGGCAAACAGAGCGCGAAGCTCATGCAAATATTCTCGAGGGTTTGACGGAACTTAAAAATTTTCGTCGTACGTGCTCTCAGGGGTGGATGGAGCGTGAAGCTTATGCAAATACCCTCGAGGGTTTGACGGAACTTAAGAGTTCTCGTCGTACGCGCCCTCGGGGGCGGACAGAGTACGGAGCTCGTGCAAATACCCTCGAGGGTTTGACAAAACTTTAGAGTTCTCGTCATACCCCCTCGGGGTCGGACGGAGTGTGGAGCTCTTGAAAATACCCTCGAGGGCTTGACAGAACTTAAGAGTTCTCGTCATACACGCCCTTAGGGGTGGATGGAGCCCGGAGCTCATGCAAATACCCTCGGGAGTTTGATGGAACTTAAGAGTTCTCGTCATACGCGCCCTCGGGGGTGGAGGGAGCGCGGAGCTCATGCAAATACCCTCGAGGGTTTGATAGAACTTAAGAGTTCTCGTCGTACGCGCCCTCGGGCCAGATGAAGCGCGAAGCTCCTGCAAATACCCTCAACGGTTTGACGGAACTTAAGAGTGCTTGTCATACGTGCCCTCGGGGGCGAATGGAGCCTAAAGCTCATGAAAATACACTCGAGGGTTTTGATCAAAGCAATAAGTACTTGTTATTACAGCGCTAAATAACAAGGCACGAAACATTGAGTCTATAACATGTCTGTTGCTATAAAGCCCCCTGTTTGAGAGGGCATAGGGCAGTAGGCCCGTAATATTGTCGATATCATAAGATATGAAGCCCCCCGCCTTTGAGAAGGCGTGGATATATAAAGACGGATTTTCAGCCTAGGCCTGGTCGCAAGAAGACCTGTGGGAGCAATATAGAAGATCATATCTGCGTGCTTGACTGAACGAGCATATAAAGCTAGAGGGCATGGAGTCCGTGTGAGCAAGATGTCACAGATGATCAGCAGGAAGTTGTCGCAGTTTATCGATATACTGAGAGCAACTAGATTCAGTTTGCTTGGTTGCATGAGCTTGAGCTTGCAGTTGTACCAGCCATATCAGCGACGCTATTGGCGAAGTGCTCTGATTTACTGATCGAGGTTACTGTGTGACTAAATATCAAGAGACAATAGGTAATGCCGAGTCGGCAGGATGTTGCAGCAGAAACCCTAGACGTGACTTCAAGTCGCAGGGTGCTATGAATTTGTTCCTCATTTTACGAAGCAATTTATACATCACTATTGATGCTTGTGGGCGTAGTGTAAGCCCTTGCAACAAAAAAAAGTACATGACTGAAAAAATAGCCTTTGAAGCAATAAAGCGTGTAAAAATGCAACTACGTTTTTAACACAGAAATAAAAGCGGTGTTCAAACACCACAGCCTCATTAGGGTTTTGCTGGTTAAGCAACTAATTTGCTGCACTGCGTGTCACAAGTGAGCTTAAAAAGTCATAGCAGTCGGTAAGACCCGACATGTGACTTGCTTGCATCAATTGACGTAATTGCATAATGCTAGACCAAAAATAGAACATGGGTCTTGGTAACATAGAATACACGGGGAGTAGCCTTTGAAAGGCTTGCTAGCGCCGCAAGTCATAGTGCTTTATGTTTAGCAAAAAAAATGCGAGAAAACATACGCCATTGTTAAAGAGTTTGTGCGGCATATTTTAAATAAAAGACATTCTATGGTCTTAAGTCCAAATAGGACTTTTTGACAATTTAAAAACTTAATGCTTCAAAATTTATGTGGCCTAAGTGGAATAACCAAGACCCTATGGGTCTAAAATATAAATATGTATTTGTATGAGGTAGAAATTCTCATGCTTTTACTAAATGAGGCATATGTGAAATACGAAAGACCCTGTGGGTCTAAAGTGTAAATACGCATATTTATGTGGCAGTGCAAAATTTTAAAAAGATGGATTGAGCCTATTTAATCAGTCTGTTCCTCTCCTTTTTTTTATAGAAGGCAGATCCGGCCATAGCGAGGACGTCGATTGCACTGATAGTCATGATGGGGCGAGCCTCAATGGGCAACGAGGTTTTTAAATCTCATCGCGGAGGATACGGCCGGCGACATTGGTGACTTGGGCGGCATGACATCGGGACAATGTCGGTGCGCTAGACAAAGAATTGGCAGCATAGCCGTTGGTCGTGGTGGAAGGCGTGATGTTGGAAGATGGCTGCCTGCGGTGAAGTCGCAGTGGTGATGGCGCTCGTCGCGGTGGTGGCGATGAAGCTGTTTAGTGATGTTGCGCAAGGTACAGCTGTGCCTCTACGAGTTTTGTGGTGGCGCTGGTGACCGTTGATGGCAGCGGACGGGGCCTTAAGTTTCCCATGGCATGCTGTCTATGTCTTTAAGCAAGATGCAGGGGTGCAACGTCGGTGAAATGGTGGCGTCGCCGTTGATTACGGTGGGATCGCCATTAATTGTGGTGGCATCGCCGTTGATTATGGTGGCTCGCCATTGATTGTGGTGGGGCAGATCTGAACAAATGGGTGGTACCGGCTGCCGATTGCATGTGACTGGTTAGGATTGCGACGGCGCTGCCTTTAGCCGCGACGACGCTACCATTAGCCGCACCGACGATCATCGTTTTCTTCATGTGAAAGGAGAGAGATTGCAAAGAGTTACGATTGCCGGCGGGAACCACACCAGAAAATAGGCCTGCAAAAGAGAACTCAGAGTGACCGCCGGGTGGGGTTCCAGCAGGGGAACGCTTTGATGCTTAAGTCAGAGATGGCTAACAAAGTAGAACTCTGAGAAAGCAGTAATACACAGTGTATATATGTGTGAGCTTGTCCATACCTGAGGGGTTAGACCCCTTTATATAGTAGTAAGAGGGAGAACCCTAATAGAATTAGGCTTTGAACAACTCCAATCAGAATTGAATTAGGATCCTAGAGGATCACATGTCTATCTCAGATAAAGAAGTAAGAGTCCTTTTAGGATTCTTTCTGATGATCAAACATGGCAAGTGCCAAATCAGCCATAAGCTATCAAGGACTATGTGTCATAACTGTCACGTGTCATTCGTAGACTGGAGACATATTTTGGCTATATCATATGCCCCCTTCTTTTACCAACGTTATTGAAGCGGGTGGAAGCACACTTTTTCCACTGAGGATAGCAAAACATGTCGAAATAGAATATAAACTATTTTTCTAACATTTTAAGTACTTAGAGACATTTCTGCTTGGGCAGAGTTCTGTTTGGATAGAATTCTGCTCGGCCGAAGAACATTCTGCTCGGGCAGAGTTATGCTCGGACAGAATTCTGCTCGGACAAAATTTTGTTCGGCTAAAGCCACTCTGCTTAGGCAAAGTGTTTGAACAGAATTCTGCTCGGGCTAAATTCTGTTGGGGCAAAGCCACTCTGCTCGGGCAGAGTGTTCGGATAGAATTCTGCTAGGGTAGAATTTTGTAGAATTCTGCTCGGCTAAAGAGCATTCTGCTCGGGCGGAGTGCTCGGACGGCCAAAGCCACTCTACTTGGGCAGAGTGTTCGAACAGAATTCTGCTCGAGCAGAACTCTGTTTGGCCCAAGGGTATTCTGTTCAGGCAGAGTGCTCGGACCCCCTGAACAGGATTCTGCTCGGGCAGAATTCTATTCGGCCAAAGTCACTCTGCTCACACAAAGTGTTCGGATAGGATTCTGCTTGGGCAGAATAATGTTCGGTTCATTTCCACGTGTCTTTCTAGCCATTTAATGCCTTTGAGCGAAAAATTTTCAAATTTCAAACTTTTCTTCTCTTAGCTTGTGACACGTAGGGGTAGATGAACCGTTGGGTTCCCCAAGAGACGATTACTTGGGGTTTTCTTATAAAATGAGATATTTTCTTCATTTTTTCCTCACTCAAATCATTTGGAAGCATTCTTCTCTTTAAGTAAGTCTCTTTTCTCTCCTCTTTTTTGACTATTTGACAGTAGTAGAACCGTTTGACGACGGCAGGCAGTTGGTCTATCGGCAGTAGCTTGCTATACAACTGATGAGATTTTTTTAGGTCAATCGGCTAGGCTGGCGGGTTCCGCGGATGGCACCAATTTGTTACTGCTAAAAATATGCTCCGCGTACATTGGCAGAATCTGAGCCTGGACCGATAACCTGTAAGACAGAAAATGAGTGACCGCTGGGTGGGGTTCCAGATGGAGAACTCTCCGATGCTTAAGTTAGAGCACAACTACATAATAATAACTTTGAAAAAGCATGAATTGTGTAATTGTCACATATCTGGAGGGGTAGACCCATTTATATAGTTGTAGGAGAAGACTCCTAGTAGGACTAAATCATGGGCCAGATGTGTTAGGATCTCGTTAGGATTCTTGAGAATCCTAATCATCAGTGTCACAGTTTGACTGGGATTACCTGGTATTCCCTAATTATTGGGAGATATATTTGAGTTATATCATCTACCAATCTCGTCCATTCGATAGCCAACATCTCCTACTTTGTACCGAGCATGAATTGTCCACCTAGGCAAATGTAATACTTAGGAAGATCAGTTATTTTCTTTTTCTTCAATATACAAAGGATATGCTTGCATAATATTCTCACCATCTCAACCTTAGCACAAATAATAGTGAATTATTCGCCATTTCTCCTTACCAACAGTTATCAAACCCACCCTTTACCTAGTGACGTCGGTTCCCTACTCAATGTTATGTGCGAACAACTAATACTAGTATTCCATTCTTTCTTGAAGATCTCAACAAACTACAAGTATAGCATTCTGCGACTCTTGCTTCAATTGGATGATCGAATGATAAGACTACTATTCAATTCATGGTCTTAAAACCTTTACCATCCTAGGCATAACTTCAATTACAAACTGTTTTGTCATATTTCACAGGAAGCTCATTCAACATGGTATTAGAATCCACATACCCATCACAAAAGGAATGTATACTTTTGCTTTGTCCACTCGTAGTCATGCCTGCAAAAAAAGTATCTATGAGAAAATGCTTTGCCCAATGTGCATGCGGGTTGTACATATTTTGAATCCACCAATTTTCCTTTAAGTCATACTTGTCATTCAAATCCACCCATCTGGCCTTAAAATCTTTAATAGTCTGACTTTTTGTCCAGTTGCTATGGGCTTCCTAAATGTCATTAGAACGGGACCGCAATGGTTGTTAGAAGCTCCATGATGTGCCTCTTAATGTGCCATACACGAAAACGATGCCACGTATTTGGAAACACCTTTCCAATTGCATTTCTCAATGCTCCATCTTGGTTAGTGATAATTGCAGTCGAGGACCTCTCTACCATGCAACGCAAAAAATGCTCAAGCAACCACACAAATGTTGCCTCTGTCTCATCCTCCATCAATGCAGCTCCAAACAATACAGAATGCAGGTGGTGGTTTGCTCTAACAAATGAAGCAAATGGCATCCTAAATTTGTTAATCATGTAAGTCACATCATATACAATTATATCACCCAGATTTTTTTTTATCGGGAACCTCATATAAGTATTAATTAGAATGGCAATGTGACTTTGAATTAAGTAATGGACTTTAAAGAATTTATTTGAAAGTCCTTTTAGGGACAAAATAAGTATTTGATATTATTAGTGGCATGTGATTAAATTAGGCATTGAAAGAGATTTTGACTTGGACTAGGATTATGAATTTATATTATATTATGATGATGTTGGCAATGAGGACTTTAAATTGTATTATAATCTAACTAGCAATTAGGACTTCAAATCATATTAATTATATTAGAGAACTATATAAGGAGGAAGATATAAAACTTCATATTTTTAGAGACATGAGAAAAATAATAAGAAAAGGCTTTAGGGTTTCAAGGATATGGTTGTAATTTTTTGAGGTAAGGGTTTTCTAACACATTTATCCCACCTAAAATTTACGTATCAATCTTTTCTTCAGTTGATTTATTGTTTAGTAGGGATTCATTGGTGCTCTAGAATCCTAATTATGTTTTTGATCGTTTTTCTAAATTGATATTGACTTTGATCTGTTATGTGTTGTTACTAAATTTTTCAGTAATTTCAATAGTTCATATCTTCTTCATTGTTTGTCCAATTCCTATGATCTTACACTTTTTGTAAAACTCAAAGAGCCTACTACAACTTTTGAGTTTTTCAAAATCTAACTGATTGATATTCGACAATCAGATCTGCACATTTTTATGCTTATATTTCTACCAATTCAAGTCAGCCTACTTCGATTTACTTTATCTTGTTTGTTTCTCATTGGTTTTTAATGTCTCAAACATTATGAAATCCTTGAAGAGTCTTCTTCAACTTTGAAGTTTAAGGTTCCAGCAAAATCCTTTTGGTTATTGTTCAAAATCGAGTTTAAAAATTTGTTGTCAGTGCAAACTTTTCTGTTTTTAACACTGTAAATCACTCCACTTCAATTTGTCCTATCTCCTTTATTTTGCATTGGTTTTTGATAATTCTAGACATTCTAGAATCCTAGAAGAGCCCTATCCAACTCTCCAATTTTATGTTTTATCAGAATCTTTCTCTTTCTTGGTCGAAATTAAGCATGAAAGTTTTTGGTCAATATAGAACTTGCTATTTTGACACTTCAAGTCTGCTTAATTTGACTTGTTCTATCTTATTAGTTTCTAGTGATCTTAGACATTATGAGACTCTTCAACTTTTATGTTTTGGGTTATTATTGAGTCTTAAGGAGTGTGTCAAGTTTTCTAGCTAGGTTAGACGTTTGTGGGATCCATTTTATTTGCATTATTTTGAGAGCAGGAGTGGGCAGTGTTTAGGCAGTTGATATTGCGGCTATAGTATCGTAGCATAGAATATATTCTGATAAACAATTTACCCAATATAGATTGATTCAAAGAATTTTTCGTTGAGATTGCTTAGTTTAGCATAACTTTGGACCGAGCTAAGGATTTGTTTTTCCAACTTTGTTCATCATTTGGAATTCATATGTTTTAATTTTAACTGTTCATGAATTCCATTCAACTCTGGTTTTATAAAATTCCAAAAAAATATTTGGATTTGCCCATGAAACCATCCTTGAACCTTAAGCGATCATTTGAAACTCTTATTAATACTCATCCATTGTTTTTATTCGAGCATTATACAACATGTTGAATTATGTGTATTTGTTCTGAATATTGACATGAGATAGTGAATCGAAGTCTATTATGTGGGTGTTATAAATTTGGTATGTTCTGTTTGGATCAACTAGTACCTAAGTGGACTATTTTGTACATATGCATATGGAGTCTGTATATGTATCTGAGCACTACTGGGGTAGCTTTGCTATTCTGTATTACTCATGTTCAATATCATATATTTCTGTTTTACTGTGTTTGAAATGTTCTGAAGTGTCTACTGACTTAAGGAATTGGGTTGATACTTTTCCTTGTATCGATATCAAAATGTTGTGGTCCTATTTAAAAAATCCTTTTTCGAATTGTCACTTGACTTTATATATAATCATTCTATTTGTATTGTTTGGACTTTGATCGACCTTACGGGGCTGTCAAAAACTCACTCTCATTTGATCCCCTTTTACAGGTAATGATTACTAGTAGATTATTTGGGGGATGGGTTTAGAGCCTAAGTGAGAAATTGTAGTATCTATTACTATTTTATTAAATAGACCCTTGCATGGGTAGACATTGTTTAGCTCGATCTATAAAGAGCTTAAGTATTTTTGTTTATGACCATTTATTTTAAAGAAATTGAGATATTGCACTGATTAAAAGCTCTAATATAAATTCCAAGTTGTTTGTTCAATCGAAGTTTTTATGTCATTAAGTGATTAATCGTGCGAGTGAGTGTTTAATGCTCAAGAAGTTCGGGGTGTTAATGCTTCAAATTTTCGGGTCATTAGTATCGTAGCATAAATTGTATTCTGATAAATGATTTGCCCCATTTAGGTTTATTTAAAGGATTTTTTATTGAGGTTGATTAGCTTAGCATAGCTATTGGACCAATGTAAGGACTTTCTATCCAAACCATATCATCATTCTGAATTTATATACTTTTGATTCAACTGCTTCGCAAGTTATATTGAACTCTAGTTTTATAAATTTTCAAAAAAAATATTTATATTTGCTCATGAAACCATACCTTGAACCTTCAGCGATCATTTGAAACTCTTATTAATGCTCATCCATTTTTGTATTCGATTACTATACAACATGTTGAATTATATGTATTTCTTCTAACTATTGACATGGGAGAGTGAATCTGAGGCATTATAAGAATAGTCTATTTTGTGGGTGTTATAAAGTTAGTCTGTTTCTGTTAAGGTTGCAACTAGTACCAAAGTGGACTAGTTTATACATATGCATATGTAGTCTGTATCTGTATATGAGCATTGTCGAGGTGGTGTTGTGTAATAACCCAAACTTGCTTTGTTTAACTTTAAAACAAGTAAATCACTTTGTGCATAAGTAGTGGTAACTGAGGGTCATGGGATAAACTTTCAAAGTTTAAAGGTCTTAATAGAAAGCAATCATATTTTGGAGCAAATCAATTTTTCTGGAAGGGACTGTTTTATAATTATTAAAGTATAAGTAGATAAGTTTAAACAAAAAGAAAGGAAACAAAAGGTTTGGGAATTGCCGCAAAAATAGAGTTTGGTGAGTTAGGGATTGGAAAATACAAGAGAGAGAGAGAGAGTGTGAGAAAGCACGTGCGCGCAAAGAAAGGAGATAGAATATGAGATTTGGAGACTAAGCTTTCACCAAGGGGGAATCGATCTGCTAGAAGGAAAAGGCAGCAAAAAGGAAAACGTAAGTCTCATAATTTCTGGGATTTTCTCATGATTTTTTCCCACCCACAATAACAATGAAGAAAATTGGAATAAAATAAAATAACAAACAAAAAGTGATTATGCCAATCACCTATAATTCGGTCGTGGCTGATCTTGTTAATATTTAACTGTTATGTGTACGTATTCATCCTGGGTTAGATCAATTAATTTTAGGGTTTAAAGATTAGTTACAAGGTCAATACCATGGATCAATTTCATTACCTCAATTGTATCTTTTGATTATGATTAGGCATTTAGGGTAGATTTGTTCTAATGAGTCAGTAGTGTTATCCTAAGTTGCTATCTAACTTGGTGCCACATGAGTTGTCTAATTGGAACACAGTGGGGGAGACTATAAACTAAGCTTGGAACAAAAAATATGTTCTAAGATGTCTTGTGCATTGTAACAGTCATTGAGTTAATGCTCTAAGGATGATAGTTGTTGAATTTTGTTTCATTATTTGGTAACTAATGCTGTAATACAATCGAAATAAAGAAAATGAGAGGATAATTAGGAATGTCGAGATAATATACAACCGGCTTGAGGAATAAGCTTTGTTGCATTCGTTCGGGGTTCATTAGGTGAACATTGTCACTCTTCATTTCTTATTTTTTTTCTTTCTCGATCAAGACTTGTGTAATTTGAATTGGGGGCATGGATTCAATACAAGATAATGGGGGTGAATTAGGTTTTCAACCATTAAAGAAGTATGTTCTGGTAGATTTTGTTTAATGCAAATAGTTGAGAGTTTGCTACTGTTAAACATTGTTTACTGGCATGTTGTGATTTGTGGTACTCTTTGTATTGTTTTTTGTATAGAAAATAAGTAAGTGTGTGACCTAGAATTTTGCATGAAGCTCAACTTCATGGACTTGGGTCATCGTCATATCTGCAACTCGTGTCTTGGGTTGGGGTGTGACAATTTATGGAATTAGATCATGGTTTCGATCTAGACTTCATATGCTTGTGAGTTATGACATGATTGTTTATGCAATTTACAATGAACAAAAAATAATGCGGTAATTCTGAGTCTTCTACCTACATTGTAGGTAAAAATGCCACCACGCATGATATTTCTGACTGCACTTGCTTGGGCAAGTAGAAAAAAAACATGTTGATGGTGCTCGCCAAAATAACGGTGATGATAATGAGGGGAATAATTTTGACGCTACTAGAGGAGCTAAGCCAAATAAGATGAACCATATTTTAGAGGCATTGGTAAAAGTGATGCAACATCCCCAATAAACGGTGGTCGCCCAGCAAAATGGTGATATTCGTATTAAAGGGGTTAAAGCATTTAAAGATCTTGGGGCACCAAAGTTTGACGGCAGTTGTACGCAATGCTTCAGAAAGATGAGTTTTGGTTGGACAGAGTTTAATTTTAGGACATGTTGTGTCTAAGGATGTGATTTTTGTAGATCCGAAGAAGATAGAAGCAGTAGTAAATTAGAGTCGACCAACTAATGTTTTGGAGGTATGCAGTTTTTTAGGTTTGGCTGGATATTATCGAAGATTTGTAGAGGATTTTTCCTCTACAGTTGTCCCTCGACTCGCTTAACTCAGAAAGAGATGAGTAAACGAATACTTGTGATAAAAGTTTCCAAGAACTTAAGAAAATTTTTGTAACTGCACCTATGCTTATCATACCATCAGGGGGGAGGGGGCAAAGGTTTCACTATTTTCAGTGATGCCCCTAAGGGGGGTTTGTTTGGGGTGCGTTCTGATGCAACATGGTAAGGTGGCAGCCTATGCTTCTTGTTAGCTGAAACCATATGAGCAAAATTACTCGACACATGACTTAGAGTTGCAGTGGTTTTTGCTCTTAAGATTTGGAGACATCATCTCTATAGGGAGTCGTGAAAGATATTTACCGACCACATAAGTCTAAAATATATTTTTACTCAAAGAGAGTTAAATATGAGACAAAGGAGGTGATTAGAGTCGTTAAATGATTATGAATTGACAATTAACTACCATCTTGGGAAGGCTAATGTTGTAGCAGATGCTTTGAGCAGAAAGTTAGGTAACCTTGCAACATTAATTACCACACAGAGGTACATACTAGAGGATTTGAGAAAGCTAAATGTACAGATAAAACTGCACCAGACAAAAGCAAAATTGTCTAACCTTAGAGTTGAACCTACCGTTACAGAGAGAATCAGTGTAGCTTAAGGTTATGACTCTCAATAGCAGAAAATCAAAAGTAGAGTCGACAAGGGAGCAAATTTGAATTTTTGTGTCCACAGGGATAGATCTTTGAGATTTGGTACTAGGTTGTGTATACCTAGTAATGCAAAGTTTAAAAAAATGAGATCTTGGATGAAGCTCATAACTCTAGATATTCGGTACACGCCGAAAGCACGAAAATGTATAGAGACTTGAAAGAGATCTTTTGGTGGAATAATATGAAGAGGGAGATTGCTCAGTTTATTGCATAATGTTTGGTATGTCAGCGGGTAAAAGTTGAACATCAGAAAATGACGGGGGCAATTGCAGCCCTTACTGATACCTGAAGAGAAATGGGAGCATGTTATATGGACTAGTCATTGGTCTGCCAAGGACTAGTAGTGGTAATGATGCCATTTAGGTGATTGTGGACAGGTTAGCTAAGTCGGCCAATTTCTTGGCGATAAAGGTTACATTTGCTTTTGAAAAGTTATTTGAGTTGAATATTAGGAAAATTGTGAAGTTACATGGGGTCCTTGTCGATATTATGTTTGCTAGAGACCCTAGATTTGTCTCGCACTTGTGGAAAAGCTTACATAAGCGATGGGAATTAGACTGAACTTTAGCACTTCTTTTCATTCTCAAATAGATGATCAGACGGAAAGGACTATTTAGACATTGAAAATCATTTGTCATTAATTGAGTTTGCCTATAATAACAGTTTTCAAGCCACTATCCAGATGGCTCCATATGAAGCACTATATGGTAGAAAATGCAGGTCTCTTATTTGTTGGGATGACTTGGAGAGAGAAAGTAGTTAGGACTTGAGATTGTGCAACAAACAACTGACAAAGTCAAGTTGATTGAAGGTTGTCTCCCACCAAAGGAGTCATGAGATTTGGGGTTCATGGGAAAATGAGCCCAAGATTCTTAGGTCTATTTGAGATTTTAGAAAGAGTCAGAGAAGTTGCTTTTATAATCGCTTTACCGCCTTCTTTGGCTAGGGTGCACAATGTTTTCCAGGTGTCCATGCTAAGAAAGTACATCTCTGACTCCAGTCATGTGATAGAGTACGAGCCTTTACAGCTTCGTGACAATTTATCTTATGAAGAACGTCCATTGCACATTATAGATAGAAAGGACCAAATGCTTAGACATCGAACCATCCGTTATGTAAAGGTTGAATGGAGTAACCACTCTGAAAAGGAGGCCTCTTGGGAGCTTGAAGATGAAATGAGATTAAAGTTTCCCAAGCTATTTGCTGTCTCAGGTACGAAAAGTTTAGTGGACTAAACTCCTTTTTAGGGGGTGAGAATGTAATGACCCAAACTTTCTTTGTTTAACCTTAAAGCAAGTAAACCACTTTGTGCAAATATAAGTAGTGGTAACTGAGGGCGATGGGATAAACTTTCAAAGTTTAAAGGTCTTAATAGAAAGTAATCATATTTTGGGGCAAATCAGTTTTTCTGGGAGGGATTATTTTATAATTATTAAAGTATTAGTGGATAAGTGTAAACAAAAGAAAGGAAAAAAAAGTTTGGAAAATGCCGCAAAAACAGAGTTTGATGAGTTAGGGATTGGAATATACTGGTTAGCAGAGAGAAAGCAAAGAAAGGAGATAGAATCAGATATTTGGAGACTAAGCTTTCACTAAGGGAGAATCCATCTGTTGGAGTGTAACATCCCGAACCTTGATATTGTCTAACCGGTTTATTTAATTTTTAGCGACGATTTTCGTAGGCAATATTTAGCGTCGAGCTTTAGTATTGATTAGCATGAGTGACATTTTTTAGAAACTTTAAGTGACAATTAGTGAAGTGGGTTACTAAATAAATAAATATATAAAATCAAAATCTGATTTATTTGAAAAATTAAAGTCAACTATAAAATTTGGAAAGAGGGGAAAAAGAGAGGAAACCAAGGAGGAATTTAGGGAGATTTAAACATCTCCATAAGTCTATTTTCGGTTACATTAGAGAAAGGCTTTTCTTTGGTTACGGACTGATCAAAAAGAAAGAGAGAAAAAGGGGAGAAAGATAAGGGCTGGCGAGAGATCTGTCAGAATTCGGCGAAGCGTGATACTCCTGTAAGATTACTATTTTTCTCCTCAAATAAATTCATTATTTAGGAGTGTAGGGACTGAAATATGTGTGGATTGTGTAACTGTATAGAAGTGAAGGGGAGCAAGAAAACAAACAGATTTGTCGGCGATTGAATTGTATTTTTCCGGTAAAATTCCCTTTGATATGAGTTTATATATACATATATAAGTATGTGAAAATATGGGTTTAGGGTGTTAGGTAAGGGCTGTGTGTTTCTGTGAGGGGCTGTGAGAAGAGGGGGACTGTGGTAGGTTGTATATATGTGTTTTATGTGTAGGTGTGTGTGTTTGATATATATGGGGGCCGATCCACATCTACCGGTGGGAAAATAACAATTTTCCCACCGAACCGCAGGTAAGAGCAGCGGTTGGGAAAAAGTCGTACGGACACTACATTAATGGCGAAAAAGGCACGAGGAAATGGTGAGAAAATGGTGAGAAAATGGCGATAAAAAGGTGAAAAGGAGAAAAAGGACACCAACCGCATGAAGAAGCAGCGGTTGGCATTAATATGCCCCTGCCACGTGGCGTCCCCCCACCCCTGCCACGTGGCCCAACCCCATGGCCCCTGCCACGTGGCGTCCCCCACCCCTGCCACGTGGCCCAACCGCGTATACAACCCGCGGTTGGGGCGATGGCCCCTGCCACGTGGCGTCCCCCCACCCCTGCCACGTGGCCCAACCGCGTATACAACCCGCGGTTGGGGCAATGGCCCCTGCCACGTGGCGTCCCCCCACCCCTTCCACGTGGCCCAACCGCTTATACAACCCGCGGTTGGGGCGATGGCCCAGCCACGTGGCGGCCCCCTTGCCACGTGGCCCAACCGCATAAAGAACCCGCGGTTGGGGGCGATGGCCCTGCCACGTGGCGTCCCCCCGGTGATGCCCCACCTGGTGTCCTTCCCCTCCTTATTGTGATGCCACGTGGCGTCCTTCCCTCCCCCGTGATGCCCCCCACGTGGTGTCCTTCTGCCAAATTGTTTTTTTTGCCGCAGCCTTTGACCGCTCAATCACGGGTTTTCTGTCTTTTTTCTTCTCTCTTCCTCACCTTTTTCTGTCTTTTTTCTTCTCTCTTCCTCACTTTTCTCTCTTTATAATCCCCTCCCCCGAACCCTTCTTCTGCACTCTATCATCTTTACCAACTTCTTTCGTACTTCATATCTCACCTACATAATCTCCACAACAATACAAACCAAAAAATTTTACGCTAGAAGATCGATGGATAACCGCTAGAAGATCGGTAGATTTTTCTTTAAATACATCAAGTCACAACAAGTAAGTATTTTGAATTTCCTTATAATTCAATGTTAGGTTTATACAAATCAGCGTATTACATTTATAGATTCTAAAATAGCGATTTTTTAGGGCGCCAAATATAGACAGTTTTTCACGAATTTATAAAAAATAGCTAGAGCTAGATTTTGCCAAAGTACAAAAAATAGACCCTAGTTATTCTTAAAGGATCTGTCTCAGGTAAAAATTTCAGATTTTTCCAAAGACTGGAAAGGGGTTAACTGATACGGGGAACCTTGTAATTCTGCAGTGTAATTTAAAATATCAAGCCAGCGCGATTTCGCGCGAAACTTTTATGAGAACCCTAGGGTGTTGGGAAGTTCCATTCCCCCTGAATTCGGGCCATTCCAAAGCCGTTACCTATTTTTTTGGCCGAACAGCCCTTTAAGCGCTCGATCCGGACACCGGTTCGGGATTTTTGGGCGAAACCTCCGTAAAATACTTTTTAGATCAAGAATGAATTCAGGAAGCTTAAAATAGCTTTTTAAATCACTTTTGATATTTTCTCATGCCAGGGGCATTTTGGTAATTTGCCACCCCGCGAGGGGTGTTTTGGTAATTTTACGTTTCGGGGGCGTAATTGGTGCTAGGGGTGAAAACTTAATTAGACAGTTTTTTCACGAATTTATAAAAAATAGCTAAAGCGTGATTTTGCCAAAGTGCAAAATAAAGACCCTAGGTATTTTCAAAAGATCTGTATCAGGTAAAAATTTCAGATTTTTTCAAAGACTGTAAAGGGGCTAGCTAATATGGGGAACCGTGTAACTTCGCAATCTAATTTAAAATACCAAGCTAGTGCGATTTCATGCAAAACTTTTATGAGAACCCTAGGATGTTGGGAAGTTCCATTCCTCAGGAATTCGCGCCATTCCGAAGCCGTTAGCTATTTTTTTGGCCGAACGGGCCTTTAAGCGCTCGATCCGGACACCGGTTCGCGATTTTTGTGCGAAAGATCCGTAAAATACTTTTTAGATCAAGAATTAATTCAGGAAGCGTAAAATAGCATTTTAAGGCACCTTTGATATTTTTCCTAATGCCAGGGGCATTTTGGTAATTTGCCACCCCGCGAGGGGTGTTTTGGTAATTTTCCCGCGCCAAGTTTTCCAAACGACTTTTTAGTCCAGAAATGTAAGTAAACCACCTGAAATGTTGTTTTGAAGCTGGTTCGGGGGGTTGGGGTGATAGTGAACCCCCAGGGGCATTTCGGTAATTTGCCGCTCATCGGGGGCTATTTTGCTAGGAAGGATCCAGCTTAAAATTCATACCTTAAAATAACTTTTAGTTTAGGATGGGGTGATAGTGAACCCCCAGGGGCATTTCGGTAATTTGCCGCTCATCGGGGGCTATTTTGCTAGGAAGGATCCAGCTTAAAATTCATACCTTAAAATAACTTTTAGTTCAGGAAAGGGTGTGAGACACCCGAAAACTTATTTTGTTCCGGATGTTCTGAACCTTGTGACGCACCGGCGATGACTGCCAGGGGGTATTTTGCATAAGTAGCGGGTGTTTTGGTAACTTTCCCCTTTTAAAATTTTTCCTGATATATTTGGTATATAATTGACGTAACCATTTAAAAACTTGACTTTAAAGCGGTTTTGAGGTGTTGGGGGTGTAGGGGCCATCGGGGGGTATATTGCTATATAACCACGTTGGCGCTAAATTCAGTGGGAACTAGCGTAATTAAGCGTTCGGAGTGGTGGGAAGTGAGGATTTGTTTTAATACATTGAAATAATGACTATTGCTAATGTGTTGGTAAGCTAGGTTAAAGATCCAGTTATAGTTTTGGAATGTAAATATTATGGACGCTAAGTTGGTTTATAATTATATTTTGTTCTTAGAGGTATGAATTTCAGCCCTGGACCTCATGATACATCAATCCTATACGATGACGATGACCACGTCGCGAGGCACGTATTTGACGGTGTCGATAGGGGTGTTTTGGAAACAATTCAAAGCACAAGGCACCTTGAAGAGTGGGTACTAAACGAGGAACAAATACAGCTATTACACCGTCAAAATTTAACCCTGTTCACCGATTGCGGGAAATGGTCTCGACACGACGATTGCCTTATATCCGCTCTAGTTGAACGATGGAGGAGCGAGACGAACTCATTTCACTTCCGGTTTGGTGAAATGACTGTTACGTTAGAGGACGTCGGATATATACTTGGAATCCCATGTCACGGCAGACCCGTTACTCTGAACGTGCCGTCTGCATCCATAGCGAATATGGCTATGCAGTATTTTCTGGGAATTCCAAGGGCAGCTCTTACAACAAACGGCGTCAAGCTTAAATGGCTGAGAGAGCAGTACGGCGTGCTACCGGATGAATACACTCCTCATGATTTCGTGACGTATACGAAGGCATTCCTTCTGTATATTATTGGAGCTATATTACTTCCGACGCATTCGAAAAACACGGTGCATCCGAAGTATATGGTGTTCTTGGAGGATCTTGAGGAGGTATACTCGTATTCGTGGGGTTCAGCTGTCCTTGCGCACCTATATCGAGCACTGCATAAGGCTACGAGAAACGGTGCCAAGTCCATTGCCGCCTGCCTGACTCTATTACAGGTATGAGCATTTATTTTCTTGGTCGGATCCTTAGTCAATATATTCGGGATTAATTACTAATTCCATATAATGTTTGCATTCACAGGTTTGGTCTTACGAGAGGCTACCCATGGGTCGTCCACAACCGTTGGTAGATTCCGATGAGACGTGGCCTAGGGTGTGGGCCTGGGGGCCTACGACCAACCGGAGGAGGAGACGGGTAGACCCTCACCACCATCTAAAGTTCTATCGGGGGGAACTAGAGATACTAGATGCATCCCAGGTGACGTGGCAGCCATATGGCAAGGTGATGCATCTGTTGGATGAGTGGTGTTGGCAACTTCCGGTGTCGTACGTGCTGGCAGGTTTGGTTCGGGTGCCGCTCATTCACTTCGAAGAATGTGAGTTTCAGATGCCCGATCGAGCTATGAAGCAAGCTGGCTGTCCACAAGGGATACCAAAACCCGCTGTAGACATGCGGCCATACAGGGGTGGTCGAGGGCCGAACTTCGAGGTGGCTGATGCCTTGATTTTGTTGGGTGACGAGGTGCACCAGTGGAATACCTGGCAGGAAACGTATGATAGCCTTGTATCGCTGAAGCACGACGGCATTAGTACTGAGGAATACTTACAGTGGTTTCTCAGGGTGACGCGCACGAGGGTGAATCGCCCTTCCCAGGTGAAGAAGACATCGTATGCGCCACGTGAGGTCTATGACCAGTTCTGGGCATTGGCCATTGTAAGTCATGCTAGTGTTGTTTGGTAATTTATTTGCGCACCTTATCGACCATGCCTGAAATGATTAGCCATATTTTCTATGCATGATATTTAGGGTCTTGACAATCTCAAGAGGTCCATTGAGAGGTACAAGACTGAAGTTCAAAACTTTAGTCTTGCGTACCGGGATTACCAAGGGGAGCCGTCTAGTCGCCCTCCTCCTGACGCGTACGACTATCAGCCCCAAAGTCAGGTTCCCCAAGTAGGAATCCATGCCTCGCGCCCAAGCTTTCGGTCGGACAAAGGACAAGCGACGAAGCCATTGAGGCCGGACAAGATGGGTTGGATCGACCGGCACTACTTCGGGCATGAGCCTGTCAATTCAACAGACTTTCCCCTTGCGACATTCCTAGGTCATGAGGATATCAGAACGTTGGCGCCGGAGACAGATCTTTCAAATTTTGTCATGAACGCTTACATAGAACTGCTCCGGATTAGAGAGCAACATTTTAACCGTTCTGAATATTTGAAGCTTAACATGTATCCCACTCATTTTGTGGAATTAACGGTGAGAGAATTCACAGAATGGAGGCGAGGGGGCGGCAGGAGTAAGTGGAAACCAGGTCGAAACGTGTTAGGCATGATGAACGCAGACTATCAATGTCCCGCTGCTGATGCGAACCTTATCATGATACCTTGTCATCATGCAAACCACTGGTTCCTATTAGTTCTCCATCCAGCGTTCAGAACAGTTCACATATACGATAGCCTAAGGGAGGACGAGCCTGGACAGCTGCTGGCACAGATGTACAACGAGTACATCACTTTAGTGGTTAGTTTTTATTTTTTGACCTTGGCTCATAGTATATTGTTCTTGTTTCATAGGCTTGATTCTCGTTTTTATTGTTGGATGCAGACTACTGTCCTCTCGCTAGCGTGCGAACGGCCACAAGGGGACCCTTGGACGGTCGTGATGATAAAGGACCGACCAAAGCAATATAACGGTCACGATTGCGGGATTTACGTCCTCAAGTACATGGACTACATTGCTCGCTCGGAAGTGCTCAAACACTCCTCGTGGACTAGGAAGGATGCCTTGACGTTTAGGTATAGGATAGCCTGGGAGCTGAAAAAGAATGAAGCTAGACGCCTTCATTACCATTATCCTGACGTGCGTGGCTAGCTGCTGTGATGTTACAAAAAACTGTACCAAAAAGAAATGTACATAATTTTTCGCATGCTATGAATTTGGCGCTAAAATGTGCGCGAATATACCTTTCATATGACGCATTCGAAAAAATTACGCGTCTCGCTTTTCGCCGAAATTCATAGAAATGGGCTAACTAGCGTGCATGAGGTGCAATGAGGGAAAAAAAGTGACAAAAAAATTGTAACTTTTTTCGGAAGCTATCAATTGGGCCTTAAAGTGTGGCCGAATAGGCCCTTCCTAGGAAAACCCAAAAAATAATGTGTCTCGTTTTTCGCCGAATTCATACAAATGGGCTAACTAGCGTGCCTGAGGTGCAATGAGCGAAAAAAAAGTGACAAAAAAAATTGTAACTTTTTTCGGAAGCTATCAATTGGGCCTTAAAGTGTGCCCGAATAGGCCCTTCCTAGGAAAACCCAAAAAATAATGTGTCTCGTTTTTTGCCGAAATTCTTACAAATGGGCTAACTAGCGTGCCTGAGGTGCAATGAGCGAAAAAAAAGTGACAAAAAAAATTATAACTTTTTTCGGAAGCTATCAATTGGGGCCTAAAGTGTGCCCGAATAGGCCCTTCCTAGGAAAACCCAAAAAATAATGTGTCTCGTTTTTCGCCGAAATTCTTACAAATGGGCTAACTAGCGTGCCTGAGGTGCAATGAGCGAAAAAAAAGTGACAAAAAAATTACAACTTTTTTCGGAAGCTATCAATTGGGGCCTAAAGTGTGCCCGAATAGGCCCTTCCTAGGAAAACCCAAAAAATAATGTGTCTCGTTTTTCGCCAAAATTCTTACAAATGGGCTAACTAGCGTGCCTGAGGTGCAATGAGCGAAAAAAAAGTGACAAAAAAAATTACAACTTTTTTCGGAAGCTATCAATTGGGCCCTAAAGTGTGCCCGAAAACGGAGTTACCAAAAATATCAATAATCCACAAACCAAATCACAAATTAAAGATTCCACAAACCAAATCACAAATTTAAACATTATAAAAGTTCAATTTATACAACTGAAACATTAACCCTAACACTCTTCATCATCATCGTCCTCCTCGACCATACTGCCAGGTTCGATACCTAACACTTTATAATGGTTTCTCTTGTCATGATCAGTCATCTTATTACACAACGCACACTTTCGTAATTTTTTTTGACCCGTTGCTTCTTCAATCGGATTCTTCATGCGTATTGCTCGTTTTCGCCCTTTTGTTTGAGAAATAATTGGATCAAAAATGTCGTCCTCCTCACCTTGTAGGTCAGTGCCGTCAATGACTGGCTGTTTGGCTCGATTGAATCTACCGCTGGAGTCGTCCGAGTAGTCGGAGTGTCCACAGTTTCTGGTAATGCCATCCTAAACTGTGCATGCTTAGCCTTATCCCGTGCGGCTGCTTCAACTTGATACCTGTACCCATCAAATGTTGACGCTGCATCCATTGATAAACCGTGCATGATGTTACAAAGGTGATTATATCGCAGCGACTCAGATTGCTCGAAATCAACTGAAACATTGGGCACGTAAGGAATGTGACCGTGGACTCTATTGGCTTCCTTCGTCCACCGTTCCAAGATATACTGTGGAGGGATTTCACTAGCATTCTTGGCGCTCAAAACCCTCAACGCGTGTCGACAAAGTATACCTTTATGCTCAAACAGTTGACAGTTGCAATTAACCAACCCGGTGTCCTTACAAACTGCTACGGTAAAATGTCGTCTGTTCCTCGGAGCCGACGAAGAGCACGGATTGGCGAAATTCGTCACATTTGTCAAAGCATAAACCTTGATATCTCTGGTGGAATACTCGTGCAACTTTGTCATGCCATATTGATTCGACTTTAGTAGTTCCTCTTGAAACTGTCGAAACATTTCCTTGGTATAGACTTGAGCCGCATGAGCCTCTAAAGGTGAATAAACTAGTATAGCTCTTTCTTTGCAAACTGTAGCCGCGTCGGCTTCTCTCTCACGGTACAATTGCCTGTCAACGGCTTTCTGCATCTCTAGTACGAACTCCGCTATACTTGAAGACTGGCCTACGTACCCATCAAAGAATGAATTCATAGCTTCGCTTCTCGAGGTCGTAGTCATTCCGGCTGCAAAAAACTTCTTGGTGTAGGCACCGACCCACTGTGTCTTGATCTCATACAACGATTGTAACCATTCATGATTGTGCAAATAGTAAGTATCCATTAACGTGGCCCACCTCTCCTCGAACACGTCTACCGTCAACGATTTCTTCACACATGTATTAAAGTCAGTCTTGAATGACGGATGGTTTGCATATACATTGTGAAGCCGTTCGGGATATTTGTTGCTTATGTGCCATGTGCACAGGCCATGGTGAGTATCTGGAAGGACCTTAGCGATTGCATTTTTCATTGCCAGATCTTGGTCGGTGATGATGGTCTTTGGAGGAATATGATACATTGCTTGAAGCCACGTTTCAAATAACCACGTAAATGACTCCTCCGTCTCATCCCTAAGCAGGGCAAAGCCAAACGAGATTGACTGATAGTGGTGGTTCACCCCGGTGAACGGAGCAAAAGGCATAGAGTACTTATTGGTGCGGTATGTGGTGTCAAACGTCACAACATCCCCAAAATTTTGGTAAGCAGCTCTAGAACGGGGGTCCGCCCAAAATATAGTACTAATGCGGTTCTCATCATCCAGTTGGAGACTGTAGAAAAATCCAGAATTCTCACTCTGAAGGCACCTGAAGAGATCAAGTGTAGTTTGAGAATCACTCTTACCGAAAGACTCTCTCCTCTGAGCACGAAGTTCATTTCGAAGGTCTACTTCGTTGAAACTCAACTTGTCAATCCCCCCAGCCTGGCTTGAGAAAACCCCCATCATCTTAGAAGGTGGAATTTTAGCCTCGGCCATTGTAAAAATCAGTTGTCTGTGTGCCGCGCTTATTTCTCGGTGTTGATGAATTTGACCAATCTTACTAGGGGTCATCAACTGATGATTATGGCTCAACTCCACTCCTGTCACAACCCAATGGTTTTCATTTTTTCGGTGTACTGCATACACATGGGCCTTGCAGCCGGTACCCGGAAATGTGTCCCGTTTTCTTTGTCTTGTTGTCCCTTCGTCACTGATCCGAACGACCGGGGGTACATGCGGTGCTCCTCTATGACACTCAAATAGTCTTGCACAAATTTGATCTGTATTCGCCCGTTTTCTAGTCGTCTTAGTTCTAATACCGAAACCTATCGTTTTCGAATATGCTCTATAGTATGCTTCAACTTCGTCCAGTGTTTGAAAAACTTGACCAACGTAAGGTGGATCAGAACCTTCACAAAAATTATTTCCTCCAGTTGCATCCATATTTATACTGAAATCTAAAAAATAAAAATTATATCATTCTCAACAAGTCATAGAATTAAATAAAAGAAGAATAAAATTTATTTAAACGTAATTGTTGGGAATTTTGTATAATGTAAAATTAGCAAAGGCAAATTACCGAAATGCCCCCGGGGGTTCATTATCACCCTAACGCCCCAAATCAGCTTCAAAACAACCTTTCAGGTGCTTTGCTTACATTTCTTGACTAAGAAGTCCTTTCAAAAACTTAACGCTGCAAAATTACGAAAATACCCCTATCGGGGATGCGAATTACCAAAATGCCCCCTAGCATCATAAAATCTGAAAAGTGCTTTGAAACGGGATTTTAAGCTTCCTGAATTCACTCTTTAAAATAACTTTTCAGGTGGACTGAAAAACTTTTTTGGGAAAATTACCAAAACCCCCCTCGCGGGGTGGCAAATTACCAAAATGCCCCCTGGCATGAGAAAATATCAAAAGTGCTTTAAAAAGCTATTTTAAAGCTTCCTGAGTTCATTCTTGATCTAAAAAGTATTTTACGGATTTTTCGCCCAAATATCGCGAACCGGTGTCCGGATCGAGCGCTTAAAAGCCCGTTCGGCCAAAAAAATAGCTAACGGCTTCGGAATGGCCCGAATTCCTGGGGAATGGAACTTCCCAACACCCTAGGGTTCTCATAAAAGTTTCGCACGAAATCGCGCTGGCTTGATATTTTAAATTACACTACAAAGTTACAAGGTTGCGCGTATCAGTTAACCCCTTTCCAGTCTTTAGAAAAATCTGAAATTTTTACCTGATACAGATCTTTTGAAAATAACTAGGGTCTTTGTTTCGCACTTTGGCAAAATCTAGCTCTAGCTATTTTTTATAAATTCGTGAAAAAACTGTCTAATTAAGTTTTCACCTTTAGCGACAATTACGCCCCGCAATCAGCTGCAAAACAACATTTCAGGTGTTTTACTTACATTTCTGGACTTAAAAGTCCGTTGAAAAACTTTTTTGGGAAAATTACCAAAATACCCCTCGCGGGGTGGCAAATTACCAAAATGCCCCCTGGCATGAGAAAATATCAAAAGTGCTTTAAAAAGCTATTTTAAAGCTTCCTGAGTTCATTCTTGATCTAAAAAGTATTTTACGGATTTTTCGCCTAAATATCGCGAACCGGTGTCCGGATCGAGCGCTTAAAAGTCCGTTCGGCCAAAAAAATAGCTAACGGCTTCGGAATGGCCCGAATTCCTGGGAAATGGAACTTCCCAACACCCTAGGGTTCTCATAAAAGTTTTGCGCGAAATCGCGCTGGCTTGATATTTTAAATTACACTGCAAAGTTACAAGGTTGCGCGTATCAGTTAACCCCTTGATATTTTTGGAAAAATCTGAAATTTTTACCTGATACAGATCTTTTGAAAATAACTAGGGTCTCTGTTTCGCACTTTGGCAAAATCTAGCTCTAGCTATTTTTTATAAATTCGTGAAAAATTCTATTTTTGACGCCCAAAAAAATCGCTATTTTGGAATCTTTCGAATGTAATACCCCGATTTGTCAAAACGTAATTTTGATGCCCTAAACACGAATTTTAGACTATTGTAAGAACAATTTAAGCGTAACACAATTTAAACAATCAATTGGTAAGAAGAAATTAAAAAATACTTACTTGTTTTAACTTGATATATTTAAAGAAAAATCCACCAATCTTCTAGCGGTTATCCACCGATCTTCTAGCATCAATTTTTTTTGTTTGTATGTAGGTGAGATAGGGAGGATGAGGAGAGTGGAAGAAATGATTCGGGGAGGAGGGATTTTATAGAGAGAAAAGTGAGAGAGGAAGAGAAGAACCGTGAGTGAACAGCAGGGAGGGGGAGGGGGGAATGATACGTGGTGGTGGGGGGTAGGGTGGTAATGACACGTGGGGGGTTTCACGGGTGGGGGAAAAGGACATAGGGTGGGGGCCACGGGGTGGGGGGCAAGGGGGTGGGGGGAAGGGGGTAGGGGTCACGGAAGGCAATAATGCCAACCGCATGTAGGAGTTGCGGTTGGGCATTAATGCCCATTTTCTCACGAGTTTTTCATTTTCTCGTGATATTTTCGTGAATTTTTCATAGTATTTTCGTCCTTTTTTGTCCCTTTTCGTCTTTTTTTGCGCCACGTGGCACGACTTTTCCCAACCGCTGCTCTTACTTGCGGTTTGGTGGAGAAATTGTTATTTTTTTACCGGTGGGTGTGGATCGGCCCCCTATATATATATATATATATATATATATATATATATATATATATATATATATATATATCTGAATGTGTCTATGTGTGTGTTTGAGAAGGGGTTGCCAAAACAGCCCCATATACAACTGTGCATGTATGTGTAAATATGGCTACCGTGAATGGGGTTTAATGTGAGTTTTAGGTGTGCCGTGAGAGAATGATTGTGTATATGTTTGTAGGTGTAATGAGGGAACAAGAAATGAGCTTCATGGCTGCTCTAAACAGGTGTAGTGAGTATGTGTGGAATAGTTTTGATGTGTGAATATGTATGCGTGTTGATGGGCAGATGGGTTCGCTAAAAAGATAGGCTTCACTGCTGTAGGAAGTTAAACTTGTGTGTGTGTGGGCTAGTGTGTTTGAGGAGGAGAAGGGGTTGCCAAAACTGCCCCATATACAACTGTGCATGTATGTGTAAATACGGCTGCCGTGAGTAGGGTTTAATGTGAGTTTTGGGCGTGCCGTGAGAGAATGATTGTGTGTATGTTTGTAGGTGTAATGAGGGAACAAGAAAGGAGCTTCACGGCTGCTCTAAACAGGTGTAGTGAGTATGTGTGGAATAGTTTTGATGTGTGAATATGTGTGCGTGTTGATGGGCAAATGGGTTCGCTAAATAGACAGGCTTCACTACCGTAGGAAGTTAAACTTGTGTGTGTGTGTGTGTCCTAATTAGATTAATTAAACCCTAAATGCTAAACCCTAAACCCTATTAACCGTAATTAACCCTAAGAACGCAATTAGCCCTAATTAGGACTAATCAACACTAATCCACACAATTAAACCCTAATTCTAATTAGCCCTTATTAGTACTAATCAACCCTAATTACTTATGATTAGCCCAAAGTACTCCTAACTAACACAAATTAGCCCTAACATATCTTATTAAACCCTAATTAGATTAATTGAACTCTAAACCCTTATTAACCTCTACCACATCTCGAAGTAACCCTAATTACATACTAATGGCTGGAAGTAGTCCTACTTATCATATTTAAACTTACCAACCCTAATTATCTTACTTAACCCTAGTACATCCCTAATTTATCCTAATAAGCCCTTGTACATCTCATAATTAATCCATATTGCCCAGAGATGGTTCAATTACTCGTTGTTTATAAATCCTGCATTACGAATATTCATTGTTATTTTGCGAAGTCCATTGGCAACGAGATGGTTCAACTCGTTGCCAATGAATTCTAATTAAAGTGGAATTGGTAACATATGCAACGATCTTTCTGCAATTTTGATATTTTGGAAAGATTTTTGCATATGTTATCAATTTCTGAACGCATGCATGCATAAAACCCTTAGTTCCCGTTCAAAGGTACTCATTACAAAGTAATGCTTTGTAATGAGCCTTTGGATGTCCAGTTTGGACAATTTAGAAAAGCTAAATGTTTATAAAACAGTGTATCGACTCATGCTCCATGTTCTATGTCGTGGATATTTGGTACACGTTCTCATGTGTTTCTCCGGGTGCATACAGATCTAGTGTTCTAACATCCGTCAAACCTTACAAGGCAAGGTTAGATGAATGTTAGAACACCTAATCGATGTCGTGTACTTGGAGAAATGCGGGGAGGTGCTGCCGAATTTTTCGCAGACATAGGACTAAGCATGAGTTGATAACTGTTTTATAAACATGTGCTTTTCTGAATGGGACTGCCTATTAGAGAATGGAGGGGATATATATAGACATGTTGTCACATTCATGCATTCATATTTACATCGACCCTGCCTAATTATTGGTCATAATTGAAGGTGGTATACAGTACGATAATCTCAGTCGTCATGTCAGTCGATCGAAGTTGGATGAAAAGGAAGAATGCTGATGATTTTGAGGATCGCGTTGACGAATTTCTCGACTTTGCTTACGCGCATCCTGCACATGTTGACTTTGATAAGATAAGGTGTCTGTGCGGTAGATGTGAGTTGTTGCATTGGAGAAAAAGAATTGAAGTAAAATGGCATCTTCGTCGGTACGGTTTTATGGGTGGATACACAAGGTGGACGCAGCACGGGAAAACGATAGTATTGTCGTCCAACCCGACTAGTCAAGCTGAAGTTAGGGAGGAGGCACGATATGATTACCGAGATATGATTATGGATGCTGGGCATGCTAATGTTGACTGGGGTGATGACCGCGAAGATGATAGTCCCCAATAGCCAAACGAGGGGGCTCATCAGTTTTATGAGTTGTTGAGAGCTGCGGAAGAGCCGTTGTGGGATGGAGCTCTGAAACACACACGGCTGTCTGCGGTTAGTAGGTTATTACAGTTAAAATCAGACCACGGGCTGAGTGAGAAAGGTTTTAACGAGTTTGTTACTTTAATCAAAGAAATTTTGCCCGAAAGTGAAAAGCTACCCCCGTCGTACTATGACTCGAAGAAGATGATGAGGAAACTTGGGTTGAGCTATGAGCGGATAGATGCGTGCAATAATGATTGTGTATTGTTCTGGAAAGAGAATAAGGATTTGTCACGGTGTCCAGTATGTGATCATTCGAGGTACAAACTGGACAAAGAAGAAAAAAACATTGCATGGAAGATATTGCAATATTTTCCGGTCACACCAAGGCTTCAGAGAATGTACTACTCCTCCAACAAGGCTGAACATATGAGGGCTCACCGTGAGACTCGTAGCAACGATGCCGATGTGCTGACACACCCAGCTGATGGAGAGGCGTGGAAGGAGTTTGACCGCAGGCATCCAGTCTTTGCTCAGGAAGTTCGAAATGTTAGACTTGGTCTGGCAACCGATGGGTTCAACCCTTTTGGTCAGTCTACCACGCCTTACTCCTGTTGGCCTGTTATTATTGTCCCGTACAACCTTCCACCAGGCATGTGCATGAAGAAGCCGTACATGTTCTTGTCGTTGCTTATTCAGGGGCCGAAGAGTCTCGGCAAGGACATAGATGTGTATTTAAGGCCGTTGATTGATGAGTTAAAACAATTATGGAATCATGGAGTCGAAACATATGATGCATCCCTTAAACAGAATTTTCAGATGAGGGCTGCTTTGATGTGGACTATACATGATTTTCCCGCATTGGGAATGACGTGTGGCTGGAGCACACATGGGAAGCTAGCATGCCCTGCTTGTATGGGCGTGAACCCCGGTCATACGTTAAAGCACGGTGGAAAACCCTCGTGGTTCGGATGTCACCGTAAGCTTTTGCCACCGGGCCATCAGTTTCGTAGGCAGAAGGATAAATTTGACGGGACAATCGAGCGTGAGGTTGTCACACTGGACTACCCATCTGGTGAAGAAGTGCTCTCACACCTGGAGGCACTTGATACTGACATACCACACGGCAAGGGTGTGCCAGATTAGAAGATTCCAAGGTACGGGAAAGAGCACAACTGAAGGAAATTTTGTATTTTTTGGGAGTTAGCCTACTGGAGGACGCTCGTTATCCGAAACAACATGGATGTGATGCATATTGAGAAGAATTTTTTGATAATGTGTTCAACACAGTGATGAATGTCAAGGGCAAATCGAAAGATCACCTTAAAGCGAGAAGGGATCTACAACAGTTGGGTGTACGCCGTGAATTGCATCCTCGGACAGTCAGTGGGAGGACGATACTTCCGAAAGCACCTTACTGTCTAGACAAGAAACAAGTGGAGAAGGTCTGTCAGTGGGTTAAGAATTTGAAGCTTCTAGATGGGTTTGCGTCCAACATATCTCGTTGTTGCAATGTATCGGAATGCAAGTTCCAAGGGATGAAGAGTCACGACTGCCACGTATTCATGGAGAGATTCATTCCTATTGCCTTTCGGGAACTGTTGCCACTGGTTGTTTGCGAGACTTTGACTGAATTATCTCATTTCTTTCGAGATATATGTTCTTCTACGATCCGGGTGAGTAACACGAAGGTGCTTGAGAAGAACATTGTGGTGACGATTTGCAAGCTGGAGAAAATCTTCCCACCTTCGTTCTTTGATTCAATGGAGCATCTGCCTGTTCACTTGGCATATGAAGCTAAGATGGGTGAACCTGTGCAATATCGGTGGATGTATCCCTTCAAGAGGTAATCCTTAAATTGTTATAGTTGTTCGTTTACACTTAATGCAAAACCTGTTATCATTGATATTCCACCTAACTCGATTAGCTAAACTTCTAGGTTCATGTTTCATTTGAAGAAAAAAGTCTGTAATAAAGCTCGGGTTGAGGGCTCAATTGCGGAGGCTTACGTAATGGAAGAGCTTGTAAACTTTTGTAGTCAATATTTCGGGCCTAATGTTGATACAAGGTTAAATCAACTAGGCCGAAATGACCCCAAATCAAGCACAAATTTGGAAGGGCAATTGTCAATATTCAAGCAGTCAAGTAATCCATTCGGCCGAACGTATACTCGATGGCTAACGGATGAAGAGTACAGTGCTGCAACAATATATGCCCTTCTAAATTGCGATGAAGTTTCAGCATTCGTTGAGTAAGTTAATGTCTTAATTTAAAATTTTGTTATACATAATTGAAAATGTGTGATAAGCGAGTCAACTATATTGGTTTGCAGTGAGTTCGATGCGGAATCTTTAATCACTGATCCCGCTGGACTTGAATCTCATCATAAATCACAATTTGTACAGTGGTTCAAAAGGCGTGTAAGTCTTTAACGAAATTATATTATGTGTTATATACAGTTATGTGGCCAATTAGTATACTGATTTATCCTTAATTTTTATCATCATCTACAATAGGTTCAGTCAATGGATAGACCAGTAGCCTCCTGCTTGAAATTACTAGCTCAAGGCCCTAATAAACAAGCATCCTGTCATGGAGGCTATATCATCAACGGGTTTAGGTTTAACGTAAAAGATGATGACCGAACAAAACAAACCCAAAACAGTGGAGTCTTGGTCAACGGCGACTGTTATGACGAGAATTGCATGGACTTTTATGGAGAGCTAGATGAGATTGTTGAGCTAGCATATTTGGGTTCCAAAAATCGCCTGGTAATGTTCAAGTGTACATGGTTCAATGTCACATGCAGTAGAGGAATCCGTGTTAGCTCTCAAGGGATTGTAGATGTCAATGTCAAGTCAAGACTTGCATCAGACGAGCCGTTTGTGTTTGCTAGTCAAGCTGCACAAGTCTTTTACGCAGAGGACGTCGCAAATCCCAAATCTCATTGGTATACAGTTATCAAGTCCAAGAAATTGCCCGTGACATATGACAGTGAGGTAGACACCTTTTAAGCCGACCAACCACTTGTCTTGTTACCTTTTGAGGTGAACAACAAAAAGGATGATCTTCCTCTTCCAACAACACTTCATGTAGGAGAAGAAGTCGTAGATGATGACGCGGAAGATGTGAAAAGTGTTAAAGATGATGTGACTGAGTCTACTGATGAATATGATGAATTAGAAGATGAAGAGGACGACAAGTTCCACGAAGAAGAGGATGATGAGTCTAGCGATGAAGAAGATGATGACTCTCAAACTGAAAATGATTGACTTGTAATATTGTAACATCATGAAAAATATGTAGTAACATATTAGTACTTCGTTTATATTGTGTTTTTATACTCGGTTCATATATATATATATATATATATATATATATATATATATATATATTGCTGATGATTTTTTTGTGCCTAATTATTGTTTTTAATGTGTTAATTTCTTTGCACTTTATCTATACAAAGTCTAGTCACGGATAGAATACAGGCTATTCGTGGTCGGGGTGGATGCCGAGCTGCCTCCTCCCCGGTGGGTCCACCTCGTCATTGTCCACTGATGACGAGGCAGAGAGTGCTTGCGTACAGCAAACGGGGCCCCAGCTCCAGCCCCAGCCCCAATCGTTGCCCTAGCCCTAACCCCAGCCGTCGCCCCAACCCGACCCCGATTCCTCCCACACGCGTATTGATTCTCCTTCTTCTGTGGGTTCTACCTTAGGTATAGTTGATAATGGTGTTTAGTCAATTTTTCCTAGCCATATATTTGAATTATATCTGAACTATATTAATGTCGGTGTTTTGTAGGATCTCGACGAGGCCGTGGCTCGACACGCGGGGTACGCATCGACCCCCAGCATAAACAGAGAGTTACTCTCACCAGAAGGGGCTAGTAAGTAAAAAAAATCACCTCATGCCTTATATTTAAATTTTTGGGTGTCTTAAATTATATTTGAACTGTATTAATGTATTTATTTACTTCTTTGGCACGATCTTGGAGAATCAGGTGAGGACGAAGATCAGTGTTCTTTTGAATGGCCGATTCTTCGTGCCACGACTGTACTATAAGGACTGGGATGCCGGGACGAGAGAGTCTCTATGGGAAGAGTGGCTGGTACAGTTAACTATTTTTTTCTGCGATAGTATTTGTTTAATTAGAATTTAGTATTTAAATTAATTTGTGTAGTTCGATGCCTTGCAAAAGGGGTTCGCGTTTGACTCGCCTGATCAGCAAGTGCTGAGGCGACAAGCTTTTTTGCCTATATCAGTAAGAATTATCGCCGATGGTTGCACGACGCACAGGTCTGGGCAAAGAAGATGCTGCCCGAGGGTGCCCTGATGACGAAGTTGAAGAAATATCCCCCATATTGGATATCTCTGACTGTATGGGGGTAGATGATTGATCGGTGGGTTACAGATCTAGGCTAGGACGCCAAGAGTAAGAGCGAGGCCGAGAACAGACGTGAGAAAGATTTGACCCACACGGGGGGGGGGGGGTCGATGGCACACGACATCATCCGACACAAGAATGCGGTTGAGCACCCAGACCTGGAGGAGGATGAGGTCGTAGCTCTGACGTATAGTCAGACGCACGTAAGGAAGAAGGACAAGGATGAGGCGCACAGGGCGGGGGACTATGTTTCAGATATTGTCCGGAAGATCAATGTAAGTTCGAGTCAATTTGTTGAACTATATTAAATTTTTGTCTTTGTATTTAATGTTTATTGCGTAATGCCCTAACATATCTTTAAATCACTATTTTTGCAGGCGTCGTATGAACAGCTTAGGGGGTCCGAGCAGCAGTCTGGATAGCCATCAATGTCCATAAGTATGAGTATTGGGGCATTGAAGTAATGGCTAGATACACCGGAGGTCGTCAATTAGCTGAAAGGCCACATACCCGGCCTGCCTAGCACGACTGCACCTGCCGTGATAGAAGCATCCCCACCCCTCATTGCCCCTCCACAGACACCAACACCGGCTGCACAACGTCCACTGGACAAGGACGAGATCCACCACATTGCTACGGAGGTGTTCAGGATGATCAGGGCGCAGGATCAGCAGGGCACTGCTGCTGGACATGCCGAGCCAGCTCCGGATCAGTAGGATCCAGATCTAGGACTCGGCAACCCCTGATGAGCCCCCTCTCTTGCCCTCCCAGCTTATACCCCCTCCTGCTCTCATCCCCTCCCGGCTTGTACTCTTCTCCCCTCTCCTAATCGATTATATCCGGTTCCCGGCTTGTATATTTTATTTTTCATTATAGTAAATATTTTTTAAAGTTATATAGTTGTTTTGTGTCTGTTGTAGGGTTAAATAATTACTGATCGATCAGCAATTATTTAACCCTAATGTGCATTTGGGGGGTTGTGTCTTGTTGTCGAGACTTGAATTTGATTATAGGTTTGGGCATTAAAAACATAAAAAAAAAATTATTTTAGCGACGGATTTATTCCGCCGCAAAAAGAGTTTCCCTAAATCTCCACTTTTAACGATGGAATATTCTGTCGTTAAAAAGGATATTTAGTGACGGAAGATCCGTCACTTAAAAGTTTATTCCGTCGCTATATATTTACCGAATAAATTATTTTTGAAAAAAAGAAAATAAATTAAAAAACAGAAAATACAAATAGTGACGGAAGTTCCATCACCAATGTGTAAAACATCCTGTTGCTGAAAGTCCAATATCAGACGACAAATTTTAGAATTTTGTCGCAAAACTTTTAGCGACGGATTTTTATACGAGGAATTTAGTGACGGGTGTTCCGTCGCTAAAACTTTTAGCGACAGATTAGATGCTTTTAGCGATGAATTTTTCCATCGCTCAAAGCCTTATTTCTTGTAGTGATTGTGGATCCTTCATAGAATATTCTTGAGTCATTAAGACATGCAAACTTGTGCGGAACATTTACGGCTTTCTAGTTTAGTTTAGTAGTCTAGAATTATCTCCCACTTCCTAGAAACACATTTCATTTCTAGTTCAAAAATTATAAAAAAAAGTCACTTTTCATTTCCTGGTCTAGGTCTAAGACCGAGGTGTAGGTCGCTTCCTATCGGGCCAGAGTCGAACTATGGTGGCTTTGATTCTTGTTTGCCCTACTGGATATATAAGTCATTTGATCCCTGATGTCGACTTCAAGCCAATAATATATAAACAAACTTCATGTTTGTTCTATTGTATATTTATGTTTAGGTGTTTAAAAGACCAAAAATTAATAAAAATGAAGTAGAGACCGAAAGGGTATGGCGGGTGCCTAATACCTTCCTATCGTATAACTTAGTCCCCGAACCGATTTTCCTGTTTTCAATAAGCTGGTTGTCATTTGGACATTTTTAGAGTCATTTTTCGGGTTTTTCTTATTTTCACGTGTCTTCCATACATAAGATGGTAACTCCTTAAAATCTTCCTTCCAGGGGGTGGGGGAATTTTTTCTGAGGCGGCTCGCTACAATAGCGATTCCAATGGGACTAAAAAATTTAGAGGGCTAGATTTGAAAAGTTTTTATTGCTTTTTGGCCTATTTATGTTTTCTGAATATTTCATAACATATACAATGTGATATAACTTTGGTACTTGGGCTTTTATTTCTATGCCTCACACATGCGCACATCTATCCATAACCCTAAAATAACAGTCTAGTTAAGTGCGCTTAAAAATGCTGCCGGTTAGTCAGACTCTTCCCTCTTTTGTGAGATTACACATTAGCTTACAAAATATTGGCTGGTTTCCCTACCAATATGCCATAGGCCAATGCGAGTATTCTCCCAAAAAATGGTAGAACACTGAATAGTTCAGGGTGGTTTGCCTCTCAACCCCGGTGTAAGGTCACTCTTTTAGCTTAACTAATACCATATACCTTTGGCCCATAACTCAGGTAGTTAAGAATGAGGGATCACTAGTACGTGTACAAGCCGTTTAGTACTGCAAAGGTGAAAGTGTCATTCTTATCGCTTATAAGCCCGAATTGTTTTGCCATCTCTTTTGTGGAGCCTCTTAGTGTTGAACCCGTCAAAATTTCTGTCATACCCAAAGAAGTGGCCACTAGACTCTCATCAATAATTTCAGACATCAAGAACCACAGGCACCTATTTTTGTTGCACACATTCACATTTAGAGAGAATATATATATTAGAAGGATTTTCAATTAATTTAACCCTAGAGAAGATGGATATATTATAGAGAGAGGGCAGGTGATATGGAACCATCATAAAGGTTTCCTCGTGGCCGTTGGTTACATTTATAAAACTGGTTGTCTCTCCAAATAAATTGGAGCCTTTTATGGTCGTCCATGGGTTAAATCGAATATGATCGGACCCAGATTTCCTAAACGAAAACACTTAAGAAAATAAATTAAATTGAGAGCAGGACGAGGGACTCTTATGCAAAACTTACTAAAATTTCGGACTGATTTTTCACTTGAAACTCAAACAGTGAAAATTGAAATAAAATAAAAAGGCAAAAATCATCCAAACTACAAAATTAGATAAAATTATATGTAGTGCATTCAATATTTTCCAATCCTATTTAATCGGAGGATTTGAAGACATATTGGGCTCTATACTTCGTAAATTGAAAGGTTATATACAAGCACATAAAGAACAAATAAAGATTAAATTGTAGGATTTCATGACTATGAGAAAATGAAAAACAAAAGTTGAGTAAAGCTGCCATTTGGACAAAAGATAAAAGGATAGAACACCAGGCATGCACTTACCTTGGAAGGTTCTCTTGGCTTCAACTTTATAATATTTATATAGCTAGATTTGTGCCCAATGCAAGATTAGGTGTGAAAAATTTGTATCGTGTTAAATAAACTTTAATGCTAGTGTTATTTTTGGCTCTACAGCTCGAGTGAAATTCGTATCCAAAGTGAGTAAGGAATTATGTTCTATAGGTAAAGAGTTCAATGGAAAGAAAGATTACAAAAGGAAATAACGTAGAAACCCATGAAAAGAAGAAAAAGATAATTTATCTAGGTGAAAGTGAAACTTAGAGCCCAATCAAGTTAGCAGTGAAATTTTATGGGCAAATTGCTCAGTAGCAACTGCTACAATGTTGCACAGAAAACTGAATTCTTGATTCTTCTTGGAGAAAGTTGTAGATGGTTCAACCAGAGATCCTGAAAAATGATCTTCGCAATCACTAACTTTGTTCGAAGCCTTGGTTGCTTCATCAATTATACGTTGATAGTAACCCCAATGCAAGTGCTTCTTGGCATGTTTGATGTCCCGTACCGCACTTTCGTAATTTTTGGAGCATGACAAATAATGCTTTTTCAGTTGATGATCATTTGTGATTCTCGCGAAGGATGTAAACGAATGGCGAATTTTCTTACCCCTCGAGTGTGCTAAGTCAATTGCGATCTCAACAATGTCAGATAGATCAGCCGTGGTAGGAAGATTGTCATATTTCAACAGCTTTAAACACAGATTATGCTTTCTTGTCCCATCACATGTCTTCTTAAGCTTGCCTGTGACTAAACGTTTGTGATGATGATGGTGGTGGTGTTTCTGGTGATGTTGGGCCACTGAAGGTCTAATGAACAATAAGAACATAATGAGAAAACCTAGCAGAGAAAGGCTACCAGAAAATGTAGACATTTCCATTTCTCTCTCTTTCTTGAAGGTTAATCCAAATGGACTCCTTTATTACTATCGCGAAAAAAATTGAGGTTATGATGGCCAAACATGCTATTTGAAAATTCTGCCTTTATGTAAAAAACTGTGAACTATATGGGAAGCCAAACTGTCTCTACTATAGAAGAAATCTATCTCCTCCATATTTTTAAAATTCTTTTTCGAGTGAATTTTGAAGAAACTACTCTTGTGGAACTTAGTTGAAGTGTTTTCCTTTTTAATATTTCTATGCTTTTGTAGAAATAACTATCAATATTCTTTCCATACTTTGGACATTTATTTGTTACGTTAAGGATACATGACTTTTGTCAGTCTAATAAATAAGTTATAACTGTCTATGTTTCAATGAAAAGGTTATAGTCATAAACTGCATTTATGGTTCTTCTCCATGGAGTTGTAAGGTATATCACTGTATGTACCATTTAAGGCAAGTGATATCCAATGACGCACTCTAATATCTGACTAGGCATTTTGTTACCGGTTGATTTTGCAAATTTTGATTGCTAAAATCATTAGTTATACCCAAGGTGATGTAGAATGAATGATAGAACTCTACTAATTTTTATGTAGTAAAAATTTAAAAAGTGTACCCAAAAGTTTTTCATTCTCAAAAAAATTATATCGTCTTATGAAGGGAGTGAACTGTCTTAGTAGTAGAAAAGACTTGGTGTATTGGCTAGATAATATTAGTGGTACAGTAGGACGAAACTACTCAACTTCAAATGGGTTGCAAGTTTCCAGTATTGCTCTTATTGAAGTTTTATTATATGTCACCATAGTGAAGTTTTTTTCGTTTTTTTCCGTAGCATGTGTAGTTAAATTGTGAGCTATCAACTTAAATTAATGAGAACACAGGCATGACAAGATTAGCAGGGCCTTGAACTCTATTCTGGCAAGAAAATAGCTTAAAGCAAAGGTACCAATCTGAAAGATTGTCTAAAAAGAACTATGGTAAAAATATAAGATATAAAAGATTGTTAAAGGTACACGACTCACATGATTGTCAATCCTATAACAAATGCGTTTAACATCATTAATCCATCTCTTTCCATGAGGATGAATTGGGTGATTTCTATTCTTCACAAAACTTTGTATACAATTATCTCTTAGGCAGCTCATGTTGCCAAAGCAATGGGGGCTTTGCAATTGAGTGGACAAATCTACCCCTCTGAACCACAGTGGAAAGAAATTCAATACCATCTCGAATTGTCAGTAACTAGAACAAAAATCACGGATGCCCTTTCCAACCACAACCATTCTCTCGTCCCATCTGATACTTGAAACTACTATGGCTAGGCACTGGACAACCACCTTCTGATCAAAGTTCTTTTGATAGAAAACTGGATAATATAACTCATCACTTTTTGGACTGGAAGAAATATGTGTTTGGCACATTTTTAAACAAAAAAGAAAAACTTTGGCCAGATTGATGGGAGTCCAGTGTAGCCTTGTGACTAGCTATTCTCCGTTTCCTAGCAATCTTGAAATAGAGCTTCAAAACCGTTATCATTTAATCCTTTCCTAGGAGTATGACTTCTAGAAGCTTAGAGCAAAAGTCAAAGGAACTGTAATTGTGACCTCAATACTCATTTCTTTCGTCTTCCTACCCTAAATAGGCGTAGGTCTAATAAAGTATTGATGCTTAGAGATAGTGAAAATTAATGAACCACCGACTAGCTATTCGTGATGTGTACTAGTCACACTGGCCAACCCCTTCCCCAAAAAACTATAAAATTGGTTGGAAGCAACCTAAGAACCACTGGTTAAGCTCAATACCAACGGTAGCATACAACCGCATTCTAAGCAAGGTGGAGTCGTTGCTCCAATTAAGGATCATTTGTGCACTTGGGTGGCTGGGTGCTCCCACCGTCTGTAGTACACGAACACCCATACTGCTAAATAGTGGGCACCGAGATGGTCTTATGCCAGCTTGGGAAAGAAACTACAAAAACTGTTTGCTAGATGTGGATGACCAAAGTGTCGATGCACTATTACAAAATGATAAACCCCTCGACCTTGTGATTGAACTTTTCATGGCTGCACTACTTAAATGTTCGTAGTAGGTCCAAGTATATGATGCTTTCAGGGAAACCAACTTTTGTGTGATCCTCGTTTCTAGACGGGCGGTGAAATAGCAAAGTGATTACCAGATATGAAATCATGAACCGATTTTTTGTCTAACCTCATGTACCTTGATGCTAGTAGGAGAGTCACCCCACATTGTGTGATTTCATCTTGATTCTCGTACAAAAATGAAGTTTCTTACCGAACCTCAATGAAAAGAAAAAATCAGTGGTTGGGATGGCATCAACGACGGTTGATGGAAGATGAGCAAGCCAAAGATGAATCATGGCCTTCATATATGCATCCGTTTGTGATATCGATTAGTTAATCCTTATACCAGACGACATCTTTGAATTCCACTTTTTTTCTAATCACTCTTTGGTACATCATCCTAGTAGAGCTCAAATGGGACTAAGTCTTGTATTTAGATACCACTTTTGCCCATTGAAGAAAAAGGACATCCACATATGAAAAAAAAAGATTCATTTTTGTATCCCTCATATCTAGAAAATGCTCATAATGGAATTATGTAATGGATGGATGGATGGTTAGAGGTGAAAGCTCAAGCTTGAGGGAGCAAAAGTGAGATCTTATTTGTTGCTATTGTAAGCTTGGTATAGGTAGGTCCAATAGAAAGATAATATTTAATTTGACATCTTTTTTTTTGTTAGAAGAAGTAGAAATGTATACCACAATCAAAGTTAACATATTCACTATACATCATAGAATTATCTCATCCCAATGAATAATTGAGAGTAAAAACATCTGGATGACAGCCTCATCCAGCATGAGTAAATAACAAAATACCAAAAAGCTATAGGAGCGAAACAACCACTATAGAGTCTAATCTGGCAATGAACTGGCTTATGAGAATAACCTAGCAGGCTATACATGATCCAACCATTCATATGGCACTTATTTACCTGTACTGAAAGAAAAAGAGGCCAATGGTGATGATAGTTGCAACACATACTCTATCCTTTTGATGATATGCATCGAGTGCAATTTTTGGCACCTGAAGGTTGTCCTATGCAAAAGGTCTGTATAAGAGGAAGTCCGTGAAGCTCTAACTTTCATATATAGCATATAGTGTAATCATCCAATCAATAGCAAGAAGCATAATAGACGTAGTAGCATAAAGAATATCATCAAACATGATAATATCAATACGTGCACCAATCGAAACCCAAGCTAGATTAAACAGTATCGTTCATATCCCAAACTTCATATTGGTATTTGACTCTCTCTCTCTCTCTCTCTGTCAAAGTAAGAGCACAAAATGTAGGGAATGATAGAAAGGAACAATCATAGAAAATAGAATGATGAAAGGGGTTAATCGTAAGGTAAAGATGCACAAAAGGAGAGACTCAAACATCTCTAGATAGAACCTCATCCTTCTGTACTTTCCTATACGAGTTTGAAATTAACAAGTGGCTCTGATGTAGTTAAAAAAAATTCGGCATTGAACCAAATTTTGAGCAGGAGAAAAGCATTCTCCTTTGAAGACTAAGGCATTTAGTCCCAACCAAATGGACCATAGTATAATGACGATCCTAACCATATTCAACAGATCACAACAATTAGATTTTTCTTTTTTTAACTGTGGCGTACTGCCTCAAAAAAATTGTGATAGCATGTAAAATGTGATGACACTCACCCTAAATTAATTTTTAGATTTTTGGCTTGAATTCGACAACGGGCGTCGAATCGCCTGCGAATCCAGTAGGACTAACTGGAATCAAAACTGTGGTAGTTCGCCACTGATCCTACAGGAAGTAATCTATATTTGAGACTTAAGACTTTGAAAAGAAATAAGTAAAAGACCCTCTTTTGTTGTTTTTGAAATGAAATGCGATTATGGGGAAGCGATGATAATCTATATGATTTCTATCCTAGGAAAGCTAATAAAGATTACCTTGTGATGTAGCTTGCCGGGATAATTCGGGGATGTTCTCCATAGAATCCATGATGCAAAGGACAAAAAGATGTTTTATGAATAGTTTGGATACCTAAAGTTCTCAAGATAGATAGCATGTCACTTCATGAAGAAATGACATGCAAGCTCTAAAAAGAATCAGCACTTGGACTGACTAAAATCGATCTCCGACCTCTAAGCTAGGCCAGAATTCCTTTTATAGTTTGTAGGGTCACAAAATTTGATAAGATTGATAATACCAATCTACATGACTGGAGATAAGTCAGAATAGGTGATAAAATCGCAGATTGACATAGTCAACTAACTTGTCAGTTGGTCAAAAAGGTTCACCCTACTAATTAATTTTTTTTTTAAATTTTGAGGCATTATAAGCCCTTATTTTCGATAATTATCTTTAATACCTGATTCGGGATAAGTCATTCCCTAACAAAAAAATAAAATGATTTAATCTTTATATCAAATATCAATGATGGATTATTTCCCAAGTTATCTAGACAAACTACATCCATTAGAATAATCTAGACCTTGGACTGGACTTGACCTAAATGGACTGAACTAATGCAACTGGACTGGACTTAGATTGCACTTTGACAATTAAACTGGACTAGACTGGACTAATGCAACTGGACTCGGTAATTAATCTGGATTAAATTAATTAAACAAAATTAGATTGAATTAATTAAATGAATCACATCACTAAGCCTGTACTCAATAATACATTTTAAATAATGAAGCCTATTATTTAATAAATTAAAATGCCTACAAAAATGGGGTGTGTACAGAGTCCCTCGGGGATGGAGCACACTTGCAGGTGAACATCACCGAAAATAAAGGACAACACATTTTTGTAGTTAAAACATGGACAAAAACCACGTGATTCAAAGACAGACTCAAAGACTCATACAGATATGAGGTCGGACCCGTACCCACTTCCTACGTATCCTCCCAAGAGGAATTAGACCAATCTAGTTCAATGGAAATAAAGATATTATTCGAAGCTGGAGCCAACCGTAACAATGGTTAGTCGTCAAACTATATAAAGAATAAAATTGTGCCTATTACCGAAGCCACCGAATCGATTCGAATGGTCGACAGAAAAAACTTATGTCTAAATGCCAGAGCCCCCAAATCAATTTGAAAGGGTCATCTAAACATGCAAAAGAAATAGGAAACCAAGTCGTTACGGGAGCCCTCAAATCAATTCAACGAACGACAAATCAAAGAAAAATACTTGTCTTTTTCCCAGAGCCACCAAATCTACTTGAATGGTTGACAGACAAGATTTAATTCGAGATACCAAAGGCCCCAAATCGATTTATAGTGTCCTAGACATGCAAAAGAATCTTGTATGTTACCAAAGCTCCCAAATCAATTTGAAAGGGTCGACATACAAGATGAACACAATTATGACTGTCACCGGAGCCCTCAAATCGATTCAAAAGGGTTGACGGATAAAGTAAAATTTTAACTAAGAGCCAATGCCAACAACGATGTAAAGCGGTTGGTCTTTGATTGTGAAAAAACCAATTCACTTAATATAAGGATGTTGTCGCAATTGGCAATGAGCTCGAAATCTTGTACTGGCCTTACACCATACAAGAACCGATGAACAGAGCAAACGATTTGAAGAAATTTAGGTCGTGAACCAACCAAGAAATAGGATGTCGGCCATGGACAGGCAGGCATGCCAACACTCAAATGCGGGATAATAAAGCCCTTAGGGAATGAACATATGTTATGCAGTCAAGCACACAATTATATTGATGATACACAAGCATATATTCTCTAAAAACTTTTTTTTTTTTGAAAAAAGGTTTGGAAGTGGCCGGTTGGGCAGAACCTTAGTGGACTTTGAAAATTTAAAATTTAAGATCGAAAATTGGCTGGTTAATTAGCAGGTCTTCAAAATTTATGGAATTTTGACATGTAAACCGGTCGGTTAGTTAGTGCCTTTGGGTTTTTTGAAAAATAAAGTATCGAATCGGTGGGTTGGTCAATTGCATTGACCAACTTAAATGACAAAACCAGCCGGTTTAGCCGCCCATCTTTGTGCGTGAAATTAGGGGTTTTGTTAAACACTTCCAATACGATCCAACCCTAACCTCATTAATATTTTTTCTCTCTAGGAGTCTTAGATCGTGCAACCGTGACCTAATAAAACCTCTAGCCTATAAATACAACTAATCTCCTTTCAATTTATCTCAATCTTGCAAAATCATGGACGAGTATGACCTAACTCGCAAGGGCCATTAAGGGGAACCCCAAGTCGAGAATATTACTCGATTTTAACCGAAGAATAAGGTTGATGATCAATCTCTACTCTCCGCAGAGTAAGGCACTCATCTCATCGCTCTTTTCTTTGCGGGAGAGGTATGTTTTGCTCCGATTTTTCCTCTCTACACAAACTATATCACCTTGCTTCACACATACACCATGCCCATGCACGATAGGTCTCTCAAATTAGGTTTTTCATGCAATTTCCTCATGAACTGGATGGTTTCTTAAGTTTTCTTTCCTGTTTTGTGAATTGCAGTCTCTCCCCGTGAACATGCAATGTAGGGGCTCCCCTAATCTTGTAAGAGATTGGTGGACAAACTCCCCGCTCATTTAAGAATAGAGCAGCCACTACGGGCTTTTGCCCCTTCTTGGATGGGTTACATGTTTCAACGGAGCCAAAAACACCTTTTGTGTCTTGCCGAGCGTTGGTGGTATTCCACCAAAACTTTTAATATACCATTCAGGGAGGCTACAATCACCCTATTTGATTTTATGAACATCATATGTGCTTGTTCTCGAGGGAGGCCCATACCTTATGCCCATGATCTCAATAAAGATCAAGACCTTGTGGTCCATTTGCTCGCTATGAACCATCCTTCAAGAAGGGTAGTTCGATACTCTTGGGTATCATCTATGCTTATTATGAGCACATGAACTAGAGGGGTTGGAGCCTAAGGTTGTTGATTAGTTCATTCGAGGACAATTGCTTTACGCTCTAGGGGAGACCCTATTCAGCAACGGGGACAACTCTGTCCAACTATGGTGCCTTCGAGCTCTTGAGCTGATCAAGAAGATTGGGAAGTATCACTGAGGTACTCCCACTTTGGCTTATCTTTACCGGTCGATGGGTGTTGTGTCCACGAAGTAATCTCTTAGCTTTAGGGGATTCTGTGATGTTTGGGAGGTATGCCTAAGCTTTTGATTACATTTTAATAATTCCATGCTCATTATAGACATATTCTTACATGTGACATGTTTACTCTCAAGGTTCTTCTTTATCCTGCTCCTCGCTTGGGGGATGAATTCACTACTAAGACCACATCGGTGATGACTCAGTGGAACTATAGGGATGAATAAGCTAGCGTCTTAGAATTCAGATACCGAGATAGCTTCAAAGGGTTGAAAGTGCCCGGTAGGTAGTCTACATGATTTTGGCCCTCACACGATGCCAAATGTTGTTGGTGGGACCCTCACAATAGATGTTCTACCTCGGAGATAGGGGTCTTCAGCACCATCTGGATGTTATGAGTTTCAGGATTCCAACTGCCCTTCCTAAGGAGATATACCACACCTCGGAGCTGGATAGGAGACTGAAGCAGACCTTGGTTAGGGGAATTTTGGTTTCCTCCCTATAGTGGTTGAACGATCCTTAGACATACGAGGCATTCTTGCGAGAAGATTTGGGTCTTTCCTTTCCTCAGAATGGCAGAAAAAGTTCCAAAAAGAGAGGGTGGCTTAGGAGAAGAAGGGTAAGGGAAAGAAAGAGACTAATGCAGTCGAAGGTTTTTCATTCCCTCGTTGGACAATGTCGATCTACCCGAAAGGAAAGATCAAGGACCATGAGTCCATCCATCAACCTGAGAAAGACTCTGAGGTCTTTGGGCTCAAAGAGTTAGCCCGGGTCCATACGATAATCTCCCCAAAATTATAAATGGATACTGAGGAAGACCTGGCCTTTTTTTTCTTTCCGTCTCTCCAGCTCGACTTTATTTTATTATTTTCCATTCATGTGAAATTTTGAATTCCCCATGTAAATCCCTTGTTCCCTACTCAGAGATGCTTACAGGATGATCCATAGCCCCAAGGGCAATGTTTGGCTATTACGACATGTTATCAGAGTATGGACCTTTTGAGGAAGCTATGGAGGCGCCTACTCCCTCTCCCTCAATGCCTCCTTCAGGAGGTGGATCAAGTGACCGACCAAGCTCCAAAGAGCCCCCAACCCCTACTCTTGCTGCTAATGTTACCCCTAGGACAACTCTAGTCGTTCCCGAAGGCAAACGCATGAAGAGTGTTGTTGTGACCGTAAATGGCAAAGAAAGCCTAAACCTGTGTCGACACTATCCAAGGGCAAGGAAGTGGCCATGACGAGCAAAAGGAAGAATCAATCCCCTCCTTTATGACCAATGCAAAAGTCATCCCGAGCTATCGAGGAAGATGATAGTGCCAGGCGGTAATGACGGAGAAACAAAGACGGAGGAAGCTGAAGTAGAGGCTAAGGAGAAACCTAACGAGGAAGTTGAGAAGGAAATCTAGGAAGTCTCGAAGTCCAGTAATAGGAAGGTACCCAGCCCCCAGGAGGTCACAAAAGAGGTCTTGAAGATTGAATGTTGCAGCGGTTATTCTTCCTCCTAATAAATTGCAAAGCATTCCATCATTTAGGAGTTTAACAAATTCTTTTTTTGCCAACTCGTCCTATGGTTTAGGGAGTTTGGCAATAAATTGTTTTTGCCAATATAGGTTGTATTTGAGTTCTAACTTATAATAGTATTTTTTAAGTTCATAATTATAATTTTTAAAATAGACATATCACATATTTGTAGTTTCGTCAAATTTATGAAGGCAATTTTTTCTTGAATATCTATGTTATTTGTAGATATTCCATAGAACTCTCGTTTAAGGTTATCTACACAAAATACTATCCATTCTTTGAAAATATTAAGCTTGCTTATGACTTCAATTATTATTTTTTTATCTGCTATGATATTCTAAAATTGAGTTGGTTTCCTCGCAGAATTGCTCGAATAAAATATTTCAAATCATGTCTTTCTATTAAATTACCATCTATTATCGTAATTTTTAAGGCTTGTGCTCAATTATCGATTATTTTTTTCAGTATTTAAAAGACAATCGATATCAAGATATATGCCGTATTGATTTACGGACTCAATTCTTCCATACTTGGGAACAAATTCTTGTTTTAAATTTATCCTTATATGGGCGTTATTAAGTTTAGAATTTCTTTCTAAATTTAATTCTGGATTCAACGCTCTTACATAGTTTGGATTGGTTTCTTCGCTTCATGAATTCATATCAGTAAACACTTTAGTTACGTCTGATATATTTTTTTCTTCTTCTTGTTTATATTGTTATTCTTTTAGAACAGCTGTATCTATTTTATTCATCATTGATTTTTTTTCAATAATCTCTTTCTTTCTTTCACCTTCGCTAACATTGTATGCTATAATTTTTTTCATATACATATGAAGTTTTATTACTATAGAAATTCTTGATAGTGTTATAACTTCCAAAGTTTAATATAAAGTTATTTGAGTTTAGGACGTGGTTCTCATTTCTTAACCCTTTATCTGAACTGTGTAATCCAGTTAATATCTGAGATGTTATTTTGCTTAGATTTCTACAGATATTTAGAATTTCATAAGATACATCCATTATTTGATATAATAAACGTGTACAATTCTTGTCATATGATTAGACTCTGATACCAGTCTTGTATGGCCAAATTTTCTTTTAGTCAAGAATGACATATTCTAAACTTAAGATGGGTCAATTTAGTTTTTTGAGAAGTTGAGGTGTCTTAAATGACTGCTTAGAAGTTGAAGGATTAAAAAGAAAATTAATCAGAGAGTTGGCAACTTGTTACTGCTTGGCATTTTATCTTCTCCTTATATAAAGAAAGAGACAAAGGGACGGAGGGACGGAGATAGATAGATATATAGATAGAGATTTTTTTTCAATTTATAGAGTTTGTTTAATGAATATGATTGAAATAAATTCTTAAAATGTTGGTATATTACCGATTTAAAACTATAAGATGCTTAAATTTTAATTAATTGTATAAGGACACCACAAAAAAAGACTGTTTAAAAATTTCTTTTGAACAAAGTTTATTTAGTTCAGTTCATGTTTATCTACTATATTGTATAGAACCTTTGTAAATTAATAATGCTAGATTTATGAGAGTATCTATCAATCTACACCCCTTTATTTATGCTTTACACCTTGTTTTTTAGCTAAAAATAAAGAAAACTATGCTATTGCCTTTTTTTTAAAGTGCAGTGTATAAGAAAAGTTTTCCTAGATTTATTTTGAAATGTTACCAGGTTTTAATAGTACATGGTATTTTTAAAACTAGTTAATAATTTATTCTTCTATTATAATCTTAGATTTGGTTTTTTCTTATAGATATGAAAATTTTTGTTTTCATGTTATATAGTTATTATATTGGATTGACTTTGCTTTGAAATATTAACGAATGAAAAAATTAAGGATCTTGTAAAAAAATAATTTGTCTATAGCCCATATACCATAAGGTTATAAAGCTTAAATATGATTTAAAATAGTACCTAATATTTTTAATGAATCTCTTAAGTAGTTTTTATTTTACAAGTGATTATTTCTTATTAAAGAGATTTTTTGATATATAATATTGACACAATGAGTTTTTTCATGTTATTCTTATCGACTACAATGAGCTAGTAAAATTTAGCAAATATCTTTATGTTAAGCTAACAATTATAGAGTGGACATTAATTCATATTGTTGTTATTGAAAGCACATAACAATGGCCACTCATAGTTATAATCAACTCTATTATAGTCAAAATAAAGTTTCAAAGCTCATGTTTAGTCTAATCTTATTGTTAGTCTACTGTCAATTACAATAACCTTTGTAAAATTGCTTAAAACAAATTCATTTTAAGGGATATATTTGCTCAGATATTTAAGAGTACAAGAATCTTATCAATTATTTTTTTTTCAAATCTCATATTTGATTTGTTTTCTAGATCCTTTTATATGGGATAACCAGTTTGGTGGTCATGAAGTCTTATTTAAAAACATTGACTTATAATAATTTTATTAAATCTATATATCACATTACTCATTTTTAATTAAGATCACTATCTTATGTATATTACGTATATATTGTATATATATGAATAATGATAGTACATTTAACTCAATTAGAATGTCATTTTTTCCCTCTATGTCTAATATATTATTTTTGTTTTTCTCGATATATGAATTTTTATATTCACATTAAAGAGTGAGTTTAAGAATAAAATAGTCAAAATTAAATCATAATAAGTTAGTGTTTGAGTTAAATGTAAATAATGTAAATGTAAATAATGTTGTGTGAATGGTAAAGCATAAACCACGACAAACACATCGTAAAACGAAAGACCATGAAGTAAAAAATATAGAGTTTACAAAAGCCGTCGATGGGGCATCAAAGTAACTCAGTCTGAAAACAATACAACCTAGACACAAAGTCTAACATCTAAGGCTCGGGGGCATCGCCAGAAGGACCTTCCCCTGGAAGGTGAGAAGCTGCAGCATCACCTGCCTCCGATGGCAGAACAGTCTCTCTAGAATGAGATACCACCGCAGGCAGAACAAAATCATCCAAAGGGATATCAGGAAAGCGCTCGGCAAACATCTCCTTGGCCTTCGCGAAACCCAGCTCGTAAATCTCAAGACCGTGATCTGCACGCTTCTTTAGCCATTCATCCCCAGGATTCCCATCAAGGAAGTCGCGGATGCCTTGATCACGAGCCTTCTTCACCTCTTCTGCCACCTTCCTCTTTGCCCATTCCAATCTCCTCTCCAGAGTCTCAATCTGTGCAAGGTAATCAGTCTCTTGCTTACTCAGCTCTTCAGCGCGACGGGTGGTTTCCTCTGGCTCCCTAATGGCCTCCTTTTTCTGCTGAGCCTCCTCAGTTGCCACTTGCCTCGCCATCTCAAAGCGAGACAACATTTCAGACCCACTCGCATACATCTGGAATAAAGATTGGAACGATCAGCTAAAGGAAGTCCGAAAGTGAATAGAATGGAAAGATTAGAAAAAAGAACCTTACCGTGTACACAGCCTGAGCAAAGGAACAGGCAAAGGTCTCGTGAGTCTAGTTCTAAGAAACCTCCTTGTCCCAAGGAAGAACTCCGTGAACAAGGTGCTGCTTCGAGATCTGACTGTCTGGCATCCCGACATCATCACAGCAAAGAGTCCATCTAGGATAGAAGATGAGATCCTCATCGACAGACACTTTCTCAACAATCTACGAAGAGCGGTCAAGAGGAGTAACTCTTGTCTTCTTCGGAGCAGGGGGCAACTTTGCACTTGGTTGCTTTTCTTTCCTCTTTCCCTTGGCTTTCTACAAAACACTAAGAAAGCCTCCTTATATTGCTTTTCCACTTTCGGTAGCCATCTCTGCAAGGGAGATAGGAATCAATATGATAATATACATTAAAACAAAGATTGAAACAAAGAACCTACATAAAAGCACACCTAGAGGAACGCTCTCAGTAGGAAACGTGCTAGAGATAGTAAGCACAGGAGGAGGAGTCAAAGCTCTCGCTGGAACAGGCTTGCGGGGAATAATCCTCGCCCATTCTAACTGCTACTCTGATAAAGGTTCATCAATGGAAAGCCCACCTCGAAGTTGATGTGGCTAAGAATGTGTTTGGTAAGGTTATTAGGAGTTAGCTTGCCAGGGTTCTCGAAATCCTTATAGTAAGGGTTCCATTCTCTGTCAAACAGAAGCTTCCCTTTATCAGAACGGCCAACAAAGAAGTATTTGGAGTGCCAACCTTTGTTCGACTTCAGTCCCCCTTTCAGAAGTCGTTGCCTACTATGAATGTAATACCATCACAGACAGTTGGCGACTCCTTTGACGAAACAGATTTTGAAGAACACTTTCATAAAATCTGTTGCATCGGTTTGTAGCCTGACGTCTAGACCAAATATATAAGCCCGACAAGCTTCCTCCAACCATTTGGAACAAGCTCCCCTAGGGCCATGTGATAATGCTCGAAGAAACAAAGAGCAAAAAGGTGAAGAGGAAGCCTATACCCAGACTTCACCTGCTCTTCATAGATCCCAGTTTCAAACTTTGTTCCATAATTAGTTGGTTCCTGCAAACCAGGAAGACGAGCATACCAACCTTCGGAAGAGGAGATTCCCGGATCAACTCCAACAAATCTTCGGTGGACATCGTACTTGACTTCTCATCCGCCGTATACCAAGGCTTAGGATTAGCCTCATCCTCGGCTTGATACTTAACATCTCCTAAAGCATTCTTGGCAGGCAAAGAATGAGAAGGTTAAGAAGTTGAAGGCTGAGGAGGTTGAGAGGATGAAGGAGGTAGTTGTTCTGAAAATGAAGGTTGCGGAAGTTGTGGATTTGAAGTTCCAACTTCACTTCTTGAAGTTGAAATCTATTCTGATCTTGAAGATGAACTACTACTAATAACTACATTCTCTTCGGAAGGAAAAACTGACGTCGAGAACTCGGACATATTTTCTAACCTAGGAAACTACAAAAACTTGAAATGCTGAACAAAAAGAGGAAAGGAAAATAGACTTACTTAAAGAGAATGATGCTTCCAAATGATTCGAGTAGGGTAAAAGTGAAGTGGAGATCTCCTTTTATACAAAAAACTCTGAATAACCGTTTCTTGGGATACCTAACGGTTTATCTACCCTTACGTGTCACAAGCTAAGAGAAGAAAAGTTTGAAACTTGAAAATTTCCCTCTCAAAGGCATTCATGGCAAAAGGGACACGTAGAAATGAACCGAGCACTCTGCCCGAGCAGAGTGCCAAACAGTCGAACATGATTATGCCCGAGCAGAATTATGCCCGAACACTCTGCCCGAGCAGAGTGCCAAACCGCCGAACACGATTATGCCCGAGCAAACACTCTGCCCTAGCAGAGTGCCAAATGGCCGAAAACGATCCTGCCCGAGCAGAATCGTGCCCGAGCAGAATGCCAAACGGCCGAACACGATTATGCCCGAGCAGAGTCGCGCCCGAACACTCTACCGGAGCAGAATGCCAAAGGCCGAACACGATTTTGCCCGAGCAGAATCGTGCCCGAACATTCTGCCAGAGCAGAGTAACTTGTGCCCGAACACAATTCTGCCGGGGCAGAATCATGGATGAACACTTTGCCCTAGCAAAATGACTTATGCCCGAACACAATTTTGCCTGAGGAGAATTGTGTCCGAGCAGAACTCTGCCCGAGCAGAACTCTGCCCGAGCAGAATCGTGGATGAACACTTTGCCCGAGCAAAGTGACTCGTGCCCAAACACAATTCTGCCCGAGTAAAATTTTGTCCGAACAGAACTCTGCCCGAGCAGAATCATGGATGAACACTTTGCCCGAGCAAAGTGACTTGTGCCGGAACACAATTTTGCCCTAGCAGAATTATGTCCAAACAGAATTCTGCCGGAGCAGAATCGTGGATGAACACTTTGCCCGAGCAAAGTGACTTATGCCCGAACACAATTCTGCCCGAGCAGAATGGTGTCCGAGTAGAACTCTGCCCGAGAAGAATCATTTCCAGGCAGAATCATTTCCAGGCACAATTCTGACCGAGCAGAATGGTGTCCAAGCAGAACTCTGCCCGAGCAAAATCATTTCCGAGCAAAACTGTCTTCAGATATTTGAAATGTCATAGAAAGATATTCGATTCTGTTTTGGCATATTTCGCTATCACCAGTGGGAAAAAGTGTGCTTCCACCCGCATCATTAACGCTGGTGAAAACATGGGGCATATGATATAGCTAAAAATACACCTCCCATCTACAGACGACACGTGGCAGTTATGACACGTAGTCCAAGCTGGCTTATTGCTGATTAGGCAGTTGCTGATTAGGTCGTTGTTGGCTTATTGCTGATTAAGCAGTTGCCATATCAGTCACTAATCAGAATCCTAAACAGGCCCTAACTCTATCAGCCAGGATTGACATGTGATCCTCTAGGATCTCAATTTGATTCTGATTAGAGTTGGGGAAGACCTAATTCTACTAGGGCTCTCCTTCCTACTACTATATAAAGGGGTCTAACCCCTCAGGTATGGACAATTACACACACAATTACATATTGTGTCTTCCTGCTTCTTCAGAATTCTACATTGTTAGCCATCTCTGACTTAAGCATCGGAGCATTCCCCCGCCGGAACCCCACCCGGCGGTCACTCCCCGTTCTCTTTTGCAGGCTTATCTCTGGTGTGATTCCTGATTCAGTTTTCAGCTACAACAATATAGGAACTAACAAAGTTTGAATCTTTTTACGAGCTTGCATTAGCTATTCATAGAAGGATAAATTTTGCTGCTACCCTGGCCGGTAATAGAAAGATAGCTACATCTCCTTGTATAGCGACAATTAAAGGTAACTAAATAAAGTTACAAATATTTTATTGATAATTCTTAACAATACGTTTTTAGCGTCACTAATTAAACCATTAAAAATATTCAAAGATCAATAATTATTGCTATCAGGAAGGCCGTAGCCATCTTCTTACAACCTATAGGTAGCAGCTAAAATTTTTTCTAAGTAGAAACAAACCGGAAAAAACATGATCCTGTTGGATAAAAAGAACAAAAAAACTTTTGGTACGTTATAAGATTAATGTTAATTTCGGCCTTTACCATAATTTATACCATGAATTAATAAAAAAGTATCTAATGCTCAATATGTACCATCATAAATTGGATGTATATATATATCTATACGTGCGCGCTTAAGAGAGAGAGATTTGTCTAAGATTATGGTACAAACAGAGAAAAGTTAAATTGGGCACGTGCATTGTAGAAACCAAAGTTAAAGGAAAAAATTTGGCCGCCGAAGTTTGTTCGTTTCAGAAAGTCTTGAAACAGGTTTAGCCCACTAAAATAGGCTTTTAGGCTACAGGTTAAGTCTACATGCAACTTCATGGATAGCGGCGGCGGATGTGTGTTGGCGGAGTGCCGACAACCAACAAGGAGAAGAATTGTTGATCGTCGTGATGATCTGGACGGCTGCGTGGATCGGATTTCCGGGTTGCCCGAACCCATCATGCACCAGATCATGTCTTTCCTCCCCACGGAAGATGCAACCCATGTCAGCATCTTGTCACACAACTTCAGAAATCTATGGAAATCGTACCCTATTTTGGATTTCGACCAACGTTTGTTCGAAAAAGCATCAGGTACGTCCTCGAAAAAGGAAACCGAAGAGTTCTTGGATTACCTCTCTAAGTCTATTCGGTGTCCCAGCCTTAAAGATGCTTTGCAAAAATTCAGGCTTCATGTCAATCTGAGGCGTTTTGTAAGGCCCCGAACAGGTGGTCTTAGGACGTCTCAAAACTACAAAAGACTGCAAGAAGATGATCGCATTGACAGCGCCATCAACTTTGCGCTAGAAAATGGTGTCAAGGAGTTGGATCTTAGTATTGGTTCAGAGGACATGAATGGATCGGTTGTTCCCTATAGTCTACCCGAGACTTTCTTCTCTGGCAAGTCATTAACTGTTTTGAAGTTAAAGTGCGTTAGGCTGGGCGGTTACGATCTGATTTCAGGATGCACTTCTTTCGAGAATTTGATTTTAGGCTGCATTTCGATCGAAAAATTGAGTTTACGTCAATGTGATGGTCCAAAATGTATCAAACTCTCCGGTGCCAAACTTAAAATGGTTGAAGTGCACCGGTGCAGTGATTTAAAAAGATTGGAGATCAACGCTCCAAATCTTCAATCTTTCTCGTATAATGGGTTGAGGGACTCAGGTGAAATTGATTTTATCGGTTGTGAATATCTCAAGAACTTGTCGTTAGAGAAAGCCATCATTGCAGATAAGTGGGTGGACGACAATGTTTCTACTTTTCTTCAGCTTGAGATCCTAGAGTTGAAGAGATGTTTAAGGTTGAAACGGATTGAGATATCGAAAGAGAAACTTGAGAGTTTCCTCTTGCTTAATTGCAGTGAACTGGTAGAAGTGAAGGTTGACACTCCAAAGTTACTTTCATTCATGTACGACGGTTACCTAGTTTCCTTTGGCTTAATGAATTCGTCATTTATATTAAACGCTACCTTGTCGCTCAAATCTAGATCTTCAGATCCAAATCCGGGTGCTGAATGGTTCATAAAGCTGAGGGAATTGCTGTCATATTTTGGGCATTGCAAAACTTTGACACTGGTTTGTAACTCGGGCAAGTTACCGGTTCTTAGAATCTTGCATGCATGTTCATGTGTTGTAATTGAAGCAACTTTCCCTATATTTATTTTAGAAGACCAACGTACTCAACTATAGTGTTTTTCTTCTTCAAATGTTTCAGGTTGTGATTTTTCCCCAAGAACTAAGGGAAGGTATGATGCGCCCACTCTGTGATCTCAAGCTTCTGAAGATAGAGATAATTTCATTGCCTGGGGAAAGTCAGGCTCCTGAAAAAGTGGTGGATAACTTGCGTTGGCTCTGCACCGATTTAGTGGATAGCCTGCTTTGGCTTTCTCCGCTTCTCAATACCTTGTCTATTACTTCAAAGTGCAAGCACAAAACTATAAAGGTATATAAGTATGTGTATCCTCCGTGTGTGTGTTGTTGCACAGCGCCAATCCAGTATTGCGAAAAGGAGCGAGGGTGAGAGATAGAGAGAGAGTCTGGGTGTGTTTGTTCATGGTTATTGTTACCCAATATTGCGTTGTTACCCAATTTATGTGGAAAAGAAATCTCCTGATATAGGGTAAATCTTGCATATTTAACAGAAACATGTTCCCATCTTACGCTTGATTTTTGTGTAAGCTCCTGCTTGATTATATTTTCTTTACAGAAGACAATTTGTTAAGGAAAAGTTGAGAGGCAAGACATTAATTACGAATTGTTGATGCGGAAAGGGGTCCGATGCTACGTGGAGGTGCCACAAAGGATGCAATCTGAGTCAGCTTCCAGGTAGGCAACGAGGGAGACAGCAAGGACGGCGTAAGGGCTGAGAGCAAGGCTCCCCAGACAGGTTGCGAGGGCTGGCAGCGCCGCGCAGGTAGGGCGACGACGAACAGGGCCGACAGTCGACAGTCCGTGTCAAGGATGCAGCGTCGAGGGTCCGGAGACGGGAGTCCAAGTGTGTTTCTCTCACTAGAATTCCAGAGAGAATGTCTTTTTAGAGAGAGAAAGTGAAAAGTCCAAATGAGAGGAAGATCCCTGGAAAAGCTCCAAAGTCCACTATTTATAGGCAAAAATCTGCATGTGTCATAAGTTGACATGTGTCACTCCCTGGGAACGACACGTCGCCAGGGGGTTCCAAAGTACTGATTCTCCGTTGGACTGCCGGTCCCCAAGTTTGTGCTGCCCTGCCCTTGCAACATCTCTCTGCCTGTCTGAGGAGACTGATCATGCCGCAGTAGCATGGTCAGAGTAGCCCGTTGCCTCAGCCACCAGTCCAAGCCCCTTACTGAATCCCACTAGGTGCGTCCAGAGGCGCGCAGAGATCCTGACAGCAGTGAGGGTTGCCCCTGTAGCCAACTGCCAGGCGGACTAGGCGCGACGCCCTCCAAGGACCTGCTCCCGTCCCAGAGTGACCCGTGGGTCATCGCCCTCGCCCTGGTGGTGTCGACGATCAACAGTGACATGAGTAACATGAGTGGCCATGGTCGCCGCTTGGTGCTTAGAGTCTGTTGCGGTGAAGTCTTTGCGTCGGAGCTCCCTACAAGTGTGATGTTGGTGGCTTCAAGGTTGTGTCGATGATGGCTCCAGGGTTGCGAGCCCATCCTGCTGCGAGGGCCAGAGCCCCCGGTGATTGAGCCGGCAATGGTGCTAAGCCCGTGATGGCGATAAGCCCATGCCGCGGTGAGGGGTCCTCGTGCCGGAGCATTACGAGCGGAGCCCCTGTAATGCCGCACACTCCAGAGAGTGGGTCGAAGCATGTTCCACGTCCATGGTGGGGGCACATGGTGTGGTGAATAAGTGTGATGCTCGGAGGCCTGTGACATGATTGTGGCACATGGGTGCGGCGACAAACGTCGCGGAACAATACTTGGTGCCGGGGCACATGTCATGGAAGTGGCGCATGGGCGTGGCGACGAAGGTCGGGCGAAGGTGTGTGGGCGACGGGAGTAGCGGAGTTGGAGTGCGGGCGACAAGAGTTGCGAAGTTGGAGCGCGAACGCGGGCGACGAAGGTCGCTGCGACTACGGCGCGCGACCATGGGCGACGGACTTCGGTCGTCATGGTAGGTGGTGGACCCCCTTTGGGTGGCCGACCCCCTAGGGTGGCCGACCCTCTCGGGGGGGGAAAGCATACCAAGGTTGCTTCTTAACGGGAAAAAGCACGTGACTTGATTATGTGACGCTTTAACCGGCCTGTGAGCGTTGAATAACTGATCATCGACTGGGTGATGTGTCGTGCAAAGTGGGTCCCTTCGCGGGCCCTGCTGGTCTGACCAGAATAGGGTATGAACACGAATTTATATAGGTATGTATATACATGTGTAGATGTGTGGGGATGTGTTTGTGTGTGTGTTTGTGGGTAGCATTTGTGTGATCTTATAACTTGAAAACCTCTATTATGCCTATTTTCACAAAACCAACAAATTTCCTACCTTATTATCGAATATTTGCAGTTCAAATATCGCAAGGAGGAGGCAACGGTTGATGAACCAAACAGCTGCGGAGCTCAACCTATCAAGTCTTGGCGACACGCCTTAAAAGAAGTGGAAATTGAAAATTTTGAAAATGTTGGTGACACAAATGCCCTGCTGAAATATTTCACTAAGAATGCTAACATGTTGGACACACTTTGCTGCGACTCGAAAACCTTCAAGGTAGATGATGGGAAGCTGTTGGAGCAGATCTGAATGATTAATTCGCTACATGCCACCGTGCTTCTCTTATGTGGATAAGGTATAGACCTTGACTTTGACGATTAGGTGCTTCTCCAACTTGGATAAGGTGGGTGACCTTGATTACGATGATCCTATTAGAGAATTTTACTGCATTTTTAGGGTTTTTGTGAATACTTGGGAGGAGGAGGAGGAGGAGGAGGAGAGGAGGGGGAGGGTGCTATGGGACGCATAAGTGTTAGAACCTTGACTGGCGTCTCTCTTGGAATACAACTCATATAGAGGGAGCTGATCCGTTGCACATGCAGGCAACTTAAGGTAAGTTGCTAGCGCCATCTGATCGTCCATCCATTTCGGATGGACGGGACAGATCTATTATTTTTTAGGAAACTTCGCCGTCCGCCACATATATAATGTAGCGGCAGTGAAATTTACAATACCCCCCTCCCCCGCTGTGAATCCCTTCGACTCACTAAATACTGTTGAGACATTTTGATCAAAATCACCATCCGCTAGATAATGGAGCTGACGGCGGTTTTTTTTTATTTTAAAAATGAGATTTAGTCCATTCATCCGCAATGGATGGACGGCTAGATCGCGCTGACAACTTATTTGCCAGCGCAAGTAATCGATCACGTCCTTTATATAGATAGTACAACAGCATGCACTTCATTCAGGAATTTTTCCATCTGTGGTGCTCCCTACTTAAGTGAGGTCTATACCTGCATTATGTTTCTTGCATACAAATAATTAAGTGATATTAGATCGACTCGTAAATTTGTATATATACGGGCTCTTATCTTCCTAAATTTGTGAACTTACGATTTAGAAATTCTAGCAATGACTGTTGAACATTCATTAGTACACATTTTCATTTTCCTAGATTGAGTTCCAAAACCATCCAGCTAGTCTAGATACTGATATAAACAAAAACTTTGAGACTAGGGGAGTTTCCTTTCTGCCTTTAGGATGTCAATATGCATAAGAGAGGTCTAGGTGGATTAACATTCTGGAGAGAGGCAAGTCGGATAAGTATAATGTTTGGGACATTCCATTTCGGGTTCCTATGCATTGTGGTTAAGAGGCACTGGAGGCTAAATTGAATGTGCATGCATTAGGTCCGTGAATGTACATACGAACTTTAGAGAGCCGAGTCAGTACCATGCATGATGCTAATTTGCTGGGGAATGTCAAGTCCATAATCTCATAAACTTAGCTTGTAAATTTCCCACTACGACATTTCGTTAACAAATGAGGATGGATGTACAGAATCAGAAAGGTGTGTAGCTTGTAGTTTATATTGCAAGTAGCTAGGGTAACATAAGTTGAAGAATCTTTAGTTTATAGGTTCTATGAGTTGTTAGTAAAACGATTGAAACACATAATTTCATGTAAACGGTCGTGTTTTTCCTGTATCTGTAACTTGCTTTTTTACGCCATTGCAGGCTTAAACATGCTGGGGATCGCAACAAGGGTGACGTGGTGGATGACAATTGAGAGTACGAGCTTGATGACGATGGAAATTGGATTAATCGTTTAATTTCTCGGATTGCCATCACCACTTCCTAAGAGACCTCCTTTAACAATTGAGTTTGATGAAGAGGTTTCACAAACAGTTACTTTTGTTGGACAAAGTTTGATTTGGCTCCAAAACTCTGATTAGCTTTATGTTCTTGTAATCACGTACTTCATCCGTTCCTAATTAATTGAGCGTGTTTGACTTACCCGCTTATTTAGGATGTGATTCATATTTGATGAGTTTTCTATTATACTCCGAGAGAGGGGGGTGGGAGGGGGCAGAAGTGGGCCGGGAGAAAATAAAATGGGTTGGTGGATGATTAAATATGGAGATAAAAATTGAATAAAAATGTGTAAGAAAGGTAAACATAAAAAAAAAAACACTAACAGAATTTTTTTTAAATTTGCAATATGATCAGGTCAAAAAAAATGATCAATTAATTAGGGACAGAGACAGTATATTACATAGTATGAATTTAACTTGATGCATTACTACGTATGATTGAAATGATTTCTGGTTGCTTTTCACATGAACAAAAAATGGGCTTTTCACCGGAACAAAAGCAGTATGCTGCGTGCTATAATTTACCTACAATTTTAGGGACAAGGATAATTTCCCCACCTAGTTGAAGTCTTATCAAAGCCTTCACCGAAATTCTTTTCCTTGGATGTTTTAGGGACAAGTGCATAAACCAACAACCCAATAATATGTTTTACTATGATGTGTGGTGGTAGCAGCCATGGAGGTAAGGGGAGCCACATCATGATGGAATGGTTTGTGGCATGGTTTGTTGGCGGAGGCAGTGGCTTATTGGTCGTTGTAGGGGAGTGGGTCTTGAGGTGTATTGCAGCCTAGGCGGAGGGCGAGGGGCGAGGGAGAGGTGGGTTTGGGTGGGGTGTGGGGTGTGGGGATGGGGTTGGGATGATGATTTGTCTAAGAAAGGGTGACGAAATGACGAAGGCGGTTTGAGGTGTTACTAATTAGTGCAATTTGGAGATAACATGGACGACATGTCATTTAGATATTGTGATACAAATTTTCTGATTGTGTTGCAGAGTGAAGTCCAGCTCTTGTCAACACATGCTACGAGGTAATTACTTAGCATGTACTAGAACTAAACTTATTGAATCGTAGTACTGAGCTTTTACAGTTTTGCTGGGTAACAGCATCTTTCGGGGTATTATTTGCTCTTTGATAGTTTTGATGTCATGCCAACAAGGGTCGGTTCAGCAGTCCTAGGATCCCAATCCAGGTTTCTCGCCTGAGTTCGAATCCTGCTTGCCGCACTTGTTGGTAGCAAACTTACGTTATCGCCCCCACATGTGCTCCACACACGGGTCTTTGTGCGCTTCAGCCCCGACATAGGTGCGAGAATCGGCGACTCAGATGTATGTAGAGGCCTTATAGATTCTCCAGACGCAATACTCCATACCGATTAGATTAGAACCTTACTGTCCAGCCTTTGTTTGACAAAAAAAAAATAGTTTTGATGTCATCTCGGTGTCAGTGTGTTTAAAGACCAGTTTGACCATCTATTGGTTCTCGACACCACGATTTAAGAAGTCTGGAAGTCTGAGGTGCTGGATGCCAAGGTTAAAACATTGAGGTGCAGAGTTCAAATCATGCCAAAGATTGAGGTGTGGGTGAAATTGATCCGTTGCTTTTTACAAATTCTTCGCTTCCTACTCCTTTTTCATTTCATGCATTGACTTGAAGGAGACTTAATATATCCTTAGGATTACATGACTCATTTAAAATTGACAGCGGAACCATTTTATTAGGAAAGAAATAATATACATCGCACAAGCTTTAATTTGTTTTATTTTTCATGTTTCTTTGTACATATATAAGCTGAACCCACATTTCACTGTTGCCGAGTGAACAGGCCATAACGGTTTACCAACGCATAAACAATGGCAAAAGAAGAGATACACAAGATGCACCAGCAGCAACGGGGGCAATTCTCACGGTCATTTTGCTTCATGTCCTGTTCCCTGCAAGCAATTCCAATTCATTTCTCCGAGTTGATGCAACAAACTACTTAAGACTTTTGAGGGGCTCAAATTTTGTCCAAAATTGTTAGGATGCATTGAAAAAACAATTATTTGGAATTTCATGTCCATTTCTTGCCCCATTCTTTAATTTAAATTACCAATAAGAAATATCCATTATTAGTGATAAAGAAAATACAATTTGTTGCTGTTTGGGCAACATAAATTTTGGAAGTCCGATCCGATTTAGTTTATCAGTAGTATTGATCCCTTGGGAAGAGACATAACATGTTATATAAACCTTGCCTCTCTGTTCATAACCAGTCAGCTTGAATTCTATGCTCCAACACCTAACAATGGCTCATGTACTTATGACAAAAACGAAACACGAAACGGTCGGCACACACGCTCTAGAAGGGGTGTATTTATGCTTTGTTGTCTAATACTTTAGTATATAAACGCTTGTGCTCCCCGTACCTATTGATTTTGAGTTTGATGATTTAACATACAATAACTTTGGCATATTATGTGCATACCTAGTAAGCGTTCGGTTAATCTTTGGTAGGACTTGGAAAGTGCTACCCATATCCGTACCAAGAGTTGGCAAATATACCTAGGCGAAGGCGGAGTTACGGTTGTAGCCACAGACACAGGTTTTGGCGGTTCAACATGCGGTCTTTGTGTTGCTTGCTGCGTCCCAGAGGATGCAAGACCTTCTTCCCTGCAAGCAATTCCAGTGTACAAGTTAAACGTAGAATCATTAGACTACATTCCAATTCTTAACCTACGAGTTTCAATTGATTTATCTGTGCGGTGAAGGTGTGACCGACTGAAATTTTGGTTAATCTGTCTTTTGTGGGACTAGTCCCCATAACAGTTCACAAATGTACCTTGGAGATACTGTTTGTGTTGGTTGCTGGCGTTCAACAGTCTGGATGGATATGTTCTTCGCCTGTAACAATGTTAATCAATAACATATGCACAGCTTAGCTTATATTAACCAACCTTCCGAAAAACCTTACATATATAATCTGTCTAAAATTACTCGAAGAAACAAATCATGTTCCAGCTAACCCACCAAATTCCTGAATTGGAGGTTGTAAAACAAGTCAAGGTATCTTTGTTTGGCGTGCTTCTGATCTTTGTTCAATCGCTTCCAAAAGCCATAGATAGACCCCATGTTCAAGAGTTTGTTTGCATAGATCTTCCATGTGTAACTGCACGCAATCAGAGGCAAAAAGTGGTAAAAGAAAGTTCGCTTGCATCTTTTCCTATAAGCATGTGATAACATAAAGCCATAACTGTCGCTAAAGGTGCTATCAAAAGTGTTATTTTGGCAACACTTCTGCTAAGCCATTTTATGGCATCACACTAGAACGCAGACTGTAAAGTAAATCACGTTCTGCATACCATTCATATATGCGCTTGAGACCCTGTTGAGAAATCCGGTTCCAACATTCACTATCAACCTTGCACTGCTCAAAGAAATCAGCAATCTTGTCGCTTGATTCGTCGCCATTGGTAGGATCGATATGGAAGCCTGAAACCCCATCAACAATAATCTCTGCTGGTCCTCCTTGGTTGGTTGCAAAAGCGGGCAACCCACAGTTCATTGCTTCGATCACCGTCAGACCGAAAGCTTCATATAAGGCAGGCTGCACAAAAGCCCCTTTTGTATCGGCAATGCAGCGATACAGTTCGCTGTTGCGATACCTATCATTTTGAGCTGCTATCCATCTAATCTGACCATTGAGTTGGTATCTCTCTATCAATTCGTGCATTTTTTTAATTTCCGCAATTTCTTCTCTGTCTTTGGATTTTGATGGATCAAAGAATCCCGCCACAACCACAAGGTTTACCGCGTTTCTTAGTCTTTTGTTCTTCCCAAACCACTCGGTCAACCCCGTGATGTTCTTCACTGTATCTAGTCTTGCCATGGAAAATATTATTGGCTTCGTCCTGTCTTTCAAGTATCCACTGTGCCAGAAGTAGTTGAGAATTCATATAACCCTTTCGCACATATCAAGGAAAGACCACAATCCCTAACCGGAATAGAAAAGGAAAACTTACAAGTGTTCATCGTTATCCTCCTGACTATAGAGAAGTTCTTCAATGGCAGGATGAAAAGAGGTTAGCCTCTTCTCCGTTTCGGTGAAAGGAAAGTAGACAGACTGGTCAGCCCCTGGGGCGGCTATATTGAACTTTGGATCAAACACATTTATCCCCGAAACTACTCTACAAAGGCCAGGCATGGTAAATGCTGCATGGCTTTCGTATTGTCCAGCCCTTTTCTTGCTGAAGCCAAAAGGAAACAACCGTAATTAGTCCCTAGCATTTACCGAACACCAAAACGTGTTGTGCGCTTGAAGAAAAAGAATACGGCCGTATGTTTATTGTATCTACGCCGTTGTAGATAGGTTATGTGGTAGCCAAACGTTGTGTATCAACATTACTCATACCTCTCGTTTTTGCTAGAGTAATATATGCAGCATATTTCCCAGACTATCTCAAGTGCAAAGCTGAAATAAATCTTCGGGAGACGACATATTTATTCTTATTTAACCTTTATATATCCGCATTGACTGGGATTGTGCGTTGTATCGATGAAGCTTATATATCAGACTAACCTTCCTGCAATTTCTTGAAAGGTGCTGGTAATGATGAAATCAGCCGCGTTCATTGAGATTATGTCAGCGGTGAATTGGCATGAGAAGTGGTACTTTGCCTCTAACTCCTTCCACTTGACATCAGAATCTTCGTACTTGGTCTTCTCCAAAGCATGAGCAATGGTTCCCTAGGTTTACAGCGATGCAAAATCCATTTTCCTTTCAGGTATATATTCAAGTGAACTTCTTGTTAAAGCTGTTTCAATAATCAGTGAGGGTTAAACCTGAGTTACACCGAGCTTGCTAGCCATCATAGATGCCACAATGTTTCCATCAGTGTAGTTCCCAATTACAATGTCTGGCTTACATTCTAACAGCTGGAGAATCTTTGAAGTAGCATCCTGGTAAAAAGAACGAGCAAGTGAGAAACGTTAAATAAGACACACATGGTCATAAAAGCTTAACCTTCAAGCAAAACTAAGATGGCGACGAGCAAAGCCAAGGTAATTCAAATACAAGGACGTAACAAAATTAATGAGAAAGCACTTGCCTCTGCAAATCTTTCTAGGTAAGGGTAAACATCAAACCGGGAAACCCATTGTTGGAGAACCTCTATCTCGGTCCTAAATGGAACCCTGAGGATGTGGGAGTGCAAGGAGTCAAGGATAGGCTCCATCTCCTGATTGCACTTTGTACCTTTAGCATCCGGTATGAGACGAGTCACCTGCATGCATATACCAGCAAAGATTTTTAAGTACAGAGTAAAAAGGGAAAGAAAAAATATCAAATCCCCTGAATTTCATTTCTCTTATTCAGTGGATATGGCTCACCACAAGGATTTTCGGTTTCACTTGCAAGCCTTGCTGCTTAATCCTGAGTAGCAACTCTTCTTCTAGAGCCCTTACTTGATCTAGGATGTAAACAATCTGTCACGATGAAGATATTCAGTCCCGTTGCTTCCTTTGTCTCAGAACTGGAGTGATCTTTGATTCTTTTTAAAGTTGTTTCAGGGTGATGTATGGATTATTGGGAAGACATTGTACTCAAAGACAGTTAAACGTTAGATGTGAAAACTCTGCATTTCGGGGACTCAAACTGTTAGGATAATCATGAAAACTCTGCATTTCAGGCTATTCACGTACTGACCTGGCCTCCGGTGTCAGGCAACCCAAGGACATCTGACTGGCCGAAGTAGCCGTGAATCGAGAAGATTACGATGTTGAACATGGTCGGAAGTCTACTGAAAAGAGATTCCATGACAACTGGATCTGGTGCTTGAAGTACTTCAGAAAGCAACCTCATTGTTTCTCCAACTCTATCAGCATTGTCACCCCACCCTTTCTCAAAGCCCCATTCTTTGAGCCTGAAAGTCATTATCATAAGCCGTAAATTGAAAAAAATTAGTCAATTATAACAATCCACATGCCATTTCCCTCTAAGAACAGCTTCTCTGTGTGTGTGTATACATGGGACTGGTTAAACACGAGTAACATCCTCTCGATCCCTTGTATGTAGGTACGAGGCGGACCTCCAGTTGCTAAATAATCGAGGCCGTGCTCTCCGCCAGAAATTTGGAAATCTTTTCTGCATACTTTTGTATAGTGTTAACACCAAATTAAATAATGTGCTTACAGGCACAAAAGAATCTATCTTGAATGTTTTGCTCTTTGGTGCTCCACTTCTGTCTTCTTTGGGAAAAATGATAGAAACTTGGGTAAAAGAGCTAGTCCAGGGCGTGAAGAATGCAAAATTAATTTAGTCCATGTTTGGGTGTGTAAAATTGAATTGATTAGTGTTGAAAAAAGGTCAACCTCCCCAAGTCTAGGGTTCATACTATGTCTCCCTCCTGCTGAATATATACTTCAGAAGTTTGTATAGAAAAAATTACACACTTAAATCTCATCTCCAACTCCCCAACAACACCCCCCCCCCCCCCCCCCCAAAAAAAAAAAGAAAAAAAAAACCCAAAATCCCACCAAAAATATTCATATCGAAAGGAAAAACGCAAAAGTAGGAAGTGAAAGAAAAGATTACTTCTGCTCGAAGTTCTGATAAGGCGTGTCTTTTGGGAGCGTGGAGATGAAAACTTTGGCAACAATTAATGTTTCTTGAAGCTTGGAAACTGTGTCGAGAGTTTCGTTGATCATAAGATTCTGCAAACATAACGTTATTACATGTGGCAGAACTTCATTAGCTTCCAAATCCATTCCTTCTAACATTAACATCATCTGAGTTTAGCTCTTAACTATATGCTGTGTACATACCTCTCCTTGATGATTAAGAGCTAGCAAGTACTCAAGCAAAGGCTTTGCACTCTCAGTATTCTTACTAAACTTTGTGGTGATGAACTTTGATATGAAGTTAACTCCATTACCAATAGAAGAAGGGAGAGTTAGGCGAGGAGTAGAGAAGTCAAAAGCTCCAAAATCTACTTCCAATGCATTTTCATCATTGGCCCTGCAATTCAAATTATGTTAACTTTACTACGACTTCATTAATCATATGAAGAGAGTAATATCAGACATCACAAAAGATACTTCTTCGATATGAACCACTGTAAGCTATTACTGCACATTAGTCTCTGGAAGAGAGCTCTACAAGGTAATTCTACTCTCCCAAATGAATCGAGACTCCAAATTTCTTCCCTGAAATAGACGCGAAGCTAATTGGCCTCACTAATTTAAGGCTTCAAGCATCTTCATTCACAATGAACAATACTACAAATAAGGACCACCACAAGTCACAATTACATGCTTGACTTGGGGTGCGTGGGTGCATAGGGGGGCGATAACGAAGGAATCACTTCGTGCTGCTGCAAATAACAACCCTAACCTTCCATGGGAGAAATACAAAATATCTATAACAGATTCCGAATTTTGCACCAAAATAGCACGTGAAGATCTAGATTCTAATGTGGTAAAGGTCAAATTAGAAAACAGCGCAAGTCCAGGGTTCCCAAAAAAAGGTTGATCCTCAGTGTAACCTTGCAAGAATGGGACTCTATAGCACTGTTCTCAGTTGTCTTGGTATTATATAGCATGTTTTACTGTTAATTGTCTCTCTTTCCACCTGTTTCTTTTTTAATAGGCCCTAAGGTCAGACTAATGTGCTTCGTAACCATATGTAAACGGAGAAACAGGGGTCTCACCATTTCTCGTCATAGACCATTTCTTTGAACTTGAGGTACTCCCTTGCAGTAAGGCCGTGCACAGCTAGATCATCAGCACTCACCTTAACAAATTCCCAGCAACCAGGTCTGGCTCTTACCGCAAACGCAACATAAGGTGGAATAACAGCTGCCTCCTGCAAGTTTGTTACGTAAAACATTAAATCGGTGAAATCCCACGAAACAGAGAGGTTAATAGTACAAGTAATTTCAGCACCTGTGTTGTACCCAGAATTTGGCCCAGCGAACCCTCCAAGACTTTGCTTCTTTCGAGCTTGTCTTCTATGGATGCTTCTATTTCCCCAATTATATGGTGGGGCTTCATTAATCTTCTTCCCGATGCAGTAAACCTTATTTTAAGAGAACAAAAGCAGCAATGCAGAGCCAAGATATCAAGCCAAGTCTCTTGAAATATAGAATATGTACACTACTCTATCGAGAGGAATAACAAGTACGTGTACCTGGCAAAGCACCTCTTCATATGGTACCTGCTCTGCTTCAAGGCGTCGGGCATGCTATCAGCCGTCGCGGAATCCATTGAATAACGTGATTTTTTTTCTCGGTTCCGTTGCTTACCCGAGTCGTTGCAGTATTTATATGGAGGAGATTATGAGAGCGTGTAAAGAGGTGGGACGAAGAGAGAGTTTGAGGGAAGGGAATGAGGTTGCTGGAGGAAGAGAAGAAGTGAAAGCAAGAAAAGAATTCTTTTTGCTGATTGCCTGCATGCAAATCAAATCTGATGTTTGGTTTTCATTAAAGCAAGCGGAGTGCAATGCTTCTGTTTATTCTTTTCTTGCATGGTCCTACGCGTTCCCAAACTTGATATACCTTAAGGTATAGCCATGCAATTATTCTCTCGGTCCCCAAAGAAAGGAGATGCTGATTTTTTTCCATTGGGGTGAGCGTAAGTTGTAGAAAAATTGCTCAAACATGTTAAATTAAAATAGAAGTGGTATTTCTCTAATTATTCAAGAATGGTTCAAAAAACAAAAAAAGTCTAAATTGCAAAGAACCCCTTAAGCAATTTTACAACCTTTTGACAAGCACGCCCTTGACCATTCTTTTTGGGAATCTATTCATGGACACTGAAGGTTGCAATTTCGTCCAAAGTGAAACTGACTTTAAATTATTTGGACAATAGCACAAAATGATCAGGTCTAGCAAAATCGTCGGTTAGTTTTACATAACACTAATGATGAAGAATCTAATACTCACTCCGGCCTAATTTGTTAAGGAATTGGATCACATAAATTATGCTTATCATATCCCACTGATAGTGGATCACATGAATTATGCTTATCATATCCCACTGATAGTGGATCACGGGTTTTATGGCTTAGAATTAGGGATTAATTGATTCTTCTTGTGTATATAAATACATGCTCTTCTCAATGTAAAGACACACAGAAAACATTCAGTCAATTCTCTCTTTATGTCTTCATTTATCTCTTCTCTTTATTTTCTTAAGATGGTATCAGAGCCATCCTTCTAGTATTTGTTTTCATTCCAAATCTTCAATCATTCCAAACCTTCAAACACCAGCAACATCAATTTCAGTATGGATCCATCAAATTCATATTTTATTCATCATTCAGATCATCCTGGTCACTTGCTCGTACCCATCAAATTAAACGGAACCAATTATCCATCTTGGAGTAAATCCATGATTCATGCTCTCACAGCCAAAAACAAAATTGGCTTCATCAATGGATCCATTGAGCAACCTTCAGAAAAAGATCAGCCAACAGAATACGCTTTATGGAACCAGTGCAACAGCATGATTTTATCATGGCTTACTCACTCGGTAGAACCGGATCTAGCCAAAGGAGTCATTCATGCAAAGACTGCCTATCAAGTGTGGGAAGATTTCAAGGACCAGTTTTCACAAAAGAATGCGCTAGCTATCTACCAGATTCAAAAATCATTGGCTTCTTTTTCACAAGGTACCATGACTGTCTCAACTTATTTCACAAAACTCAAAGGCCTTTGGGATGAGTTAGATACATATCGAGCACTTCCCACTTGTAACCAGATGAAAGCACATGATGAGCAAAGGGAAGAAGACCGTTTAATGCAATTTCTCATGGGTCTCCACGACACTTACAATATTGTACGTACAAATATCCTCATGATGTCGCCACTGCCTAATGTACGACAAGCATATTCCCTTGTTATTCAAGAGGAAACACAGCGACAAATGACACCGGAATCAACTGAAATTTTTTCCATCGCGGCTGCAATTTAGAGACGTGAAAATAATTTTTCAAATAAATCTAAAGACAAGCATTGCGAGCATTGCAATAGAGAAGGTCATACAATTGAAAGTTGTCGCACTCTGAAATTTCATTGTAAGTATTGTGATAGAAAAGGTCATACAGAGGACAGATGCAAATTTAAAAATGGGATATGGGTTTCCAACAACACAGGAGGCCAAGGTAATCGACACAACACTTCACAACAGCGGCAACGTGGGTCTCAAGGAAATGCATTCAATTCATTTCATGTTGCGAATACAACAGATTCTTCTCAATCTACACATGGGGTCCATTCGCAAGACACCAAAAGTTCACCCGGGCTTTCCACAGATCAACTTCAACAACTTGCTCATGCCTTGTCTATGATGACTCAAAATCAGAAGTCTCCTGGTAATAGCGATGCTTATGCAAATGCTGCAGGTCTGTCTCTTTTTCAAAATGCTTCAATTAATTTTGTATTTACTAAGCCTTGGATTTTGGATAGCGGAGCTACTGATCATATCACTTCCGATCCTACGCTTTTCACTCAAACGAATTCCTCATCAATACCCTCTGTCAATTTGCGCACGGGGTCATCTGCCTCAATCAATTCCATTGGCACCATACCATTTAACTCAAATATCACATTAGACAACGTTTTATGTGTTCCTTCTTTTCGTTTAAATTTGATGTCTGTTAGCAAACTCACCAATGATTTAAATTGTTGTGCCATTTTGTTTCCTTCCTTTTGTGCTTTGCAGGACTTGGCTACGGGGAAGATGATTGGCTCGGGTAAGTAGCGTGGTGGTCTCTATTACATGTCCCCAATACAACAGGCACCTGTTTCTCATCAAGTTTCACAACCCTCAAATTTGTGGCACATGCGTTTGGGACATCCATCACCATTTCGTCTAAAATTAATTGCTCCATTATTGCCTTCTCATAATATTCATTTTGATAATAATTGTGTTGTTTGTCCTATGGCTAAACAGACTAGACTTCCATTTCCTTCAAGTACTATATCAACTCGTGCTCCATTTGATTTGTTGCATTGTGATATATGGGGTCCACACAAAGTACCCACTCATTCAGGGGCTCGTTTTTTTCTTACAATTGTGGATGATTTTACAAGGTGCACATGGTTATTTCTTATGCAATACAAGTCAGAAACTCAAAAATTTTTACAGTCTTTTATTGCATTTGCTAAAACTCAATTCCATGCTTCGGTCAAAGCAATCAGGGTAGATAATGGTAAAGAATTCTTGTCCATGCAAAATTTTTTTCACTCTCATGGTATTGAATATCAACACACTTGTGTTTCAACTCCACAACAAAATGGGGTAGTTGAACGCAAGCATCGCCATATTCTAACTGTAGCACGTGCACTACGCTTTCAGTCTCACTTGCCCCTTACCTTTTGGGGAGAATGTGTATTGACTGCTGTCTATCTTATCAACCGATCGCCAACCCCATTGTTATCTTCCAAGTCACCTTTTGAATTATTGTACAATCATCCACCATCATTTGACCACTTGAAAGTCTTTGGTTGTCTGTGTTACGCAACTGTTGTTCATCCCACATATAAATTTGATTCCGATGCCAAACGTTGCGTATTTGTTGGGTATCCTACTGGTCAGAAAGGTTTCAAACTTTATGATTTGACAACTAAAACATTTTTTATTAGTCGTGATGTCAAATTTTCTGAAACTATCTTTCCTTTCATGTCGGCTGCACATCCAACTTCCACATTACCCTATATTTCTCCCGACTTCATGGACAATTGGCAATCTTCACCATCCTTACCCATAAACATCCCCTCTTCCCAACCTCAACCCACTGATCCAACAACCATACAAGAATCTGCCTCTTCCATACAATCTCCCTTAGCTGAACCAATGGCTCCAGAGGATATTTCTCCCAATCCTACCCAGCCTCTTACATCCTCGCCTCCAGCCCAATCCGCTGAACCTATTTCAACCTCTCCAGATTCTATCATTCCTTCCTCTCCTCCCCCGCGCCAATCCCTTCGGCCCAAGCAACCTCCAACATGGCATAGAGACTACATACTGTCAGCACAGGTCAATCCTCCTTCCACAGTGCCAAGTTCTACGCCAGGTACTCGCTATCCTCTTTCTCACTTTCTTTCCTACTCTCGTATCTCTTCTGCCCATTGTACTTTTTTAGCCAACATTACAGGTCATACCGAGCCTCAGTCATATGCTCAGGCTATCCTTGATCCACATTGGCAACAAGCAATGAATGCAGAATTAGAAGCATTGCAACAAAATAAGACTTGGAGTTTGGTTCAACTTCCTGATGGTCATAAACCTATTGGCTGTAAATGGGTTTATAAAACCAAATACAGATCTGATGGCACAGTTGAGCGTTATAAAGCTCGCCTTGTTGCAAAGGGCTATACTCAAGTTGAAGGAATCGATTATCAGGAAACATTTTCTCCTACAGCGAAACTCACTACACTTCGATGTCTTCTCACTATTATTTCTGTTCGGCATTGGTTCGCCTACCAATTAGATGTTCAAAATGCTTTTCTTCATGGCGACTTGCAAGAAGAAGTGTATATGGAACCTCCACCTGGTCTTCGCCGACAAGGGGAGAACATTGTATGCCGGCTCCACAAATCCCTTTATGGCCTTAAAAAAGCATCAAGAAATTGGTTTCTCACGTTTTCAGAGACTATTCAGAGGGCAGGTTATCAACAATCAAAGGCTGATTATTCTCTTTTCACCAAAGCTAAAGGTACTTCATTCACTGCGATCCTCATCTATGTTGACGATATACTTCTCACTGGAAATGATCTTCAAGAAATTGAACGTCTCAAAAAATTTCTTCTCAAACGCTTCCGCATCAAAGATCTTGGAGACTTAAAATACTTTTTGGGTATTGAATTCTCTCGTTCAAAGAAAGGCATTTTCATGTCTCAGAGAAAATATGCACTAGATATTTTACAAGATTCAGGACTTCTAGATGTACGCCCTGACAAATTTCCAATGGAACAAAATTTGAAGCTCACTCCTACAGATGGAATTTTACTGAGTGATCCGACTAAATATAGAAGACTAGTTGGCAGACTGATTTATCTTACCGTCATAAGGCCCGACATAGTCTATTCTGTTCGGACACTAAGTCAATTCATGCATGAGCCTCGTAAACCTCATTGGAATGCAGCCATATGAATCCTTAAATACATCAAAGGTAATCCTGGTCAAGGTTTACTATTTCCTTCCACAAACAATCTTGCTTTGAAAGCCTTTTGTGATTCAGATTGGGGAGGTTGTCGTACCACAAGGAGGTCAGTCACAGGATATTGCATTTTCCTTGGAAATTCTCTTGTCTCATGGAAATCCAAGAAACAAGCTAATGTTTCTAGATCATCAGCAGAAGCAGAATATCGAGCTATGGCAAATACATGTTTAGAGTTAACGTGGCTACGTTATATTCTACAAGATCTAAGAGTTCCACAGGTAGCTCCCACACGATTATTTTGTGACAACCAAGCAGCTTTGCATATTGCAGCGAATCCTGTTTTTCATGAGCGCACAAAGCACATTGAAATAGATTGTCACATTGTTCGAGAAAAACTACAAGCTGGAATGATCAAACCATCATATGTGCCTACCCGCTTTCAGTTAGCAGATGTCTTCACAAAAGCATTGGGAAAAGATCAATTCGAGACATTACGTAACAAGTTGGGACTTCATGATATTCACTCTCCAACTTGAGGGGGAGTGTTAAGGAATTGGATCACATGAATTATGCTTATCATATCCCACTGATAGTGGATCACATGAATTATGCTTATCATATCCCACTGATAGTGGATCACGGGTTTTATGGCTTAGAATTAGGGATTAATTGATTCTTCTTGTGTATATAAATACATGCTCTTCTCAATGTAAAGACACACAGAAAACATTCAGTCAATTCTCTCTTTATGTCTTCATTTATCTCTTCTCTTTATTTTCTTAAGATAATTAATTGATCATGTTTGACTTTATGCTTATCTAGGATATGAGTACTATTATATGAGTTTCACATTCTATCCCGAGAGAGAGAGAGAGTGAGTGAGTGAGAGAGTGAGAGCGGGTCAGGAGAGGGAAAAATGGGTTGGTAGAGAACTAAATGTGAAAAGAAAAATAAAAAAATATATATAAAAAGGGCAAATATGAAAAACAAAAACACCTATGGAGTTTCTTAATTTTATAAGTGATTAATATTTTTGGCACAGCCCCAATTAGAGACAGAGGGAGTTCTATTTTTTCACATTTCGAATAACAGTATCTATTTTGTCAAAGCACAAGCCTTGACTTATTTTACCTCTAAACTCAAAAATTAGCATGTGCAAGGGTCATGACAATGAAGACATAATTAAACTAAATGAGTAATATCATTAAACTCTTTGTTCAAGAGTACTCAAATACAGCTGAGGACTGTGTTTTCTCATTACAGCGCTTGTGTCCATTGACCAGACAAAATGCTAATGGTGTCAAAGATTCTTAAGAAAAAAAAATTTTGCCCTCAGCCCTCGGCCCTCCCCTTTCCTTTCATTCTTTATTTGTTAGTTTCTCCCTTCTCTCATCCATGCACAGCCCACAACCATTACCTTTTTCCATGGCCTCACAACCCACATACGGCCACTTCACATCAATTACCCATCACAGCACCGCCCCAACACACCACAACCACGACACTCATGTTTAAAGTGGGACAATAAATCTAGGACACCCGTGTTCCCACCAATAATGGCAATTTTCTCAATCTCGTCCATCCAATAAACACTCACCCATAACAACAAACACCTAGAGTTCATAGTTCAGGCCTCACCACAATCAACTCTGATAGAAAAAGTGAAGCAAAACATAATTACATTAGAGAACTATATAAATTGAGTACAATGAAACTTTTATCTAGGCATGAAAAGACTATCCTAAAAGAAACAAAATAGAGTGTCCTACATGACGTAGGCGAGCTATCTAGACGTAGGACAATACGGAATAGGCAATTTACATATTAATGTACATTATTTAACACCCCCCCCCCCTCAAACTTAACTTGGTAGAGAAAAACAAGCTTGAGTTTGGAGGTTAAGTCAGGAGCAGTTTCATGATACTAGCTGCATTAAGTGAGATCCAAGTTAAGATGAATTCCATGTGTAGTGTCCGGCAATACAAAAACATGAGTCTTGGAGCAAAGTGTGACAACAATCAAGGTCTTGGGGCGAGGTCCGGTGACTAAACACAGAGCAAGAGTCCAAAGGACGAAGTGCGACGACCATAGAGGTCTTAGGTGAGGTCCAGTAGCTAAGAAAGTCCCGGGCCAAAGTCAGACGATCTTGGAACTCTGGAAACGAGGTCCCGTGGAGCAAGAACATACAGGAGTACAAGGCAAAGTCCGACAACCATCAAGGTCTCGGGCCGAGGTCCGGCGATTAAGAACATAACATGTTTCCATGGACACAGTCCGCAAACCATAGAGGTCTCAAGATGAGGTCTGATGACTAAGAACTATGCAAAATTTGAGGTCCGGCGATAAGAATGTAATATTACGAAAACAAGAAGGGAAAATACAATTGGTAAAGTCAAAAAGCACGTTGTCATACCAAAAAAATAACTAGGGTTTTAGCGTAAGCAAAGATCACTAGAAAGGGCAGAAAATAAAAACCAAATTATAAACTCCAGTAAAGAAAAACACGAAAAGAAACAAAAGCACACGGGTTGGATGGGTGAAGAGCAGATGCCTTCCACCGGAGTTTTCAAAAACGGTTATGAGACTCTCAAAATGGTGGTTCGTATGGCTCTAGTACCATGATAAAAAAAAAAAGATGAAGGGAAAGATAATTATATTTGAGAGCTATATAAAACTGAGTACAATTGAGCCTTTGTACAGACATGAACAGAATATCCTACAGAAACAGAATAAAGATTCCTACACAACTTAGGAGAGCTATTGAATATTCTAGATGTAATATAATATGGCATAGGCAATTGACAAGTTAACGTATATTATCTAACAAACTCTCTTGCATATACCTTAATTGGAGTCACTTGTAACATATGGGCCACCATAGCCGCCACCAAAACCTAGCCGCCGATTGCATCACCCAGCAAGTAAGCAAACCCAAGATTCTCGAGCCTAATGATGCAGCGCACCCAGTTCTTCAAGCGGAGCAACAACACCCAGAACAATAGCATGATTGCCCACCAATGACATGTTGAATAAGAGCTTGAGGAAAGAGATGATATGAGGAACATGTTTCATTAACGCCAACTGCCGGTGATAAAGAATGTTGTCATTTCCTGTTGCCAGGGTTTCAATGACCTTCTTAGTTCTCAGTCACCCATCCCCCCCCCCCCTTTTTTTTGTCTCCCATGTGTTGCATAATCCTTTCATTATGTTCATCTTGTGTTAAGCCAGTAGCCGGGTTGTTTCTAATGGAGATAGCCAAAGTTTGGGCCAACTGATCTTCAACAGTTTCGTCTTTGAAATCCGTGGCTCTAAAAACCATACCTCCTCCTCATTTTGGTGTTGCGTCTTCTTGTGACGGATCTGGGTAAAGTCCTTTTGCAAAAGGGTCCTTGGATAAGATTTTAGCTAGCCGAGAATTGAGAGTTTGCGGGTTTTTAATGTCATACCTATTCGCAGATGCAACCATATCTAGAAGGCTTTGTAAACTTGCCGAGGAAATTACATAATTGTTCCCAACCTACTTTGGTCACACCCAAAGGCCTACCAGGGATCCCGTTTTACGCGACACGTCACATATTCAGCGGTCAACTTTTCAACACTCACAAGCCAGTCAAAGCGACGCATACTTAAGTCACATGAATTGCTTGTGAAACAACCTTGGCATGCCTTTCCCCTTGGGGGGTTAGGCCACCTTAAGGGGGTCAGCCACCTTCCTCTTCAAAGGTTTAACCCCATCCCGTCACTTCTCTTCAAAGAATGATGCATCGTCCGTGACGCCATCGCCCGCACGCCATCTCCGCGATGCCTTTCGCCTGCACGCTGTCTTCACAACCTCAGTTGCCCGTCGTTCAGGCGCCGTCTCTGCAACCCTAGTCGCCCATTGCCCGCGCACCTTCTTCGCAACCCTGGTCACCCATTGCCAGCGTGCCATCTTCGCAACCCCAATCGCCAGTCACCCGTGCACTGTCTTCGCGACGCTCGTCACTTGCACCCGCGAGCCGTCTCCGTGACCCTTGCCTCCTGCGGTCGTGAGCCGCCTCCACAACACTTATCGCTCGCGCCCTCACGCTGTCTCCAACACTCCGACATGCCCATGCGCTACGCCGGTGATACAATCATGCCCTTAGGCTCTCTGTCACACTATCATGCCCCCGGCACCTCACTTACTCCGCCACACCCATGCGGCGTGCCATTAATACAGCCGTGCCCCAGGCTCTCTGTAACACTATCGTGCCCCTAGCACCTCACTCACTCCACCGTGCTGTTGATACAGCAGTGCCCCCCGACTCTCTGTCATACTACCATGCCTATGGCGCCATACACTCCGCCGCGCCCATGCGCCGTGTCACTGATACAATCACGCGCCCCGGCTCTCTATCACACTACCACGCTCCTTGCGCTAGTCCATCCTTTCACCAAACCATTCACACCTTGCCTTGGTCAGGGAACATGCTTCGACCCACTCTCCGAAGTGTGCAGCATCCTGTGGGGATAGGCGACTCCTCTAGGACACTATCTCTGCCAGGGAGCTTTTCAACTCCCCTTCTACTAGGTAGACGGCTCCTCCAGGATGCTACCTTGATGCGCTTCGAGCGCTCCTACACAAGGACTCGCCCACGGGGATAAGCGACTCCTCCAGGACACTATCTCCACCAGGGAGCTTTTCAACTCCCCTTCCACCAGGTAGACGGCTCCTTCGGGATGCTACCTTGATGCACTATGAGTGCTCCAGCACAAGGACTCACCCGCGGGATAGGCGACTCCTCCGGGACACTATCTCAGCCAGGGAGCTTTTCAACTCCCCTTCTGCCAGGTAGACGGCTCCTCTGGGATGCTACCTCAATGCTCTCCGAGTGCTCTGGCACAAGGACTCACCCGCGGGATAGGCTCGCTCTCTAAGACACTATCTCCGCCAGGGAGCTTTTCAACTTCCCTTCTGCCTGGTAGACGGCCCCTCCGGGATGCTACCTCAGCCCGTCGGGTAGACGGCTCCTCCGGGATTCTACCTTGACACGCTCCGAGTGCTCCGGCACAAGGACTCACCTGCGGGATAGGCAACTCCTCTAGGGCACTATCTTTGCCAGGGTGCCTGCGTGTCTGGCCTACGTGCTCTGGCACTGGGGGCTCGCGTCAGCATCCCTAGGGAATATGACCTCGGGGTCACTCCGAGATGGGAGCAGGTCTTCGAAGGGCATCGCTCCTAGTCCACCTGGTAGCTGGGCGTCAGGTCTTTCCCACCACTGCCAGGCCTGTGGGACTCTAGAAGGGCTTGGATTGGTGGCTAGATCAAGGAGGTTCTCTGGCCACACCGACGCTGTGGGAGCCAGTCTTTCCAGACAAATAGAACGATGCTATGCGGGGCAGGCCGGATAAATATGCGATTCGACAGTCTGTGGAGCACCGGTAGCTATGGACCCCTCGATGACGTGTCACTCCCAGGAGCACCACGTGTCACGTGATGACATCATCATCTCAAACTCTATAAATAGAGGCCTTGAGAATTCATTTGAGGGACATCTGATTTTCAGATTCTCAGAATTCAGTCTCATTTTCACTTTCTCTCTAGATTCGAGAGAGAGAAACATACAGGACCTTAACTCTGGACCTAAGCATCAGACCGTGACTATCGTTGTGTATTCACCCTGTGCCATCGCCCTCGCAGCACAGCCACCCTCAGGCTCTGTCTGGGAAGCCCTTGGTCTCTGCCCTTGCTCCACCCTTGCTGTGTCTCACATCAACCTACTTGGCATCTGACTCGGATTGCATTCCTTGTGACACCTCCACGTCGACTGCAAACTCAAGCAATGCATCATTTTGGCGACTCCGTTGGGGAAGTGAGCATCGCAGTGCAGTTCATCCCTTGCCTGACACACCCAAGCAACCATGCCTAAACAACACACGGCTATCAGGACTACCAGCCACCAAAGTCTCAACCCAGCCATCCAAGAGGAGCATCACCCCGAAGACTAAGAAGAGACCAGCCACAATCAACTCCAGCCTCTCCCCAGGATGGATGCACCTAATGTAGCCACAATCGTCAACGCCACAATCCAACACTGTACTCCTACCATCACCAAACTCCAGGACTCTCAGTCTTTTCTCATGGCTATCATCTTAGAGATGCAGAAATCAATCCAAGTCTTGACTTCATAGTCGGCGACTTCTTAAGGCCCTAGAGCTCCTCACCCTGTGCCCACTACTCACCTCGTGTCACCCCAAGCTCAAGGGTTGGCCCCTCTGCTCAAATCCAGCCTTCAGGGCATGGGCTAGTTTTGGACACTGTCCAGGTCCCAATGTCGCGACCACTGCTATCTTGGTCCTCCGGGCCCTCGACAGTAGGACTCGGGACACCTTAGCCCGCAGCGCCTCAGCCCGTAGCACATCGCCTCACCCTTGCTCGGAGTACTTCTTGACTCATGAATCAATTGAGATGGAACCTAACCCCAACAGAACTAATCGACACCTAAACACAAGCCATTCCTCCGGCTTGCTTCAGTCAGCCCTTCCTGACGGCCGACCTCTTGCTGCTGGCACTACCTCTGTGCAACCCCTACCCCAAGAAGCTGCTCCCCACCACCAACCCTTCTCTACCGTTATCATCCCCATAATACCTCAGGTCACCCCGTCTGGGGGCTCTGGCTCCAGGATCATCCCAATCGGGCACAAACCCTCGCATGCTACGTATGTCACCAAGCATGACCTTGACGCCATCCTCTGCCATCTTAAGCCGTCATCTTTACCATCTCCTTCTCTAAGTTGTCTGGCCATGCTCCCTACTCTGACGACCTCGTTACCAAGCCCTACCCTGTCAAGTACAAGCAACCACCCTTCATCATGTTCAACGGTAAATAGGGCAATGCTCGCGAGCATCTCACTCATTTTGCTTGCTCCATGGAGCACTACGGGGAGGACGACACTTTGAAGATTTGGGAATTTCACAAGTCCCTGACTGGCCTCGCCTACTCTTGGTATCATCAGATTCCTGACGGTACTATGCACTCCTAGTCTGACATGGTTCGGCTCTTCCTTGACAAGTTTCACTATGAAACGGAACGTGTGACCATCGTTGACATTGCCGATCCGCCAGAACCCCAGGGAAGACCTCAATGCCTATGTTACTCGATTTCATCACAAGTGCTTGGAGTGCACTGACTTCAGTAAAGATGAGACCCTTGTACCCATTTGCATCAAGAACATGAAAGACACCTACAGGGTCTACCTTGAAAATCTCCAGCTTCGGTCTTGGGGACATCTCAAAGAAGCTGCACGACGCACCTACGACTCTGTCGGTCCATCAAAGACCCCAAAGCCTCAAACTCATATTGCCTTAGCCGCAACGGGGGAAGCAGCCAGTGACGACGACAACAACCGCAAGCGCCAATCATAAGGAATGGATGGGCACCCTAACAAGAGAAGACAGTTGACGCCTGCCCCAGAATACTTATGCCACTTGAAGATAGTCAAAGCTCTCCTCGAAACCTGGATCAATGACAACTCCATAACCCTACCCGATGCCAAAAAACCTACCCCGGAAGACCTAGCTCATCCTAACTACTGCCCTTATCATCAGAAAGTAGGGCACGGCCTCAAGTGGTGCAGGGCCTCAAGTTCGCCTTCGCTGACAAGGTAGTATCTGGCGAGCTCAAACTCTAAGTGCGGGACATGTGACCCACCCGCCCAAGCCCTGGCTGCCCTAGTGCATTTTTCACACTTGTATTTTTTTCCTTCATTTTGCAAGTTTCCATACACTCAACCCTTATGTGCCAAGGCACTACTTTTTCTATCAATGAAGTAATATTTTTCAGACTTAGACAATTTTCTAGTTACATCGCCCTTAACCAAGTCTACTGACACCACCCTTCATGCCATTTCCAGATCCCTTGGGGGGCTTCACCCCTTTCCCTACCCCAAGCAGGGCAGGTTCCTTCCCTTCCCTCCCTTCTGCCTCACATTCCACAGTGACTTGATAGGTGGTGCGCAGGGTGGCTCAACCACACTACTGTTGCCTCTGTGACTCAGTCGGTCGTCCCTGCCAGCCTGCCATCCTAAGTCACCCCTCCTTCTCATCTTAACACCTCGTGGTCGCGATTGCATCACCACCCCATATTCATTTCTTGTTCTTTCAACACTCAGACAAAATTCTTCATTTTCCACGGTCGGGTCACCACCCCTCGCGGCCTCCCTTGGCACCCCTGCCCGAGCTCCACTCTCCCTTTTCTGGGACTTAGAAAATTTTTCAAAATTTTTCCATCACTAACCCCCTCATCCTCTTTCCAACACTAAGAAAAATTTTCAACCCCCAGTGCTATCTCCGACACTTAGAAAAATTTTCAAAGAAAATTTTCATCTCCCCCCTTCATTCTCTCCTTTTCACTTAAAAATCTTTCTTCATCAAAATTTTTTTCACACCTCTCATTCCCTTTATATACACCTTGAAAAGTTTCCTTGGGGGCCACACCAAAAAAAATTTTACCCCCCATCCCACCCTCCACCCCGGGCCTGGGCAGGCTCCTAAGCTCGAGCAGCCTCTCCATGTGGGTCTCCCTCCCCCACTCTTTTCCTCATTTAATTCCCTCTCCCTTTTCCCCACTCTATCTTTCTCTCTCTTCCTTTTTCTCTCTCCAATCACTCCCATCACTCCCTCTCTCTTATAGTTTCTTACACTTCCTCGTTAAACTCACCCACTCACTCCTCCCTTTCACTCGTGGGTTTCTCCTTCTCACCTCTTTTTCTTTCCTTTCCAATCATCATTACTCTTTCCCCCTCTCTATCTCTCTCTCTCTCATTAATTCCCTCTCACATACTCCATCAATTCCCTTCACCTAAGACCCTCCCCCCTTTTTTCCCATATACGGCCGACCCCCCCTCCCTCTCCCCCCCCCCATTTAATTCTCACAACTCTCATCTCTTTCTCCCTCCCTCTTTCTATTTTTCTTCCTTAATAAAGACCCACTTCTTCCCCTCCATGGCCGACCCCCCCCCTGGCCGTGACCCCCCACCCGCTGAAGCCCCATGGCCGATCCCCCCCTCTTCTCATCCCTTTCCTATTATTTCCCCTCCTCCCCTCACTTTCTTCATAAGTTACCAAAACATCAGCACTTACCTTTTTTTCTTTCTTTCTTATTTTCTTTCTTTCTCTCCTCACTCCCCAAGTCCACCCCTTCATACATCTCTTGGTACACACACGCCCCCTCCTTTTTTTCTTCTTCTCCCTTCTTTCGTCACTTCCCATTTTTTTTTACACTACTTCATAAATACAACACCCCTCATACTCAACATCTTCTCTTTCTCATATTCCATTATACTCACCCTCCTTCACTACACAACACTTAACATTTTTTTCCTATCCACCAAACCAAAAACTAACATACTAATTTTACTACAACTAAAACTTCATGTGCTTTGGGGTAGCACTTCTTGACTCTCTTACCTATTTCGTTACTCTTTTCCATACTTAGATTTTTTTTTTTGCAACTTTGGCTACACTCGCATCAACGGCGAGCTTGCACCCGTCACCACACCCTTGTCACGCCCAGCATCGCGACGTCTCCCAACGTCAATTTTTGGCACGTAGGTGGTGCGCGAGATAGCTCAAACCACCTACCCTTCTCATTCATTGTTCAATGCCCGTCATATACGCCCTCGTGCCCATCATCGTGTTACTATGAAGACGCCCAACCATACTCAGGCTTCAGCAGGTGGTACGCGGGGTGGCTCGAGCCACCTACTTTTCACCCTCGTCATTCAAAGACGACACCAGCGGCTCTCCAACCAAACAATATAAAAAATCTTGCGTGTTTATACGTGCGGCGCCCGCTCAGGTTGCCCCTTCGTGCACACCACACATAGGGGGCTTATGTTCCCAACCTACTTTGGTCGCACCCAAGGGCCTACCAGGGATCTTGTTTTACATGACACGCCACATATTCAACGGTCAAATTTTTAACGCTCACAAGCCGGTCAAAGCGACGCATACTCAAGTCACATGAATTGCTCGTGAAATAACCTTGGCGTGCCTTCCCCCTTAGGGGGGTCGGCCACCTTAGGGGGGTTGGTCACCGTCTTCGCCACCTCCATAGCCCATCTCTTAGGTGCTGTCTCCGTGACCCTGGTCGCTTATTGCCCGCGCATCATCTCTGCGACCTCGATCGCTAATAGCCCGTGCACCCGAGCGAAGCTCGGTACCCGTGCCCGAGCGTCTTCTCTGCGACCCTTGTCCCCTGCACCCGCGCGTTACCTCCGCGACACCTATCACTGGCGCCCGCGCGCCGTCTCCAACACTCTGTCATGCCCATGCACTGCGCCGCTGATACAGTTGTGCCCCCAGGCTCTCTGTTATACTATCGTGTCCCCGGTACCTCACATACTCTGTTGTGCCGCTAATACAGCTGTGCCCCCAGGCTCTCTGTCATACTATCGTGCCCCCAGCACCTCACTCACTCCAGCGCGCCCATGCACCGTTCCGCTGATACAGCCGTGGCCCTTGGCTCTCTGTCACACTACAGTCCCTATGGGCCATACACTCCCCGTGCCCATGTACCATGCCACTGATACAGTCGCGCCCCCAACTCTCTGTCACACTACCACGCTCCTTGCGCTGGTCTATCCTATCACCACACCATGCGCAACTTGCCTTGGTCTTGAAACATGCTTCGACCTACTCTCTGGAGTGTGTGGCATCCTGCAGGGATAGGCAACTCCTCCGGGACACTGTCTCCTCCAGGGAGCTTTTCAACTCCCCTTCTGTCAGGTAGATGGCTCTTCCGGGATGCTACCTCGACCCGTCAGGTAGACAGCTCCTCTGGGATGCTACCTCGACGCGCTCTGAGTGCTCCGACACAAGGATTCACCCGTGGGGATATGCGACTCTTTCGGGACATTATCTCCTCCAGGAAGCTTTTTAACTCCCCTTCTTCCAGGTAGAGGGCTTCTCCGGGATGCTACCTCGGCCCATCAAGTAGACGGCTCCTCTGGGATACTACCTCGACGCGCTCCAAGTGCTCTGGCACAAGGACTCACCCGCCGATAGACTCACTCTCTAAGACAGTATCTCCACCAAGGAGCTTTTCAACTCCCCTTCTGCCAGGTAGACGGCTCCTTCGGGATTTTACCTCGGCCCGTAGGGTAGACAGCTCCTCTGGGATGCTTCCTTGACACGCTCTGAGTGCTCTGGCACAAGAACTCACCCGCGGGATAGACGACTCCTCCAGAACACTATCTTTGCCAGGGTGCCTGTGTAACTGGTCTACGTGCTCCGGCACTGGGGGCTCGCGTCGGCATCCCTAGGGACTATGACCCCTGGGTCACTCCAAGATGGGAGCAGGTCTTCGGAGGGCATCGCACGTAGTCCACCTGGCAACTGAGTGTCGAGTCTTCCCCACCTCTGCCAGGCCTGTGGGACTCTGTAAGGGCTTGGATTGGTGGCTAGATCAAGGGAGTTCTTTGGCCACACTGACGCTGTGGGAGCCAGTCTTTCTAAACAGACAGAGTGACGCTGTGCAAGGCAGGCCAGGTGAATATACGATGCGACAGTCTGTGGAGCACTGACAGCTGTGGACCCCTCAGTGATGTGTCACTGTCGGGGAGCATCGCGTGTTGCGTGATGATATCATCATCTCAACCTCTATAAATAGAGGTCTTGAGATTTCATTTGAGGGACTTCAGATATTCAGAATTCACACTCACTTTCACTTTTTCTTTAGAATTCTAGAGAGAGAAACATACAGGACCTTGACTCTGGACTTAAGCATCAAACTGTGACTGTCGTCGTGTATTCACCATGCATCATCGCCCTCGCAGCACTGCCACCCTCAGGCTCTGTTTGGGAAGCCCTAGGTCTCTGCCCTTGTTCCACCCTTGCTATGTCTCACATCAACCTACTTGGCATCTGACTTAGACTGCATTCCTTGTGGCACCTCTACGTCGACTGCGAACTCACTTTCCTTTGCATCAATAATCTGTAGGTGAGACCGGTGCGCATGAACGGATGATCTCGGTAGGGAGTGAAGGTTGCTTACCCGGCCTGTGTTCCATTGTTTCAGTGTCTGTTTCCTGGTCAGTGTCACTTGTGTTACCCTCCTTATAAGTCACGAGTTGTTTAGAAGATAGGGATAGTTTCAGGTTATATTTGGTTTTGGGTTAGGGTAGATATGGGCAGAGAAGATGTTAGGTTTGTTGCACTTAAAGGATAAAGTTTTAGGCCCATGTCCTAAAAGCCCATCAGGAATTGTTTAAGTTCCACCAAAGGATGGATACTAGGTTTTGTTTTTGAGATATATCATCATTTGTTTATGTAAGTCTTCTTTTCTAGAAGAAAAAGTTTGTATGAAAAATAACACCAATATTTGCAGACCCTGTTAAACGACGAATTAAAATCTAAATTTTCTAAAGTTTTACCTGAGTGACATAAGAACCTGTTAATTTTTAAGTTTAACAATTAACAATAACAAAGCACTTTAATGAAAAAAAAAGAAAAGAAAAATTCCCATACTGATAGGGACTTAATCTTTAGCCCTTAAAAGCACTATAAAGCACCAAAATAAAATTACAAATTTATTAGGGTATTACTTCAAACTCTAAAATAAAATCGTAAACTCCTATAAGTGAAAAAAAGAGAAAAAGAAAATTCAAGACAACTATAAGATTGACCATAAAAAATTGTAACTTTCGTTACTTTTAGCACTTAACACATTAATCCATTAACTTCTTACGAACAGATGTATTCACGCATCTTAAGAAAAGGATATGTGAGTTCGTCCAATTATGATCCCTTATAGATACTATTTATACACTACTGATAATGATCATTTATCTTTGCCAGCAAAATGTTGATACCTTTGTGAGTTTCTGATACTTTAGGTTATCTGAATTGTAACTGAATGTTAGCACGTGAAATGGTAGTTTTTAATTTCTTTAAAGAAATCGTGAAGGTGAAGATGATTTATCGAAAAAAAACAGACGAAGAAAAGTGACAAATTAAGATTTGGGCCTTTATCTTCGGTCCAAATTTTTAAAAGGTCCTCCAATTTTAGTTTCTCCCTTTTTCTCGAATCATAACCTCGTCACCGTCTTTAGGGTTATGTCAACAATTAACACTGGTTTTTTGCGATGTTGCCCCTCGAAGGACTAACGGAGATACCGAAGCTAGGTTTAAGGACTAAGAGAAAACAAATTAAGATTAGGAATCGTTTAGAAATATGAGTAATACATAAAGGACCGATAATCCAAAATATATATACCCTAAATAATAAGTTGGCGCCTTGGCCAGAAAAGTCATTCTCGTCCGTCAAATCTCTCTTCTTTTGACAATAGGGCTGCCAAATAGTTGACTGACATTGTCTAACGGCCTTGGACTGACCTACGACACCTAGTACTAGTATTGAAGCTAACAACGAACGAAAAAATTGGTAAATGAAAAGTTATTTGAGCTCTATGCATACTTTATTTTATTATAATTTCCCCTATTTCATTGGATCCATTTGATTGGATTTTTTCATTCGGAGTTTATCATTTTAAGAAAAAAAATTTTAATTTCATTTATACTTTGGTTATTTTGTATAAGGACAAAATATATAGTACAGTTTCGTTAGGATAAAGCAAGAAGAAAATGTCTGACATTTTCTAGTAGTACAAAACATGACATGTTATAGTCTTTCTTTAGAAGGAGAAAAATTTGAGACCTTTTAGAGAGGAATAATGGAAGAATCCGATGGAACAGTATGGGTATAAAATTGACCTCGCAAGCGGGGTTAATCCTCCAGTTACGGGTAAAACAGGTTCGGGTAAGAATTGTCAACTTTTATTATGCATAGTCCTTTCTTGTATCTGTACCCTACTCGGGCTATTGGGGTAGACCAGTGGGTAAACGGTGACTCAGCTTCTTTAGAATCTATAAAGAATGATAGTGAAGTGTGGGGAGTGCAGCCGGTCACGAGACGGCGTTCGGTGATGGAAACGGCACCAGTAATGACGATAAAAGTGGACGGTAATGTTGTGGTAGAAGACTGAAGGTGGGAAAGTGACAAATGACGGTGACGTGCGGCCGATGGTAATAGTGAAAGTGGATGGAGGTATTGTGGTGAAACATCTACAATGGGAACTGGACGGGAAGTATGTTATGTCTTTTATAGAGCCTGGATCTTGTTTTTAATAAAATCTGATTGTTGTGGATGGAAGGATGTAGGTTCTATACTTAGTGGTTGAAAGGAAGTGCGAGTCCATGTAAGCCATTTTGTCATACAATGGCTAGATATCATATCTTTAGAAAGTTGTTCACCTTAAGTCCTAGTCTTTAGGAAAGATAAATGCCTAGCTATTATGTAGGAATTGGTTACAGATTAACAGCTAGTTTGTAAGAGTTTGTTACTTCCAGCATTGTTATTTAAGTGGGTCATTATCAGTGTAAAGGGGGAGATTTATCAATATATGCTCTGGCATTTGGGAGGCTGATTTCCCTCGAAGAAATCTATATGAGCTCATTCTCTTCTTGCTTATCTATTTAATCATAAGTAGTAAAAAGAACAAGGGCCTAAAACGTAAGTTGTTTCACTTAGCTTATGGGAGTGTCTTGGGTGATACAGTTTCACCGCATCAGATTGCTCAATCTAATCTTAAGGCAGGTAATAGTTTGGAATCAGAGCCAGCAATGGCTAAATCATGCCAGAGTCGATCTGAGCATGGGATGATGAGTATCATCACTGCGCAAGAACGTCAATTTGATCAAAAGTTCCAATAGATGATGGAATCCATGCAACAAATGTTTGCTGCTGTCAACACTAGGCTTGACAATGTTTCTGGCAACCATGAACGAGGGGAGCACTCTTCATAAACTCCCCCACACTATGATAAAAACCATGATGCAACTAGTGGTTCTAGTTCTGGCACTGCTGGTATTTGTCGCCCGAAGGTGGTAAAAATATATTTCCCAACATTTGAAGGAAAGGGAGATCCCATTAGCTGGACTTGCAGAGCTAATCAATTTTTTGACTATCACCAGACGCCTGAAGAGGAACAAGTTCCACTAGCATCTTGGAATTTAGAAGGTGATGCTCAACTTTGGTATCAATTATTGAAAGAAGAACGTGGAGAGCATCGCATTACTTGGCAAGTTTTCAAAGATGAACTCTTTGAGAGATTTGGTCCAACTAGATACCAAGATGTCTTTGGTGATCTGACAAAGCTTCAATAGAATTGTACGGTGAAGGAATATCACACCCAGTTTTCCAAATTTTTGCTACGTGCAGGGAGGCTTTTGTGTGAACAACGAGTTGGGTGTTTTATAAATGGGTTGAAGAAAAGTTTGAGGGCGGATGTCTAATCCTGCAAACCTGCAACTTTATCTGCTACAATAGGACTCGCCTGACTGTATGAAGCTAGAAATCAACAGACAAAGAGAATTGCATCCAATGATCCCAAGAAGCCCGCAAGCAATCAATTCACTTCAATCCATTCCAGCATACCCTTTAAGAAATTAACTCCAGCAGAATTGAGCGAACGACGAGCAAAAGGATTATGCTTCAACTGTAATGAAAATTTTGGACCAGGCATCGTTGCAAGAAGTTGTTCCTTATTGGAGACAGCTGATCTAAAGACGAAGATGATGCCAATGAGTAGATGGTAATAGAACCTATTGAAGCAGATGAGGTGCCAAAAATTTCTATCCATGCCATGTGCGGAGCTAGGGTCCCTCAAACCATGCATGTGCAAATTGATTATGGCAGCACAAACAATTTTTTGAATAATAAGATTGCAGAGAAAATAGGCGTAGCTCCAAATTGTGAAGGGGGGTTGAAGTTGCTATAGCAAGTGGAGAGAAATTATGCAGCCTACGGTGTTTCAAATGAGTGTGTATGATGCCGCAAGGGGTCCCTCTTAAGTTGGATCTTTATTTGTTGCCTCTAGAAGGATGTGAGCTGTTTTGGGTGCGTAATGGCTCAGTACTTTGGGCCCCATAACAAGGGATTTTTCCAAGTTAGAGACGTCATTTAAAGTTAATGGAAAAGAAGTCATGCTCCAAGGCTTAAAATCGGGAGACGACCGCGTAGTAAATGCTAAAGAATTCAGCCAGAAGTTTAGAAAGAGAAAAAGAAGGGTTTTTGCTGCATATTAATTCCTTGTGCATGTTTAACCATCCATGTAATTTCATGAACCATGAGTTGCAAAAGAAAGAAGAAAGATATTTTTTGCATATAAACTCCTTGTCCATGGATAGCAAACAAGGTATTTCTGCTACTAATTCTTTTGATTCTACAATTGATGAGACGTTTGGAAAAGTTTTGCGAATTTACAATGAAATCTTTAAGGAACCCAAAGGATTGCCTACCAAGAGATCACACGACCATCAAATTCCATTAAAGGTGGACAGCAATCCGATTTCAGTAAGGCCTTGTCGTTACCCTCATCTCTTGAAAACTGAGATTGAAAAAATTGTAGCAGATAAGCTAAAATCTGGGGTCATTCGACCCAGTAACAACCCCTACTCTTCTCTAGTGTTATTAGTAAAGAAGCATGATGGCTCATAGAGGATGTGCACGTCTATTACCAGGCTCTCATCAAGCTGATTGTAAAAGATAAGTTTCTAATACCGAATATCGATGAGTTGTTAAATAAGTTACGTGGGGGCAACCTTTTTCACCAAACTTGATCTCCACTTCGAGTATCACCAAATATGAATGCAGCCTGAGGATATCGCAAAGACAGCTTTTTGTGCACATGAAGCGCATTATGAGTTTCTTGTTATACCGTTCGGGCTAACTAATGTTCCTTCCACCTTTCAATCATTGATGAATTCAATTTTCAGAGACCACCTCCGTAAGTTCATATTGGTATTCTTTGATGACATCTTAGTTTATATCAAAAATTGGGAGGACCACATGAAACATAATGAAATTGCTTTTTCTATTTTGAGATATCACCAATTGTATGTCAAAAAGGATAAGTGTAGTTTTGGTCAGAGAGAGGTCAAGTACTTAGGTCACACCATCAGCCAAGAAAGTGTAATTGTTGATCCAAAAAAAATTGCAGCCATGGTTGACTGGCCTAAGCCTACTACCTTGAAGGCTTTACGAGGATTTTTGGGCTTAACGGGATATTACTGCTGATTCATAAAAAACTACATAAAAATTGCTGCACCATTAACTAACATGTTGAAGAAGAATGGCTTTCAATGGGATTCGAGGTCCGAAGCATCATTTGAGCAACACAAGGAGATGATGATGCAGGCTCCTATTCTTGCCTTGCCGAATTTGTCCAAAACGTTTGTTATCGAATTTGACGCTTCAGGATCCAGAATTGGGGGTGTCTTAATGCAAGAAAAGAGGCCAATCGCCTTTTTCAGCCATGCACTTCAAAGTAAGAATCTATCTTATCCACTTACGAAAAAGAAATGTTGGCATTGGTTATTGCTATTCAAAAATGTCGGCATTATCTACTTGGGCAGCAGTTTATTGTTAAAACAGATCAAGGGAGCTTAAAATATTTGTGGGAGCAGAAAGTTACAGCTCCAACACAGCAAAGATGACTAGCAAAACTCATGGGCTATGATTTTGTTATTAAGTATAAAGCAGGGAAAGAAAACTTGGTTGCTAATGCGCTTTCAAGAAGAGAGGAGAATGGAGAAATTTTCACAATTTCACAACCAGTACATCGCTGGCTCGAATTAATTGGAGAAGACGTTAGAAGTAATTCAAGGCTGCTGAAGATGATTAACTGCATGCAACAGGGTGAATCCGTGGGACCATGGTGCTACAAAGAAGGTATTCTATTTTTTAAAGATAGAATCTATGTGTTGCCTGAGTCTTCTTTGATTCCCGTTATTCTAGAGGAAATGCATTCTAGCACACATGAGGGTTACCACAAAACTCTTGAGAGAATCAAAAATATTTTTTATTGGAGTGGCATGAGAAAAAAATATTCGGGACCATACCAAGCAGTGTGATACATGTCAACGCCAGAAGTGTGAGAACATTGCACCCATTGGCTTGTTGTAACTGCTACCCATTCCCACTCAGGTCTGGACAGATTTATTAATGGCTTTCATAGACGGACTTCCAATTTCAAAAGGGAAGTCAACCATTTTAGTGGTGGTTGATCGTTTATCTAAGTCTGCTCATTTTATACTCATCTCTCATCTATATACTTCTACATCAGTGGCTCAAGTCTTTTTGATAATAATTAAACTCTATGGAATGCCCAAAGTATCATGTGTGATAGGGATCCCATTTTTACAAGTTCATTTTGGAAAGAGTTATTTCATTTGCAAGGTACCAATTTCAGTTTTTCTTCGGCCGATTAGCCTCAAAGCGATGGTCAGACTAAGGTTGTGAATCGGACTGTGGAGATGTATCTTAGGTACTTCACCGGAGGAAAGCCAAAGGAATGGGTTCGTTGGATCCCATGGGTTGAATATTGTTACAACACAAGTGTTCATACTTCAACAAAAAAGACGCCATATGAGATCGTTTATGGACGTCCCCTCACCAACTTTGTTGTCATATGTTGCCGGAACAACTCAAGTAGATTCAGTAGATAGGGAGCTTTATGATCGTGAATAGATTCTCAAACAATTAAGAATTCAATTGCAAGCTGCCCAAGATCGCATGAAGAAGTTTTATGATTCTCATCGGACTAATAAGAGCTTTGATGTTGAAGAATTTGTCTACTTGTGCCTACAGCCATATAGGCAGGTTTTAGTTTCACTTTGTAAAAACCTTAAGCTTTCACCAAGGTATTATGGACCATTTAAAATTGTTCAAAGGGTAGGCTCAGTGGCACATAAACTCAAGCAGCCTGATGAGCCAAGGATTCATCTAATTTTCCATGTATCTTGCCTGAAGAAAAAAGTAGGAGCAGCAAATGCAAGTGCAACAAGCTCTCCCAAGTGTACAGGAAGAAGAAGACTTTGTTTTGGCTTGGCCGCAAGCAGTGTTGAATAAACGAACCCGGAAACTAAGAAAAGAAGTCTTAATACATTGGAAGGGACTTGCTCCATCCAAAGCTACATGGGAAGAAGCAGAGATGATAAAAAAGCGATTTCCAGAGTTCACCCTTGAGGACAAGGATGGTTTTTAGAGGGGAGGAATGTTATGTCTTTTATCTAGCCTGTATCTTGTTCTTAATAAAATGTGATTGTTGTGGTTGGAAGGATGTAGGTTCTGTATTTAGTGGTTGAAAGGAAGTGGGAGTCCATGTAAGCCACTTTGTCATAAAACGGCGAGATATCAGATCTTTAAGGAGTTGTTCATCTTAAGTCCTAGTCTTTAGGAAAGATAACCGCCTAGCTATTCTGTACGAGCTGGTTACAGATTAGCAGCTAGTTCGTAAGAGTTTGTTACTTCCAGTATTGTTATTTAAGTGGATCATTATCAGTGTAAAGGGAGAGATTTTATCAATATATGCTCCGGCATTTGGAAGGCTGATTTCCCTCGGAAAAAAATCTATCTTAACTCCTTCTATTCTTGAGTATATATTTCATCTTAGTCTTAGGTAGTAAAAAGAACAAGGGCTTAAAACGTGAGCTGTTTCACTTAGCCCGGGAGAGTGTCTTGGGTGATACAGATTCACCACATTGAACTATTAGATCTGATATAACTAAAAATATCCCTCCAATCTTCGGACGACACGTGGCAGTTACCTCTCTCTGAAACACACACACACACAGAGCAGACAGACATTAATCCATTGCAGTTGTTGGTTGATTCTTGTTAGCGATGGAAGGAAAGAACTCGTACGGGACATCATGGGCAGACCAGTGGGACTACGACCAGGACCTGGCCCTGGCTGAGCAAACCAAGAAGAGCATCTACAATGGTGGTAGCAGGACTTCCAGATACGGGAAGAAGGTTGAGCATGGCTATGACAAGACCAAAGCTGTGGCTTCTTAAGAAAGTCCCTGAGAGGGCCAAAGTCCTAAGCTAGGAGGAAGACCGGCACTAGGGTTATTTCGCTTCTCATGAACCCCTTTTTGAGCTTTCGTTTCGAGAATCTAGTGCCAGCGCGCCCATACCGGCTCATTACTAATATGGCATGTACCGTATCAATCACCGGGCAGAATCCTAAAGAGGCTCTAACTCTATCAGTTCAGATTGACATGAGATCCTCTAGGATCCTAATTAGATTCTGATTAGAGTTGGTCAAAGCCCAGTCCTACTAGGACTCCTCCTTCTACCACTATATAAAGGGGTCAAGCCCCTCAGGTAAAGACAAGTTCACACACAATCACACATTGTGTCTTACTGCTTCTTCAGAGTTCTACATTGTTAGTCATCTCTGACTTAAGCATCGGAGCGTTCCCCCACCGGAACCCCACCCGGCGGTCACTTCGTGTTCTCTTTTGCAGGCCTGATTTCTGGTGTGGTTCCCGATCCAGTTTTTAGCTGCAACAGATTGGAGCCATCCGTGGGACCGCTACAGGGAACATGGCCAATCATTCTTCTTCTAGCGACTCTTCACATAGTCGTTCTCCACACTGTCACGCCCGAACGAGCAGCTCTCGTCAACTCAGTCGTGACCACCGTTCGACACCTTCACGTCGTCATGCCGATTCTGCGGAAGATGCACACGTTAACATAACATCTGCAACTCCCGAATCAGAAGCTAGACCTCGAAGAAATCACTCTTCGACGTCTACTCTGAAAAATGGGGATCTTCGTCATCGCCTAAACCGTCTGCTATTCAAAACACCCCATGACGACCTTACGAAGGAGATCCACGAATTGAAAGATGTCGTGAACACTCTTCAGCAAAAGCTCGACATGGCAGTGGCTCCTCCGTCCACTCATAATTCTCATCTTGACCCCGGCGACCTTCGTCTTCTCTCACATCCAAATCAAGTTACGGCCGCAAATACCAATCAACGGCCGATCCAACTTACAATCCCAAAGATAAGAGCGGAGATCACATAACCAGGAGTGGATCATGCTACCGTCGCGATTCTTTAGTCGAAGACAGTACAAACTCCTCTCCCGCACAGGCCGCCAGAGTTGAGACCCCTCGAGGATCTATCCACAGGAAGAGGACGCCTGAGTCTCGTTCCCAAGAACGGGACTCCTGGAAGGTGGTCCCTAGATATCATTCTCCAGAACGATCTCACCCAAGGGATGAATCTGGATATCCGTTGTCGAAGGCCATCAAGAAGGCAAAGCTACCTCCCAATTTTCGAATGCCTCAATGTGACCTCTACGACGGGACTGGGGATCCATGAGAACATGTTTACCAGTTTCAAACAAACATGCTACTCCTCCAGGTTTCAGACGCTGTCATGTGCAGAGCCTTTCCTACCACTCTAAGGAAAGCAGCACATGCATGGTTCAAATCTCTACAACCAAGGTCCATCTACTCCTTCGGCCAATTATCGGATCTCTTTCAAAAAAACTTTGTAAGCAGTCGCTCCCGAAGAAAGAACTCGGCGAGTCTGCTGAACATTGTGCAAGAGAAAAACGAGTCTTTGGCGTGCTTTCTCGGACGATTCAACGCAGCCACCTTGGAAATTGATAACTTGGACGAGTCCGTGAAGTATACTGCATTCCTCCGAGGCCTTCGACTCACATCCAAGTTTGCATTCTCTGTGAACAAAAGTCCTCCAGGTAATATGAAAGCCCTTCTCGAGAAGGCTAACAAATATATTCAAGCTGAAGAATACCTGGAGACACACAGAGGACGGCGTGGAGAATGGAAGGAAGAACAGAAGAAGCGGTCTCGGGAATTAACTCCTCCCCAAGGAGGAAAGCTGACAAAACGTTCCAAGTATGATGAACGGCGTCCGAAAGAGCCGTTCGCTTGGGAAAATCTGACACCCCTTAATGCAAAACCATCACAAATTCTTCACGAGATCAAGGACAATAAGGCTCTCCAGTGGCAGGACAGGCTGAAATCTCGACCAAATAAATGGAACAAAGATTTATGGTGTCACTTTCACAACGAATCATGGCCACACAACTGACAATTGCGGGTCGCTTAAACGAGCAATTGAGACCCTTATCAAGCGTGGCCAGTTGAGAAAGTTTGTAACTCCTAAAGAAGAAAGACAACAGACACCTCCGGCCATGGAAGAAAGAGAAGATCGGGAAAAGAATGTGGGTATAATCAACACTATATCTGGGGGATTAGCCGCAGGAGGTTCATCAGGACGGGCTCGAAAAGCATACGCCAGAGAAGTATACATAATGAGTCAGCCCCCGGATAAGAAATCGAAGACGGTACCCGTAGCAGCGATCACCTTCTCCAATGAAGATTCAAAGGACATACAAACTCCTCATGATGACCCATTAGTCATCACAGTTAGAGCTGGGAACTTTGATGTAAAGCGTGTCTTGATAGATAACGGAAGTTCTACAGAAATCTTATTTTACGATGCATTCAAGAAGATGAACATTCCAACGGACCGTCTCTGAAAGATGGATACTCCGTTGTATGGATTCTCCAATCATCCAGTTGCAGCCGAAGGTATTATCGTACTCCCAGTTGCGATTGGCACACCTCCGGCACAAGCCAACTTCCTACTTGATTTTGTGGTGGTCAAGGTCCCCTCAGCATACAATGCCATATTAGGACGACCAGCACTCAATCAGTTACAAGCTGTTGTGTCAACTTATCACCTCAAGATGAAGTTCCCCAGGGAACACGGGATTGGAGAGGTGAAAGGGGACCAGACTATAGCTCGTCAGTGCTACGTAACTTCGTGCCGACCAAAGAAGGCAAAGAAATTGGACTCAGAGGAAATCTTGATTTGATAGAAGAAGTTCGGACTCAAGCCCATGAACGATCCGTTGTTATAAAACAACGCGTCGCGCAGTAGCATCTTGCCTCAAGGCAAGACACTTCTTTTTCAGGGGGATAAGGGCCCAGACCTTATCAAAACCCCAATCTTTTAAAAATTGTCTTTAGAAAGATAATTTCAAATAAATGAGTTGTTAAGCAATCCAATGTAAACTTTATCTTTTGCTCGAACAATAAAGTTATTTTTGCTCGCAATATTATTGTGGGCTTAGCCAAAACATTATGTCCGAACAGAGTGATGGCTGAACACTCTGCCCGAACAGAGTGATCAATGTAGCCAAAAACATTCTGTCCGAACAGAGTGATGATCAAACACTCTGCCCGAACAACGTGATCAACTTTGTCAAAACGTTCTGTCCGAACAGAGTGATGGCCGAACACTCTGCCCGAACAGAGTGATCAACTTCGCCAAAACATTCTGTCCGAACAGAATGATGGCCGAACACTCTGCCCGAACAGAGTGACCAACTTATGCAAAACATTCTATCTAAACAGAGTGATGGCCAAACACTCTTGGGTTTTATAAAAATACAAGAGTAGGCCAAACGGATTAGCTACAGATCTGAATCCGTGAAGAAACAAAAGTTAATGGGGGCACCGTTACTCCACAAAAGCTTTTGCTTCTTCAAAATTTAGGCCGAGCGAGAGTGCTCGACTTCTTTGCCAACTCTTTAAGTGACGAATAAAGGGTTTGAGCCAAAGTAAAAAATCAATAATACTGTGTGAATGGTAAAGATAAACCATGAGAAACACACAGTAAAGCATAAATAAAAGATAAAGAGTTTTACAATAAGCCCCTGAACGGGCATCAAAATTCTCTGTCTGTATAAAGCAAAAAGCCTATATACAAAGGCTAAAATCTAAGGCTCGGGAGCATCACCAGAAGGACCTTCCCTGGAGGATGAGAAGCTACAGCATCACCTGCCTCTGATGGCAGAACAGTCTCTCTAGACGGAGATATCACCGTAGGCAGAACAAAGTCATCCAATGGGATATCAGGAAAGCGCTTCGCAAACATCTCCTTGGCCTTCGCAAAACCAAGCTCGTAAATCTCAAGGCCGTCATCCGCACGTTTCTTGAGCCATTCGTCCCTAGCGTTTCCATCCAAGAAGTCGCGGATGCCTTGGTCACGAGCCTTGGTTACCTCTTCTACTGCCTTCCTCTTGACTCGTTCCAGCCTCTTCTCCAGAGTCGCAATCTGAGCAAGATGATCTGCCTCTTGCTTGCTCAGCTCTTCAGCACGATAAGAAGCTTCTTGTGCCTCCTTAACAGCTTCCCTCTTCAATTGAGCCTCATCTGCTGCCACCTGCCTTGCCATCTCAAAGCGAGAAAGCATCTCAGATCCGCTAGCGTACATCTGGAATGAAGATTGGAACCATCAGCTAAATGAAAGTTGAAAACAAAACAGAAACTTAGTTGAGATAAAGGACATTACCGTATAGACGGCCTGGGCAAAGGAGCAGGCAAAGGTCTCGTGTGTCTGAGTCTGGAAGACCTCCTTGTCTTGAGGTAGAATTCCATGAAGAAGATGCTGCTCCGAGACCTGGCTATCCGGCATCCCAAGGTCATCACGCCTAAATGTCCACCGCGGTTGAAAGATCGGATCGTCATCAATGGAAACTTGCTCCAAGATGCATGGAGAACGTTCTGGAGGAGTGACTCTAGTCCTCTTAGGAGCAGGGGGCAACTCCACAGTTGGCTGCTTCTTTTTCGCTTCCCCTTGGCCTTCTGAAGAACGCCAAGAAAACCTCATTGGGGCGATTTTCCACTTCCGCTAGCCATCTCTGCAATCAAGGTAGAAATCAATACGGGAATGAATACTGAAACCAAATTAAAATCAAAGACTTCCATAAAGCACACCTAGGGGAACGGTCTCGGCAGATGACATGCTAGGAATAGCGAGAGGAGGAGAAGGAATCTGAAGACCAGCTGGAATGGGCTTTGGAGGAATGATCTTCGCCCACTCCAGTTGCTCCTTCGAAAGAGGCTCATCTATGCAAAGACCACCTAGAAGCTTAATATGACTAAGTATATGTTTAGTCAGATTGTTGGGAGTAGGCTTGCCAGGATTTTTGAAATCCTTACAGAATGGATTCCAGTCTCTATCAAACGGAAGCTCCCCCTTGTCCAGGCGGCCAACGAAGAAGTATCTAGAATGCCAGCCTTTATTTGACTTCGGGCCTCCCTTCAAGAGTCGTTGCCTACTATGAATGTAATACCATCCCGGGTAGTTGGCGACTCCCTTGACGAAACAGATTTCGAAGAACACTATCATAAAATATGTTGCATCTGGTTTGTAGCCTAAAGTCTGGACCAAATATATAAGGCCGGCAAGCTTCCTCCAACCATTTGGAACAAGCTGCCCGGGAGCCATGCGATAATGCTCGAAGAAACGAAGAGCAAAAGGGTGGAGAGGAAGCCTATACCCAGACTTCACCTGCTCTTCATATATCCCAGTTTCAAACTTGGTTCCATAATTTGCTGGTTCTTGCAAACCAGGAAGACGAGCATACCAACCTTCGAGAAGAGGATATTTCAGAATTAAATCCTGCAAATCTTCGGTAGACATCTTGCCTGACTTCTCGTCAGAAGTATACCAAGGTTTGGGATTAGCCTTATCGTCAGCTTGATCCTTTACATCTCCTAAGGCGTTTTTTCTAGACAAAGAGTGCGAAGGTTGAGAAGATGAAGGTGGTAATGGTTGAGAAGTTGAAGGTTGGAATGGATGGGAAGTTGAAGCTAGTGGTAGTTGTGGATTGGAAGTTCCAACTTCACTTCCTGAAGTTGGAACTCGTTCCGAACTCGAAGATGAACTACTCTCTTCAGACGAGGAAACAGACGCTGAAGCTTCGGACATGTTTTCTACCCAAACTAGGAAACTATGAAAAACTAGTGCTGAACAGAAAGAAGAAAGCAAAAAGACTTACTTGAAGAGTAGTGTGCTTCCAAAAATTTCGAGTGAAGAAAAAATAAACTGAAAGTTCATTTTTATAGAGAAACCCCATGTAACCGTTTCTGGGGAAACGCAACGGTTCATCCACCACACACGTGTCACAAGCTGAAGAGTAGAAAAACTTGAAAATTCTTAATTCCCGCTCAAAGACATTTATGGAATAGGAGACATGTGGAGGGAACCAAGGTAAAGGCCGCGCAGAATCCTGCCCGAGCAGGATCGTGTCCGAACACTCTGCCCGAACAGAGTGACCGTGGCCGAGCAGAATCCCTTCCGAACACTCTGCCCGAACAGAGTGACAAAGGCCGAACAGAATCCCGTCCGAACACTCTGCCCGAGCAGAGTGACAAAGGCCGAGCAGAACTCTGTCCAAACAGAATCCAGTCCGAACACTCTGCCCGAGCAGAGTGACAAAGGCCGAGCAGAACTCTGTCCAAACAGAATCCAGTCCGAACACTCTGCTCGAGCAGAGTGACAAAGGCCGAGCAGAACTCTGACCGAACAGAATCCAGTCCGAACACTCTGCCCGAGCAGAGTGACAAATGCCGAACAAAACTCTGTCCGAGCAGAATCCCATCCGAGCAGAATTCTGTTCGAACGGAACCATGTCCGAGCAGAACCATGTCCAAACAGATTCTTGCCCAAGCAGAATTCCATCCGAGCAGAACTCTGTCCGAACAGAACCATGTCCGAGCAGAATCATGTCCGAACAGACTCATGCCCGAGCAGAATTCCATCCGAGCAGAACTCTGTCCGAACAGAACCATGTCCGAGCAGAATCATGTCCGAACAGACTCATGCCCGAGCAGAATTCCATCCGAGCAGAACTCTGTCCGAACAGAACCATGTCCAAGCAGAATCATGTCCGAACAGTTTCATGCCCGAGCAGAATTCCATCCGAGCAGAACTCTGTCCGAACAAAACCATGTCCGAGCAGAGAACTCTTCAAATATTTGAAATGGGGGCAAACAGATTCGATCCTGCTTTTGGCATATTTCGCTATCACCAGTGGGAAAAGTGTGCTTCTACCCGCTTCAGTAAACGCTGGTAAAAGCAGGGGGCATATGATATAGCTAAAAATATCCCTCCAATCTACGGACGACACGTGGCAGTTATGACACGTAACCCATACTGACTCATTACTGATATGGCATATACCGTATCAATCACCGGGCAGAATCCTAAAGAGGCTCTGACTCTATCAGTTCAGATTGACATGAGATCCTCTAGGATCCTAATTAGATTCTGATTAGAGTTGGTCAAAGCTCAGTCCTACTAGGACTCCTCCTTCTACCACTATATAAAGGGGTCAAGCCCCTCAGGTAAAGACAAGTTCACACACAATCACACATTGTGTCTTACTGCTTCTTCAGAGTTCTATATTGTTAGCCATCTCTGACTTAAGCATCGGAGCGTTCTCCCTCCGGAACCCCACCCGGCGGTCACTCCGTGTTCTCTTTTGCAGGCCTGATTTCTGGTGTGGTTTCCGATCCAGTTTTTAGCTGCAACAAGATCTAATCATTAGGTACGTAACAGTTTGGCATCAGCGCTAGCAATGGCTGAATCACGCCAAAGGCGATCTGAGCCCAAGATGATGATGAGCATCATCACTGCGCAAAAACGTCGACTTGAGCTGGAATTCGACAAAAACCTCACTTATCACTCATTAAGAATGCAAGTGTGGTAAATAAGACCGTCTTACGGGATGACGTTACTAAGTATCCAGATCTTGTTCTCTATAATTATAAATAAATAAATAAATATCATTCTGCCCCTCTCCCATTCTCTCCCCTCACGCAACTCCCATTCCATCGCTAGCCAGCTCCACATTTCTTCCTTTACATTTTGCAAAAATGTCTTCCCCCACCACCGATGTACTCCACGATTTCTTCCCCCTCTTGCGAGTCTACAAAGACGGCCGGGATTCACCGGCAAAGATAACCTCCCCGCCTCCCTCGACCCCATAACCGGCGTCCAATCCAAAGACGTCGAAATCTCACCAGAAATCGGCCTATCCGCCAGGCTTTACCTGCCCAGAATCACAAATCCAGATGACAAACTCCCTCTGTTAATCTACTTCCACGGCGGCGGCTTCATCGCCGAAAGCACCTTCTCGCCTCTGTACCACAACTACCTCAATTCAGTCGTCGCCAAAGGGAATACCGTCGCTGTTTCCGTCGAGTATAGGTTGGCTCCGGAGCACCCGCTTCCGGCCGGGTACGAGGATTGCTGGGCGGCAATCAAGCGGGTGGCGTCCCACTTTTCGGGCGGTGGACCCGAGGCGTGGCTCGAGGACCATGCTGACTTCCGACGCGTGTTCTTCGCGGGTGACAGCGCGGGGGCCAATATAGCACACCACATGGCCATCCGGGTCGGGTGGGAGGAAACGGGCGGGTTTCGGCTGGCGGGTGTCGTGTTGGTCCACCCGTACTTTTGGGGGAAGGAGCCGATTGGTGGGGAGGAAGGAATCCCGATGGAGAAGAGGCGATTTGCGGAGGAACTGTGAAAGGTGGCGAAGCCGTCGAGTGCCAGGCCGGACGATCCGATGATTAACCCGGGTATGGATCCGGGGCTTTCAAGGGTTGGGTGCAGAAGGGTGGTGGTGTGTGTAGCTGAGAAAGACATGTTTAAGGATAGGGGTTGGCGTTATGGGGAGTTGTTGGGTGGGTGGGGTGCTAAGGCGGAGGTGGTGGAGAGTAAAGGGGAGGATCACGTGTTTCACTTGTTCAATCCCACCCGTGACACTGCTGTGGCGACAACTGATGGAATATATTTTGATAAATTAAAATGTACATTGTAGTATTATAATTATATTGTAATTTATGGTTATATGATATTTATTTATATGTAAATTATAAATATAATAATGAGTAGTATTAAGTCATATTGATTTATGGTGTGTATAATATAATTTATTATTTGACATTATTGAGAATTACTATCATTATTTTATGAGTTACACAGCTTTTAAATTTACTTATGTGGTCAATGAATGGATTATGATTGGCCATGTATATAAGGCCATAGAGTATGTGACATGTAAAAAGAAAAAACTTGAAGCCACTATACTTCCAAACTTCGTGTTTTCTGCTTTACGTACTATCACAATGTATTTTCTTTTTTTAAAAAAGTTTCTTCTCATCTTGTATTTTATTGGAATGATTCATTAAAAAATAATTAGCAAGTAAACAAGTATATTATTGGTCCATGCATAACCAATGGATCTAGTTTAAAGGAAAGATGCCAAGAAGTAAGCAGAGGAGAAAGGACGACACTGAAGCATACCTTGAAAGCTCACACAGAAGTGCATTGGGGGCACAAGGCTCGAATATTGAAGAGGCCTCCATCCTTGAATGAGCTAAATGATCAGCTTGCTTATGGACGGGTATGGCAAATTGTTTATAGTATGAACTTCGTAACTATATATAGTTGCTCCAAGTAGAGACAGGTACATGCGTGTAGATGACAAACATATGTGTTACATACCATAGGGTCAATGTTTTATTATAATTGGTGAATTCATGTCGTAGATGCAATATTTGCAATAAAACCATCAAGGAAGCTTTTTGTATCCCTTTTCAACTAGTCAATTAGAACTAGTTGGTCACTAGAGTCTGTCAAGATTTTCTATTGAATATATGGTTCAAATGTTAACCATCTTGTCTGAATATGTCTTGAGATATTAAAACATTAATTAAGCTTCGAGCTTATTTTGCATTTTTAGTAGTTAGGAGTCTTGTCAAAATGAAAACATGTAAATATTAATTAGTTGATGTATTTACCCAATTTGTCATGGTTTTGAGTGACTATGTTATGAGTAACAAACTTAAATATATCAATTTTTTATGCTTTGAACAATAGCTTCCGATTTAATGTCCTCAACCTGGTCTTGTTAAAATTGGAAAAAAAAAAGAGTTCCTCCAATGGTTTTATATTCTTGCGAGTACGAGGATCGAGGTACGAGACATAAAGGACTGCGGGCGCAAAGTTCACATGTTGGCATTAGGTACAACAGATCACTAACAGAGTTCTTTGAGAACGTTAAGACCAACTATTTGTACAAGATCTTATGATATAAGGTAAGTTTGTACGTCATAAATATACATGTCAAACATATGACATTTAAATATGCATGCGATGCATATGATTTGATAATAGGCGTAAATTCTACCATGTGATGGGAATTGTATGCACAATGTTATGATGGGTGCATCTATGGTGCCAAAGCTTAGATAGCATAAGATGGTGCATCTATGGGAATTGTGGATCAATTTTGCTTATCAGTCAATATACATTCCAAAATTGATCTTTCCCTGCAGAAAATTAAAAATGCATAAATTTTCATGACACCAAATCCTATAATTCCAAAATAGACTTCTACAAACTGAGAAAATAAGCTCATGACACCAAATCCTATAATTTGAACCATCAAACACCAAATTTTCTAATTTGGTCCAACATTTTTAATAATCTCATGGTAGCAATAGAAAACAAGGCTGTAAAATACTCGAAGAATAAACTTGGAAGCACATGGACCTTCCATAAAAAAGAACTTGAAACTAAAATTCAATGTCTGAGAAGAAATACTCGAGAGAATTCAATAACCTCAAATGGGTCTGCTCAATTTCCATGAATTTAGATTGGAACCAAAGATCTGCACAAGCCAACAAAAAAAAAAACACACACACACACACACATTACCAAGAATGAATGTTAAAGACACAATTTAGCAGATAACTGAATACCGTAGAGGAAGAAGACTAAAGTTGAGGACTCGGGAAATAAATTTCAATGGCCTTGACATCAGGCTCTTCACCTCCTCACTGCAAGAGTGAGTCAGCACACCAAACCACCCCACTTGCCCACCTCAAGGAGCACCCGATTAACAAACCTCTACTGCTTTGATTTGGTGGGAATTGTGAACCACCGAACCAACATTAGATGTCTTTGGCCCCCATAACACAACCATTAAGCACACTTTAATTCACCCAAAACCATTTTGAGCAAATCCATAACTAAAACCCCATAATCATTCCAGCCTCTAAGGGAGAAGAAAGATTTGATTTTATGATATTTTAGAAATTACCATAAGCAAACACACCCAATGCATAATGAAATTTGAACACAGACGCCCACACGCAGAAGCACATATGTGAAGATTGATAGTAGTACCATATGGCAGTGACGGATCTGGTTCTGTGTCTCGATCGGTGGTGTGACTCGGGACGGCAATATTATATTGTTGATACAGAGAAGAACGGCAAAATGGGCTAATTAAGAGGTTGTAGATGCCGATCCATGAAAAGCGGCCGTAACGTCGAAGGACATGAAGGGAATGCAATAAGGGTTTGATGAGAGTGTAGCTGATGTTCTTCGAAGGTCCGCGGATAAATTAGAGAAACGGGGGATCTAAGGAAAGACTGAGCCATTACAGAGATGTGGTTCTTGAGGGGAAAAGTATAATTTCAAAGTGTAGGAGGTGCAGGTGCTTGTTCATCACATCTGGGTATGTACATAAAGATCTGTACAAATTGGGTTTTTTTTTGGGGGGGTGTTGGGTTGGGGTTCGGAGGAGGTGTTGGTGTTGCTCTGCCTTCACACGCACCCAGAAAAGCATACACCACGATCGCCCGCCAGCCCACTTACCGCCCCCAGCCCCTCGTCTTTCCGCCACCGCAGAACGCACAGCTAAAGACATAGGCCACATTCACACCCGACACGCACCTCCGTCCCTCAACCCCCACTCACACACAGGCAGTCACCACAAAATTGAAGAATTGTATCTTTAAAATTGTTCAATCTCTCGCCTTTCACCAACAAAACTAAATTGATGAAATTCTGCATCATCCACCAAAATCACTGAAGTGCTTGGAATTTTACAATGTTCAGAAAAAATTGCTGAAAGAAAGAGAAGGAATAGTTAAAATCCGTACCTAAGCATGCTTCAATCGCTGTGATGAGAAAATGTAGGAGTTGATGGCAGTTGCAAAAATTAAAAATCTCATATGTCAGCTTCTTTAGGATGAATGTTTTTGTTTCTATATGACCTTCCTATATACCACACGTGAACTCTGTTACCATGGGTAGAACGAGAATTTCCAGTCCAATCATGGCCAAAACTTAGGAAGGGAGAGGGCAGAACTTTTTGCCACCTAATTACATGTATTTTAAAAAATTATTAATAATTGTACACACACACAAAAAAAAAAAAATAGGATTGGTATTTTGGAGAGAGTCACTCCTCACTTTAGTCAATAATGCAATAACCTTTCATTGAGGTAAATATCTTGAAAGTAATTAGTGTAGCTCTTACCTCACGTTCAAAGATTAAAGCCTTCCCTTATTTTTTGGTGGTTGTGCTTCTTTTGTCGCTAGAGATTCATTAGCTACCCTTTTTGAATTTAGCGATCCATATACTTTGGTTGTGTTCCCTTTTTCTTGAAAGATTTGCGTTTAAGATGGTTTTCCACTTAATGCATCCCCAAAGCCATTAGTGTGTGCGGAACCGTACGTTCTATGCATTCTTCTAGGTTGATGTATGGAGTTGCACATAATTTTGTGCTCATTTTGTTTTCATGGATATTGTCACTTTCTTTGGTATATTGAGTAACATTAGTACCGGCATAATAATACCGTAAGAAGTAGCTGAATATACCTTTCATGGCATTTACTGGCGAAATTTTATACACTAAACAGATATAGGAAAGGAGACTGTATCACCTCTTTTTGTTTTTCACATAATTACAAAGCTTACTATTGTTTTCTTTTGCAAATTTAATTGTGTGCTGAATGGGGTAGTGGGAGGCCAAGCATTTTTCGCAATAATAAGCATATAATCGAAAGTCTACCAAGATTTATGCAACATCTTCTAAGATGATCTAGTATAATTTTGCTTCAGTTACCAGAAAATATGTTCAATTGCCATAGCGTGAGCAAGACTCCTTTTAGTGGGCTAAGCACAACATTCACGAAAATTACACAATCATCAAGAAGATTTTTTTTATTATTTTTTTTTTCTTATGGTGTACTTATATTGGTCGAGCATTTTTGTTGCTATTCTTCTACTACGCTAAATCTTGCTACAATGTCTTGCTAGAAATAAAGCTCGCATGAACCAAAGTGAAATGCAATGTTTACCTTCCCACCCCAAAAGATGTCAACTCTATGAAGTCGTTACTTCAGAAAAATATAATACCAGAAAATTACCCGTGCATAGCACGGAAGTGTAATGCAAATAGCATATTTATTACATAAAGTAAAAATAACTACGAGACTCTCACCCCAAAAGATGTAAACGCTACGAAATCGTTACTTTAGAAACGTACGAGGAAAACTAGCACGGGGTTTTAGCTAGTATTAAAAAAGCAAATGTATTTTCATATGAAGGAAGTTATGATTTGGCTGATAATGATGAGTAGTTGGATAGCAGTAATAAGAAATTTGAAGTTTCCAACAAACATGAAGATGAGAACAAGCTGTTGCAAGGCAGTTAACAATTGCCATCATTGTGAAAGCTATATTTGTCTTGGCCGCGCAGTCCTTTAGTTTGTCTTTGAGTTTCCGTTTCCAACAAGCAGTAGTGAATCACTTGTAAGGGCCTCCCGCGAGTATCAAGGAACCCATGACTTGTATGTTGCACTTACAATTCAAGCCTCTGTGAATATGTTCTTGTCCACGGCCTTCTTTTCTATATGTGATGTGCTTGCTTCATTTCAGTCCCCACAATTCGTAAACAATTTTATCCACAAACCTGAAATAGGCCTCATTCCAGGGCTTCCTGATCACTATCATCAAATAAGGAACCAGAATTCCAACAGCAAATCCCAACCCAATGCTAAGGCCGAACCATTTGTCCAGAAACTTACTACCACCTATGCTCCCCCCAACAGTCTTTCCTTGATTTGAATCCTCACCTTGGCACCCAACATCAAGTGGAGCTCCGCAGAGGGCAGGGTTTCCGGCAAAAGAAGAAGCGCTAAAGGTTGTCATCTGCCCCTCATAGGGAACCATGCCTCTAAGTCCATTATGTTGGTTTGTACGTATACTTTGTGTATATTTGTGCAGAAAAACAATATCGAAAATATACTAACATGCATATGTTAAGGTTCCAAAAACAGCAGTAACGTAAGGAAAGAAATAATAGTTTATTTAACAACTCACTAGAAGATTGCAGAACAGCAAAGGAAAAAGGTCGAGGCGTGAATTTGATTCACTGTCCTTAAGACTTATTCGTCCCGCAATGGTACTGACGGTTCTTGACGACAGTCTCCCAGGATACAACGACAATACGTCTGAAATAGGAGCACTCCAAATTGCAGACCCGGCGAACCAAAACAAAAGCACAGAACTCTTTCGGACACAGGAACGAGACAGAAGAAAAATTGCAGAAGATAATTTCGGGATTAGTTAATTTTTGTAAAACTGACTCGTATTTATACACAGTATCCACTGGGGGGGTGCAACTCTTCACAGGAAAAACTGTTTAGCTGGAAAGGTCACAACTTTCCGGAAAATAAAATAAATAAATAAATAAACTTTATTTATTTAAATATTTTTGTCCCAAAAAGAATAAAGCCTAATGGGCCCAAGCCCAAGCCCAAGCCACGGGACGGGGCGGCGCGTGTGGTGGACCTTGAGTCAACCTAGGTCCTCCCTCCTTAGAAAACATGGGTACCCCCAAGGGGCACATCCCTTAACTCAAGGCTAAGCCTTATAAGGAGACAACATTTGCTTTAATTCTTCTATGTGGGATTCTCTCTTCCCTTCAAGTTGATCCACCAACTTTAACTTCAATTTTCTCATTCACCTTCCATTTGTTTTAGACATGTGAATATATCATGATCATCTATTCCAATAGATGAACATGAATCAATTTGGCCCTAACCAAAATATGGTTTAGAACCCATTTGAAAATTGATTCAAAATTGCTTCTCACAATGGGTTTAAAACCCAATTCCAACACATTATCCGACAGATTTAAGTAAGCCAAGAATCTTAACGAGGACATGCTTGGAGGAATGACACCCGAGAGCTTATTACTTGAGAGATCAAGAGATGATAATTGACGTAAGTTCGAGATGCTTTTAGGGATGTTGCCACTGATATGGTTTCTTGACAAGTTTAAGATCATCAGGCCGAACAGAAGTGATAGTTCGGCCGGAAAATCTCCATCGAAGTTATTTCCAGACAGGTCTATGGAGGTCACGAGGGATAACGTCTTCGTGTATTTTTGAGGTAGGCCTTTTGTGTTCACAACCAAGCTTTCTGCATAGTAAACACCCCTATATTTGCCATATAACAAATAGTGGTTTACTTTCTGATCTTGCACCATCGCTTTCAGGTCACTCATGCTCGCTGGAATGTTGCCACTCAAATTGTTTTCCGCAAGGTCTAGGACTTGGAGGGAGCTCGAGTTTAGAAGCTCGCTAGGAAGTACCCCCGAAAATGAGTTAGTCCTCAAGTTAATGATTCTGAGATTGGTAAAACCATTTCCATCCCACAGAGGGATACTACCGGATAAATTGTTGTTTCCGAGATCAAGAGTTTCCAAACTTGTTAAATTCTTCAGAGAACCCTAGGTGAAGTGATTGAAGCTGCCTCAGCTGCGCTAAAGAACTTGGGATCATCCCGTACAAGTAGTTGCTTCCGAGGTCTAATACCTTCAGGTATGAGCAATTCCCTATGCTCGAAGGGACATTTCCGCTCAACTTATTTCCCGAGAGATCAATGACTTGGAGGGATAGCATTTCCCCAATGGAGGATGGTATGTCTCCAACTAATTGGTTATCGGAGAGTGACAGTAAGATCAAGTTCGGCATGGATTCACCAATATTCTGAGGGATGGGGCCAGAAAATTTGTTGTTGGACAGATCAAGCAATTCGACCTCAACGGCAGGAAGAGGAATGCCACCTTCAAATAAATTAGACCTGAAATCAATATCTGCAAAGGGAGCTATAGGCAAAGGATTCAGCAAATGACCCCCCAGTTGATTGTGTGAGACATTAAAGAGTGACAGATTAGCACTCAAATCCCAAAACCAGTTCGGTATGGAACCTGAAATGCTAGCATTAGAAATATCAAGATACATGAGCTCCTTTTGATTTTCAAGCCAAGCTGGAAACGGAGGACCTAATTGGCATGAGCCCAGGTCAAGATTACGAACATGAAATGGAGGGACCCAAGTAGAACTGAAATTGAAAATGAAGGAATTAGAGGACATCCATAGGATCTTCAGCTTGTCTAGCCTTGAAAAATGAACTTCAGACACAAAGCCTGTCAACTGATTGGAAGAAACATCAAAGATCGTTGCTTCGGATAGCTGCCCGAAGCTTTCTGGTAGCGTCCCATTCAGTTTGTTCCCCCCTAGACCAACATCAGTTAGATATAGAAGTGTTCCGACGGAAGCAGGAATAGGACCTTCAAGCAAGTTGTAACTCAGTTCAAGTTCAACAAGATTTTCAAGCTGACCCAACCGTTCGGGCAATATTCCCACTAGCTGATTATTGCTCAGTATCAAGTGAATGAGACTTGGCAAAGGACTACTAGAAACACAGGTTTGAGTCCTTTCAAGAACATGAGGGATACTGCCGGTCAAATTGTTATCAGACAAGTCTAGATATGCTAAACTACAGAGTCTACCAATGGAACTTGGAACTCCGCCCTGAACATGATTTGATGACAAATCAAAGTAAGTGAGGTATGTCATGTTCCCAAGGGAACTGGGAAGTTCTCCATGTAATTTGTTTGAACCCAAATCAAGAATCTCAATTTTTTGCCAGCTTCCCCCAAAAAGTTGGGAGCAATCAGCACTAAGGTTATAGTTTCCAGCAAGGTTCAAGGACTTCAGACTTGGGAGCTCGTGAAAACCGAGTGGAATCCTTCCTCTCAGGTTACAATTGCTCAAGTCAACAGCTACAAGGCTGCTGACATTTGCAATCCAGTTGGGGATTTTTGAAGAAAAGCTATTAGAACTGAGGTCTATTAGAGCAAGTGAAGTGGAATTGACAGAAGTTAAAGATACAATTGAACCAGACAAGCTACAAAACGAAAGATGCAATTCCGTTAACAATGGAAGCATGTTCAGTACCTCCTTCCAGCTTGATGCCACCAATGAAAGGTCAACTTGGTTCATACCCAGATGCTTCAGAGAAACAAGACCAGTCATCCATGCGATGTTATCAACGGTTAAGCTCGAGAATTCAAAAGAAGAAACATCGAGAACTTGCAAGTTAGAGAGGTTTCCCAGAAGTGGTGGAACTTTCCCGGTAAAACCAGAATTCGAGAGGTTTAGGTACTGCAAATTCTTCAGAGAACCCAAAAATGCAGGAATTTGGATGTCCCGAAACGTGTTAAGACTCAAGTCTAAACGGTTCAAGAACTCGAGGTTTAGCAACGATGGTCTAACCTGTCCACCTCAGGTTATGAAGGTCAATGCTCATAACAGATCCTGTACTGTTATCGCAACCAATCCCACGCCATTGGCAGCAGTTCCTCCCGCGCCACGACGAAAGCAGGTCCTCGGGATCAATAAGGCCAATTTTGAAGTCATTGAGAGCTTCACGTTCAGATTCGGGACAATTTGCAACATGGGTAATGCCTAAACTAGTAAAAGAAAGGATTGGTAAGATCAGAAGAGTGGTCACTGAAAACTTGTCCATCAGTTTTGGTGTAAAAAGCGGGTCCTCTAAGGCCATTATAAGTAGTTGCTATCTTGTGCAGTGATTGAACAATGGGATCTGGGATTTAAAAATGGAGGAGATTGGAATAGCGATGATCATTCCCCCATTTTTTATTTTTTTATGGACAGGTGTCGTTGTAGAGTGCAAGTAGAACAACTTAAAAGTCGAGGAAAGGAACACTGTTTTCACACAATCAGGAGGTTTGCTTGGCCTGCTCCTGCTATTCATGTTGCACGTCACATTTTATAATATAATACTGGAAAAAAATGGTTTTGAATATGTCAAACAGATTAGTCCTAGTGCTGGTAATAATGTACTAAATGTTTATCTCAGGCAGGCAGGCAGGCAGGCAGGCAGGCAGATGTATTTTGCTTGCAAGTGCTTTCAACTCTCCATCCCTGTTTACACACTGTCAGCTTATAAAATACCTGACTGAGGAATTAGACTGGCTTACAAGATGTTTCTGGTGGCCGAGAGAGAGAGAAAGAGAGAGAGAGAGAGAGAGAGAGAGAGATGCATTCGTTTATATGGAAGGGACTTGATGCTTCAAGGTATAGACGAAATGACATCTTTTTCACATTCTGATATGCATGTTTCATAGAGGGGGGGTGCTTCGCAACGGAACTGATAAAAGTGGAAGGTCAGGAGTTGGAATAAGGGAAAGGACAGTATCAACGAACCGGAGGAGGGGCTGGAGCCACATGTTGAGATCATCAACATATAGAGGATGAATCACTTAATACAACTTAACTTGCCAAAAATTCATTAAAAAAAATTAAAAAAAAAAAAAAGACTCTCTCTCCCTCTCTAAACAGCGAATAAACTCCAAGATCTCGGCGGCGTCAGCCGTGGCCGTGGGGGGCAGGGTCCTTACGACTACCTCTCTCTCCCCCCTTCATCTCCGTTTTATTTCCCATGTTCTTGCTGTGTTGTTTGTTTGTATGGTGAGAAGTGCTATGACGGTGACCGGAGGTAGATTGAACTGTGCGGTAGCCGGAGGCGATGCATAGATACCGCCGGATCTAGTCAATGTAGGTCTTGGTATCGATCTACTAGATCTAGTAGATCTATCATTTTAGACGGTCGAAGGTCGATTTGTACCAACACTTGAATGGAGGGGCTTCGGAAGGCTAGAGATATCAACACCGGCGGTGGCCGTAATTTCACCGGCGATGGCCAGAATCACTGCAGGGCTGTCTGTAATGTTCTTTTTTCCTTTTTGATGAATTGGGTTTGATTTTATAGGGTTTGGGTGAACCTTTGGAAAGAGGGGGTGAGGGGGACTCTGGTTGGGATTTTTTCTGTGTGTGTGTTGGGGGGGGGGGGGGGAGGGGGGGCCTTGGGGAAAAGGGTGGGTCACGGGTTCCCTAGATTTTAGCTTTAGGTTTGTATTGGGGTTTGGGGGTTGTTTTTTTAAACTAGCCCGTTACCCATAGTATGTGGTCGATGTTTCAGTGCCGGTCTAGACGGTAACGTTTCGTTTGGGATTATAATTGCCTGTAAAAAAGAATGAACCTTGCAGTGCTAATGGATCCTTCGCCTCTTGTATTTGTGTTGTGATTCTATAGATGATCGAGTACATCTTTGTTTGGCATAGTTCTGTTTGTCCTTCTCTCTATAATGTTGTATTTTTATGTGTTTTGTTGTATTTAGTGTTAAACGGTAACCGCATGTCTCGGCAAGTTATAAAAAGTTAGGTTAAAGTGTAGGATATGCTCTGCTTCAGTCTAATTGTAATTTGTATCGAGTATATAGGTTAGTTGTTATTTTGTAGTGTTATTTATAGCGATTGATGATGTCTTTTATTTCTGTAAAATATGATCTGGTCGGGACGGTTTGTAAAACCTTTTATATATAGTATATTTCTCCTCTTAACCAAAAAAAACATAACTTGCCAGCACACCTGAATCTACGATGATCACCCACACTTCTGTGGCAGAAGAAATCCACAAGGTACATCTGATTCTAGCTCCTGAAAATAAACCTGTTTTTATGGAGATTAGTAAGGACGTAGTTTGCACGTTGTATAGTGATTTGAAACAAATATGTTATAAATGCTGGTTAAAAATATAATTAAAATTTGTTAATACGACTATTATAATTAAATGATAATAAATTAATTAATTATGAAAAGTTTATTGTGCAAAATATAGTCTTACTTTCAAACCCAATTATATATGTCAATTATCACCAACTTTTTTTTCTACTTATCATACTTTGTCACATTAAGTTACCTCTAAGGAGAATCGTGGATGTTTTATACTATATCTTGTTATCCAAGGTACACTGTCATTGTAATTAATTTCAAATATCTTATGCAAATATCTAATTCTCACGAGCACTGCAAGTTTGATATTGAAGTAAATAAGTAAATAAAGTATTTTAGAGACAATTAATATTAAGTATATATACTAGATTTGTATAATTTCTTGTAATATATTTCTATAGCATGTATATAAGTCTAGGAAGTGAAACTGATAAGAAGTTTGAATTAACACTAAGTGATATAAATAAAAATTCAAAAATTAAACCAAAAAAAATTGTCAATAGTTAAGTGTCTAACGGAAAAGAGTTATAATTAATATATGTAAAGCAATAAAAAGTAAGGAGTTAGAAGTTTAAATGTTACATCTTTAAAATCTAGAATCAAGTGAACTCAAAAGATTTAGTAGGGCACATATAGAAACTCAATTGTTTAGGTAACAAATCTAGTAACCGTAACTTTTAAAGATCTTTCTAAAGTTTCATATCGTTTACTTGTAGATTTTGGCTCCCTTTTTCCTATAAGCAACACTACTAAAATTCAAAATATGATCACTTAGGACTTTCAATATAATTCATTATCCATCTTGTTTTATTCTGTACAATGATGGTTGTTTCTTATAGCGATGATCATTGAGGGTCAAAATAACAACTCCATTTTATTTTTTTTTTGCTAATTATCTAGTCTATTATAATTTTCATGTATCTATAATTTGACGATTAAATCCTTTTTAATTCTTATAGCTTAAATTCTAAATTTTGAGTAAAATTCGTTTAAAACTACGCTTAACTTAATGTTACCTTCTTTTTTCTACTTTTCAATTAAAAAATTTGTAGTATACTTTAAGTTTCCCTTGATAATGTATTCTAAAGCACTCTTTTATGTTTAGTTAGCATGGCCTTGTTCATCTTAATAGTACAATAAGGATATTAATTTAGTTGTACATGTAATTTAGTATATATTTGGCATAAAATTTTTATTTTTAATGCAAATTTATATGATAATACCTCAATTACTCATTTACAAAGTCAATATGTATGTGTGTCTCAGCACGCGTGTGTAAACTTTTGAAACTTTTACTACGAAATGGAAGTGCAAACTTGATATGAGATAAGGGTAACGAACGAAATAATTTTAATAATATTCACAAATCTAAGTTTTTCAGTCTATATAAATAAGTATTACTTTATAACAAGAATAATTTGTAACTCGAATCATTAATCGAATAATAAGACATATATTATCAAAATAAAAAGGAAAAAAAATATTTCTTGTGGTATAAGGATTTATTTAACAATCTAATATTTTAAGACACACAAAACACACACATACACACACAAGTTCATCGTTAAAGCAGAAAAAAGAAGGCCTAGCCGAGTTGTAGATATTCGGATTCGGTTATATGACTGTAAATTTAAATCTTCAATCATATGCAAAAGTTAGTAGATGCAATAGTTAGTCCACCTTAAAAAATATCCAAATAAAAAATATGATAATACTTGAATTTAGAAACGATTTATGAAAATTAAGGTCTTTAGTTTATCGATTTTGATGTTGGTAAGTTTAAATGATAAGTTTTGATAGGATCTTCTTTAAAGGTTAATAGAGACTTAGTATCAAGTTTACACGATTGGGCTAGATCCACTCCCGTTTGTTGAATGCAATTCTTAATTTTGTCACTAAAAGATATAGTAGTGAAAATTTAACCTCTTCAACAACTAAATACTAAAATTTATCAAAAATGTTGTAATTTTGCCTCACCCTTTTAAAAATAAAAGCGCTCTAAATTTTTGAAAACTCTACAAATTTAAATAGGTATTTTGAAGAAAAATGTTTACCCATTTAACTTCTTGAGATCATTTTATACAATTTAGTGTTTAGGATTTGAGGGTTTAGGTGGGGCTGGATCCACACCCATTTTGATTAAATCCATACATTTTTCACTTAAAGATGTATTAGTGAACTTTTAGCCTATTCAGCAATAAATTGTCTATAATATAACAAAAATATTGTTGCTTAGTCTCCCTTTTTTAAACGCCCTTAATTCATTTAAGCTTTTATTGTTGAAAAAGGTACTTTTTTATTGAAAAAATGTTCAGTCATTTGATTCCTTGATATTAATTTATATGCTGGGGCCAAATCCTCATCTGTTTTGGTCATAATCATAATCTTTTGTCTCTAAAATATGCATTTGTGAATTTTTAATTTCTTTAGCAACAAAAGTTAAAGTTTGCTAATAGGTTGTAATTAAATCTCGCCCTTAATATTTAGAAACCTTTTAAACTTAAAAAGAGTATTTTAACAAATAAAATGCTTAGTCATCTAATTCCTTGAGTATAAAAGTTGAGAGTTTCAAAGCTAAAAACATTATGAATCAATTGAGATTAGTTTTACGATAGTTTCAATGCATTAATTTGTTTTCATTGAAATCTATATTCATGCATCATAATTCAAATATGTAGCATATGCATCAACATACAAATATAGAATACAAAATCAAAAAGGGATAGGGTTTTTGACAAAATATTTCCAATTTAGTTTAGGTATATTGCATTTCTTCTAAAATCCTATAGAAAATTATATTATCTGCAAGTTGTTTTCATTAATAAAATTTGATGAAGAAGATGAAGTACCCCTAAGGTAGTTTAGTTTTAATGTGAATGGAGGCGGTAGATTTTGATATATTTTTTCAGTTATCATAAAATATGCAGGAGTTATCTTAAGGATATTTTGAGGAAACATACTGGATATCTTAAGAGAAGTCAAAAACCACCATTATTATTTAATAACACTCTAACTCAAAATGAGTATTTAATGGGGAAAAAAGTCATACATAAAAAATACCCCTAATCACGACTAATCTTTTATAAATTGAAAGGGAATTTTGGAGGATAAAATACGATTAGTAACTTAACTCCATCAGGATTCATATGCATTTGTAAATTTTTTTCAAGCTTCAGTTTCACGATAAATTCATTACACCAATATGTTTATAATTAAACTTCAAGTTTACGATAGCTTTAATGTACTAAAATGTTTATATTAAAATTGATATATTTGCAACATGATTTAAATATGTAATATACGCATCAAGATACAAGTATGAAACAAAAAAATTTAAAAGGTTGAGTTTCTGACAACTTAGGTATATTATATATCTCTTAAAAGGCTATAAAAAAATTTGCCATCTGTAAGTTACTCTTTTAATAGAACGTGATGGAAAGATGTAGTAGTTTTGAGGTAATTTAATTTTAACTGAATGGAAGCCATAAGTTTTGATACGAATTTTTTAGTAATCAGGGAGCGTGCAGAAGTTCAAGAATAATTTTATAGAATTTATATAAGATTTCTTCCTCTTTTTTTAGTAGAAGTAAAAAAAAAAAAAGCTAAAAATAACTAATAAGAGTAATTCTAGAAAGAGAATTAATATCTTATGAGAAGTTAAAAGTCAAAAAACCATTTACTGTAATAAAAATAATCTAATGAAGGTATTTAAGGAAAGAGGCTGGTATTTAACGGAAAGAAAAGTTTTAAGTTAAAAACACCCCTAATCACTTATAATTTTGTAAAAAGACTTCAACTTAAGAAGGATATTTTAAGGAAAGAAAAAATTAGTCATTTAAACTCATTCGTATTTGTGTGCGTAGAAACTCTTGATTTCTCTTACCCAGTGTGCAACAAGGCCTTTCAAACATCTAATCGTCCCTTCTTCTCTTGCACAACTGGTCTGGTCTGGTCTGCTTTGCTAAATGTTTTAACGGGCAAAACCCCGTGCCCTCCAGAAGATATGAATGGCTTTTGGTTTCCATGTTGGTCTTGTAATCAAGGCAGAAGGGAGCAAAAACTGGTGACTTGCGGCCATATGTTGGTTGGTCTCTACGGCAAGAGAGAAATGCCATGGCCTTGCATGGTAAAAAGTAGAAACCCATACCAGATCTCCATTTATTAGTGTCCAGGAGAGAGACCCAAGGCTGACATAATGTACAAAGAACATAATTTAAGCAAAACGGCGAGCGGTACTGCCAGTGGAATCTTAGTTATAACCCTAGTTAATATCAATCTTGACAATCTATCTCATGCAGTCTGCTTAGTTAAGCTGTCGGTAAGCGCAGTCCCGCCTCCGCATGTAGAGACCGATGCAGCCCAAAAGAAAGACCATGCTCAGCCCAGCAGCAGGGCCGGGGAACTTTTGCTTCAGAGAACAACCAACACACGGAAAGAGCAGCACTTGGAATGCACAACATGATTGGAAGCCAAAACTGGAGTTGGTCTCTGTACCCCTACATTTGGGAGGGTAAAATTTGTACTTCTTAAGTTGATTAATAATACAAACTGATTCCCAGACGCAAACGTGTTAACTATTCCTACAAGGTCTATGGCAGGTTCATATTGAACCCACCAGCTAGTCCCCACTGCAAACGAGTTCACAGTTCACCATAACATTATTAAAACCATCTCACCCGATAACCGGCCCTTAACTAGTTCAATGCTTCAAATGACACTATTAAATCCTTTTCTTCGTTTCAAGCTGTGTGCTAGGTTTGTATTTTCCTGACAAGGGTGGGTCGAGGACAACTATCGTGAACAAGGATACTTGACATTAAAAACTGTGAGCTCAGTAATATATGCTAAAATAGGGCCAAGAAAAAAACAGGCTTGATAGCATTGTAAAATCTCGATTACACATGTGCTGTGAGCGTAACAAAAGCGCGCACAGATTTCAATCCACAAAACAGAGAAATCAGTCAGCAGAAAACAAATTCATGGGCGTGCATAAGTCAGATTACATGCTAGATGGAGTTTAATAAATTCAGGTATTCATCTTAGTTCTGCTGCAAGCCTAGCAGTAGAACATGACTTTCTTCACATTTTCCTTAAGGGCAGGGAGGGGCCTTACAGCAGCATTAGCTCCTGGTGCCCGAGTGCTTCGTCCGCCAAGACCCATACCTCCGCGGCCACCAGCAGCACCACTGGTAATCGACCCACTATCAGATGTCTCTGGCTCCATATAAAAGCGTGCACGGAAAGCAGCCAAGTGAGCGTAGTATGCAGGAGGCACTGCCAGGAAGGCAAACCATAGTTAACACAAATTACTGCCAAAAATAAACATGCTGGAGGTCTTTTGACGAAAATGCTGTAAGATGTAACCTGATGTGGCATCCAGCCACAGGTTACTAATCAAAATACATTTCAGTTGAATAAATGGATTTTATAGCACTACTCTACAAGTGATGGAAAAGAAGCTGACCAATAGATACGGATCGGGTACACCTTGCATATCTGCAGAAAACCAAAAACAAGACCAAAAAAAATAGGTGGATAACAAAACACTACTAGACATATTTCAGAGTCAACAAAGCTTTACAAGATGAATTGCCAAAAGGTATCCCATCTCGGCAGCGACACACTACCATCAATAAACTCAATCAGGAAAAGGACTTACGTGTAGCAAAGGTTATTCGTCAGCGATTGCAGGGCATCAGCTGTAAACTTGTTTTCATCCCACAACACATGGTAATGTGCAGGTCGGCTCGTACCCTGTTTAAATAGCACAAATTAAAATCTCCTACAAGTTTCACCAAGTGCTAATTGAGTAAGAGAGACATCAAAAGAAATTGCATGATGTACTTGAATTCCGGCATGGCTGCATAGGTAGAAATCAAATTCTGTGGGATGACAAATCTTGGAATCTACAACTGTACCTGAAAATCAATTCAAAATGGACGTTATACAACATGAAACATTCGTCTTAATAAATAATTAACTCAAGCAGAGGGGTGGCATCAAACATATTACCAGGCAGTATATTTCCACTCCTGTCAATTGAATTACGATCAGAATGGTTGTTGGCAAACAACCTCGTGTGATGGCGTTTCTGAACCACAACAAATGTAACTGGGGGCTGATAATTTGGCTCCAAGGAAGCACATGCCTGTTCATAAGTTTAATCAGTTGAATTAACTCTATAATCTACAAAGCATTCCTGGATCCAAAAGGGAGTAATCTGAGCTCACCTTACGAATAGCATCAAGTTCATAAAGCAAAACTTGATAGAATTGCCCTTCACTAACACCATCCCTACATAGCGAGTTCATTGTCAGAGATAGCAAGCGCAGAATTATAAATAGAAAGTGCGATAACAGGAGGAAAGCAAAACACCTGTAGAAAATAATGCGCTGTGGTTTCTGGCCAGTTGCTCGACGGAAAGAAATGAGCAATTCCCTAATTAAAACAAAGGAAATTTGGATGAGAAAAACAACACAATAGCAACTTAAGTTACACAATCAAAAAAAGCTTGTGCACTCTTGTGTAGGTATGTTTGAGAAAGAAGGAAGAGGGAGGGAGGGAGGGGGGAGAGAGAGGGAAAGAGCTCATACTTAATCATGCCACCAGACACAGCCCCTCTAACTGGGTCCTGCCATGTCTTAAACAGATCTTGGATGAGCTCTTGCCGATGGGCTTGAGCACAAACCAACCCAGCATACTTGGTGATCTCCGGCCAATCTTGAGAAGCAACAACCTTATCAAGTAATGAAGGAAACTTACAGTCAGTAACCGAAGCAAGGACTACTCTGCCCGACTAAAAATTTAGAATCTAATTTTGCTCTTTCAGATGCCCCAAACTCTGAGCTCTTCCCAAAACCAGAAGTCAGATCTGACAACACTTCAAAAATTACCACCTTTGCTAGTATCACCACAATTAACCCCTCTTACCATTCTCTCTAATTATCAGGGCAGAAATTTGAATACATAAAATAAACCAAACTGTCAAATCATATCATACATACCGCAGCAATAGAAGGGCTTGAATCTTCCCCCGGGTGGGGATGGGTAACATCAGCACCAAATATAATAGTAGGACGGTCACTGACAAGGGGTATGCGCCTTGACAAGGCATCAACAAGCACAGTATTCCTTCCTCCAACCTTTACATTAATTTTTAAAGCCACATTTGCAAGATATTGCTTACTCATCCTAAAAACATGCTTCGTCAGACAGCACTGAGAAACAATTCCAAGATCTGTCTCACAAATTCGTTTCAATTCACCTGCAACAAGAAGAAATCCGAAACAAATCTCAATGATGAACATACAAACAACAATACCCTGAAGTCTGGAGAAGATGCAAACAATAGCCATACCATAAAGAGAGCCGTTATTGTCAGGCAGAATAACAATTAGCAGGTCGAGCTCCTTCCCCTGGGGTTGGAGTCTAGTCATAGCTTCATGAAACCGAGCCTTCAACACTCTTTCCACTTGATCAGGACGGGCACTAGTTGCTGGGAGTACGGGATCAATATTAAATTCCTACAAGCAAAAATTAAAAATTCGAATGTTGAGACAGAACTCAGAGCCATGATACAACATAAAACTCATCAAATTAATAAATAAAAGAATGCTTTAAGTTATTACCATGCCAGAAATCTGACACATTTGGGCAAGCTCAGTGCAAAAACCACGGGTCACATTATCTTGCACATTTCTTGAGAAATTTATGCAGATCCAACTCTTCACTGTTCCGCCATTAACCATTTTCTGCAACAAATGCAATAAAATTAAGCTAAGATTATATTTACGACATGAAGTTCACAAACTCGACTATGAATAGATGATGCTAATTTACATTCCATAGAATGCCTGCCTCATTTTTTAATGTATTCCCACTGTTTACTTCTTTCATGGCTATATTATCCTATTTCAAAAAGTAACTCCAGGCCGTGCTATTAATTATAGGCCTTTAACAAGAATGATGGGCCAAAAAAACCAACAAGTCAGGCAGTCATATTCTGAATGTATCATACGTCCCAAGTAAAGCAAACATACAACAGCTATCAACATAAAAAGGAAATCTTCAGTAGTTTGGTAAGCCGTACAACCAAAAATTACAAAATTGAAACAGCAAAAAACAAATTATGTTGTACTTTATGTGAACAGTGCATCAAACATAAGCTAATTGCCCAATAGCTAATCAAGGTGAAGTCAAACATGCTAAAGCACAGAGGGAAACCAACTAATAAACAAATGATTGTTTTGTGCCCGGCAGTAGATAAAGCATTGCTAATATTGACAAACCTCAGGTGCTACTGCATGTTAGCTACTAGCTAAGAAGCCAAAACTAACCTTATTCATCATGTTCCATTGGCCAACTTGGGGAAGACAATCCTTCTCCCGACCTGTATCATGGTACTTAAGCTGCACGAGAAGAAGAAAAAGAAAAATGGTAAGAGAGAATGAGAATAAATACGAGTACAACTTGAAACATAATAGAGAGCTTAACCAGTTACCCAGGGAGCAGGCAAAATACGAGCTTCAACAGAGGCTAGCTTCTCACTGATTTTTATTCCAAACTCTTTGGCATAAGGATCATCGGCATAAGCATTTTGACGAACAGTCTACAGCAGGGTACAAAAAGGAAAGTAATTACTAGCGTGCACCTTATTGGACATTTAAATTGCAAAAAATACATACTACTAGACAAGGTGTTCCTCGTTCTTTCTTAATAACTACAATGATGTAAACAACGAAAAATAATGTGTCAACTTGCATGATGACGAGGACAAAAACAACCCTAACCTAAATGACAAGAACATTACCTCTTTTCCAGTGGACAAGGCACACACATTAAAAATATTCAAGACCTAGTGCACATACGCATTGTACAATCATGACAAGAGATTAAGTGATGCGTCTCCCAGTAAATGTTCTCTGTTGCAGAAACAGCAACAGAGAACATAGTTAAGGAAGAGAAACATTAAGTAATGCTCTGGGACATTTGCCACAAAAAACAAACCTGAAAAATATCCTTCTCCCTCTCAGATGGACGCTGGCAGGTAACCTTCAGTAAAGCAGTAATTTGTCGCTCATTTAACCTCTTCGAGTACCTCTGTCCCTCTACAATCTTGCAGACCTGAACCAACGACCACACATGTAGGTGAAAACTGGTAAGACTGTATGACGCATGGAATTGGCAGACGCAAGTGGAAGTAAAGCACGAACCTCCATGGGCAAGTAATTGGGCCTCTGTTGATTTCCAACTTGCAGACAAGGCCATTGAATATGTTGGATGGCGAACCCGTACGTCTCCCTGAAGTACTCAACCACCGACTTCATTGTGCCTCTTTCATCCACTGGAAACCTGATATACACATACAGACACATTGGGTGTATAGTCATACACAGAGCATCTAAACTCAATAATCAAACGGTCTCGCTGTGCAAGTAAATTGAACCCATTAATAATCATTACGTCAACTCTCTTGTCGCCTGCGATGTTAGGCCGGAAATACGATATTTTCTACGCATATTCCCTCGATGTGTAACTTCAACTTTGACTCCTCTCAAAGCCTTTTTAATCTGTAATGCAAGCATAAGTATGTGAACTACTAAAAGTTGGCTCTTGCGCGTATAAAGAGAACTAACAAATACAAAAGTAGAGCAATAGGGACAACAATACAGAAAGTATATTAGGTGAAAATACATGACCGCCAGAAATGCAAAAATTAAATCCCACCTTCACACGATCAGCATCAGACAATGGTCTGGCGGAAACATCCCTATTGAGGAGCTGTGTTACAAACTCAATGACAGGCAGGGGCTCAATAAAGGCAGTGGAGGACATATCTGCAAATCAGGTTCATATTACATATGAAACCAGAATAGCGTAAGGAGAATCAATGTCATCACCGTATAATATCATTGCACGTGCAGCACTAATTTTCATTGCATGTTTAGGGCCTCCTAATTTGTAATAATAATATCTAGGCTAGAATGGGACTACGCATAGAAGGCAGGCTTACCAATATTTAATGATAAACCCATCTGAGTTGGGCGAATGCTCTGATAAAAACCACGCCAGCTTTCCAATCCCTCACCCAATGGCTGCCTTCGCCCTAAACCAGGAGCATAAAATGAACGGCCCACTGGGCAATACCTACAACCAATCAAATATTTAATAGCTCAGCAACACCAAAAAAGTAAAAACCAAGTGCAATATATCAACTAGAAATATAGCAGCCATAGTGAGCAATAACCCATACCGAGTAGTCGGCAATTCACGCAGAACAATGTCCAAAACCTGAAGAGCTTCCTGAGGTGCATCTGCCTGCCTGCCCTGTAGAAACATTCCTAAGTGGTGCAAGTCAGCACGGGCAGCCAATTTGATCACGACTTTAAAGTCCCTCTCTCTCCTGCATAATGAAAAGAAAACAACGACTAATAAAGAACTGTAACAAAGCTATTTCATACAAGTTAGCACCAAAGAAAATCTTTTAAGACCTTGCACCGCCTGGTCCATCATCCTCATCCACGAGAGTGATTTTGAACTCTTTTGTGACAAATGGGAGGGGCCCAGCAGTATACAGACTCTTTCTTCCATCATATGCAGGAAGACGCTTCCCAAGATGAGATTCTTGATACAGCTTCACCAGCTGCGCCATCACCGCACGATTAACACCACGCGAGGTGACCTCAGGGGTTATTGAAACCTAGGGCCCAAAGACAACACGTTTCAGAATGACGCGCGTGAGATATACAGGCATAAAAACAGAGACTTGAAAACAGCGACAAAACTCACATCGTACTGGTGTAAATCCTTGTCCGGCAATTCAGCAAAGAAATGATTGGCTTTCACGACACACCTGATACCAAAGCTCCCCTTGCCTGGCCGAAGTGGGAATCTCACCGACTTGCTTGAAGCGGGTGCAAGTTGTACCACCTGGCTCGAAGCAGCTTCTTGCTGGAGAGAAATCTGCTCAATCTGCTCTGTCACTTGCTGAGGGGTTGGCTCAGCTGTCTGGGACGAAGAACTAGCCACAGACCGAACGTCTGCAGGTTGTGCATACGACATTGGCTGTGTGATTACCCCAGCTTGATGCGGAGCCTGGGTTGCTTGGTGCAGCTCGGGAAATGATGGCCTAGAAGGTCCACCACCAGAAGGTCCGCCCCTATGGCCACCTCCCATGCCACCGCGGCGCTGGGTTGGTGCAGGTCCTCGCGGCTGCTGCTGAGAACCCCTGCCCTGATAGTATTCAGGAGGCCCACCGTAGTGTTGCTGGGGAGCCATTCCACCACGCTGGGCACCGCTACCACCGCGCCCACCACCATATCCTCCGCGGACTCCATACTGAGGTTGTGGAGCATAGCCTCTCCCTCCACCTTGGTATCCACCGCCGCCGCCACCCTGCTGTGGCGGTGGCCGCTGAGCACCACTCCCTTGTCCTCCACCAACCTCCTGAGACTCAGAGGACTCTCCCCCACCAGGAATCTCAGTCCTCCTCTTCCTAACCATGATGACAACTACAAGCAGCACAAAAAATTGACAATGTCAACCAAAAAGCTCACAAAAACAACATAGCATGTCCAACAAAAATAACTATACGCCACAGTTACAAAAGTAAAAGAAGAATCCATGCACAGCAAACACATGGAGATAACATCACGGTCAAGAAACTAGAGCCTTGAAAGGAAAGAATATATACCAGGCAGATCCAAATTGCAATAATGATAACATACTTAATTTCGTGATATTGGCCACACAACGCTAATCTAAGGAAACAAATTGCCATCCATAATTTCTTCAGTATGATTAGCTTGGGAAAAAAAAGAACTTGACACAAAGCCAAAAATAAACTGATCACTCTAGCATGAACACCAATTTAACATAAAAACTCGTTATTTAATCACTTTGGGTACCACCAAGAACAGAGAAACAATATATAATCACAATTCCCAAAAACTGAGCAGAATGCAAAACCCATGCTTCGATGGAAAACACAATAGATATAGAACAACGAAAATACACATGAAAATTGAAAAACCGAACTTACTCGCAAATCATAGCATAAACCCTTTTCCAAGGAAATTACAAAGCCACAATCAACTAGATACCACAGAAGCAGTTCAAGAGTAAATAAACATAAGTTTAATGTCTCTCTATCTGTAACATAATCTAAAATCGCTTGATAGCAGGTGTGCTTCAAAATAAGCTATCCCGGTTCACATACTAAATGATACTGAACAAAAAAAAAAGGCAACGTCCTCGTAAGCACACTCACTTTAGACTGAATAACAAACAAAAGAGCATTAGTTGATTTTACCACTGTCTACTCTGGAGGAATAATCCAAAAACATGCAGCCAGTTCATATTAGCACTCACAAAAAAAAAGAGAGAAAACAAAAACCTTCAACTTTTTTTGCGACGAAAGAGGTAAATATAGCGACGAGGCAGAGATCAGAAATCAGTGGAAGGAAAACAGCAAAATCGTCGTAGATCGTAACGAAAACAGTGCGACAAACTCAACAACCGCTAGATCCACCCAAAAATGGCCGAAAACAAGCAGAAATCAAGTACGACATGCAGTAATCGCAGTCTAAACAGTAGAAAACCCTAAGAACAGACAGCCGGAAACCCTAAAACCAGAGTGGTTACCTCAAAACCACAGCCGGAAAATCGCCTGCGGCCGAAAATGGAAAAGCGAAGAAAGGCACACTGTACCAACCACACCACCACAAACAAACACCAGTTGAAGTGGATGTATATACAGAAGACTAGACTCCAGAGAGAGAGAGTAAAAATAGTAGAGAGGAGAGAGAGAGAGAGAGAGAGGTTACCCAGACACGAGAGACTAGAGAGTATTGGACTCACACCACGACCCTCACTCCCCTTACGGCTTTGACCCAAGAATGCCACCCCAAACCCCCTATATATATTATTATTATATATTTAAAGGGGTCGTAGGTCTTTGAAAATGACTACTCCGTCCCTACTCACTTTCTTTTCACTATTTCCCCCTTTCGTTCCTTCTTTTTCCAAAAAAGCCTTTTTCTCTTCTTTTTTTTCCTTTCTTTCTGCTAATCATCATCATCATCATCATTATTATTATTATTATTATTAGTGACGCGTTGTTGTTTAGCTTTTGTTACTACCTTCATTTTTAGCATCACATGGCATGAATGAAAAATTTAACTAATTTGACTCAATATAATCATCTCATATTACTTGGCAAATACGTTCACAACCGTTTTCATATATACCATTTTCAAAAACGCTATCTTCCAAGATAAGAAATTGAACTATTATTGTTTCTTCTGTTCCTGCGAAGATAAGAGAGAATAGCGTTCGTCACAATAACTTTGCCTCGATAATGCGTAGTATGGTCGGGATTTAACCACAATAAGACATCAAGCTTTCATAGGAATCTCATATCAATCCATCGTTATACCACGTTATATTTACGGTTGTCATGATGAGTAATTTTTTGGGCTAATTACACCTATGTCCCTGAGGTTTGGGGGTAATTACACGCGAGGACAGAAAGTTTCAAAATGTAACACTTATGTCCATTGACAAACTGAATACAAAAATACTTAACGGTTTTGACAAAAAAACTTGATTGCCCCTGACTTTAAAATAAATTACCCACTTAATTTACTGTTTATTCTTCCTCTCCCCACACCCAGCACCCACACCCCCCCCCCCCCGCGCCCCCACCCCCAGCCCCCAACCCCATTTTTGTCACTTCTGCATGAACGAAACGGGGTCAAGGACAGCCCCCAATCGCCACACCCCTGCTGCGGCGGAGAAGAGAAGAGATGGAGGGGAAGAGCGACGGCGACGTCGCCGGTGGTGGATCTGCTTTATTCGGCGAATAACAGAAGGGACTGCCGGAGGAGAACGGGGTTGCCGGGGTGAGGGAAGGGGCTATCGGCGGGGAAAGGGACTGCCGGCAGGGAGGGCAGAGGTTGCCAGGGTGAGGGAAGGGGCTGTCGGCGGGGAAGGGGACTGCCGGCGGGGAGGGAAGAGGCTGCCAGGGTGAGGGAAGGGGCTACCAGCGAGGAGGGGACTGCCGGCGGGAAGGGAAGGGGTTGCCGGCGGGGAGGGAAGGGGCTGCCGGGGTGAGGGAAGGGGTTGCCGGCGAGGAGGGAAGGGGCTGCCGGGGTGAGGGAAGGGGCTACCGGGGTGAGGGAAGGGTTGCCGGCGGGGAGGGAAGGGGCTGCCGGGGTGAGGGATTGGACCTAATTTGAAAATTAGGGTTTCGGGAAAACCCTAATTTGCAAATTAGGTTTTCAACAAAACCCTAATTTTGGGTTTTAAAACCCTAATCTTTAATTAAGGCTTGAATTCTTAATTTAAAAGGGGTAGTATCGTCATTTTAAAAATATGTATTGATGACATCAGCAAAAAAATACACTTTTTGGACGGAACCCTAACAGATAGATACGGTTGATACATTTGAAACACGTTTGGTCAAGGAATGTTACATTTTGAAACTTTGTGTCCTTGACTGTAATTACCCACAAACCTCAGGGACATAGGTGTAATTAGTCCTAAATTTTTTTTCCAAAAATACCTTGTCAAGACATCATAGTAAAACAATATGTTCTTATGAGGTATTGATTGCCTCAAAGAATTTGTAGCTACAAATTCATAGCAACTTAATCTTTAAATTTGTTTTAGCGACAAGCGTAGTTTGTTTCTAATTAAAGTCTCTTAGTTGATGGCAAAGAAATGAGATGGCGAGCGTGCTCACTAGGTTTATGACATGAAAATGTAAAAACATTGGCCGGTTAATATATGGCGTGGTTGATGACATGATAACAGTCAACATGTGCATAGAAAGCACTTGCAGAAACGGGTGGGGGAAGAAATACGACAGCCCTCACCTTACATGATCGGCCACGATCTTTGGTCTTGATGACATCAACAAATTAAAAAGAAAATGCACACAATTATCTTGTGAATTTTGAGGCAGCTCCTTTAAGGAAAAGGAAGTACCAAATCTGTACATATTCACATGTTAAAAATTTGCACAACAATGAGCAATAGAAAGAAGAACAACAAAAAAAGGTAACAAGCATACAACATAAAATTTATGGCCTTGTAATTCCACTTTGTAGCAAAAATGTAAGATGCAGAATCATAACCTGCACTTTGTTATCTTTCTCGCACTCCGATGTAGTGTTAGACACAGAATGTTTAAATGTATTAAAGTTGAAAAATAAAAAGAAAAAGACAAAAAATTGACTTTGGCCATTGAGGCGTTTTTTAAATTTAGCCATTGCTTAGAGGTATGAGCTTATTTTGACCTTGAAATTGAGGGTGGTAAGAATTCTATAATTGTTTTGTGATTGTTAGAACCCTAAAAAAACTTTTGAATACGTTTTTTTCTCTAGCTTTTGATACAAATTGGTTGAGAAGATCAAGGAACTAATTGCGCAATTAGAGGTAAGGGTATATGTTTTTAAAATCTGAAATCTGCGTCGGACCAATTAATCCTATGTTTGCAGTTGGACTCAATTGATTTTTGTAAGGTCTTTCGCATTTGGATTACATTTGTGGTTTAGAATTCTGCACTTTTGTTAGGTCTTAGCAACATCCTAAACTCCATGACTTACCTTTGCATCATTATTGTGCTCCTCTTTTGGGAAAATTTGTCGGGAAATGAAAACGAGAAAGACTTTGAGCCGTATCTAAAGATACTTTCTGTAGAATGTTATTTACCCTCACTCAAGATAGAATTTGCTAACAGGTGGCAGGCAAATTTATTCCCAAGATACAACAAAGCCTGAGAAAAACTGCGATTAGCAATACCGAAGATCCCCAAAATCTTTGTGAATTAATTGTAGATAGACTTTGGGAGATTAAGAGAGTATTCTGAAAATTTTAAAACAAAATGTTTTCTATATATAAAACTGAATTGCCTAGAGTGGTAGTTATATGGATACACAACCAAGCACCTTATGGAGATCACATGGAAAAAGACGAGATGCCTCTTTCAAGAATTCACCACAACGGTATGAACCTTTGTGAATCGTTACCGTTAATAATTTTAAAACGGATTCGCCATTTCTCTTCTCCAATGGCGCCTCTACATTTCAAATAAAGTGGCAAATGCCACCACTTCATGAAGTGGCCTGCCAAGCTGATGCCGTTTTCACTTTGGAGAAGAAGAGACATGCACCACTTCAGGAAGTGGCCTGCTTCTCCACTCAAATGAAGGCTTCTCTCCAGTCAAGTGATGGTTGTTTCTCCGATACAAAAGAAGGCAATCTATTTTAGGTTAATCAAATACCCATGTTAATTAAATAATCAAAAACCCATGAGATTAAGATTAAATCTCAACAATTCCCCACTTTGACTATATAATCACAAATCTTTTCAAAATTTTCTACTTGATCTTATTATGTTTTCAAGAAGGTGTTTTCAACTTAAACCTTCCATAAGTATAAGTAACTCAAAGTCTTTGGTGGTCAGACTTAAACCAAGTACTCTAGAGATAATTTCAGAATTACCATACGCATATTATATCTTGTTTCGGTAAAGAATGATATAAAAAATCACTCGGCACTTTTATGACCATGTGCTCGATCCTGGATTCACGAACACTCTCGAGAGTAAACCTAAATAAGTCTCTTAAGACGTGGCACCACTCTTACGTTCACATAGGTGAAGTTCTCTTGCGTCTCCATTACTAAGAACGCATGTAACCAATTCCATTAAGAGAAGTACTCAACCTCATTTATTGTAACGGACAACACAAATTTATACATTATTCTAGAGAGACACGCAAAACAAGTACTAACTGTTGAAATTGTTGCAAGAAACGGGCAAGAACAACTCCAAAAAATATAATGTAAAACAGCTAGCTGAGGTGCGGACTAGGTCGCTTTCTTAAGACGATTTGGGCCCCGTCGAAAAATTATCACCAGTACAATAAGGTTATCAACGCGTCGCCTCTGGAATACAACAGCCCAGCTTTCATTATTGTTTTACTCGTAATTCTGCACAAACGAATAAAGCAGAAGCTTCACTCGATGCCTTACCAAAATGCCCACAAGCCTAAGTGTATAGAAATCTGAAAAAGAGAGTTAAAGAGAAAGCTTGAGTTGTGTGTTGAAAAAGTGAGGAAGATGTCTCATTTTATAGGTGAAGAAAAAGAGCTGTTGGAAATCTGTTACAAAGAAATAAATCCAAAATTCATTTCAGAAATAAAATGCTGCAATAACAAATATGACTGTTGTGTAATAAAAGAAACTCGTATCTCCCCCACTTTCCTTCCTCACATGCGTGTGTGAGTCTTAGACTCAAGCACAATTTACAAAAAGGCCAAGGAGTGTCATCTTATATACTCCTTAAAATTCTTTACAATGGCCAATGTGGGACAAGTACTTTTTAAAGTTTAAGTAGGTAAGAAGATCTTTCCTTACCATTTTAAGCAATGTGGGACTAAGAATACTTTATGGTTTTACTCAAAACTTTAATGTTTTCTCAAAACTAATCTTGCAAACAAAAAAGAATTTTTTATTAAAATACTCAAACACTAACTGTCACACTCAGTAACTTGTTCTTACCCATTAAAACTCAGGGACTAGCTTTACACTAGTAATGAGTTGGGTTATCATTATTGGTGACTAATGAATGAGTTTTAGTCTCATCTCTCTAGAAGTTATTCTAATTCACTCTCGAGATAAACTCTTGGTTAAAGGATCAGCCAAATTTCTATTTGATTTCACATGTATGATAGTAATGATACCACCTTTAATTAGTTGTCTTATAGAATCATGTCTCAAACTGATATGCCTGGACTTACCATTAGAAGTACTACTATAAGCCCTTGATAAAGTGGCTTTACTATTACAATATATTGTGATTGGCGGCATAGGATTAGACTACATATCAATATCTAATATGAGATTTCTAATCCATTCGGCTTCCTTGCCTGTAGCTACTAGTACTACAAATTCGGATTCCATAATAGAGTGAGATATACAAATCTGTTTCTTAGAAGCCCATGAAATGGCTCCACTCCCAAGGGTAAAAACCCACCTAGATGTGGACTTGCTATCCCCTGTACTTGTAATTCAACTAGCATCGGTGTACCCCCTAAAGTGTACTCGACTCTTTACTATAAAACAAACCAAGTTTTATAGTTCTCTTTAGGTATCCAAAAATTCTACTAATTCCTTTCTAGTGCTCTACAGTAGGGTTACTTGTAAACTCAATTTACAAACTGCAAATGCTATTTTAGGTCGTGTGTAATGCATTAAACAAACAATAGCACTAGCATACTCTAGTTGTGCCATCGGTCTTCCTAGATTTTTAGTCAACTTAATGCTAGAATCATAAGGAGTACTAAAATCTTTGAAACCAAGATGTTGGAATTTAGATAGAATTTTCTCAACATAATGCGACTGGCAAAGAGCAAAAACCCTACTATGTTTTGTCACTTTAATACCTACGATGGTATTAGCGTCTCCTAAGTCTTTCATTTTAAACATAAAAGAAAGATACTGCTTAGTTTCATTTATGCTTATCATATTAGTCCAAGTAATAAGCATGTCGTCAACGTAAAAACATACAATAACACCATAATCCTTAGTAAATTTAGAATAGATGCACTTATCTGCACTGTTATGCTTAAAATCGTATGACAACACACATGAGTAAAACTTTTCACGCCACTGCCTAGGTGCTTGTTTTAAACCATAAAAGGATTTCACTAACTTGCATACTTTATTCTTACTAGTATGGAGCACATGTCTTGTACGTGGATATAGTCGAGAGTAATTTTTTAGGTGACATTATTAACTTTTTTGGATAAAATAATATAATTTAATTATGTTCTTATTTCTTTTGTGACTTGTTCTACAAGAAATGTATATTTGATATTTGCAATCGTGATCACTCTTCGAAAATCTTCTTTGAAGGCTTCCGGATTGAAGAAATGTTTGACATTACTGCTGAAAAAAATGTAAATGGAAAAACATTTAAAAGAATCAATTTACGTCTTTGTTTTTGTAATATGTTAGATTAGTTTATGGAATACAGTTAAGATTTACAACTTTCATAATTTTTTTGTAGTTTGGTTTTGTTCTGTAAGCTTTCTATATTTTTTTCCCTATTCATCACGAGAAGACAAAAATAAAGATTGTTTTATTTGTTTAAAAAAAAAAAGAATTCCATTGAATAATAAACAAGAAAGAAGAAATCAAAGCCTTAGAAAGAAATTTTTTTTTCCTTTTTCCTTTTTCGTTTAAACAAAAAAGTTTACAAAGAGAGAACTATTATCTGTTGATTATGGCATTGAGGGAGGAGGCCAGTTCCTTTTCTCTTTAAACACCAAAAGAGGGAAATAGGTTTTTTAGTGAACAATCAATGAGAAGTTGTTCGAAATATTATACATGTCCAAACCACAAACCAACACTCACAATATAGACAATTACTATACATGTGTATATAAATTAATTACACATAAAACAACATATAAGAATGTTATGATTAATGTACGTTTTTTATTTCAATAATAACATGCAGTGAATGTGCATAAAATCAATAACTTTGTATTATGAGAGTCACTCATAATGTAGGCAGCAGGCGGTCAACTTTTAGCATGTAGAATGAGAAGATGTAGTTTTACTTTATTATATAATATCATTTTAGCCTTCATTAAAGTGATCTTCTTTTTTGCGCATTGGATCTTCAGCCGTCATTGGATGATTTTCATCATTTTCTTGTGGTGGATAATATGCTTGAACTTCTTGTGCTATCAGCATTGCTCGGATTCTGTCATTTTTAGTCTTTTTGTCCATCCTAATAATGAAGTTGAATTCTCTCCCTTCCATTTTTTCAAGGTACTTTCCATCTGCGTGTAATTTTTATTGTTAGACGTCGTTCTTGCCTAAATTTTTATAAGGTATATAGTTATGAATTTGTGTACCTTCTTTGATTGTATCAATTTTGAGATTGGACATCCAATTAAAATTTTGGTTGCATCGAAGAGTGTTATGAATGTCAGTTGAATGTCTCCAATTACAATCAGTTTCAACATGTACTTGCTTTTATCAATATCATTGAATCAACAATATTTTCTATTAAAATAAACAAATATTCTTAATTTTTCTAGTTTACCTTGATTCATAAGATATTGGAAGTTCACATTTCTCATCTTTACATGCCCGTCCTGTTCCTGTGATTGTAACTTTCTTGCAGCATCTTTTGCATGCTTAGTATCACAGTTCTTCTTTATTCTCAATAGTTAGTAATCTCGCTTTAAAGAGCAGTACAATTTATGTATAAAGTTATTGTTAATTTGCGCCGTATTTAAGCCTTTTTTTTCCCATTTTTGATGCATATTAACCTTGTTTTTCATCTTTTTTTGCTTTGTTTTGTTTTTTAGTTTTACAATTATTTAATTGTTTACTAACCCAAAAAATGCAAGAAAAAAAAAATATATCACAGTTTTCATTACCCAATGTTTAGAGAACATTAATTATCCAATGTTTATTTCATTTCAACCAAATTAAAAACTGAGTAATAAAGGGATTTCTTTGTTTTGTTTTTCTTTGTCATGAGACTTTTCATTTCCCAATGTTAGAACATGTTCATTATCCAATGTTCATTTAACTAAACCAAATTTAAAAATGAGTCATAAATGGAGGGTATGTTTGTTATTAGAATAATTAACGGAGGATATAATCGTCCAGAAATGATTTACAACATTCGTACTTTTATAGGTAGTATATATATATATATATATATATATATATATATATATATATATATATATATATTACTTGGTAGAACGAACCCTCTAGTTGTTCTATATAAATCTATTCATCTAAATTACCATTTCAAAATGCAGTTTCAACATCCATTTGATGGATATAAAGATGGTATATAGATGACAAGGCAAACAAAATTCTAATAGAAGTGATTCTAGGGACAAGAGCATACGTATCAAAATAGTATACTCTTTCTTTTTGCTTAAAACCTTTAGCTACTAATCTAGCTTTGAAGGTTTGTACAGAACCATCAGAGTCATACTTCCTTATAAACACCCATTTACAACCTATATGCTTTGACCCCAGAGGTAAGTTAACTAATGTCCAAGTTCCATTTGACATGATAGAGTCCATTTCATCATTAAAGGCCTCTTTCCATAATGCAACATCTCTTGAAGTTGCTGCTTCCGTATAGGTCATTTGATCACTGTCAACGTTAACGACAATAAGAGTCTGATTTAAAATTATTTCTCGACTTTCTTCAACTAGAAAAACTATAGAATCAGGTGAGATAAAACTTTTACCTAAATTTTTTCCTTTCTTATGCCTTTGACTCCTCCTAGGCTCCTCACTTGGAACCATTGAATTGTCTACGTCAAAATATGGTTCAGTTCTTGAATTAGATACTAAATTTGATTTTGAACTTTCACCTCTAAAATCTGAGATGAACTTACATTCAAAGAATGTTAAACCTCTAGATTCAACTACCACATTTGATTTTAAATCAAGAATCCTAAAGGATTTACTATGTTGTGCGTATCAAACAAAACCTTCTTTAAGAGCTCTCGATCCTAATTTAGTTCTTTTAGGATCTGGAACTCTATAGTATGCTAAAAACCCTCCACACAAAAGTCTTATCAAAATTCATAAGGAGTCTAGAATATTTAGATATTCTAGCTTAGGTTTCCTACCTTTCCAGAATTCATAAGGGGTCTTATCGGAATTTCTAGCCGGGATTCTATTATGCACGTGACAAGCAGTTAACATAGCTTCTCCTCAAAGGTTTAAAGGTAAACCAGCATTCATAATCATACAATTAGTCATCTCTACCAATGTACCATTTTTCTTTTCAGCTAAACAATTCTATTGAGGTGTATAAGAGGTAATCTTTTGATGTATAATGTCGTGCTCTTCACAGTAGGCATTAAACTCATTTAGAAAATATTTTAAACCTCTATCAATCCGAAAAATTTTAATCTTTTTATTGAGTTGATTTTCTACACCTCCGACTTATAGGTTTTGAACGTACTAAACTCCTCATCTTTAATTCTCATAAGATACATGTAAGTATATCTAGAGTAATCATCAATAAATGTGATGAAATACCTCTTACCAACTCTAGTTACTAAACCATTTAATTCATATATATCTGAATGTACCAAATCTAAAAGTTTGGATTTCCTTTCTACACTTTTGAAAGGTACTTTGTCATTTTAGATTTAATACATACTTCACATTTATCAGTAGTAACATGAAATCCTAGATGCATCATGTTTCTAATGTACTTGTAATTTAAATGTGCTAATCTACTATGCCAAAGATTAAAAGGCTCAAAAATATAAGAAGAAGCAATATCTATTTCATTAAGACTGAGTTTGAACATCCCATCACAACCATATCCCTTTTCGACAAAGTTTCCGTTCTTAGACAAAATTAACTTGTCAGACTCAAAAAGAACACGAAAACCTTTCTTACAAACAAGGTTAACATAACTAAATTCTTTCAAATATCAGGAAGATGTAGAACATTAAGAAGAGTCAATCTCTTTTCAGATGTGAAGTTTAACTCCACGCTGCCTTTGCCAACAACCTTTGCCTTTACCAGATTTCCCATTCGGACCTTTTGATTATTAGGCAATTCTTTGTAGGTCTTGAAAAGAGATCTGTCCTGACAAATGTGGGCTTTGGCTCCCGAATCAAACCACCATCTGGAACTTGAAGACGAATCAACCATATTAATTTCGATAACCATGGCTACTAGATTCTCTTCGACCATGTTTGCGGACTCACTTGTGGCTCCTTTTCCACTCTTTTGATGTAGGCATTCCCGTACGTGATGCCCCTTCTTTCCACAAACATGACATTTACTCCTCTTTTTGTTCTTATTGTAGTTGGTGTTCCTCTTAAACATATTGTTTTCTTTCTTAACTTAAAGAGCATGGAATAATTTTTCACTAGCAACATTAACGTAATTCACTTTGGAATTAAATTCAGTTTCTCCCTTTTTATCTCTATTATGAGATTCCTCTTCAATACAAAGATAAATCTGAATTTTCTCCAAAGTAAACTTTTTCTCACTATGCAACAATTTTTTCCTATAATCTTTCCAAGATGGTGGTAACTTTGTAATTATCATACCAACTTGAAAATATTCGGGAAGTTTTCCATCGAGTTTCTTAAATTTTATTTGCAATATCTTGCAATTCATGAACTTGGTTGAGAATTGGTATGCCGTCTAACATGGGAAAATTATTATATTCAGAAATTAAGAATTTATTCGTACATTCTTCTTGAACTTTATACTTATACTCCAATGCCTTCCAGATTTCCTTTGCCGAATCAAATGACTTGTAATAGTTGTAAAGACGATCGAAAAGTGCATTGAGAATATGGCCGCGACACATGACTTCCTCATAGTTCCTCTTTTGCCATTCCTTCTTTTCATCTTCACTGGCATTATCATCAGGCTCCATAAGTGGCTCGCAATTTAAAATGTAAACAATCCTTAATGCAGTGAGCAGGAATTTGACTTTGTCTTGCCAATGATCAAAATTGCTACCATCATATTGACCTAACTTGATGAGGTCTTGATTTATCATCATGATAGAGGCACTAGTTTCAGCTTCCATTTTCTTCCAATTAACGTTCTAAACTTGTTGGGAAAGTTTGTCGAGAATGAAAACAAGAAAGGCTTTGAGGTGTATCTAAAGACACTTTATTTAGAACGTTATTTGCCCCCACTCAAGATAGAGTTTACTAACGGGTTGCAGACAAATTTGTTCCGCGGATACAATAAATCCTGAGAAGAACTGCGATTAGCAATATCAAAAATCTCCAAAATCTTTGTGAAACAATTGTAGATAGACTTTGGGAGATTAGGAGAGTATTCTAAAAATTTTAAAACAAAATGTTTTCTGCATATATAAAACTGAATTCCCTGGAGTGGTGTTTATATGGATACACAACCATACACCTTCTGGACATCACATGGAAAAGGACGAGATGCCTCTTTCCAGAATTCTTCACAACGGTATGAACCTTTGTGAATCATTACCGTTAATAATTTCAAAAAAATTCAATGTTTCTCTTCTCCAATGGCGCCTCTACATTTCAAATGAAGTGGCAAATGCCACCGCTTCATAAGTGGCCTGCCGCTTCACATTGAATTTGAAAGATTCTGTCGTGTTCACCTTGCAAAAGAAGACACATGCACCACTTTAGAAAGTGACCTGCTTCTCCACTCAAATGAAGGCTTTTCTCCATGGTTGTTTCTCTAATAATTAGAAACAACCAATCAATTACACAATCTTATAACCTAGGTAACACGGACAGGGACACCGCATTCGACTTCAATTCCGACTGGGACACCAAACATCACAATTTTTAAAAAATCAGATTTTGAACATTTCAGGACACAACTAAAATTTTTAATATAGTTTTATTTTATTTTTGTATATATTTATATTTATATAATACACACACACACACACACACACACACACATATATATATATATATATATATATGTAGTCAATATGTACATAATAAGAATAAACGTCAATTTAAGTAGCTGAATTTCCTTCAGAACGAATGAAAAAGAAAGATAATAGCATGAATATCTCAAAAGTAACAAGAATAGAGTCTCAACAGTAACAAGAGAGAAGAACATGGGATAAATGGATCAAGGAGATGTCATATATAGCTAGATGAGTCTGTAAATGAGGTCAAATATGCTGATGTATCTTTCTATGAACTGGTTAGCTTGGGTGCTTTTATTAACAAAACGAAGGAAAAGTGAGAGAATGAGATAGAAAGAAGAAGAGTACCTTTTTCCAAATCGATCTGATTAGTTCGACTTCAATGTTCATTTCTAAAAAAGTATCTGAAATATCATAATTTGGCCCTGTACGTGTGGACACTTCTTCAAGAGGTGTCTGACAAGGTGTCTGATAATTAAAAAATAAATCAATAAATTCAAACATCGATGAGAGGTGTCGGACACGTGTTCGGAGGTGTTGTTAGGTGTTGGACACCGTACCTCGACCTATAACGTGTCAGTGCTTTCTCGCTTGTAACCCACCATCATCACAAGTCCCCACGCTTGACGCTGTTACTTAAGACCATTTGCACCCTACTTCAAGGCCTAGCCTAGAAAAAAAAAACATGTTATGCTTCAAGGGTGGCAAGACCATGCTCAGATACCATCCGGTCACATCCCATACTCACAGTTAAGCCCATGAGCCATGTGTGATCAGCAGCAAGCCCGTTGGACACTTACCAAAGGTACTGTCAGGCCTTACTTTTAGCCTAAGCCACTGCAATAAAATCTAGTTGTAACGACGTTTATAAATGGACGCTTTATGAGAAGCATCCTAAAAACTCGGTTACAAGACGCTAGGGTAAAAGCGCCTCCATTTCTCACACGTAATAAGACGCTTTGCAGCGTCCTAATTGATAACCTCTATAAAGGTCCTCCTAGGGATATACGACTGTCGAGTGTTTACCCCCAATATATCCCCCAATTCTCTTATCTTCCTCTTTTCATTCCGTCTGGCCACCATCTCTCCTTGCGAAACGGAAATCTGATGTCCCCGTAACCTACACTCCAATTGCGCAAATCTGAATTCTCTTTCAATGGATTATGTTCTTTCTCTGTCCCCATCTCTTTTTCTTTCCAACTCCCGCGTCTATGCCGTGAATCTGCCACAAGAACCACCACCAATTTTTGCTGGTAGAACCAGTAGTAATAGCACCCACCATCATCTGGTTCTCTCTCTCTCTCTTCTCTCCATTCTCCATTAATCTGTCCTTTTTGCTGAGTTTCTCTTCTCTTTTCTAGATTTGAAGTCTCAAAGTTTCTCTTAAACGAATCTTCAATTTGCTTTGGGATTGAACACACTTTGAGATTCATCTAATCAGGTAATTTCTTTCACCCAAGCAACAATTAATGTATTTATGATGTTTAGTAGTAATTGTCTTTAATAGTGACGGGCTCAGACTCATAAAACAGGTGGCCTAAACTACCCAAACTCTGATCCATACATAGAGGGTTTTTGCTCCGAGAATCTCTAGCGTATCTGTAAACCATGGTATATGAGATGTACGTTGGTCTCTGTTACAGTGATTACGTGAACATACGTTTCCTCTGTTCTTATACACTACACTTTCAGATTGGAAACAAGTTTGGGAGACTTTTACTCGCTGCTTAAATCATCAGCGAACAAGAATTATAAATACCCATTTACCCTAGTTTTGATAAATCTGTGTAGTTAATTGCTTTAGTGGACCAGGATTTCGTGCACGGGAGGTGTTTGATGTAATGCCTAAATGAAAATTTAATCTAGGAAATTATATTTGAGATCGACGAGTAGCATAAATTATAAGCCCAGATTTCAGAATATAGCTGTACCGTACCCTACTCTTACCGCATTTGTTTAGTCCTTCAAATGCTCAAATCTAAAAGACGCCTCCTTGTTGAGGAAATTTCACAAGAATATAAATAAAAAAGTGTTACTTGGCTAGACAGAGGTGCAAATTGTTGATATGTGCTTGGCTACTAGACCTATCAATGGAGGCTTGATCAACTTATAAGAACTCTGTAAACTTCTTCAGTTATGAATAGATGTGAGATGAATAGATAAGAGGCAAAAGATGTGATTAACTATATTAAAGCCGAGCTCATAGTTGTCACAGTCCTCAAATTGCGATACCTATAATTTATGGATTCTACATTTTGCTGATAACGCGGTGCGCACACTATGCTGTGCGCTGTGCATTTTGCTAACGAGTAGTGATTAATTAAATTTTAGTTGAACAAGGATATTAAAAGCTACAGTTTTTTGTCTATGGTTGTGTGTCAAATTGTCCTGTTCCTATTTTCTTGTGTAATGAGTTCATATGAAGAGTTCGATTCTACAATTACGAAGTTAGCAGTTTTGGTTTCCTTACTACAATTCTTTGTATGAGTCTACTCCAAAATTGATTGAATTAGGATTCTTTTCTTTAATTTTTGTTTTTACTGTATGATATCCATCCTTGAGAGCAAAAATGCAAAGGGAAAACAACAATAAACTGTGAACTTCTTCATACGGAATGTACCTAATGTATGTGAATAACATTATTGCAGCTTGTTGGCAATGTGTTACAGTAGTTATCTGTTAGCATTTAGAAGTCAGTGAAGGAGCTGAGTGAGCTGGATTGGAATATGGGCATGACTACCCTGTTTGCTTATTCATTGATGAGAATCAAAATCCGCTTTCTGATTGCGGATGAAATTGTATGACTAGTAGGTAATACTTTGTAACTAATTTTGGATGAGATTCTATATGCATATTTTTTTTTGCACTCGACAATCTCAGGTTTTTTTATGTTCAAATGGGGTTAAAAAGCTTTATTTTTCAGTTTCTTTTGGTCTCATTTTCTTGCTTCATCGAACTAATCTAGTTCACTTTTGTGGAAAGTAGGCTGGTATTTGTCTTGCTATGGGCATAAGTGGGACAGAAGTTGCAAAAGAGAGCTCAGATATCATTATATTAGAAGATAGTTTTACTTCAGTCGTAAAGGTTAGTAGCAATTCATTAATATTGATACTTTTTCTGTTTAGCTGATATAACTATCAATACATTTACATGTATGCTATTGTCTTTAGTCCATTCATTCATGTTTAGCTGGAATATATGGAACTGGCAGTGCTGTAATTTAGCTGCCAATAGCCCTCCAATGGCATATGGTAACTTAATGCTTGTCATATGGGTCCTAATATCAATTTATGCTTTATGAATTGGAATCGTATTGGATACTTCATATATGACTATTTGTCCATTTGTCTAATTTTGCATTTTACTTGTAGTTTGATTGGATGGAACTCAATTTTTCGACAGTTGTGTAAATGCCGATGAAAAGTTAAACAGAGATTTTGCAGTCTGTAATGGTGTTTGCGAGTTCATTGATATCCTAGCGTTGTTGAATATATTTTTGTATTGTATCTGCTATAGCTTGTTAATCTTACATATAGCCGTTGTACTAGAGGATGGTTTTATGAGTTGTACTTTTTTACAAGTGAAATAACATAATTTCGTGGATATTATGGTTATAAGTTCTGGTATTTTGAAATGATTTACTGTTAGCCCATTTGTTATATGCTGAAAGTTGTAACAGAAAATAATTATATAAATATTTTTTTCAAAAAAAATATATCTTGGGACACTAAGAAGCGTCCTAATAGATATAAAACAACGCTAAAAAGCATCCCAATAGTGTTTGATGTGGTTCAGTTTATAGAATGCTTATTTGCGCCTTGTTAGGCTTTACCTTGGTGAGGCGCTTGTTTCTTTGTAATAACTTATTGCAACGAGCTGTAATGAGGCGGCGTTACGACGCTATTCAAAGCGCCTTTACATCAAAAGCATCATTATATGATACTTGTAAGGATGTTAGAAGGCGTCCTTACAGCCTACTTTTGTTGTAGTGCAGCATGCCATTTACCAATCAACAAAGTTCTAAAGTCATCACCTAAGCTACTAACAACCATAACTTTTTATTTCCATAAATGTCGCCATTATTATTCTCAAAACAAGTCTCCTACTAGCAAAACGAACCAAAAAATACCACTAGTACATTATAGTCTAATTTGTACCTATGGTGTCATAAGCTCCTTACAATCTCCATGCTAGGATCCGTTCTACCATATAACCGCAAAGAACATAAGCAAAGGGGTCTACAGAAGACTCCAATATTTATCGTGTGTCTAATGTTGCCACCTCCTCGCAATCCTTATCAAGAGCGGTAGTAATCTGGCTTAGTTACCAGAAAAGCGGAAGAGGGATGAGCACAATAGCCCAGCAAGTATGCACCTATCGCATCCAAGATAGAGCTTAATTTAATAATAGAACATCGCATGCAATCGAATTCAAAATTTATAACCATTTGCTAAAGACGATAACATTGTAAACTGGATATATGTATGACTTGTTATAACCAGATTCAAAAACGCAAAAACATGTCAATATATGAACCTATATGCAACGCTCCAAACCATCGAGAAAGAAAGCACGACATCTAGATTTATACAGCCAAAATTACACAAGAATGGATATAAGATATTACTACCGGGTGATATCTCTACTACTTATCTATACTTACTACTTATAATGAGAAGTTCTTTTTTGGTGTAATACCCTTTTGGTGTTACACTGAAACTCACTGAAGTATCGATAAGTGTCCATTATCTGGACAAAAAAAGTACAATAACACTCCCCACTCTCCTTTCACTTACCTCATGGAGTCACTCCTGTAACTGCCCTTCTCCATCCCTTTTTCCTTTCTCCATCTTCTTTCACTGAAATCGACGTCAACTAACGACGTTAGCATTCTTCTCATCACCATCGCAGATTGAAATGCTCTCTTTGGCTTTGTATTTCTTTGCATTTTTTTCAATTAACAGTAGTGTGAGCATTTTTATTGATCAACAACTTCCTGCTTTACAGGTCTCAAACCAAGGAAGCACATGTTAGAATACAAAAAACAAACCCAAGCAATCAGTATCTCATTCTCACAGATGATACTGCGTAAGCGCATTTTTTCCATTTTCTTAATTAAATTTCAGTTTCTCCTTCTCTGCATTTTCGCTTCTACCTTAATGACTCTGCAATTATAGAAAACGGAGAAGGTGACCCTTACGTTTGTGGCCGGCCGTGGGTCTGTGATTGGCGGAGGAAATGGTCGATTGGTGGCCCTTAGTGTGCGAACGACGGCGGTGGTTGTGCAGAACAGAATTGCCACGGCGGTGTGGACGGACGCCTGGATGCGGACTTGATCAACGACGGCCATTGGTGGGCCGATTGATGGAGGCCAGACATGGGTCGTCGGTTGGTGGTAATTGGTGGCCCTCAGCGTGCGTCCGGCGGTGGTGGTTGTGCGGCAAAGAATTGCCGAGCGGCGTGGACTGATGGCGCGACTTGACCGACGGCGGCCGTTGGTAGGCCGATTGATGGAGGCCGGACATGGGCTGGTTGTGCTGATGTGTGTGTTTCTGGTTTGAGTTGTGGGGTTAATCACACTTGAGAACTGAGGTTAATCCCACTTCTTAAATACTATACTATTGATTGATATTGATGGTATATTGCACGTTGACAGGTATTAGGTATGTGAAGTAGCTATGTGCATATTGATTTTATTATCAAAAAGGGAATATTTGGATCGATTTGACAAAATTTTCATATCCACGCACTTCATCAAGAGTCGCCAATGACACACTTGAACCACTTAACACAAATGAATATCAAATTGCCTTAGGGTTGCTCTTCATCTCTGCAGACGAGTCAAATACAAAGCCTTCACCGAAGAACTACTGTTGCTTAAATGGCATCATTCGTAGCAAGGGTTCCCGTCTCTGTCGCCATCAGGATATTATGCCACATAGGATCAACAAGGCAATGAAACTAATTCCATCTTGATCAAGCGAGAACATGAGTAGAAATATAAGTGAATTCACAAGCAGCAACTTCTAAGGAATAGTCACTGAACTCCCTCTTTATAGCACTTGCATATTTACTAGACGTAGAGTAAAAGAAAGATGGAAAATCTATCAACATGATTTTTAAACTTTATTCTTTGCTACCAATCACCATACACTAAAGAGTCCACAGAAAATGAACAAATATGCTTCATGATAGAGGCATTAAGATCAATACTACCATTATCACATCGTATCAGCGTTTAATTTGAGGAAGAAGGTGAGTAGGAGCTCAGCCCACAGAGTGAACTCGCATCGTGTATTTACGGAGGAAGAAGGTTCACAATGCTAAATATAAAATGACATGTCATTCTTTGACTAGGCAAGAACAAAAAAATTATCTACATCTGCCTGTACTAAAAAGTTTGTGTCAAATTTAAAGCTTATACGTGAATGAATAGTAACCTCTCTGTGTTTATGCCATATTTTTTGGGGGTATGACTGAAATTTCAAGAAAATAATTCAAAGAAGTAACGGAAGAGGAATAGAGTATTGCATTTTTAGGATTGAATTGTAAATTTAGATAGACTCCCTTTGGTTCCATAATGTTAAGACATTTTTCTAATTTTTAAACATGTTTTCTTGGTTTTTATCAAATATCTTTGTGATCATGAGTTACACAGCAGGCAGCACGACATCTTGTAATCTATAAGACAAACATACAAGACAAACAGAGAGAAGACAGAGACCATTCACAGCATCCTCTAAATGTCAAGACGTCAAACAAACTAATACCAAAGACATAGCAGAAGGGGGTTCGGTTCATGGATACGTTCCGTCTAAAAGATACAAACTGCCATCTACCAAAAGCTAAAATACGACGGATCCAAATTTCGTCGCATCAAAATGAAACAGAATTGCAGGCGAGTCTCATGCACAAACCTCACACTCTACCCTGATAGCCCTTCGATTTAATAGCTTCCACAACCGCTTTCGCCCGCTCGCCCATCAACTCTGCCCGCTCGGCAAAAACCTCAGCTTCACGCAGCCACAGCTTCCTCCACTTCCCCTCCAGCTCCATCCTTTTCTCATCCCCAAGCAACTCCAACCCACCCCTTATGTACTCCTCCACCGAACCCCCATCATCCCCTACACCCCTACCGCCACACCCACAAGGTACAAGCGATGAAACGCCATGTCCAACCTCCACCTTGCCCACCGCCTTATCTGCGCCTACCTCCTTTTGGGGCGACTTTAGCCCATTATTAACCCTAAAACTTTGACTTTGTGCAGCCTTCCTAGCTGTCCCACTGGCCGTTGAGTTACCGACATCAACTCCTCCCCCGTTACCCTCCTTACCCCAGATGTCTTTTGAGATTTCATATGTCTTCTGTTCGTGGGCTTTCGAAAAGGTTCGACCTTTCCCTTTCTTTTCTTTCCTAGCATTATTTACATACTTATTTTTAAGCCTCCTAACCTTATCAGCCAACTGGGTCTTACTACAATCGAAGTGCAACGATTTCTTGATAAAACCATAAAAAGCATTCATATGATCCGCAACTGGGTCCGCACCTTTCTTGGCCCTGTACTCGATCATGCCCTTCAGCACCGCAATCTCGTCGTCCTCACCCCACACCCTTTGAAACAGCTTCTTCGGATCCTCTGGCATTGCCGCGGAACCCGACCCGACTGCTTCCACTTTCTTTTTCGTCCTTTGGGTGCCCTTTGGCTCGCTCTCTGCCGGCCGTTTAGACCCGGCTAACGGGGTCGGGGAGGTGGGCTCGGAGAGCACCTCCATGGGGTTCGTCGCAGTGGGCTTAATGTTCGGGCCGGGTTCGCGGGGCTTTTCAGGTGGGGATTCGGAATCCGACCCGGAATCGGAGCCGGATTCTTCATCGGAGGAGGAAGGTGCCGGCGGGGTTTTTTGAGGGGTGTCTGGTTTCTTAGTACTGGTAGTGGTGGGCTTCTTGGCTTGTGGTGAGGCATTGTTGTCTTCGGATTCAGAGCCGGAGCCGGAGCCTGAGCCTGAGCCTTCTTCTTCTTCTTCTTCTTCTTCTTCGGATGAAGATCGTTCGGGCTGGAGCTTCGGCTTGCGATTTGGGGCCATTATAGAGAGAGGAAGGGGGAGGGGGGGTTTAAGATTCGAGAGTTAGGGTTTCCTAGAGGGATGAGTGAAAGGAGCCACTGCCATTTTGACTCTTGAGTGACCGAATATTAGAAGCGGGGCGGGGTTGTTGGGGGTTAACATCGAACTGATGGAAGTTGGTTACAAAATTCAACCACTGTATCCGAACTCCGAAGTATAGCTTTTCGTCTCCTTTATTTTCAAATTCTTTTCAATGTCCACTTATTATACATTGACTGAATTCATATACTTATGTCACAAGCGGACAGAATGGTGAAGAAAAAATAATAAATAAACAATTGGACATTGAAAAGAATGAAATAAATAAACTACTTAACGCCAGCAGTGGTGATGGTGGTGTATGGTCGGCAATGGAGGTCACAAGTGATGGAGCTGGTGAAAAGTGTTGGTATTGGCGTTGATCCAATCAGAAGTGGACGTAATTCAGCAAAAAATGCTAAACAAGACCAATATAGCTGAAAATTCACAAAACTACATTGCTTTGGTACATATTGGTGCAGTAGTTCTCTCTTAAACATCGAGACATTCGTCTTCCCCTGACATTAGATACGTAGTTCTTCGAATGGTTACTTTTTTGAATTACTTTTCGACATTAAAATCATTTCATATGTTTATCAAGGACACCATTTTTTTTTTGGAAAATCCTTTCAGCAACCTTAAAGCGCTACGCCAATATTTTAGCGACAAAATTATACAATTTGACTACACATGCACAAGCATCTGGGGCACAATCTTCCCACAGGTCCTACTGTCAATGATGATCAAATCACAGACTTTTTGATTAATTAAACAATGATATTGAAAAATTAGGCTCCGATACAAATTGTCCTTGTACTTTTGTGTATAGAGCCACATTCGAACAAGGGCAATTATCACCTTCATCATCCTACTCTACAAGGGTAAGGAAAATCTTCAAGAAGAGATGAAAAAACTTATAGGAACTGGTGGAACAGGGAGAAAGATATGCGCATAAATTGGAGTAGGTAGAGATGGTGATCAAATAAGTATATGGTTACATCTCGTTGCACTGCTAATGGGGTTCCATGTGAATCCATTGGGGTCATTACGATCCAAGGAAACTAATACCTGAAAGGTCACTCACTAGTCATCGTGAGTACTTGGGCATTGGGACTAGACCCTAAATGTGTAATTAGAAAATACTGTTAATTTCTATCTCGAGAGGTTCATTGGAAGCAATATAGACCTCCTTCGACGTGATTTTCAGCTTACACACGATTTGATTCAGGCCAATAAGGTTGTCTTGGAATGAATTTAGGCCTAACCAATATTCGCTTGGTGGTGGCTCAACTGATACATTGCTCCGACTGGGAGCTACCTAATGGCATGCCAATTGATGAACTTGAAATGAGCAAAAACTTGATATGTCGATGCTGAGAGCTAATCATTTGCTTGAGGTGCCAATTGCCCAACTATAAGCTAATCATTTTGCATGCGAGCGAGTAAGACCTTCGATAGAAATGTATTTATTGCTTTATCTTCCGGAATAAGTTATCGGTAGGATGATGGTGTCACCTGCTGGGACGGATTCGGAAGCGTCTACCTCAAATCAGTGGCAGTCTGCCCGGGGAGGGTGGGGGAGGGCAAATTCCGTACTATCCAACTGGCGACTCCCCACGTCCCACAAGATGCCCTGCAGGACCATTTAAATATGTTGTGATCCTATTTAATTGTGAGGGGGAATCTCTAGCTCTTATTATGCAGTCTTATGATATTGTTGACCCTTTTCAGAGATTGCTTTCTAGGTTGAAGTCTTGATCATGCCCAATCTGATGGTGTTAGAACCTTGTGGCTACCTATCTTGAAGCCAATCCATTCTTCCATGTGCTCACAAACCCCTGTTAGTTTTAGTCAATTGCCATATCTCAAGCTAGCATGCCATTGAAATATAGTGAACATATGCATTTTCCTATTCTATTGCCCGAAGAAGAGCCAAAATAAGGTTTACATTGAATCTTAAAGTTAGGGGCTTCAAAAGATTCCATCACTTGAAGCAAGAAAAACTCAAAACTGCTGCAGCCTTGGAAATGGTTGTATAACATAATTTAGACAAGAATAGGTGCTAAAATTTATGTAAATTCAGAGTTTTCATGTTGTGGCGAACCTCCTCGAAAAAATTTCTGAAAAAGAATTTCATGGAGTCGCCACCTTATTTAATTAAAGGAAAAATAAGAAAAACATATAAATGACTCAAGAATTCCAAGAAGAACAACTACTCTGTCAAAACCAAGAGAGGAGTCCGGGGATTTAGTTACATAACGAGGATGTGTTAGGCACCCGCCGGGCCTTCTCTAATTCGTGTTATAAGAATTCTGGCATTAAGAACACATAGCATGTAAAACGTGATGGGACTCACCTTAAGTTAATTTTTAGATTTTTGGCTTGAACTCAACACCGGGGTCAAATTGCATACGTATCTGATCGGATAATTGGAATCAAAACTGCCATAGTCCGACTCTGATCCTACGAGTAGTAATCTACATTTCAAACCTAGACTTTAGACAAAGATTTGGTAAAAAGACTCTTGTTTTTGTTTTGAAATGAAATGCGATCACGGGGAGGGTAGACAATCTATATGAACTTTCAGAGTGGTTTGAATTGCTAGACTTCTCGAGAGAGATAGTATGTCACATCACTAAGAGATGACGTACAAGCTCTAAAGAGAAAAAGCTTCTGGACCGGAGACACCTAAAAATGAAAGCCAAGACCCCTTTTTATAGTGCTCAAGATCGCAAAATCTGATAAGATTGATAATGCCAATTTGCGAGGGTGGAGATAAGTCAGAATAAGAGATAAAATCATATATTGACAAAAGTCAACTAACCAGTCAGTTAGTCAAAAACTGGTCAGTTCACCTCATTAATTGGAAATGATTTTCATGAATTTTGAGGCACTGTCTCCCTATTTTCAGTAATTATATCTGATATTACAAATGAATGTACCAGATTCGGGATAAGTCATTTCTTAACCAAAAACAAATTAGATTGATCTTTATATCAAGGATAAATCATGATTATATCCCAACTTATCTAGACAAACTACATCAATTAAAATAATTTAGACCATGGATCGGACTCGACATAAATGGACTGGACAGATGTAGTTGGATTGGACTGATAAACTGGACTGGACTAATGCAGCTGGACTTGACTTGGACTAGACATGCAATTGAATTGAACAATTAAACTGCACTAGACTGAATTAATCAATTAAATATATTACCAAGGCTAGACTCAATAATGCACTCTAAGTAAGAATGAAGCCCATTATTCATTTAATTAAAATTACCTACAGAAATAGAGTGTTTACAGAGCCCTCAGGGTTGGAGCACGCTTGCGGATGAACATCAACACATTTTTGTATTGAAAATTCGGAAAACGATCACGTGACTCAAAGACTGACTCAAAGACTGACGCAGGTATGAGGTCGGCCTTGGGACCAGTACAAGCTTCCTACTTATCTCCCAGGAGAAATCAGACCAACGTAGTTCGATGAAATACATATATTGTTTGAAGCCGGAGCCAATAGTAACAATGATTTGTTGTCAGACAATATATTAAAGAAAATTTTGCATGTTGTCGAGGCCACCAAATCTATTCAAAGACAAAACTCATGTCTAGATGTCAGAGTCCCCAAATTAATATGAAAGGATCGTCTAGACATGTAAAAGAAATAACCAACGTGTCCGTTGCCGGAATGCTCAATCGATTCGAATGGGTCGATGGAAGATATACCAAAGAGAATTTTTTTTTCTATTGTTGGAGCCACCAACTTGATTTGGATTCTCGATAGACAAAACTTATGTCTAGATATCAAAGCCCCCAAATTGATTTGAAAAGGTCGTCTAGATATATATAAAAGAAATAGCCAACATATCCGTTGCCGAAGCCTTCACATCGATCTGAAAGGGTCAACAGATGATATTCCAAAGAAAATTTGTGTCTATTGTCGGGGCCACCAAATCGATTTGAATAGTCAACAAACAAAACTTACGCCTAGATGCTGAAGCACCCAAATCAATTTGAAATGGTCGTCTAGACATGTAAAAGAAATAGTCAACGTGTCCATTGCTGGAGCCTTTAAAATCGATTTGAAAGGGTCGACAGACAGTATACCAAAGAAATTTTTTGTCTCTTGTCAGAGCCACCAAATCGATTTGAATAGTCGACAAACAAAACTCAGGCCTAGATGCCAGAGCCCCTGAATTGATTTGAAAGGGTTGACAAACAAAGTAAAAGTTTGACTAAAAGCCGAAGCCAACAATGTTCTAAAGCGGTTGGTTGCTTAGATAAAAGAGAATTTCAAAGATACCACTCAAAGCCTGTGCAGTTCATTAGGGGATTTTTGTTGTACACTCTAAGGGAGACCCTATTTAATAATGGGGATGACTCTGTTCAGGGTTTGGAGACTCTTGAAGAGGTTAAAAAGTATGGGGTACTCCCTCTCTTGCTTATTTGTATTAGTCTATGGATTTTGTGTCCCAGAAGCAATTCCTTAGCCTCATGAGATTTTTTGATGTCTAAGAGGTATGTCTGTGCTCTCTGGGTATTGTCTAATTATTCTATGCATATTCTGGACATATTTCTCACATATGGCTATGTTCTCAAAGATTTGGGCCTTCAAGGTCCTCGAATCTCGTGCTCCCTACCTAAGGGAGGCACATGCTGAGGAGACTACACCAGTAGTGACCCAGTGGAACTATAGGGATAAGAAGGCCAGGTTTCGGAGTTCACGCATCAAGACAGCTTTAATGGCTGAGAGAGAGCCCGATAAGCAATTTCTAAGTTTTCACAATTTTTTTTCTAAAAATGCTTATCGAATTCTCACATTTTTTTCTCTCTTTTATTTTAGGAATCTCTGTCTCGATGGTGTAGAAAGATGGAGGACTATGCTGAGGAGTCAGCTTGCACCCACTGCCAGGTATTATTGGTGGGACCCTCGCAAGAGGAGTTCTACCTAGGGTGCTTCCTCAGCACCATTAGGATGCTGTTGGTTTTAGGATTTTGGCTACCTCTCCCAAGGATATTAAAAGCAATAAAACAACCCTAGAGGGGGGAGGGGTGAATAGGTTTTTGAAAATTAATGGCGAATTTATACTAAGCACAATCACGAATCTCAATCAAACCAAGTAATACTTTGATGAAGATGCTAACTAAACAATCTCAAGCAATAAGTAAAGAGATTGAGTTAGATATACTTGACAATGAGATTTAAATGATTCGGCTTGAACTACCCTCAAGCCTACATCCACCTCTTCAAGGAAGTCCCTTGCAAAAGCACTAGAATCCACTAGCAATAATTTTCTTCCTGGTGAAGATAAAAACCCTTACAACATTTGGTGATATCTCCACACCAAACATAAGCCTTGAATCCACAAAGCTCACCCAAGACTTGACAAACCCAAGCCTTGATTATAATCCTTTTACAAATATTAATTGTATACAAAGAAACCCTCTTGAAAGGAAATGAGTACAAATGAAGCTATAGTACAATAGAGAGATGAGAAAATTGATGACTTGAAGAATGCTCACTCTCAATCAAAGAATTGGTCACAAGGATGCTCTCTTTAATGGTGTAAAATCATGAAGATGAAGAGAGAAAAATTTAATCTATGAGCCTTGATGTTTGTCTAATGAATAGAGGCTTAGAATGTGGTATCCATATGAGTTGGGTAAATTTTTGCCAGCCCTAGATTCAACGGTGATGCTAAGGCTTGAAACTATCGTGCCAAAAATATATTCGACATGACTTGCATTCTAACTTTTTCGAATGTGCAAGCCCTTTTGTGGCGCTCCTCCTCAAAAAAAAAAAAAAAATCCCCGGAAGGACTTTTATGGAATTGTCATCTTATATAGTTAAAGGAAAATATAAAAACCTAAAAATGACTCAAAGGTGTCCAAGAAGGAGGACTGATTTATCAAAACCAAGAAAGGGGTCCGAGGACTAAGTTATACAAAGGGAAGGTGTTAGGCACCTGCCACTCCCTTTCGGTCTTTACTCGTTGTTAATGATTTTTTGGCCTAGAGAACATGTAGCACATAAAATATAATAAAACTCATCCTAGGATAATTTTTATAATTATTTGGCTTGAACTCGACAACTAGGATCAAATGACCTACATATCTGATCGGACTAATTGGAATCAAAACTACCATAGTTGGACACTGGTCCTATGAGGAGTAGTCTATGTTTTGGGACTTAGACGTAGACATAGAAATGGAAAAGACTCTTTTTGATGTTTTTGAAAAGAATACAACTATGGGGTTAGGAGACAATCTGTATAATTTTAAGCTTAAAGATTATTAAGAGTACCTTTTGATGTAGCTTTCATTGAAGACTCAAAAATGTTCTCCGAATGTTCTGCAATGCAAAGACGAGAAAGAGAATTTTATAAGTGAACTTGAATGGCTTGAATTATTGAGAGAGCAAGAATATCACTTCAAAGATTAATGATACACAAGCTTTAAAGAGAATAAGCTTTTGGACACCTCAAATTGAAGGCCAAGGCCAGTTTTCGTAGTGCTAGGGTCGCAAAATCTGATAAAATTGACAATGCCAATTTTTATAGCTGGAGATAAGTCAGAATAAGTGATAAAATTGCACATTGACTAAAGTCAACTAACTGGCTGGTTAGTCGAAAACCAACCGATTTACCCCTGAAATTTTATATATTTTATGACGAATTTCGGGACATTATCATGTCCCAAAATAGGTAATTATCTTGATTAACTCTCAAGGATAATACCAGATTTGAAAATACTTCTCATGTTCACACCAATCACTTTGTCTCTCAAATTGATCCTCAAGTCTCCAAGTCAAACTTTCCTTCTTGACTCTAACATAATTTGGGTTAACTCTAATTAACTAGGCTAGTTATCGAATGGACCGTACCTAATTAATTTGGGCTAAACTGACTGGACCGGACTGACTAAGCTGAATTAAGTGAATAAGGCATATCACTTATTATCAAGCTTAAACCCGACATTAAATAATAAACTATATTTATTAATAAATCCCAACACAAATTAATAAAAAGATAATATAAAACTATAAAAAATGGGGTGTCTACACCTTTGTTAACATGTATTAAGATGCGATCGCATCAAGGTTCATCCGACTGGCTTCAGAAATGCACTTGACATATCTCGCACATGGACTTTCCAGCCTGTACAAGTCATTTTTTGGCATGTATTATGGAAATGGCCGAAGCATTATCAATTACTGGATCCATAAATGTGCTCGTATAATACCTCGAACTTTAATATTGTCTAGCCGGTTAATTTATTTTGTTAGCAACAATAATTATGCGCAGTATTTAGCGTCGATTAGCTTGAGCTATTTTAATTGGACCTTTAGCGATGAATTTGGGGAGTTTTATAATTTATGATCTTTTGTGACAATTTTAGAATTGTAAGTTATAATTTAAGATACAAGTTAAAACTGATATTGATTGAGGTCATTTGTGACGATTAGCTTTAACGATATTGTAGCAACTTTTAGCGGCAATTAGTATAGCGGAGATTGTTATAAATCTAGAACTTAAATTGGGGACTATTGGATAAAATAAAAGATTACAACAAAATCTAATTTTATTTTAAAAATATGTCAACTCTTTTATTTTGGAAAGAGAGGAACCAAGGAAGTGAAATGGAGAGAATTAAGTGAAATGTTTGGGTACTAGAAAAAGAGCAAAATGCTCTTCCGTTACTGAAGGAGAGAATCATTAGAGAGAGAGAGAGTGTGTGTGTGTGTGTGTTCGTGAGAGAGGGAGAGAGTTCACAGAGGAAGATTTTACACACACAGAGGGCTGTCCACGAACTCCAGTGAAGAAGGTCCAACGTTCGGTAAGCTCTCTTATAGTATTATGTCTGTTTTTAGAATTATATAAGTGTGTATTATGTGTGTATTTGACTGTCATTGTTGGGATCAGGTGTTGCTATTAATTTAGGGTTTTCGCAAGTTCTTTTTGACGTGCTAGCTTTGTAACACTACTGAGGGCAATTTTCTTTCGTAAGCACACAGCGAAGATAAGCCTTTTGTTAGGATCAGGTGTTGCAATTTAGTGATTCTCGAAGTTCTTCTTGATGTACTATCCCTCCTAGTTGTTGCTCATTGCTCTATCAATGAAAATGGGATACATGTAAGAGATGCTGCCAAACCATTACTTTGTTTGTTAGTATCTTTACGGTTCATGTACTTCATAAGCCTTTGTTTCACCTCACTAGACTGGGGTTTTTTTTGTGAGATGATTTTGAGGTGAAAGATTGATATTCTGTTTATGAATGTTATTAATCATAAGTATATGTGTATCTACAAACGATCGTTTTATGCCGTTACTGAGTAGGCATCAGAGTTAATTTCTAGATGGGGCTTAATCCTTTGAGGCCTAAGACAAGCTGCTCTTTTGCCAAGCTAACTTCTGTAGATATCCTCAAATGCCTCTCTTATTTTCCTTCTTTTAACCCTTTAACCTAAACCTCCTCTAATTGTTCTAGAACCTGATGATAATTTTTCCTATTGAAAACAATGTTTTGTGTGAATGTGTGTGTAATTTGTGTAAGTGGTGTGTGTCTCTCTCTGTGTATGTGTAGGGGTGTGTGTTTGTAGTGTGTATAAGGAGTGAATGAACTAGGTGTGTGAGTGAGTTTGTTTCTGGGAAGAGGGCTGTGCACAGTGGAAGAAAGGAAGAAGACATTGAGTGAACAACGATGGGTTTATGCAGAGGAATAATAAACTATGTTTGCACAGTTGTACCACGTGACTGTTGAGTGTCATGCCCCTGTTAAAAAATGCTGAAACTTTATAACAAGATTCTTAGGGAAAAATTATAATTACTGTCAAAATTTCATATTTTTCTGATATGGTTTGGTATTTTCAATTTGTTTGCAATTTCAGTTTTTTTAAAATAATTTGGGGTCTTTAAAATTTTTATTAAATTTTGAGAAAATTACTGTAATGGTTTTATAATATAAATAAGTTTCAATTTCATAATTTTTAGAGTTGATTTGGTACTAAACCCATATAGAATTTGAGTTAATTAAACAGATAATTTTAAAATGATTGTGATGCTTTTTAATTTTTGATTTCAATTTATGTATTATCCTTATATATTTTAAAGCTATAGGAAAATTTATGGGGCATTGATTTGAGCTAAAAATATTAATAGCTATTTTTGGGCTTTTCTAGTATTTAAAGAAATGTTTTTAATTAAAAAATATTCAAAAATTCAGAAAATTTATATTGTAACTTGTTATACTGTTTTAAGGTATAAAAGTATTTTATAAGCATTTATTATGAATTTTAGGGTGTCTTAATGCTTTATAGAGAGTGCTGGGTTATCGGTTAATAAGTTGGCAGTTCGAGGGATCCGTTTAGCTTTGGTTTAGACTGAGAGTGTTGGAGTGAGTAATTAGCATACAGATTTATGGTGTTATAAGATTGGAATTTGTGCTAATAATTAATTTGCCCAATTTAGGTTGATTCAGAAGGATTCGGATTGAGGTTATTTAGCTCAGTACATCTTTGGATCGAGGTAAGGATTTCTTACTCGAACCCTGCTTCATCACTTTGATTTCGTATGTTTTGTTCTATTGTTTTTTGGATGCCATTGGACTCTATTAGGTTTTGAATCGAGAATTGTTGCCTTAAAAATCTTTCATTGAGCCTTAAAACATTCATTGAAATTGTTATCGATGCTCATTATTTTATTGCCCATCGAGCATATAATAACATGTTGTATTATCGAATTGTTTTCATTCTTATTGACATGAGATTCTGCATTGATGTGTTCTGGCGGAGTTGGTGTGTATTGGAGGATTTGGTGTGTATCGATGTGGGCTAGTACTTGATGGACTAGCAGGTATATTAGTGTGGGCTAGTACCTTGATGGACTAGCTAGTGTAAATATGCATATGTAGTTACCGATGTTAGTGAGCATTGCCTTTGTGGCTTTGCTAAGTGATTACCTGCACTGCCTATGTGGCTTTGTAATCACTCATGTTCAATAGTATATGTGATTGTTTGCATCGTATCTGAAAATCATATTGATATTTGATCGAACTAGTTATAATCATTTTGAAGCTCTTGAAAAACCATAATTGAATTGCATCTATGAATCATTTCGCAATTCCTTCGTTTGAGCGACGTTATTGAGCTCTCAAAGCTCACTCTTGTTTGACTTCCTTTCCACAGGTAGTAACCAATAATAGATCGTATTGGGTATGGATTAGGGCCAAGCGAGGGAAAGATAATTTAAGTTTTAGTCTTGGTCATTTGAACCCCTGTGTGGGTTAATATTGCTAATTAGAATTTTTGACTTAGAATTGATGTTTTAATTATGACAGTGCACTAAGAGTACTATATTATTCAATGGTTTAGTTGATCTGACTAACTGGTGGTACTAAATTAGTTGAGTTTGAGGGTTTTATTGTCTTAGTGTATACAATCGAGTGAGTGTTAACGTTTAGAAAATTCTGGGATATTACAGCTCGACATGTCTTGCACGTGGACTTTCCCTCCTATGCGAGTCCTTTGTTGACCAGTATTATGGACACAATTGCGATAAGACTTGTTGGATTGCTTTAAAGACCCGTTCAACATGACTTGTATTTTAGGCTAGTCCTTGTGCACAAAGTCCTCTATTGACCAGCACTTGTGACGCAACCAAGATGACTTGCATCTGACCGCATTGAAAGGTGCTCGACAAGACATGGAGTTGGGCTTGCCTTCTTTTGCGTGTTCTCCTGTTGACCTACACTTTTCATGTCTAAGGTGTGCTCAGAAGGACGCGCAATTGAACTTGCGCCGTTTGCCTAGTATTTTGTTGACGTTGACTTCACAAGACGAAGACGATTTTGAGTTCCATTGCACTGGAAGTGGGCTCACAAGACTTTCAATTGGACCTACCCTCCTTTGCATAGATTCTTGTTGTCTTGGACTTCTACAAGGCGGAGCTCGACAAGACTCGTTGTTAGGCTTAACCCCCTTTTGCTCGGCACTTGAACTTGACAGGACTTACGCGTTCCTCATGCTTGGCATGAAAGACTATGTAGCCTCAAGACTTTATCATGGACTGTCATTTTTATTTATTTAGTTTCATTTTTAGGGGTTATTGAACTCAAAGTAAAGCTCCAAGCTGCCTATGTATCCGTAATGGATCAAGTTAATAGATGTAAATCAAGTAAAAAGTGATTTCTTTTGTGCCTTATGCATTTTTAGCTCGTGCATGCCAGGAGCATTGAAATTGCAGTTGAGTTAATGCCGAGGAGCATTAATTTTGCAATTTAAGCTCTCGTTTAGGAGCTTTGATCTTGTAGTTTAAGACCGTCTTGAGAAGCGTTGATCTTGCAATTTAAGCACGTGCCAAAGAGCGTTGCTCTTATAGTTTAGGCTCGTGTTGAGGAGCTTTGACTTTGATTTTGGTCTTCACTTCGGGCATTGAGCCTGATCGAATGAGGTCGACCTGCAGCTAGTTGAAGGGCTTCAAAATTTTATCTCAACTAGATAATAAGACTTTGACCTTCAAATCTGGGCTTAAAGCTTGATCAAATGAACACGACTTGTAGCTAGTTGAAGGGCTTTCAAAGCTTGATCTCTAGCCAAATAATACGACTTTGCCTTCGAAGCCGGGCTTAAAGCTTGATCAGATGAAGATGACTTGCAGCTACTTGAAGGGCTTCAGAGCTTGATGCCCAACCAAACAATACGACTTTGACCTTCCAATTCGTGCTTCAAACTTGATAGGATGAAGACAACTTGACTTGGATTTTTTTAAAATTTATTAGCTCTATACCCAAGGGCTATAGAGCTTGATCTTCGATATAATTTTAGTGCAAGCCCTGTGAAGGCTTGACCTTTTTACATTTGAGAGGCTACAAAGGGATGCTGGGTCTTTTGGGATATATTTCAAGCGTTGGATGCCCCCGGCACAGAGGCCTTAGGCGATCTGATCTCTTACCGCTTATAAGAAGTTAAAGAGACTATAGACACAAAGATGAACAAAGTGTTGTTTGATTTTTCCCTCGTCATCAAGATGGATTTTCCCTTTTTTAGACAAGTCCATAATCACCTCTTTGAATTTGAAGCACTCTTCAATTGGATGACTGACGAGACGGTGATATTTGCAGTATTTCGGCTCGTTAACCTGCCCTGCCTCCTCTACGTGTTTCAACTTGGGGAGATTAATAAGCTTATGTGCGAGTAAGAAGTCTAGTATCCCTGGGACTTCCGAGTCTAAAAGGGGAATTTTTTATTTGTTCTAACTCTTTCAACTTTGGCTATTGACTTACTCTCCATTGAGGCTTATTTTTCTTCTTGTCTTCTTTCTCATCTTTATGTTTATGGGAGAACTTTAATAGAGTTGTAGTGACAACCATCAATTCTTTTGTAGTTACTTTAAAACCCCAACACCGTTTTACTTCTCTGGTGTATTTGCGGTGGCAACCTATTGGTGTGTTATTTCCATCGTGATCCACTTTTCCATATTGTGGCCTCGTGTTGTCAGCTTCTCAAAGGTAAAAGGTTTGTTACCTTGAAGAATGTACAAAACACCCAATGCATGCCTCACATACACATTCATACGACAAAGGTTTTTGACAGTCTTTCTTTACAATCCAAGCTTAAGGCTTGCCACTTATTGATGTAGTCCACTATAGGCTATCCTTTTTGTTGCTTGGTGTTGGTAAGTTCCATCATGCTTACACAGTAACGAGTGCTGTAGAAATGATTTTGGAACCTGCGTTCCATTTCTTCCCAACAGTCTATCGACTCGAGCTCCAAGTCAATATACCAATCAAAGGCATTTGCTTTGACAGATCGGGTGAACTACTTCACGAGGAGGTCTCTTTCCATTCTGATATTGTTGCAAGTCTCAATGAAATGGGCGACGTGCTACCTTGGGTTGCCCTTCCCATCAAACTGTTTGAACTTAATGCCTGATTGGCATTCTCATATTATCGATTTTCTTTGTATAAGGCTTTCAATACATCATATTATCATGAGATGGTCTTCCATAATTAGCCCTAATAGGGTTTGCTATCATGTCTCGCAATTGTTGGACAAACAGGGAAACGATATAGATGGACTTGTTCTCTCTCTTTCTCTCTCTCTCTCTCTCTTTTCATATCCGCCGGAGGTGGATGCATTTGGATGCTCTTTGGTATCATCTTCCTTAAGAGTCTCATCCCCATCACCCAGGTCACAGACTTTGATTTTTCATTCTTCCTCAATTCTAACTTGTTCATCAAGTTTGCAATCTGAAGATCTTTTTCCTCTATTGTCTTTGTCATTTTTCAATTGGACGAGACATGGTAACCAGTTGCTTTGCAAGTGAAATGGTACTAGTCATCATAACTGATATGGTGAAATAATTCTCAAAAGTATTTGACTGAACGACATAGCCTTACGAAAGGGGTATAAGCTTCTTAGGAATCAAACCACCATCTTCTTTGCTTGAAAACTCCAAATTGACAACCTTCTCAAATTGGCTCATTGGTGTCAGTGATGGATTCGGCGATGGTGTGCCTGCCTTGACTTTGTCGGTGCAACTTTTTACAGCAGTCGTGGCAAACTTCTGATTGGCTTGGATGTATTACAAATTCTTCGATGCCATTGATGCGTTGGGGAGACTATGATTATCTTTTTATTGAAAAGCATATGAGAGGCAAAGTGGTCCCACCTGATTTGCCAGAAATTTATACACACAAGTTTTGTGTCTAAACTGTAAGACAAGAAATCATGCACAAAATTTAATTTATCAAATTTTAAATCAAAGGGTTACACAGCTCTATGATTTGACATAAAATAAATGTACAATCCTTTGATTCGATCTCCAATTCGGTCACAATTCAAGGGTTGAAATAGCTTCATCTTGAAATATGGATTTTGGCTTCTTCAATCTTTGTAGTTGAAAGATCGTCAGAGTCGTGCTTGGTCGGGGGCTTCGAGACTATCCCCAACAAGTGCGGCAATCCTGACTTGTGGAATCACCAAAGTTGAAAGGGAATTCCTCCTTGACTTTAGATGAAAGAAAAGTCAATTTTCTTGTCTTGGAAGTGCTCGATTGAAGAACGACACAAGTTTAGTACGTATTGTTCTTAAATGAAGCACAAAATATGAGATGATAGAGATTCAGCAAAGCTTTGGCCTTGATCGTAGAGATCCTAGTTGTCGTTTTCCTCTACCTTAAGCCCTCTATTCAAAGGCAAGGCAATAGGCTCAATTTTGAAAACTCGTAATTTGGGCTTTGACTTTTTTTAATTCAAGAGATTTTGTACCCATTCAATCTAAAAATATTCTTAATCGAAATTTGACTTGATTCTGACATGACATAATTGCCCATAACAATGGATCAGACCTAGTTTGTTGAACTACTAACTTGAGTTTGGTCCAAATCATAGCACTTGAACTAGCTTTTGCCGCAGCATTGAATGTTTAATTGGTCAACAACACTTTGTACCATTAACTGGGCATAAACATCTTTGGTGTCTAGAAGAGTACTACTTGTATGGTGAACCTTGTAAGGTACAGACCGATCATAAAAGCCTTAATTACGTTTTCAACCAGAAGGAGCTAAACTGGAGACAAATGTGTTTATGGTAACTTTTGAAAGACTGTGACTGGACCATTCACTGTCACCTAGTAAAATGAATACGGTGGCTAATGCACTAAGTAGGAAGTGCACAAAAACATAGTAGCATTAATCACTTGTCAACCTCAGCTGGTGGAAGACATGATGAACTTGGATCTCGAGATTAGATGGCAAGATGGTGGAGAGTACTTGGTAGCACTACATGTACAACCTACCTTGATCAGCAAGATCAATGAAGCTCAAGAGGGAGATTTAGGAGTAGCTCGCGTTATTGGGAACATTAACAGTGGAAAGAATTTGAGTCCAGAGTTGATAAGAGCGATGTAGTTTGGATTTGTAAGAGACTTTGTGTACCAGCTGATACTTTGTTAAAAAAGGATTTATTATCAGAAGCTCATAGCTCTAGTTTTACTCTTCACCCAGGAGGAACAACGATGTATCATGACCTTAAAGAGAATTTTTTGTGAAGCTGGTCAGCTATAGTAGAGTTTGTCTCCATTGTCTGGCTTGTTAGAGAACGGAGACGGAATGTCGAAAGCCTAGTAGACCACTTCTGCCACTAAGATTCCGCAGGGAAAGTGGCAGCATGTAACCACTGATTTTGTGTTAGACTTACCATTTCGGTTGTTCTTAATAGATTATCAAAGACTGTACATGTTTTTCGATTCGAGCTAAAACACAACTATCGGTGCTATTTAGATTTACTATTAATGAGATAATGATATTGCAAGGCTACCACTATCTATAATGTCAGATTGAGATCCAATATTTACTTTGTAATTGTGAAGGAGTTTCCAGAATCCTATGGGTGTCGATCTTTGTTTATGAAAGCTTATCACCCGTAGGCCAAAAAGGCAATCCGAGCGTACCATTCAGATGCTAGAGGAAATGTTGAGGGTTTGTACACTAGACCTCGATGATAGTTGGCTTAATCATTTACCTTTAATTGATTTTGTCTTTGTTAATAGCTATCAGGCCAGTATTAAGATGGCATCGTTGGAGGCATTGTATGGACAGAAGTGCAGGACTCCACTATGTTGGGATGAGATATGCAAGAGATGGTTATTGGGACCAAAGTCTGTACATTTGACTACCCAGAAAGGCAAGCTTAGCCTTAGGTTTGCTGGGCCATTCAAGATTCTGGAGAGGATCGTGCAGTGGCCTACATAGTTGCATTGCTTCCAGAGCTTTCACACGTTCATTATGTGCTTCATGTTTTGAATATGAGGAAGTACGTTCACGATCTGACACACGTTATTCCGCATGAGCCCTTACAGATGCAGGCAAACCTTTCCTATAAGGGGCAACTAATTGAGATTCTTAACCATGATGATCAAGCGTTAAAGTTGAAAGTCATTCCTTTTGTTAAGGTTTTGTAGTAAAACCACGAAATTGAGGAAGCCACTTGGGAGTTTGAGGAATCTATGTGACGTGCTATATGCACCTTTTTAAAGCCTCAAGTATATTTTAATTCTGAGGACGATATTGTTATTTTCGGGGGAAGATGTTAGACCCCAAAAATTTAAATGCGCTAAAGTCGTTTCTTTTTACTCTGATCATTAATGGTATTTTTGTAATTAATTCTCTTAGTGCATAGGCCTAGGGAAGAACTTAGAACTTTTCCTGAAAAGTGATTCATATTTTTTGGGATTTGGTAACCCAACTTAATTTGGCTTTAGCTTAATACATATGAAAGTTAGATAATTTTGGATGTAATGGATATTTTACAATTCTAGTAGTTTTATAATATTTACATATATTTTTTAGGTTGTGATATCTTACCTAATATATTATTTGCCCTAGGAGCACTACAAATTTTTTAGCAACCTCTAGGAAAAGATTTCTCGAAATTTTGGTCATTCATTTGAGGTAAGAGCTTATTTTGACCTTGAAAATGAGGGTTGTAGTAACAATCCTATGATTGTTTTATGATTGTTAGAACCTCAATTTGAACTTTTGTGTAATGCTTTTTTGTAGGCTTTTGGTATAAATTGGTTTAGAAGATCAAGGCTTTAAATTTATTTGTGCAATTAGAAGTAAGAATTTTTAATTTTGAAATTTGATTCTGCATTGGACCAACGAATTCTATGTTTGTAATTGGACTCAATTTATTTTTTAAGGTCATTTTACTGAATCGATTTATCGCGTTTTAATTATATATTTTGTTTACAACTCCGCACTCTTGGCCAGCTTGTAGCAACATCTCATAAACTACCACTAACCTTTGCATCGTTATTCTGCTCATCTTTGAACACCCACTTGATTTTAAAAAACTTTATGGTTTCAATGGCTTTTAACCGCCACTTTGGAGAAATTTGTAAAAATGGCCTAAAGAAGGGCGATGTGACCTTTTTTTTTTTGTTTTTCAAAAAATCAATCTGGATCGTTTGTGCTATAGCATGAAGGGCGCTAGACCAACTAGATAAATGGGATTTTTTTTACCTCTATATCTGAATTTGCCCTATATATATGTCTATATGTATGTATATATGTGAGACCATCCCCACCCAACGCTGGGATGGGCTCCAACTTCCCAACCCATAGGGACGTGGACGACTCTAGATGATTTTTTTTATAAAAAAAAAAGCAAAAAGAATATGCCAGATTGTTAAAATTTTCTTTGTTGTGGTCGCCAAATTTGAAAAAAAAAATAGCAAAGCAATCTCACACTCGTCCACATATTGACGTGTTCCCGAAACTCAGTTCTGCTTTCATGTTGCTCTCAGCAATCCATGGATTGACGTTAACGGCCTTAGATCGGTCAGATAAAATGCAATTATCTAATTCTTGATATGTATCAGTATCTATATATACATGTGTATGCGCTGTGTTTGTGTGTACATATACATGTTCATAGGAGGCTGTTCTACCACTAGTTTTTTTTTCAAGCTTCGATTCGGCCATTCACATCATCATGAAGACGACTAAGATACCCTCTTTTTTTTCTCAAATTATAGCCCGTCTGTCCCAAATATGAGTGATGGTAACAACAACGAAAATCTATTATAATTGTCACGGGAATGGTGAGATTGATGGCATGATAAATATGGTGGATTCTTGCCATTTTTCTCTTTAGTGCATATGTGTCTGTGTCATTTAACAGCAAATAGTAATGTTGTGAGCATCGTGCTTGGTCAACAGGAATGCCCAATATTATGTTAAATGCTCGAGTGTTATGCTTAGGATGCTCATTATAGTCAACCGAAAATAATTGAAACTTAGAACAAATCTATAATTCAATCATCTTGGTTGGCTTGTGAAAGTTAGACATTTTGGGTTGTTCGGGTTGGACCCAAAAATGAAATTTTATACATTTTAAAATATTATAAATAGTAGTAATTGGTTACTTCTCGAAATGATGTCACTTTGGGTTGTCTATTAATACTAATCTTGTCTTATGTAAATTTGGTTTGTATGTATTTATATTTAGCATACAAGTTTCCAAAATGTTTATGTAATATCATAAAAAATGTGTACTCATAAAGATATTCAATTGAAAAAAAAAGTGAAAACTCATATTGAAAGCTCAAAAAATTGAATTATGATTCATTTAGTAAGTCCAACCCCAAGGATTACGATCAAAATAAGTGCATAATCATATAATTGCTTAGTAGCCTATTTGTGAGTTTTGAGAGGAGAGAAAAGAAATGAAATGAAGAGAAGAGAAGAAAATCGAAAGGAAGAGAAGGGAAATTTTTTCCTTCCTTTGTTTATGAGTTTAAGGGAGAAAAGAAAGAATCATTCATTTCTATGTGCCTGACAAAAGGACAGAATTTGCCACAAATAGATTGCTCTGAAATGTTTGTGAGTTTAGCAAATAGAAAGGACACTCTATTACATATATGCCCTTGAAACATCTTTTGATAATTTTAAACATGAGTAACAAAGTTTGATCCTAAAACATAACATGATTCTGGGAAAAAAAATGAGTCATTAATGACATCAAACAAGTTCATACCAAATTAATGTAATATGCCTTATATCATCTGTTAATGCCACCCAAAAAAACAAAATAAGAAAAACATACACACACAAATTAGCCATGAGTTGAGTACAAACATCACAACATCTGAATCTAATTAATGTCACACTAAAAGCAATACAATCAGTCATGAGTCAACTCTAAAATTTAAAACAATGATCTATTTATTTATATGTGAAATGTTAAGAAACCCTAGGACCTAAATGCCATTAAAAATGTTGTATTTATTAGGCTTAATTGCACTTTAGACCCTGTGCTTGCCAACAAAGTGCAATTAAAACCCCAAACTTTACAACTCGACACCCGAGACCTGTACTTTTGAAATATGTTACAACCTCTGGAATTTACTAACAAGTGTCATTTATTCGTTAGTAAAATCCTAACGGAGGGGTATCTATTTCTTTGCTCTCCTATTTCTCAAATTAGAGGGAAAGACCGCCTTCCTTGTTCCGATTTGACGCCAAAATAGTGGGTCACATAGGTACACACACACATACACATACACAGACGCACATAGAGGGGGGGGGGAATGCAGCTGGAAGATTCATGCACAGACACACGTCAATAATTTTGTGCTAAAGTCGAACTGAAAACTCAGAAGCCATGAATGTGGAGCTCTGCTTCTGTGAGAGCCCTTTAAGCACACAACTTCTTGGACAAATTTGAACCCAAGAAGAAGGTTCTTGGACTGCCATAATTTTGTGGAAAGATTTTAAGTTGCATTTTTAATTTTTTGCATATATTGGCTAACCTAAATGTTTATTACACAGATTAATGGTGGCTGCTGTTATTTTCAATGGATTGACCCACCAATGTGTGCAAGAATAGTAGAGGTCATACCTAGACTGTTAGGAAGAATTCAAGGATTGGAAGCAAAAGTGTTAGCTGCTCGTCAGTTGGAGAAGCGTTTATGGATGGATTTAGGTTTCATATGGATGTTTTTCTTATGAAATGGGTGTTTTTTCGATATATGAAATTTAGGTAGAAATTAGGTTTAAAGGTAAGTGTGATCATCTGTAAAAATGTGTTGTTGTAATGAGCAACAATCTTTTGTTAAAAATGTGGTTGTAATGTGCAACTCTATGTTGTTAACCCAATGTATTCTTGTTGTTAAATTGGTTTAAAATCACATGAAATTTATGCATCACATTTGAACCTGTTGGTTAAGTTCACACACATTATGTTAAGGATGAGCTATGCCATTTAAATTCGCACATTGTCCAAATGCGATGTCATGCTCTGGTATGAAGAAGAAAACATGCACCTCATCTATACACAAAATATATTACACCAAATGTACACAAAATGAACAACATTGAATTTGCATTACACCATATCAATTTTGTCCACAATTTGTCTAAAAGTACACAGAAGATGTACTTCATCTGTGCATTTTCCATTTCAAATTTCATCCACAATTTGTCCAACAGTATACAAAAGATGCACCTCATCTGTGCATTGCACCATATAAAATTTTATGCACAATTTATCCAACAGCATACAAAAGATGCACTTCATCTGTGTAGTACACCATATCAACTATACAAACAAGTCATATCCAAAAAGGAAAACATCTTAGTTACTGCTACTTCCATGGCTTCTTAGCTGCACCTCTACCTATGCTTCTTGGTGTTCTTACTCTTCTTACAATTGCCTATACTGCCTCCTTTGTCATTTATCTTCTGCCTTGGAAGGTGAATGATGGTAGCCTTACGGAAACCCCTATAACTGTCACTATTGGCTGGATCATTTCATTTGCTGTGGTTACATGAACTTGACCTGGCCTGTTACTTGATTGGTTTGGTTGCCACATAAATTCAGACATGTCAACACAATATAGTAGTACGTAACTGTGAGGCAATATAGGATTTAGGCATTGACTATGATGCATGTTTTTCTTACAGGCTATTGAGACAATGAAGTCTGCTTTTGACCCAATGAAGTCTGCTATTGAGGCAATGAAGTTTGTTGCATTTGAGTAGGTTCAGATCTTCTAACTTGCATTTAAGTTTTGTTCAAAGAGATTGTGCTACCATTTATATACTACTAGTAAATAACTTAAATTTTGCTTTCTCACGTACAGGGAGCTGCTGCCTTTTGTTTGGCCTTTCTCTTGGCCCTCTTCCTTTACTCTATGAGACTTGCCCTAGGCTTGACTTGTTGTTGCCCTCGCCCTTGTGTAACACCCCGATACTTTTTCCGAATTATTTAAAATTTTTAGTAGCGAATATATTTTTCTTAACGCCGATATTTTTCTAACAACTTTTAGCGGAGAATTAAATGTTTAGTGATTAGCGTGACCGGAATTTTTGGGTGAAACTTGAAAATTTTCTAAAGTCCAAGGGGCTTTTTGGTAAATTGCCACTTTAGGTTTTATGTATATGTATGGCTGCTATAGATCAGCCGCCAACCCTACTTCTGAAAACCCATTGAGAGAAGAGAGAGCGAAGGAAGGAGATGGAAGAAATTTTTCGGCGAAGATTTTCGGTAAGCTTCTAGCCTTTTCCTCCTTATTTTTTTTTTACGGTTTACGATTTTAAGGGGGATATGGGGGAGCTGCTGTGAGTGTAACAGGGGGTTAGGCAGGTCACAGCAAAGGTGGCTGTGACTGTGAAACTTTGTTGGTGAATTAAGGAACGAAAGGGGGATGTGGGTGTTGTATATGTATTTGCAACGGTGCTTTGAGGTGTTGAATGTGTAGTGTAGAAATGGAGGGTTGGGCAGCCGTGTATGGCTGCCGTAAACCTGTAATTGCGGTGCCGTTATGGTTTCGGAGAAAGGGATTTCGTGGCTAGCCAAAGGCAGGTTGAGGTGTGTGGATTAGAGTGTGTATTTGTGGGAGTGCCGTGTATGTGTTTGTGTGAGGGTGAAATGGGTCTTGTGCATGTGTGCATTCATACATAAGCATGTGTGTTTATGAGTTGTGGTTGTGAGCATGTGTGTGTTTGGGTTGTCATGGGTTGGCAGAAATGGTGGGCTTGCAAATATATATGTGCATGAGGAAAGCTATGTGGGTATGGCATTTGCTGTGTGTAACGTGGTTGTCTTTGTGTGATATGTGACAGTGATATGAGTGAATTAGATGGTGTGTTAGGGGGAATAAGGAGGCTGCCGTAAGGGGGTTTGTATTGAGGGAGAAATGGGGTGAAAAGGAGAGTGATGGTGCCATGAAGCAGTGGTGTATGAGTTGTGTTTTGAAGTGGGTGCAGCAGTGAGTGCATTGTGTGTTTATTTATGGGTGAAGTGGGTTTATGAGGAACGGATGAGAGAAGGTGGAAGTGGTGGTTGTGTGTTGTGTATATTTGAAGTGTGGAATGCATGAGAATGAAGGGACAAAAGAGTGAGGGAGAACCCACTTCCTCACGAGGTGCTCACTGTTCAGCTGTGCATATGGACTGAGTGTTGCTGGGTTGGGTACAGTGAGTAGTAGGGAAGAAGATGATAAGTATGGAACGCGTAATTAGAGTTAGCGTTAGAATTGACACGTGCATAGACTAGCGTACAGTTATCATTACACGTGAAAAATTTACAGTATAATATGTTAGATTATATTAGAACTCTTGGCAAAAGTTTATAATTTTCTGAGATTGTATGAATTTTTAGTATTTTTTGTAATCTCAGATTTGGAAAAATTCTTTTGGAGCCTTTAACCCAGAAAATGTTCTGGGAAAAAAATTAGAGTAATGTCTTTATGGTATAAATAAGACTCAGTTTAAATTTGATGATTTTTGGAGTTGTTTTGCTATGATTTCCGTATCGCATTGGTTTTAGCAAAATGAAAAATCTAAAAATATTTTTATGTCTTTTAAATTATGATTTCAATTTCTATAATTTTTATATATAATTTAAAGTTCCTATAAAAATTATGGGACCTATTTTGCATCTGGAAGTAATTATGGCTATTATTGGATTTTTATTGTATTTAAAGAAATTATTTTTAATTCAAAAATATTGAAAATTTCAGAAAATTCCTATTTTGACTCTTATGAATGTTTTCAGCTATAAAAGTATTTTATTGAAATTTATTATAAATTTTGGAATATAATTACGCGTTAAGTAGCGTACAAGATTTCCGGTTAGCTACGTTGGTCGTGTGTGGAATACGTTTCGAGTCGCGTGATTTCGGGATTAGAAGTAAGCACGTGGTGGGTAGTTGATATTAGGGTTTCTAGCATATTAGACATAAATTTTGTTCTAACAATTAAATTATAAATTTAGGTTGATTCAGAAAATACTGATCGAGGTTGGTAGCATCGCTTAGCTTGGACCGAGGTAAGGGATTTCTTTCCGAAACCCAACTCTTCAATTTGTCCTCGTATATTTTTTTAAAATTGCTATCGAATTTCTTTGGACTCCGTTATGTTTGTTATGAGAATTCGTTATTTGCCCTTAATACCTTTTCATTGAGCCTTAAAACATTTATTGAAACTCTTATCGGTGCTCAGTAATTATTGTCCATCGAGCATTGATTAATATGTTGCATTATCAAATTGTTGTCATTCTGCATATTGACATGAGATTGTGCATTGGTGTGTTTGGCGGGAGTTGGTGTGGGCTAGTATCTTGACGGACTTGCCGGTGTATTGGTGTGGGCTAGTGCCTTGATGGACTAGCCGGTGGAAAGTGTTAATGAGCATCGCCTTTGTGGCTTTGCTGAGTGATTACCCTACACTGCCTGTGTGGCTTCGCAATCGCTTATGTTATTGCATTCGTGATTGTTTGTATTGTATCTGAAAATTGTATTGATATCTGATGAAACTAGTTATGATTCTTTTTTGAAAATCTATGAATTGCATCTGTAATTGTTTCGTAGTTTCTATTTTTGAGCGACCTTACTGAGCTCTCAAAAGCTCACTCCCCTTTGACTTCCTTTCCGCAGGTGACAGTCAGCAGTAGGTTACCTGAATATGGATTAGAGCCGAGCGAGCATAAGGAAGTGAATTTAATTTTAGTATTGATTGTTAAGACCCTTGCGCGGGTAAGCTTCTATAGCTTGTTGGTTAGATTTAAATTGATTTGAGGAAATTGTAATGATTAGAGGCTCTGACATAGGTTTTCATAGTTAGTTATTCGAAATCGAGGTTTTTATGCTATTAAGTATTGATTGTTTTTAAACACTCCGGGAGTTCGGGGTGATAACGCTCCGAAAAAGTCTGGGTGTTAAGGCTCCGAAATTCTTGGATGTTACATCTTGAAACTGCCCTTACGCTTAGATGTTTGCGCTACCTTTTTCCTTCCCCCTACTCTGTTTATGTATCCCCTACCTTATTCTTTTCCTTACCTTGTTTAGTGTTCTCCCAAACTGTACAGCTAGTTATGTTATGACTTCTTTTACCATAGTTTCTACATGTTACTAAATTTAATCCTCTAAGCAGCTTAGTTGGCTTTGACATGCCTTTAATCTGTTGTTCATCAATTTGTATTTTTTTTGCCTTCTTTGGTCTACCAGGCTGAGCCTATGCAAATGGGGTTGCACAGGTGGGAGTCCTGTCTCCACCCACATATTTTGCCCATTCATTAGGTTGATAATCTCCTTGTATGCTTATTTTGTGTAGCATGGGTTCACAAAGTTTTCAGGGCATTCACCTCTGTAAAATATACAAGACATTGCATGTGTACATTCTACGACTACAAGTCATTGCATGCAAATCCATTGAGAACCTGTTGTTCTGTTGAGCTACTTCAAAATTTTCATCCACTAAGCATGTAGGTTGGTAGTTTGAAGAATAACACATAACTTCTTCAGCTTTGCTTCTACTTTAGGACACAACTGCCCATCTCTTACAGCCTTCTTAATCTACTCCCCCTTCTCAGACAATTTCTTTATGAGATATGACCTAATCATATCTAGCATTGTCAAGATGTTTATCCCTAGCATGAATAATAGCCCCATTGAATGCCTCATACCAGCCGCTTATCAATGCATCACACTTGCACCAAGTGTCAAAATGAGACCTGACCATTCACTAGGTGGCTTATCATCAAACTATTTAAGGGCATCTGGATTCAAGTGTTTCATATCACCCATAGCTTTTTTGTACGTATATACATTTGTTGCCTTAACAACAGCCATCAACACATCCTTATAAGCTTTACCTCTGAACTTTGCTTGAATTTTTCATACGAGTGCTTTGAGCAAAACCTATGTTCTGAATTTGGCATAACATCACTTAGTGATGCAACCAATTCTTATGCTTATCAGACTTAAATGTCCATGCACTCTAGTTTGTAATCCCCAAAACTGTGACATGCAATTGCAAAAACCAAGTCCAAGTATCCCATTTTCTATCTCAACCACTGTATATGCAATAGGGTACATCTGTTGGTTTGCATCAACACCCACAAGAACTAAAATTGACTTTCATGAGGCCCTTTCACATGACATCCGTCCAACCCAATAAAAGGCCTACATCCTGCTAAAAAGAATCCCTGTTTTAATCCTCTAAAGCAGACATATAGCCTCTGAAACATTGGCACATCACCTGCTTCAGTCTTCAACTCAATGGTAGACCCTGGATTTGCCCTTCTAAGTTCTTCACAGTAGTCCCTGAGCTTACTATATTGTTAAACAGTAGTCCCCTTAAGCGGTCTCAAGGCCCTTGTCTTAGCTCTATACAGGGTGTCACTTGTAATTGTATGTCATCCTTTATCAACTCTCTAAATGTAGACAATGACATGTCAGGATTGGCTTTAAAATGCTCTTCATATCTCTGGATAGGAACAACATGCGCTGCTTTTGTTGTTCCTACCACAAGCATGTTTACCAAAAAATGTGTGAACTCTTCAGTAAACTTGAGTACTGGATCATCTTTCTCAAACACCTTAACAAACTTAGGGTACATAGGTGTTTTTTCTCCTATTTCTTATTCTCTCTTGTGTCTCATCATCTTCATCGGAAAAACTTTGTAGCTCATTAGAGTTGCCATAATTTGTTTGGGCTTCTTCCCTAGAAGTGACAACATTGTCACCATACAATTTATCATCATCACTTCCTTCACTACTCTGTTCACACAAATTAGAATCTAGTTCATCCTCATCAGATCCATTAATTTGGTCACCAGTCTCAACATCGCGAGGTCTCTCCACACCATTGTCATAGTCATTACTATTTTCGTCATCACCACATCAACATTGTCTTTTTCCTCAATATCTTCATTCTCATCACCATCTTCACCACTTTCTTCTTCCTCATGAACATCCCTCTCATCTCAGCATCTTTCTCATTAACTGTCACGACCTGAACCCACGACCTGTGAACCAGGTCCGTGACCGGCCGCATGCCTATTAGGCTCCCACCAAGAGCTCTGCCAGGCTTTACTCACTAAAACCAATACAACTACAGCAAAAACTGAATCTTATACAACTCAATAATAAGAACTCCAGTTCTAATCTTAATAAATAGACAAATATCAATAATAATGAAATGGTCTCCAAAGGCAACAACTATATTACTTGAAATCCAACTACAACTCCATATATAAATGTATGCCCAAATTCATTACAACCCTTTTTACGGTAGCACCTAAGGTAGGACTAAAAGTCATCTAAGTGATGTCTCTGGAGCTCTACTCTAAATTCTAATCCCATGCTTGTCATTTTCACCTTACTTTTTAACCTGAAATGATAAGTAAGGAAGAGCTTTCACGTGCTCAGTAAGTAACCGGTGATTCATCTAGCTGGACCATAACATGTTAAAATAATAACTCAGTTTATAATTCAGCAATTTCACGAGATAAAATCACAGAGTAAATAATCACTACTCTAATAAATCATTATGTAAAAAAGTAATAGAGTAAAGGGAACAAATCCGAGGGCATATAAATTAGTTAACACAAAAACATCATCACAAAACAGTTCTCACAAAACACCAGCTCAAACGATATGCTGCGATCAGCGTTTGGCCCACTCACTTTGAGCCGTCAGTGTACATCGTCCCACTGACTTAGACCCGGAATCCCATCTTGGGATAGTAATAATTGTAGCAGTAGGGGCGACCACTAAAAGTAGTAGTGTGCATGCATTACGTCAACGTACATCACCCCGTTGACCATAGCCCACAATCTAACTTTCTCCCGTTAGATATGGGGCACAATAATAGAGTAAGGGAAAACCATCCTTTTCATTTATTGCAATATAATGCTTCAATACTGATGGTCAAACCATCCCACAATAGTTTTTCGAAACATTTCATAATCATAATCAGTGTTATTAAAAGCGCGCCTAGGCTCAAGGCACGCTAAGGCTCACGACTCGCTCCTCGCCTAGGCCTAGGCACAGCGCGTTCAAGAAGGCGCGCACCTGAAGGGCCCAGGAGCAAAGGCGCAAGGCGCATAGCGGGGGGGGGGAGGCCCAAAGCTAGGCGCACGAGCTCTTGCCGTTGGATATGCCATCATGTTTTTACGTGGGCCGTTGGATATGCTTTCAGATTTTTTACATTTACAAGTCTTAAGACACTAACACAGTAAAATCAAAATCCCTAAATCTGTTACACGAGTCAGTCACTCTCACAGTCTCAACTCTCACGCACGGTCGCTGCTTGCCTTTCCCGTCGCTGTCGTCGACAACCTTGCTCTGATCGTCGCATCGCCTTTCCGGCTTTCCCTGTAGCTGCTGACAGTTTGTTGCTCCAGCTGCTGCTCTAGAGTCTAGCCGACACCGCCACTGTTTACTTGTAAGTTATAACTGGTTAGCATTTGCCGTCACCAATAATTTTCCCTTTTTCTTGGTGCTGAATGGAATTTGAGACTTGACTCCCAACTGTCTCCAGTCTGTTAACACCAGGCATTCACTGCCAGTCTCGATCTTCATCTTGTGGTGTCTCAGCGTCTCCAAAAGATTTATTGAGTTCCAAATATAATTTGTATCAGAAGCTACTTTCTTGCTCTCTTTGATCATTTTGGCAACTTTGGAGAGGGGCCATTCATTCAGGTCTCTTCCCGTCAAAACTGCATTTGCAGACTGAAAGGCATTGCCGTAATACCCAGCAGGTAATGGTGGATTCAGTAGGTGCCTTATTCCCATGTCCAAATAGAGAGCTGTTTTCCCATCTGAGTTTTGCTTTAAAGCTCTGAATCTAGACCTCCAAAGGCTGAGTAATATAATTTTCTTGGTGCTGAACTCAACTGGTTAGCATGTGATTTGTTCATCTCCATTTTTGGTCCAGTGTGGTTTTGCACGTTACATGTTTGACATGTTGCCTCAATGACTGCTTTGCTCTATCCCTGCAATTTTGCTTTATCCGAAGTTAGTGCATGCTTGTAGTGGACAAAAGATAATGAAAGAACATTCTGTTAACTTGTGATGGGTGTCATAGGCCTGGCATATGAAACTTTTCTCACGTTAAAAGCTTGTTAAATTATGATGGTATAAAATATGAAACTTTTTCTTGTGTTTAGAAGATTGTTAATTGTCATTTTCTGATTTTTTAACGTAATTTTATTATTTTAATGCACTATTATTATTTTTTAATATTGTGCCTCGCTTCGAAAAGGCGCGCGCCTGCGCCTTACGCCTATGCTCCAGGGACCTCTTGCACCTTAGGTGTGCCTGCGCCTTTAATAACACTGATCATAATAAATCAACACCAAAACGTCTCATTTGCACCAAGCACTTCACATCCAAAATCCATTTAACTTCAAACAAAATATCATTTACACGCTTTTTGACAAATTCTTTTCTCCTTGGCAAAAGCAGATAAATGTTACCAAAGCAGTTCATAGCTGATAAACACAATGCTTATTAAAAGTAGATAACATATATGCTTTATAAAAACACTAGTTGAATCGACAGGTCACTTACGAAACCGCTAACTGAATTCGAAAGTTTTTCTCTTAGTTTGATCTCAGTCGCCTTCTACCATTTTCGAACAAACAAATCGATAATAAATTAATTTCAGACACTCAACTAAGTATTTTCACTCAGTCGCCACCAGGTGTGAAAATTACAAAAATACTCCCAAGATTTGGCAAAATTACCCAAACATCCCCTCTAAGGTAAAAAATTACAAAAATACCCCTATTGTTCCTTGCACCAGAAAAATCTAAAAAATACTTTAAAACATTATTTTAAGCAACATGAAGTCATTTTTTGGTTAGAAAGTGTTTCAAAAAAATTTAGCTCGAAAATTCCGAACAATGCCTGGATCGAGTGCTCAGGTTCTGCTAAAAATACGTATCAATCTCGGAATGACATGAAATTTTTAGAAATGAAACATCTCAGTGTTAAAAATTTCTGAATCACGCGTAGGTCAGCTGGTAAGAGGTTGTCTTAACTAAACCAGAGTTCTTGGGTTCGAGCCCTAGAAATGCAGCTGCGTTGAAACTTTGTAGGGAGAGCTTTGCCGCCGATGTGGTCCTACTGGGCTTGGAGGTGTGAAAAACCTAATCACACTTTTTACAACAAAAAAAAAATTAATTTGAGAATTCCTTCTAATTGATACCCTAATTTATCATTCTTTGCAGACACCAAAATCTTCCAAATAATTCCACAGCGTACTTCTCATAAAAATATTAGGGATCTTTGTTTTGAACTTTGTCAAAATCTAAGCAGAATTATTTTTAAAAATTCATGGAATAATGTCTAAAAATCCTCTATCTTTAGTGACAATTATAAGTTAGAATTCAAATCAACACACACTACTTCACCTAAAACATACACACTTCATCTTCTACCTCTAACTGTCGAGATACACACCCTTACCCACTCACTTTACACACATTTCCATTCATCCAAATACACCCCAACCCCTAAAAACAAACTCTAACACATAATTTACACACACATACACATAATACACACCATTACACCCTCCTAGAACACACACCGTCACAACTCACATACTTTTGCCAACACACTCCAAACACTCTTACTCATTTCAATTCTCTCCTTAACTCACGGTATCACCACATATACACAGTTAACACACATGAACTCCCACACCCAAAAATTAAACACACTATACCCCTCTCCCCTATCCCTACAAGCATACAAACACACTGAACAGTAACCCATATGCTAAAATTGCAGAAAAACGTGCCCTCTAACCCACATGTGAAGCACCAACACCCAGAAAATGCACCCCCTGCACAGCCATGTTCATGGCTCAAACACTCACTGCATAGTGGCTAACCACACACACTAACACATGCACAACACACACTAAAACATATATTCTGCAGGTTTGAAAGATTACCTCTTAAAAAGTGGCTTCAGTTCTCCCTTTTCTCCTTGTCTTCCTCTTCCCCGAACACAACTATATTTTCTTTTCTTCATCTTTTCTGTTTCTCTTTCCGTTTGTTCTTTTTTTTTTTTTCCCTCCTTCTTTCTTTACCCAAATTCTTCCCCTTTACCAAATGAATATAATTGAATTAGATTAGTCATGCTAGATTAAGTAGGAGGTGGCACCATTAAAAGAACGGTTTCTAAAATTTTTATACCTCTTCAACATAGTCTAGCCTACCTTCCCAAATTTACAAAATAGGCCCCTCAAATTTTCATATTTATAAAATGGCCCCTATAACTTTTTTTCAAAATTGTATTTTAAGCCCAAAATCCTTTTAACATTCACACTACAATAATTCTTGAGTATTGCACAATATCATTGCTCTTTTATTATTTTCGAACATCCGATAATTATTATCATTCAAAAAATTTATTTCTAACGTCCTAAAAAAAATGCGGGGTATTACATTAACATCCCCTCTCACCTCAACACCTTTCACCATTAATATCACTTCTCAAACTCATTATCTTCCTCATTAACATCCCCTCTCACTCAGTACCTTCACCATTAATATCACCTCTCAACTCATTATCTTCCTCATTAATGTCACCTCTCAACTCATTACCTTGACCAATATCTAAATTCTCGTCATTTAAACCTAGGTCTTGATCACCATTACCATCATTCTCCTCATTAGAATCACCTATGGTGACTGCTATAGGTTCTTGCCTGCCAACTACATTGGGTGCATTACCTTGGACAATCTCTGGATGTGGCAGATATCCACGTGGGACTGGATGTCTAATATAAACTTGAGCTACTATGATTTTTGGCAATATATAATACATGTTAAAACAGTCTTCATCAGTTGCCATATGCACTAATCCACAATTTATATTCCTCCTAGAAATTTTATAGTATAAACTTATATAATGAGCATACCCTGACATCATGTTTAGATTATCCATTTCAAATAATGACAATGTCTTAGTACTGACATAATTAATGTAATCTACCCTACCTCCAATATACAAAACTTTAGGATATTCTCTAATTGTGCCGCTATGGTAAAACTTAATACTAAAATAGGGCGAACAAGGATCTGAACAATCATGGCAAGTGCGACAGGAAAAAACTCGATCAAAATCTAATGATTTCATGCATTCTTGTTTTAATAAAAAATTAAATTGGACACATTTCATGCATACAAAAAATGTAAATTTCATGAATGGACATTTAAATAGCATATTAAAATCCTCATATTGCATGCATACGGAACCTGCCAACGTATATAAAATGAGTTCTAAAAAACACATTAACATCAAACCCTTTTGAAAAAAAAATTTACTTCATGAATACAGTAATATGGAAATGGACTTTTTGCATACATACCGTACTTCGAAGTCTTCTGACCATATTAGAACTCTGAAGACATATCTTCATTAACGTCACCAATTCGACCGACAATCACATAACCAATCTTCAATTCCTTAGAATTTTGCTCTCAAACCCTAAAATTTGGGCCGGACCGTTTAGTTCATATGGAAGTTGGTTAGTGTGCCTAACTTGAATTTTGATATGAGGACTCCCGTTACACTTACATCTCAGCCGTCAAAATGGTTTGAGATTATAATTTTGCTGGGGAATTAGAAAGAATGACATGAAAAGACGATATTAACCTTTACAACTAATGGAATAAATGACTCCCGTTAATAAATTTATGAGATTGCAACATATTTTAAACGTTGGAGTCTTGAGTGTCGAGTTATAAAGTTTGAGATTTTTGCTGTAATTCTTTAGTAAACACAGGATGTAGAGTACAACTAAGTCTTTTTATTATTTTTTATTATTACTGTACTTAAAAGAGTTTCTTTTCTTTTCGTTTCTTTTTAATTTTGAAATAAAAGATTCTGAAAAAACAAACAAAAACTTTGTTTCATTTTTTCTTATTTTATCTTCTAAAAACAACTCACAAATTTGGAAAAACAAGAAAAAAAGAGTTTCTTTTCCGGTCTCCTAAATAAAACTCACATAAAGGAAAAAGAAAAAAATAGAGCGAAGAGATGAAGACAGTGATGAAAAGAACGGCGGTACTGTACCACTACCCGTGCCCCGACGGCGCCTTCGCCGCTTTGGCCGCCCACCTTTACTTCTCCGCCACCGCCTCCTCCGCTTTCCCCACCTTCTTCCCAAGTACTGTTTACACCCCTCTCAGGCCTCATGACCTCCCTCTCCACGAAATCGACCAAGTTTACCTCCTCGATTTCGTGGGCCCCCCTGGCTTTGTCTACAATCTCTCCTCCAAAGTCGACAGGTCCGTGTTCCAACTCCCACTGCCTGCACAAGCACACTCACACCAACTCATGTTCGCGTAAAATGCGCTCATCATCTGGTTCTTCATTGCGCAGCGTGGTGGTGCTAGACCACCACAAAACGGCACTCGAGACGCTGGAACCCGTGGCAGCGGCTTCGAACGTTGATTTGGTGATTGACATGGGCCGGAGTGGAGCCACCATTGCCTACGATTATTTCATGAATAAGCTTCTTAATGACAGTGTTGATGGCGGTGGCGACACGGCGCGCATTTTTGAGCGTGTGCGCCCTCTGTTTGACTATGTCGAAGACGGGGATCTTTGGAGGTGGCGTCTCGACAATAGCAAAGCTTTCAGCAGCGGTCTCAAGGATTTGAACATCGAATTTAATGCCAAATTGAATCCTTCCTTGTTTCATCAGGTAATATATGTTGGAAATTTAGTTGTAGATGATCCCAATATTTTATATCGGATTGATCAATGGGAACTTGATATGGGTTTGCAGCATAAGCGGAGGTGTCTGGTATCAAGTGTACCGAGGAAGGACTGAACAAGTCCGGGAACCGGTACACCTAGAGCTTGAGGATTGGCGGCCCTTCCCAGAGTCTAAGGTCCGTAGTTAGGTCCAGAGTCGAGGTCCAAAGAAGTCTTTTCTCTCCAGAATTCTCCAGCTTTGAGGTTCTAGACTGAGAAAGTGAAATATGCAATGAGTTCTTCTCTTACAACTGCATTCTCTTGAATTGTTTTATTGGAGTTGGAAAAGTGATGTCATCACGCGACATGTGACGCTTAGCAGGAGTGACACCTCACAAAGGCGGCCACAAATGTCGGTGCTCAACGGTCTATTAGATCGCATAATCACTCGGCGGGCAGCTTCGCGGTCTGTCTAGTAAGACTGGCTCACACGGCACCGATGTGGTCGGAGAACACCCTCGATCTAGCAACCAGTTCAAAGCCCTCACTAAGTCCGACAGGGCTGTCGAACGACGCAGAGGACCTAAATGCGAGGAGGACTAGGCTCGATGCCTTTTGCTCCTGTCTCGGGATCGTGGTGATGGTCCCTAGGGGTGCTGATGAAGAGGCCCAATGTTAGAGCATGTAGCTAGTTACACCCCGGCAGATATAGTGTCGTAGACATGTCGTGTATCCCATGGTGAGTCCTTGTGCCGAAGGACTTAGAGCACACTAAGGTAGTGCAACAGAGGAGTCGCCTACCCAACTGGCTGCGGTAGTTTTTGAAGGAGTTGCCTATCTAACGCTCCGAGGTAGTGTCCCGGAGGATTCTGGCCGAGGTAATGTCCCGGAAGAGTCCCCTACCTAGCGGGAAGGGATTACTCATGTCGAAGCACTCGGAGCTCTTTGGCGGCAAATTGTGTCTTGGGAGAGTTGCCTATTCTGCAATGAGTCCTTCTGCCTGAACACTTGAGCGCACAAGGTAATGTCCAAGAGTAGTCACCTACCTAACAGGCTGAGGTAGTTTCCGGAGGAGTCGTCTACCTGGTGGGAGGGGAGCCCTCGTGCTGGAGCACTCGGAGCTCCCTGACATAGATAGTGTTCCATGGGAGTCGCTATCTTGCGATGAGTCCTTGTGTTAGAGTACTCAGAGCATGTCAAGGTAGTGCCTGGAAGAGTCGCTTACCCAACATGCCGAGGTAGTGTCCCAAAGGAGTCGCCTAGCCGATAAGAAGGGAGTCTTCATGCCCGATCAATAGAGCTCCCCAAGGTCGTGTTTTGGAACCGTTACCTACTCTGAGGGATGCTGCACATTCCGGAGAGCGGGTCGAAACATGTTCCACGATCAAAGTGAGGTCACATGGTGTGGTGAGGGGATGGACTAACGCCGGGGGTTTGGCCGTCTGATAGAGTGCCAGGGTGGGTGACTGTATAAGTGGCGTGGCGGGTTGTGTACGTTGTCGGGGCACACTCAATTGAGGTGGCACTGAGCGCGGTCACTTAGTGTTGTACAAGGGCACATAACGCAGCAAAACCGCCTGTGTGTGGCCGAGGAAAGCATGCCCGATGCACACATAATAAGAGGCGGCGCGAGGGCCTGGGCTTGGTCGAGTGTCGTGGCCCTCGGGCACGGCAATGGAGATCATGGAGCATGGAGCTACCTGAGGAGATGGGAGACCAACAGGCAAGCAACAAGCCCCAAGGAGAGGGGAGACCACGGGGAAGCCCAAGAGCCCCTAAGGAGAGGAGAGACCATGGGAACAAGGAGAGGGAGCCCCCAAGGAGGGGCTTTGCTTGACCTTCTCATCCATGGGAGGGCCTCGGGCCAACCCCCTTAAAGGGATCGCACAGGCCGACCCCCCATGGGGATGGCTTGGGCTCGCCGATGCCAACACTTGGAATATTTTAAGTGGCGGAAGCGTACCACGTGACTTGGGGTGTGTGATTTGGGTTGACTAGATTGGCAGCGTTGAACTTTTGCCGTCAAATATTTGTTGACAGGGGGCTTGAAATATAATCGGCCAAGAGCAGTCAAAGGTGTGTAGTCAGGATGAGTTAGCAACATAATTATTTGGGATGCATTTTTGAGTGGTTAGGAGGATTGAATATTTTGCCAGCCTAGAGCTGCGCATATTCACTGTTCATATTTAAGTACTTACAGTTTGATATTCTCACTTAATACCTTATGTGCATCATGGACCGGACTTTATTCAGTGGTGTTTTTCTGGTTCTTACTCTGGGCCTTTGAAATACAGAAGTCGCGATGAATCATGTTGTTTTGTTGATAATGCGCATGAAAAGATGATGGCTTTGACCATTGAATACATGTGATTTTGTACTTCTTGGTTTGAGCCTCAGAATATGCCTTACCTTTTGCAGTTGCTTTCTTTGGATCTTGAATCTGTCATAAATCAAGGGATGGCGAGCTTATTGCAGAAGCAGACACTAATAAGGGAGGTTCTCAAGCAATCATATGAAATTGCTCTTGGTGGTGGAGCATTTGGACATTGCCTGGTATATTTGCCCATTAGATTTTTGTGAACTTCTTTTCATCTTATGTGGTTGGCTACTCAAGGAAGTCCCAACTTATTGAACTTTTTGGAACAAATTCTTCTACCATGATAAATGCATCGCCTGGTCAGTTCTTTCTATTATTGACATCAAGTTGCATTGTCAACCTCAGCTTTTTCTGACGTGTACCTGCTGTCTTATGAACACAAACTAGATAAAAGAGGAAAAGAAGCAACATCAAGGAATTTGAGACAATGATGATCCCATTCAGACTTTGAATATATGCCAGGATGTTTATTGTTATGCAATCTATGCTTCCAAGCTCAAACAACTACAATCTCAAACTGTCATGATTCACTACTCGAGAAGGAAGATATAACAAAAGGAGATAATTTTAAGGCTATCTATCAAATGTTGACTCCAAACTGATGTTGCGTGGCAACAACATGTTGCCACATTTGTATAAGAGAGACCATCTTGCTCTTTTTTCGTTTTATAGGTTCTTCATTGGATAGGTAATGGAAACTCTCCTTTTCACAATCCGGTACTAGAAATCATCTCCATACGGGACGAGATTATTAGTCAAGCATAGTCTCGTAGAACTAGTTTCGGGGGTTGCCTTCACACATTTAAGATTCTATTAGCATGGGATCTGCGCGTCCACATATCTTCCTCCATATTTAAATGGTACTCTAGTTCAGACATATTGTGTGCTGCTTGTCTAGTAGACTCTGTAATGAGGCCTCCCCTGATTTCTTGTATCTTATCTCTTAACACCCCAATTCTCTTTACTATCAGAGGTTTCCTCATCATACACTTCTTTCTCCCAACTCTCCTTGGCAATCTGCTCGCAATCTAGTAAATGCACCCACATTGCCTTGTACAGAATCTTTTGCGGGCCTTCTTATCCCTTGAATCTCTGTTATAACTCAAGACATATGCCCTCTGTGTCTCTTCTGCCCCTAATATCCGTCCATTCAAGCCTCAGCCCTGCTCCTTACAGTAAATCAAGTCATGAAACTAAGAGATCCCGGAATACACGTGGATAGCTATTCATGGCTGCTGTTTACACCCGAGAAAAGCAAGGAACGACACTCTTGTTCTCTATACCTAAAACCTTAAAAAATTTCAGTGGATTTTTTTTTTCACTAGCCATGGTCCTACTACATATGTCATGGGTACCACTGTAGTTGTTTTCCGCTAGAATCTTACAATTGAATACCAATTTTAGTCCATATAGATTGGCCTGTTGAAGAACCTCGAGGTAGCAAAGAAGTCAAGTATATAATCGAGATTGCTGAGGCAATTGCAAAACAAAGGGGCACGGTGAAAATGGGGAAAAGTTGGGAAGTTAAAATAGATGATTACAGCTTAAGATTTTTCTTTATGTCTTTGATTTCCAAGAAATCTTTTTCAAGGATCTTGTCATTTCAGAAAAATTGAACCGCAACCAAAAGTAAACTTTAAATAAATTAACAAGTTTCTTGATCTTATTTTTGTCAGTGGTGAGGCCAACACTTCTTTCTAGGTAGGAACAAAGTATAGGTAGGAACCTTGAGGTAGCAAAGAAGTCAAGTATATAATCGAGATTGCTGAGGCAATTGCAAAACAAAAGGGCACGGTGAAAATGGGGAAAAGTTGGGAAGTTAAAATAGAGGATTACAGCTTAACATTTTTTTTTGTCTCTTTGATTTCTAAGAATCCTTTTTCAAGGATCTTGTCATTTCAGAAAAATCGAACCGCAACCAAAAGTAAACTTTAAATAAATTAACAAGTTTCTTGATCTTATTTTTGTCAGTGGTGAGGCCAGGAACTTCTTTCTAGGTAGGAACAAAGTATAGGAAAAGCCATCGAATGTTCTCCATTATCTAGATACTGACTATTTGAGTAATCCTGTAATATGGATTTGTGAGGTGAGGACTAATTGACTATCTTTATTTGCCAAATTCAATCCTTCTACTATTATTTGATGGTAGTGCTGATATTATGTCGCTACTTGCAAGATATCGTTGAAATTATGTTGCCCCGGAAGCCTACAACGAGAACTTACGTGGTTGGTTACGGATGAGACAAAATGACAAGGACTAGGCTTCATCCTGTTTATTGTCATATAAAATTCTTTGATAGAGTTAAAGAAACGGAGAGCTAGTGCACAATATACACAGGTGCAAGTACGAAAAAGCACCTATACAATCATCAAGTTGCATAAGGTGGCAGCTCTTTAGTTATTTGGTAAGCTTATTCTGGGGTTAACCCATGAAGTTTATATAGTCATGTGTGCACGGGTGTGTTTGTGTTTGTAACTGCCTGATCCAGACCCAGCTTTGGGAAGTGCTTATTTTCCCAGCGCTGATCTAGCTTTCCACGTGTGATCATGGACGGCCAAGATCAGGTTTCTATCTTTTCCTCCCTCAAACGCCCTCTTTGGGGCCGTTAGCAATTTCTTGCAAATTTGCCCCAAAATGCTCCTCGACATTCTGTCTCCTCTCTCTCTTTCTACCTTCACAGTTACACCGATGTACATCATCGCCGACCAACACCAGCACCTCAGCTGCAACTCTCAACACCGCCACCTCACTTACCTCCATCACCATCAACCTGTCACTCACTTACTACAGCCCTTCCTTTAGCCATCCAAACCCAATACTCCCCACCGACCAACACCACCATATCACAGAACAACACCACCCCAAAACCGCCGTACCAACCAAATACCACCACCCCAAAACCACCGTACCAACCAAATACCACCACCCATGAACACCATCTCTACCACCGAATAACACCACACCACCCCACCTCAACACGATTGTACCCGCCAAACAACCCACCTATTAACACCACCCACATCGCGCCCACCAACCAACACCACTACTACTTCTACAAATCTAGAGACAGACGAGAGTGAAGACTGAGATGTGAGCCATACTCAACAACATCGCGCCCACGCCTACCACCGTTAGGGCAACAACCACCCTGCCCATATTCACTACTGAGATGTGAGCCATACTCAACAACATCTGAGCCAAGATGGTGTACAGTGTAGATCTGAGCCAAAATAATCGAGATCTACACTAGATCTGAGCCAAAAACCACTGAGAATGTCGCGGTTTTTGGCTCAGATCTCGAATGGATCTAGGTGGTGGCGAAGCCGATGCTTGTGGTGGTTGTTGTGATTTTTGTTGGTGGTGGGAATAGTGATATTGGTGGTGGTAGGGATTGTACTGTCGGTTTTTTCAAGTGTGCCTTAAGAGAGAAATCAGAGAAAGATTGTGATGGTGTTTTTTTAAGTGTTCTGTAGGGATTGTGAGGCAGCATGGTGGTGGTGTGGGTCGATAAAGAGAGAGAGAGATGAGGGAATTTGGTAGAGAGAGCACAGAGAGAAAGAGAGGCAGAATTGGAAAAATTGCTAACACAGAGGGAATTTGGGGCGGTTTAACAGAAAATCCATAAAAAAAAAAAAACCCAGCATCTCAGACGTCCACTGAGCGACATGGACAGCTGAGATGCTCTGGATAAATAAGAATAAATCTAGTGCAGGGAAAGTCCGGCTCCGATCTAGCTGTCCACATTTGATCATGAACGGCCCCGATAATTTTTTTTTTTCATTTGCTTAACTGCCTCTCTTTGGGGCGGTTAGCAAATGTGACATTTTTTGCTCCTCTCCTTTCAATGTTACACCACCCGTGTCCCTAAATTCCCTTAAGCTCGTCTAACTGCCCCTTTTAGAGGCTTTTAGACGGGCTTAAGGGCATTTAGGTCCCACAAACCCCCTTTTTACCCATTTCCCTTTCATTTTTCGTCTCTTTCCCTTTCCTCCTCCTTTCGCCCCTATTTCATTCCCAATTTGTCACTCCAATTGATCACTTCTATCACCACAATCTATTAAAATTTCTATCCCCAATTTATCACCACAATCTTTAAATCCCTTGCCACAATTCCAAGTTCATCAAAACCCTAGCTCACAAAATATAGATAAATAGGATTTAGGTCACCTCCCCTAGGGTTGGAGCTATGATGTTTTGATCCCGATTTGTCCGATTTAGTACGTAGGCCACTCAGCCGCTACTGTTGAGTTCAAACCAATTGGATAGACAAAATTAGGGCTCGTGTCAAATAAAATTAGAATCATTAAATTGTAATACAACAGGTAAAGACTTTTTTATGATGGTATAATAGGGTGCGTAAAACCTTCCTGTCATATCACTTAGTTCCTGACTCCAAATCTAATGTTTACATAGACTAGATTAGGTTAATTGCTGATCTAGGTTGTTTTACTGGGCAATTATTTCTAATCAACTATAAGAAATTGGGTGCCAACTTGAAAACTATTGTTTTCCGGGCGCACGCTGTCACAAGTTCGTAGCTGAAGTTTATGATTCATCACAATAAAACTCTACTAGATTGAGATAGATTCTTGAAAGGGGTGATGCAGATTGCAGTATCAAGGCAAAGATCAATTTGGAAATGTTGCATGGGACACAGTTTGGACCCTGTATTCTCAATTATAGAATTTCTCTTACTTGGCTGAGAAAAACTTCCGTGGGGCTCCCAGTGCATGTGGACTGCCGGATGTAATGGTAGAGATACTCTGCCCCTGTATGCATGGACATTGGCCCCCAATCCAGTGACCTCTAAAGATTGGCACTTGGTAGTCAAGGGTGGTTGAAGATTTACTCATATGTCGTTAGCATGCTTTCATCATTGTGCCATAGACCATGAAGTTTGCCCAAGGTTGCAGCTAGTGTGCTATAATGTTCAACGTCGTCGACTAGCACCATGAAGTTTCACTTTGTTCCCATGAGTGTTCTTAACCGGAAAAAGAAGTTCTGACATGGCACTTCCGCAAAGCTGCCACATCAGCAACTATTTTAGGGATTACAGACTGAAGCAAGTCATAGACTCTTTTGGTAGCGAAGCAAAAGTTTAAATTGTTAGTTGGCGATGTTTGAACCTTAGGGGTGTTAACTGAAACTTAGGGAGAAGCTGTAGCACGTACATAACAATCAGATCATAAGGTGGTAAGTTTCTTCTTCCTCAGCAAGGTCTGAAAGTGGTTTGCGACATAACCCTTTTTACGTTAGATACCTGGTACGGAGCATACTCTTACCATATTGGGCTTATAATTCTCCGTCATCGGTGTCAAAGTGCTAGAATGTATTCTTGTACAGGGGTACAACATCTCCGTTTGCTGATGAACTGAAAAGAAGAGAGTGGCCTCGTAGAAATTGCAGGATTTGGGGAGGGTCGATGCATGCAGCCCTACCCACACTTAAGTAAAGAGGAACACTTGGACCTCCTAGTCAGAATGGCAACCTTCTTGTCATGCCAAGGCTCGCCCTTCTCATTGCCTGATAAAGATCACAATTTAGGATTTGTTTGTCTCAATCCTATGTTATACTAGCATCTAGCTGTTAAATGTTTAACTTGATTCTAAATTGATTCTCCTATCTATAGGCCGTTACTGCAGATTCTATTCCTGAGCTAAGGAGTGAGCTGGGACACCAGTTGGCTAATAAAAGCTGTGGAATGGATATGAGGTTTGCTTACTTTCTCCAGTAGGCTATGGTTGTGAAGGGACTTGGATTTTCTTAGTACTCATATGCTACTAGTTGACGAGTTTCACCATATGTACTGGTCTTTGTTGTCCTTCGATATAGATTACATAATGTTTAAGGGGAAAATAGTGGAATCCTTACTCCTGGATGACAATGTTCCCTTTTTCTCTATATGCGGGTGTTGACCTTTCCACATGAGCATGTACTATGAGTATTGAACTTTCGTACTTGTTGTCACCTATCAGAGTATTGTGAAGTGATGCAGTCGGATGAAGAAAACAACAGAGAGAGCACATGAAATCCTCATTATAGTTAATGTATGGTGTCGCATAATACACCGCCCACCTCTAACAGCAGACTTGGATATGCCACAATATCGGGTTCTAGTATAATTTCAATAATTAGCTTCAGGTATCTTGGACGAGGTCAATGGAAGGAAGGATGTAGTTATCTGGTCAGAGGAGATGAGCACTTGTACTGGAAGCGTAAAAAGATATAAGGTGTAAGCATCATAAAGCTAAATGATGCAATTTTGACTAGGAGAAGACAGTAACCGTATACTTCAACCAAAGTTAGACCAAAATATGCCTCGGATGTATAGGATATAGCTTAGATTTCATTTGTTGTTCTTTTAACGATGCAGTAGCCAGCTTCAGGTATTTTGGCATGGATTGGGATCATGCTGTAACCTAATCAAAGGATGGAAACATAAAAGTTTCTTGTTGGATGGAGATGAGCATTTTTGCAGGAAGTACCAAAAGAGTTATGGTGTAAGCCCCATGCTGTTAATGGTATGATGTAGCTGAATGTGTAGTTGATAAGTGTAGGTGAGAGTAGGATGCACCAATCTGAGCCGGATGAGGAGGGAAACACACATGACAGGAACGTCAGAGGATTGGGCGCTAGGAGACGGCTGCTCAGGTTCATTCAGGTCAAGAAGAGACTAATAGTTTTTTTACAAGCAATGTTACTTTTTTAAGTGTTTTAATCACTTGAATTGTTATGGCTACGACATTACTTAAGGTGTTATCTATAATTTCGTTTCATGCAAATACTTGTCATTTCTTATGAATAAAAACTTGAGCTTCGTTAGTAATGGCCTTTGTAACTTATGTATGCACTATTGTCCATTTTTAATTATGAAAGAAAATTCTGAATATGCTGGCCGATGTGCCAGAGCATGTGAATACTGCATGTGTCCCTGGCATGTGCCAGAGCATGTGACCCTGGCATGTGCCAGAGCATGTGAATACTTACTGTAATGCATGCGCTGTGGTGGATGAAAACCCAGTCGACCAATATCTTGAAGGGAAAACTTGATAGTAAGATGAAACCCGCGAGGGTGAAGAAGTAGAGCCATCTTCAAGAAACCTGCCACAATTACCACCATTTCCAAACCTCCTACTGCCTATTTGCCTTGAGGTTCATCTAGCATACTGGGCTGAAAGTTTATAAGAGGTACCCCAAACTGCCTTGAGTTATGAAATAGGACTGTCGCGTTGTCCTTCGGAAATAGATGAACTGCTTAATTTTTTATGGTCCTTCTGACGTCAGAACTCTTTCAGTCCTGGAGTCTAGTGTAACTTTAGTCCTAAAAGTGGTTCTTCAGACTTGTGACCTTGGCAATGTTTACTCCGTTGAGGTTCAGCAAGCGTGAATTCTAAAGGCACCAATCAAAAATGCAAAGTAAAGGCACCAATCAATACAAAATATTCATGTTTGGCATATGCCTGCTCTGACCGAGATCTTTGGGGATGATTCCGTACTACAGTTCGGTGGAGGAACTTTAGGACATCGATGGGGAAATAAAAAAATGTATTTCTGTGATTGGATGAATTGATTGGATCTTGATCAATTGTATTAAAAAAAGACATTTGTAGCAATTGTTTGGTAATTTTGAGTCTTGTCAAAGTAAGGGTGCTTTCCGCTCTTTCTTCGTCTAGTGGATCTTCGGGTGGGGTACTCTCGACCAAGCCATTTTTAAAATACTTTTCAAAGACTTGATACTTTCTGAATCGGGGCCGCTTTTGATAGCGGAAAGAATATTTAGGGAACAAAGGATATTCAAGCAAGCATGATTCCGAGGAAAGAATTAAGCCAAAAGATCCCCAAAAGGTTTGGTCGTGGGGCATGACATCTGGCATACTGATTTGGTTGTTCTGATCCTAATCTATTCGGATCAGCACCAGATCTTAACTGTAATACATTTCAGATTGAGGGCTAAAAGTTAAATGGTTTCTGCTTCAACAAGAGTCTCATTTCAATAGGCCAGCCATTTAATCTATTCGGGTTATTCAATTTCAGGCATTTTGCCAGATCATGGTTGCTTCAGGTTCTGTGTTTCTCCTAGAAAGATTTGTTTTTTGTCCCTTCTTTTGTGAAGGGGCTACACATACAGACTGCCTCTGATTTAAGTTTATGGTTTCCTTTTTCCTATCTTTATGTTGTTGAGTGCTATATTCATCGATATCGACACGTTGAAAATCTTCATTTAGAGGTTAAAAAGTTCAGCAACTGTCTATGACTGATTTCTAAAGAGTCATTTCTTAATCTTACTTCCAACATTTTAAGATCAGCTTGAGTTTTTAGAGACTACACATTGATCGTTGCAAGGTTTGTTATGCATATACACGAGTAGTTCGATTATTTTTGTAAATTAAGCACCAGGAAGATCATTTCACATCCCACATTGTTTTTGTTTCCTGTTGTTTGTTTGGATGTTCTTAGAGGTATTGGAGCTGTTGTGTACAGAGTACCTGAGCTTGACAATGACCAAGTATTGAAAATAAGCCTCAGGAGTGTAGGGAGTGAGGACACAACACCCATATCACAGGTTTCTTTTGCTTTCTTTTTGATTAATACGGAGTTGCAGTTATGTTTCAACTGGAGCATTTAATGTGATTTGTGAATCTTCTGCAGAAATATGGAGGTGGAGGGCATCGAAATGCCAGTTCCTTCATGCTAAGCTCTGCAGAGTTTGAGCAGTGGAAGGTTCGTTTGGTTCATCCCAATGAAATTTTAGCCCCTTGTGTTGAAATTCTTAAACGATGATACTGGATTCCAAATAAAGCTGGCATATGCGCTTGACACGTGGCTTCATATATGCCTACTTCTGCAACATTCATCTTTCACTTCATGTAGTAAAAATGGCAATTATTTAATTCAAGATTCTAAGATAGATGTATACACTACAAAAGGATATTCACTATAATGTGGTATCACGCCTCAGTGAATGACCCTATAATGCCACCTTAGAGATCTTGGCCACAATCCACGCCCAAGCAACCGTCGTCCACTCCATGTCAACTCATTCGAGAACATACCACAACCAACTCTTCTTTCCTGAGGGGGACGAACTGCCGGTGCTGATGAGGCTTGACAGGCTGGGGCAAATAGGGGAGGCAAGTTTGTTTTCTGGTGTGGTGAAGTACGTCGATGTCAAATTGATTGCATCTATGTTGACAGATGGTCGGTGGTGGTTATATTGGGCTGACATTAATGACGGTCGATGACGACCAGGAACCATGGTCGTCCCGTCTAGAGCCGTAATTGATGGAGATTGACGAACAGACATAATCCATGGAGTTCAAGAACAAATTGATGGGTGTTGCTTTTATGGGTTCTTGCTGATGTCTTTGTGGTCCACATCTGGCATGAATAGAAGTAGAAGACGGCTGGTAACGATGGTCTGTTCCCTTCGGATCCAGCCGGATTCCATGGCCAGGGACATTGATGTGGTTGATGGTTGGTGATGCGGACTACTGTTGTGGCACTAAGCAGTGATTTTATTGGGGTGTGATGCCACATCATTGGTGGTGACATGGTATCACCGTCATGCTTACTAGTTTTTTTTATCGCGAACATAAAACCACCCACTCCACAAAAGTTTTTAAATAAAGAAAAAGAAAAGAAGGTTGTTAGCGTGCTACACACCGGCGCGCCTGTAACTAATAGCATGAAAGGAGGAACAACGTTAAATGAATGTGGGGTGGGAAGACTATCTATGATCGAAACATTTCCAACATACAAGCCCGAGTCCCACCTAACCCCCAAACCCCCAAACCCTAATATCCTAAGCCTAAACACTCTCTCTCTCTCTCTCTCTCTCTCTCGGGGGCGCGCGCGCACACGCATACATGAAGCCAGAGTAATGTGGGGAGGAGCAAAGATGACTCCGAATCTCAGATATTTGTCAACGTCCAGTCAATCTCCAATCACTTTGGTCAAGTAGGGTCTTAATTCGTCGACGAGTTCGAGTTGATGGTGGGTATTTGTATTTACAATTTGTATTTTGCTACCCTATGAATTTTTGAAAGAGTTCAGAAGCTTGCACCTGGTTCACAAACCAGTGGAGTCGAGCATGGGTTTTGTAATAAGAAACTTGAGTGAGTTCAAAATTACGATTTGGCTTGCAACGAACACGAGTTGTATTCGAACATACCTATAATTTAGCAAACTGAGGTATACAAACCCTTATTTGGCTCGAGCTCCGTTCATGGACAACCCTACTACTATGTGCTACACATGCAAATATTACAAAACAAATGCATAAAAATCTTTAAGGATCAAAATTAGAAAAAGACTCGTAGCAATAGCTTCACTATTTTTTATAGTTTGTTCTCTTGTTCATTTTGTGGAACTAGAGGTAGCATGAAATTCTGGAGGGTATCATACTTATCGAATATAAATAAAATAAAATAAAATTCTGAGAGGGTACCATATAAACGTCGGACTCTTGAGAGACTTTATGCGGTCATGAGGCTATTGTTCATGAAAAAGGATTAAAAATACCCAAATGAATGTCATGGTGGCTGATGGAAACAGGCTAAGCAGTGAATCTGTTTGTACCCAGTTTAAGTGGAACATGCAAGGGGAAGAATTTGTGGTTGACATGATGATACTACCCTTGGGTGGTTGTGATTGTGTATTGGGACTACAGTGGCTTAAGGGAATGGGGCAAGACATTTGATTTCAAGGAAATGACAATGGTTGTACATAAGGGGGACAAGGGAATTACTTTATTTGGGGGAGGTGAGCAAGCTGAGCTTAAGATGATGACATCCAAGTCCATGTTCAAATACTTGACACATGATTCAGGAGCTTTGTTTGGGCAAGTCTACACCATCACTACTATCCCTCACAACCAGACTCAAGAACCCCAACTCATTGCACTTTTACACCAATTTGCTGATGTGTTTGAAGAACCAAATGGGTTACCACCAACTAGACCCCAAGATCATCATATACCCCTAATACCCAATGCTAAACCAATCAACATCAGACCATACAAGATTCCTTACGCTCAAAAGACTGAAGTAGAGAAAATAGTGCATGAGTTATTAGAATATGGAGTCATACAACCCGCAGTACATGTCTTTTTGGATCTCCTGTGCTCCTAGTGAAGAAAAAAGATAGGAGTTGGAGAATGTGTGTGGACTACCGAGGGCTGAATAAACTTACTGTTAAAAATAGATTTCCTATACCCGTGGTAGATGATCAACTAGACGAGCTTCATGGTGCAAAATTCTTCACTGAGCTAGACTTAAGGAGTGGTTACCACTAGGTTAGAGTGCACCCTGATGATATACCTAAAACTGCTTTCAATACACACCTTGGTCATTATGAATTTTTGGTGATGCCCTTAGGCCTCACCAATGCACCAGCCACATTTCAATCCATTAAGAATTCAGTTTTTCAACCTTATCTAAGAAGATTTGTTTTAGTCTTTTTCGATGACATCCTTGTGTATAGTCAAACCTATGAAGACCATCTACAACACCTCACCACTGTGCTGCATACTCTTAGAACACACCAGTTATTTGTCAAGCAATCAAAATGTACATTTGCAGCTTCAAAAGTGGAGTACCTGGGCCATATTGTTATAGGGCAAGGAGTATGTGTTGACCCTTCCAACATAGCAGCTATGGTGGAATGGCCTATACCCATGACAGTGAAACAGCTTAGAGGATTCCCAGGCCTTACTGGCTACTATAGGAAATTTATTTCGCATTATGGGGTGAAGAGCAAGTCTTTAACTAAGCTGTTACAAAAGAATGGTTTCCATTGGACCCCTGAGGCCACACAGGCCTTTGAGAATTTGAAGTAGGCCATGACTAACACACCAGTGCTAGCATTGCCAAATTGGAATTGGCCTTTCACTGTGGAAGTTGATGCTAGTGATCAATGAATGGGAGCTGTGTTGATGCAACAAGGTAAACCATTAGCTTATTTCAGTAAGGCTTTTGGACCTAAGGCTATAGCCATGTCTACGTATGAAAAGGAATTGATGGCATTGGTGCAAGCCATCATTCATTGGCATACATATCTTAGTAACATCCATTTTATCATCAAGACAGGTCATAGTAGTTTAAAATACCTGTTGGGACAGAAGTGACATCACTTTTGCAGCAGAAATGTCTATCTAAATTATTGGGTTTTGATTTTGAGATACACTATAAGTCAGGTGTTGAAAATGGAGTTGCTGATGCCCTATCAAGGTTGCCTGAACAAAACACCACCAAGGGTACTTGCTTGGCCATTTCTACAGTAACACCTTTGTGGATTACATAAGTACAAGATAGTTATCTGGGAGATGAATAGATACAACAACAAATTCAGCAGCTACTATTGGATCCGTACGCAACATCAGAATATTCATATGAGCAAGGTACACTACTAAAGTACAAGGGAAGGTTGTGTGTGGGAAATCAGGGAAGCTTAAGACAACAGATCTTACAGACCTTGCATAACTCAGGAATTAGGGGACATTATGGCAGGAATGCCACTTATAAGAGGATTGCAGCATTATTTTTCTGGCCAAACTTACAAGCTACAGTTAAAACTTTTGTACAAGAATGCGATGTGTGCCAAAGAACTAAGTCAGAACATGTGGCCACATGTGGCCTACCCTGGTTTACTACAGCCTTTAGCTATACCAAAACAACTATGGAGTGGTATTTCCATGGATTTTGTGAAGGGTTACCAAGATCTAACCATAAGGAAGTGATTTTGGTGATAGTTGATAGATTGAGCAAATTCTCTCATATTATAGCACTCAATCATCCTTACATAGCCCAGGAAGTTGCACGGGTTTTCTTTGAGCAAGTTTTCAAGCTTCATGGCTTACCAGACCACATTGTAAGTGATTGGGGTAATGTGTTCATTAGCCAATTTTGGCAAAAGCTTTTTACACTGTTAGGGACTGACATCAAAACATTGTAAGGGAAGAAAAATCATATATTTCGTAATTTATTTGCTAGTATAGTTTGCCTTTATTTTAGTTTTCTCTCTTGGACGAGGATGTCATCCATTTAATTTGTCTTTTACTTCTGAACTATTTCTTGTATATTCGGTATCAAAACAAATCCTGGTACATATATTTCTAACTTTTATATAAAAACAAAGTACGTGACTTATTTGGGTTAACTTAAATCAAACAATTCAGCATTTTGGGTGCAACTAGTAGCGAAATTAGAAAAACCTTCTAATACCACATGTGCTCTCCAATCTAAGCCGGAAATAAACAAGCTTTTTGGAGTATTTTGATAATAAAAAGCTACTAAAGCCTATTTCGAAGCTATTATTTAATTATATCTTTAATTGGGCTTTTACCAAAAAGTTACTCCCTCTGTCCAAAAATATTTGATCGTATTTGACTTACACACTTTAGGATATGAGTTATACTTTATGAATTTATTATTATAGCCAGAGAGAGATAGAGAGAGAAGGATGTGGGGGGGGGGGGGGATGAAAAAGTGGGTTGGAGGATGATTAAATGTGGAGAAAGAAAATCAGCAGAAAGGGTAAAAAATGAAAAAAAAAATACCTACAAAATATTTCTTAATTTGAAATGTGATCATTTTTTTGGGTCAACTTAAAAAGTTAATACGATTTTTTTTTGTGAGACAGAGGGAGTGTATAATTAGTGTCTGATACTAGACTTAATACTCAAACAAATATGGGTAAAAAGGTCTGGGCAACAATTACCCAGTATTTTTTTTAGGGATCCCTTTCCTACACCTGTCCTTTATCTGGGCAGTCCGGGTAGATTCACAGGTAGGCATCTCAAATTTCAAATAGCCAATCTGTGAGTGTGAGTGTGAGGTGTGGACTCTGGATATGTGAGCGCGAGGTGTCTGATCGATGACGAACTTGTGAGCGGTAATTGTGGATTAATTATGATCTGTGGTCTGAGAAGAGAATGGACGGCAGAGGCCTGAACCAGCAGCCAACACTGGAAAAAGGACACGAACGACGAGGAGCTGAGACTGTGCATGGCAGCAACTGGGATATGCTATCGTGCTTGATGGCGGCGAAGATCTGTGGTCGTGACGATGGTGAATGTTGTGGTATGTGGAGTCTTGGACTGTGTAAATGTGTGATAAGAGATAGGGTTTCCAAACCCTAAATAACCCTAGTAATTAAAAATGTACAAAAAAAGATTAGATATATAACTTATATTTGGGTAATCCTCGGTGACCCGTACCCGTCCCAGTTCAATTAGAGATTTACGGGTCAGTTCAAGTACGGATCAAAATCCAATAGGTTTCTATTTTACGTGCCCATACTCGCTTTTTTGCAGCAAGTTGGGCCAACCTGCGAGTACAAACAACTTCTCAGGTCTGTTTTATCCCATCTTTTTTGGTCCATAAGTGTGGCTAAAGTACTTCATTATAATACTTTGATAATGAATTATAAAACCTCATTATAATTTTTTTAATAGTATCTTTCAACATATTTGATTGACTTATAATTTGTCCTTACAACTTTGTTATAACCTACATTCTACTGAAACATAAATGGTCATGAGTTACATTTTTTTTTACGGTAATATGTATACAGTGCATAGTGGATGGTCGTTGGTGTCGTGTGGAATCTTACTTTTCAAGTTAACCTCAAGTTGTCACCACATTTGTTCAAGGCCCCTACTCTTTTCTTCGGCTTATAGCCTCTCTGGGTTACGCATATCACCTCCATATGAAACTATCATTTTCATAACCGAACAACGAAATTATTTCAAAAGTTTCAGTTTGGTAATTTTGGATATTTGATATTGACCGGAATAATGAGCACCGCTAGCAGCAAGTTCATTTAAAGCTCTTGCTATTGATACCAAAAAAAAAAACACAAGTTCTTTAATTTCCCGAGTAAAAACCAAATAGCCTCGTTAATGAGGTCAAAAATACCAAAGTGGCCGAGCCATGTCATAATTAACTGGCCGCAACAATCAAAGGAGAACTAAATACAATTAGTGACAAACCAAAAAGTAGAGATAACAAAAACTTTTTACAAGCTTCTTGAAACCGTAGAATGCCTTATTGATAATCAGGAGATATGGGAACCAGATGACTGTTTTAGTTCAGTTTTGTGAATGCAACTTGGGAGATATCTTCCATATTTGGAGGATTGGAAGAACACCATGCATCATCCGTAATGAACTGCATCCACGAATCGTCCTTGTCCTCTTCCTCCATGCACGAGGATGATGCTAATGGAACATCCGGAGACATGGTGCACTCGTAGTTATCGTTGGCAACGCCTTGAGAATACTCGAGTAACGATAAGCTCGATTGCCCCTGTTCTTCAATTTCAGAGCACACTCCATTCTTTTTGAATACACGACACAATGCGTACGCATCCTGCATGCATATCAAGGCCTACTGATCTGAGACATATCCATGTTTTGTTGCCCTCAGGCTGCGTTTGTTTGTTTGCGCAAACACAAACACAAACACAAATAAATGGAAAAGCAAAGTTTTGAGGCTGAGGCTTTGCAGAAGAGATCCATGTTTTAAGCCCACCATCCAATTATCTCAAACCACTACTACTGATTACAACCTACTCTTCCTTTTTATCTTCCGCCCTCTCCATCCCAAACAAGCAACACAATATCCAAGTGTAATCAAGAAAGGACTTCAGTTGGCTCCATATGCTGACACTCATAATCATATTGATGTATATTTTTTGTCTACCCGTTTTGGGTAGAGGAGTCTTGCATGCATGCTTCTTGTTGTCACTGTGTAGCCGTATTTTAGTTTCGCGTGTAAAGTATGGTTTGTGTATATGGCACAAACTATCACGCTGCAATTTAGGTAATTACTTACTTTTGTCAATAATATTGTACACAAGGTAAACATCCTGCCGGTGTCGTTTAGTGACTAGTCTGGAAATCCGTGTCAAGTACGAGACCGTCTTAATAGTACCTGTCTACTTTTTCATGCTTAATACATAAAAGATAGTCACGTATATGTTTAATAATTTATGTGGAATTTTATAAAAAAATAAAAGAATTTATTCTTATATTTAAAATCTCGTATGTGATTTTTTTTTAATATCAAAATATGCCGATTTTCACGCTATCTAAGTTAGTATATGAATTGACTGTATTTTTGAATGTTAACAAATGATAAAATTGACTTTATTCTCAAATTGAGGACAAATTAAAAAAAAAAAAAGAGATTTGAATAGGTAATCAAAATAGTATCTAATTTTTTTCTATAAAATCTCTTAAGTAAATTTGTTCTATAGGTAATTATTTCTTGTTAGAGGTCTTTTGATTACATAATAGTTAAAATAAATTCTTAACACAAATTTTTGAATTTTTTCCAATTGATTTTGGAATAGCATAAGGCTTACTAATTTAGATGTTTACTACTTGCAAATTTAATTCATTGTAAAATAAGGACCAATCCAAATAACTTAGAGATCTTTAGCGATAAAGATATGTTTATCATATAGTGTTTTTTTAAATTATATTACATTAAAAACATAATGTGATCATGTATCGTGCAAATAAATTATCATTGCGTTTCTTCTCTCAGTTATTATATGCTAAAACTCGGGCTCTAAAGAGTATATAAATGCATGGCAGTAACCTAAAACAAAAAAGAGATTAACATTTTATAAAAATAATATCTATAAAACTATAATTTCTGGTGAAAGAGGTTTTGCCTAATAGAAAGCTTGTTTTGAGCTATAAAGAATAAGATGGTTGCCAAATTTAATCACGACTAACTTAAACAAAAGTTAAAAAAGTTGCTTATGATATCTTATTTGTCACAACTTCAAGTAACCTATCAAGGCTACAATACTACTAGGTTCCTTTAGTTGTTCACTCTGTAGTATTTCAAAATCAAATCTCTTTACTTGAGAAGTTAAGTCAAGATTTCTCCATGTTTGGAATTATAAATATCCTGGTTCCTTCTTATCTTAGTCACAAATCATTGTTTCTAGGAGTCATTAACATATCAAGATACAAACATAATACATAAGAGAACATTTTATCGTGAAGGCGTAATTGGATTGTCATGCAATTATCATGTCATAGTTGCATAAGTGTGTTTGTTTTAATTCTTCTGAACTGTAAGTTGAAATTAAGAACAATGAGTAGATTGCGTTACAGCGCCGTCTCTGGATTTTTGCCTTCTATAATTAAGCTCTTGGTTTACATTGTCAAATAGCACTTCAAATGAATATTTGCTTAATATATGGAATAGTTGAACAGTCATACAGTAACATGAAGTGTAAGTAACAAATACAATTACAGTTCTGCTCAAAAAAAGGTGGCTCTATTCTCTTATCCATTTTGAATTCTAACTTCTTGTATAGAAGTTCTATCCTCTAGGTTTAGAGAGTATTTAAGGTGCTAATAACAAGACATAAGTATGCATAGATAGTCATTAAGGGAGAATTAAAAAGGATTAGAGTTGGGGTACTTCACATTTAATACGAAGTATAAACATTTTGTCAATTACTTTCAAGTATGTTATTCATTTTTTCCAAAATAATATTAGCAAATGAAAATAAAATAAAAATAAAAATAAAAAACAGATCGCGAATACATACACACATACACACATTGTATTATATGTATGTATTTCTTATTCATGTGAAATGCATGTTGTGAGGACGCAAAGAGGATTGTTTCTCCTCATATAAAGTAGAGTTTAGAAGGTTTGAATTTGCTTTCCAAGTCATGAAAGTCTATTATTTGCGATTAAAACTATAACTCTTAAACCCAATAAATGTCTTTAATTAGTGATATTTTTTGATGCATACTTATTTCATCAAAACGTTTTTATAGCGAATTTTGTCAGAGGTACTCTCTCCATTACCAATGATATGCTTTAAAAATGGCCTGACCGGCTTGAAAATTTTCTTGTAAGTCCATATGCTAGTCCAAAAAAGTAGTGCAAATATCTTTATGTTAAGCTAACAATTATAGGGTGAAAGTTCATCCAAACAACTGTTGTTGTGCACCAGCAAGAACCACTCATAGCTCGAATTGACCCTACTATAATAAAAATTAAGTTCTATTGTTTATAATTAGTCCTAGATTTACTAATTGTAGAATCACATAAAAAGGGTTTCATTGTGAAGGTCATATATTTTCTCAAATACACCGAAGATAATTCAGATTAATCCTATCATTTTTCGTCAAATCTCTTATTTAACTTGTTTTTAAATTCCTAATATGAGATATAACCATTTTGTTGATCGTGAGGTCTTATTTAGAAAAACTAGGTTTTAATTTGTTTATTAAATCTTTATATCTAGTTATTAAGTTTTATGATATATAACATAATTTCTTTCTTATAAATCTATTTTTTTAAGATATATAAATTGTTATATTCATATTGGAGAGTGGTTCTAAGAATACAATAGTTAAAATTAAGTCTTAATAAATAATTTATTAATTAGATTGAGTTTCAGAATGATTAGAATTTATATTTGAACTACATATGAGATTCTTGCTCCAATTGTTATATATTATATCATATATTACTATATAGATAGCCTGATGTAAGCATGGTTGGCAACACGATTACAAATAATGTTATCAACAATAAGAAGAACTCACTTTATACTGTTGGCGTAATTTTCTCATTATGGCATTATCATTCTCTTCAATGTACAGGCTTATGCACTAGGTGGAGTTTCACATGATTTTTACTTGATTTAATCCGCCCTCGTCGAGTACATAAGACCGAATAAAAACTTATGCAAAAAGATTTAATCCGCCCTCGTCAAGCTTCAACGCATGACAAGGTCAGTTCAAATCAAGAAAGCTTAAACGTGAATTAGAGGGTAAATCAAGCATGCTTGTACACATGACAACTCTAGATTGTGTCGATCTAAGGCTAATGATTAAGAGCCCAATTATAAGATAATGACTGTTGTATCATTAATCCTATTCGGCATCTCAACAAACTACCTTCTAGTTTTTTCTGGCACACTCTTGTTTACCCTAAGTAAACATACTTATCATAAATGCATCACATGACTGTTTGGTCCCCTTAAATGACTGTTGTATTTCATTCTTGAATAAATGATTTTGTACTTTCAAGTCATTAATAGTTTTTAAAGAGATGACCTTGGAGAAACTACGAAGGTATATTGCCTATGTTTAATGTTTTTGTATACTTGATTTAGTTCGGAGTAGAAGTAGATAGGAGTAGGAGTCCTTAAAATAGCATTGAAAAACTCCTAAAACATTTGGCCAAAAAAAAAACTCGGAGGATAATTTCCAAGTCCTGTCAGATAATTTGAAAATAAGTTCGAAGGTACTATCCTCAACCCCTAGACCAGTTTGTTATTGAAAATTGCGTTTGTACTTAGTTCAGTCGAATCCTGGCATGCCCCCATATCAAAACAAAATAAAAACTTTCCAGGATACTGCCAAACCGTCTCAACCACAAACAAAAAAGCTAAATAATGATCATCACTTTTTTTTTTTGTAAGAGGGGCATATGAAATTTATTAATAAATTGTAAAATTTGTACAAAAACAGTACTCCTAGCATCCCTTAGGTTTTTTTTTCCGGCAATCCCTAAATTATCTATCACTTCCAAAACCTGGATGTATTTTGTATTATCTTTCCATCTTTGCCCTATGCTCTCTCATCCTCGGGATAGTTATATCAAAAGGTTAGAGTAAAATTACATGTGTGTCCATTAGTTTGGACAAATTACATTTGTATCCGTTGATCAGATGGAATACGAAAATACATAACGATTTTGACAAAAAGACCCGATTGCCCCTAAATGATATTAAAATTCCATCTTCTCTTATCTTCTCTCTTTCCCCCTCCTAGTCATTTTAAGTTTTTAACACAAAGGACATGGGAAACTGCACTAGGAAAGAAGACTCGGAGCAATAGGGAGGTGAAGACTGGGGCTCTCTTCCCTTAGAGACACGCTTTTCTGACGACCCGAGCGGTGGCGAAAAGTTGTATAATGACAAACCCATGAAGATCGAAGAAAAAGGGACTCCTGGGTGATTCCAAAGGATTAGGCAATCCTCCGTTTACAGCGACGGAGGTGAAGATGAAGATCACAAAGAAGCAATTGGAAGAACTTTTGAGTAAGATTGACGTGATGAAGGGTTTGCCGGTACTGCAGTAGGCGCTAGCCTAGCTGCTGAGCGTTAGCGATGGGTACGAAGCACATCCAAGATCCTGAAGGCCGGTGTTATAGAGCATACTAGAGGTTTAATTAGCTTTGTGGGGTGAGGGAAGGGGCTGCCGATGGCATAGGGCAAGGAGGGGGGCTGCTGTCGGCTGAGATTTCAGATTGGAAAGAGAAATTTGAAAATTAAGGTTTTGAAACCCTAATTTACAGATTGAGAAAAATTGATAAAAAAGACAGAACATATCAAGATAGGGACAAATCGATTTTCAAAATCTTAATTTGAAAATTAGGGTTTGTAAACCTTAATTTCAAAACCTAATTTTCAAATTAGGATTTTAAAACCCTAAATCTCAAATTAGGGTTTCAAATCCTAATTTGAAATTTTTAAGAATTATTCAGTATATATAGTACAAGGGCAGTAATTCTATTTTGAAAATACATAATGATGACATCATAAAAAGTACACCTTTTGAATATAACCCTGACGGATGGATGCAAGTGTTACCATTTTAACCTTTATGATTACGGTATGTTACATTTTGAAACTTAATGTCATTCACTATAATTTTACCCTAACCGCATAGACATTGCTATAATTGTCCCTTTATTCTTTCGCTCTGCTCATTATTCTCTCCTAACCATCTCTTTTCTTTCTCTTATCTTGACATACCTAGATCCATCCTCCTTCTCTAGCAGCCCGCCTCCGTCACGTCTCCCTTCAACCACCACCAATATCCATTCAACCTAAGCCATTACGTCTTTCAATCACTGCACTGCCTGCCATTGTCACCCCTGTGATTCTTCAACCACCACCACCACCACCACCGCCACTATTGACTCTAATCAACAACCACAAGTGCCTCCAACCAACCATTACAAAGAATTTCTACCAGATCTTATTGTCAGTTTTAGTTTCATCAAAATTTTGGTGATGATGGCGATGGATGTGACTGGTGGTGTGTGGGGGGGGAGTGAAAGCTATGACAATTTTGCAAAACAACCATTGTATACAGGGCCAGGAAGTATAATTGGAGGACCAAAAATTCATAAACAAATTTAACAACTAACATAAAATAATTGGGAAGATTAAAGTTACGTAGAACATAAAAAACCAAATACATTAAACTTAGAAGTAGTTCATCAAGATTTCACAAAACAGGGAAACATAACAAGCTTAACTCTTTCATGTATATATGCATTTCTAATAATATCAAGTCTTAACAGTGCATCTATAAGTTAATATAACATAAGAATTCAAGCTAAAAAAAAAGGAACTAACCTTGATTTGTTCTTGTTTCTTTGTAATCTAATGGTTTGAAATTTGGAAGAATAAAGATGGTGCAAGGAAAAGAGAGAGAAAGACAGTCGGTGGCACAAAAGGTTTAAAAAGACAACAAAAAGAAACCCTAATACATTATATTATTGTCACATTATAGCGACATTTTTGTAAGTACTTTAAATACAATTACCTATTTCAAAAAGCTAAAAAAATTTCCATATTTTTTGAAGATTAAGGGTATAAATTAAACATCAAAAAAAAAAAAAAAAGAGAGAGACCAAACTCCTTAGAATTTTTTTACAAATCGGTCATGTTTGATTTATAAATATTTGGGACGGAAAGTATTTTCACTGATTTCGTGCACGATTTGTATTTTAGAACGGAAGGAGTATTTTCACTGGGTTCGTGCTCGATTTTAACTAAATCCACAAGAAAGCGAGTGAGTACTTAGAATCCTACCAGAACAGGGGAATGGGTGTTGAGTACACCACATAATGTGATAGTCATTGGCTTATTCTAGTGCTCGGAATAAAGGGAAAAGTAGCCGACACCTTCTTACACCATGAAAGTGATAGAGTTGCGCTTTTAGATTTGGATACACATTAATCGAGTGATTTTCTTACTTGCAGAATCTACCAAAAAGTTATAGATGATCAGAGCCAGCTATATAATATAGGAATTTAATGACAAAAAAAATACATGATAGGGCCAGGGATGAAGAGAGATTCAGTCATGCTCAACAGAGAATAGTACTTTTGTCTCGTTTTGCAAGTGAGAGAGAGAGAGAGAGAGAAGCCAAAAGCTTTGTCACTTGCAAGATCTTGGACCAGTTCAAGTAACGAATATGTCAGCCCTTCTGTAGATTGGGTAATTATAGTACTATTTATGTAAAAGAGAGAAAGATAAAGTTAGGGCTGTGACGAGTAATAGGATGACAAAAGCCTAAACTTTCCATGCACGTCATGGACTTCAATCTAACCAGCAGCACGAGCCTCGCTCAGTCCTCTACATATCTTTGATCTCAAAGCGAAAGCTAAGCCATCAATTCATGGAGAGCAATTCTCACACAGTTCTAATGATAAAGTTGGAGCCACCTTTGCTTTTAAGTTTTTACCCTTTGAGGTGTAAAAAGAGGTGGTGAGAAAAATGCAATGAAATTGCCCGCTTTTCCAAGTAATCGCGGCGTGCATGGAAAATTTTGTCCCTTGCAATGCATGAGGTATCTCGTGCTCTCCAAATGAAAAATGGTGACTTTAAGAAAAGAATATATATAGGTAGACATGTAGATTTTGTATCTGTTAATTGTTTATTTGCTTTTCGGTGGCATCAGAAGCACACAATCTCACACACACAGAGACTGAGAGTATTAAAGGGCTTCCACAATTGCAGGTGGAAAGGGATTTGGGTATATATAAGCAGGCAGCATTGCCCTCATTTTACGTAAAGTGTGTTTTTCGAAGTCGTACGTGGATGGTAAACTTGGACGGACGAAGGCAGAAATGGCACATTAACTGAGGACTAAATCAGATATGTTCACTAAACAGATATTGTTCTTTGCCCTCAAAGCAAGTTCTGAATGTCTCAGTCCTGCATCCGAAAACTTCAATGACTTTTGGGCAAATCACAGTTCCTAGGCATGCCATGTAGAGAACAATACTGGCAATATCATCTGGCTTACATATACCATGTATCTGTGGTGATATACGTGCTTGTAAGATTCCCTAAACTCTCGTCTTAAACTCACATACAGTTTTTGGCAAAATAAGAAGTATGAATTTGATCATAATGTGTATAAACTAGGATCGTACCTGAATTCCAGAGGTGTCCTCGCACTCTTTGTCGTCGAGCCGGTACTCATGCATCACCCAATCTGTCCGGATTCCCTGAGGAGCTCTGCCACGGTAATAAACCAAAGTCTTCTTCATTCCGATGGCTCGATTCCGATTCTGGCACATTACCCTCCGATCTTTCCCCGTCGACTTCCAGTATCCTGCTCGGGTGGCTCTGTTTGTTCTAAATCCGTTTGGGTACTTTCGGTCCCTCGGTCCAAAGAAGTACCACTCGGGGTCTCTACTTGGCAAAAAAGACTTCTCTGCAATTTCAGTTTTAACTACTTCATTAATGAAATTAATCTCACGTTGACCCAAAACTATCAGGGAGAAAATGCCATTTGTTCTAAGGTTGATTACACAATCCCGGATAAAAAACAGAAGAAGAAGAAAACAGGTCAGTGCAACAGCCCGCAAACCATTGCATGGTTCGAGCAGGTTAGACATGGCAGTTTAGTCCCTATTGTTCCAAGCTTGTAGCTGGGCTTAGAAAAAGTTGGCTGTAAAGAGCCTTACCAGCATTGTTTGTAAGGCTTATCCCGTACGTAGTTCAAACAAGTCGTGATGAAGCATTTGGGGCTAGTACGAGAGAGGGTTCTAGTGGAAGAAATCTAACAGTTAAGTAAGCCAACTATGGTAATGTGTGTGCGTGTGTGCACGCAAGTGCCTCCATGGGATGGATGTGTGTGTCTGGGTGGGTGGGTGGGGGGGGGGGGGGGGGAGGTAGAAGAAGAAGAAGAAGAAGAAGAAGAAGAAGAAGAGACCTGCTAAGTCCCAGGGCTCACATTTGTAGAGATCAACTTCCGGAATAATGTCGAGTTCGATCTCTAGTCCATGGATTTTCCTCTTTAGATAATAATTTACAAGCTCTTCGTCAGTGGGATGAAACCTAAAACCTGGAGGCAATCCCACTGGTGCCATTGATGCGCCTTAATTACCACCACCCCCTCCTATCTCTCCTTTTGGACCCCTTTGTACCACTACCAACTTCACTTGTTAACGTGAGTGTATATATATAGCGGATTATAGACGAATGAGGATTCAAAGCCCCCTCTCCTTTGAGTCATTTTCCACTTTTCCTTTTACAGATTCTCAGACAAACGTTTCTTGCAAGCCCTCATTCATTCTTCTGATAGAACCTGCACCGAACACTTGTGTTCCAAGCTCTTTACGAAAATCACTTCCACACCCCGGCCCATGCATGCTTTCCTTCTTGTAATGGTTAGCTAACTTGATATGGTCCTAACCTCTTTGTGTTTTTGCTGGCCGTCAAACTCGTAATCAATGCCTAAATTCTTTCTTGTCTCTCGATGAGGACTTGTTTAAAAATAAAAATTCAAACTAAAATGGAAAAACAGCGAGCCCAGAGAGACAAAGAAAAGACTTTTAAGCATATCATAATAGGGTCGTAGCAACGGGTTTATAGCTAAAAGGGAAAAAAGAAGAAACAAATTTAGATTTGTTCCCAACCTATCTTGGCTACACCGGGGTCCAATTCTCATGACACATCGGCACATTTAACAGTCAACTTTTCAACACTCACAGGCCGATCAAAGCGTCACATAATCAAGTCACGTGCATTATCCCTTTGAGAAGCAACCTTGGTGTGCCTTCCCCCTTAAGGGGTCAGTCACCTTGGGGGTCGGCCACCTACCTTGACGACCGACTACCGTCGTTCGCGGTCGCGGGCTGTTGCCGTGATGACCGTCGTTAGCCGCCGCTCTCTGTAGTCGCGACGACTGTTGCTAGTTGCCGCACTCCGTTGCGGCGACAACTGTCGCTCGTCGCCGCACGCCGTCCATGCAACGCCTGTCGTCGCCCGTACACCGTCTCCGCAACCTTCGTAGCCCGCGTCCAGGAGATAGCTCCGCCACTCCAGTCGCCCGCGCGCCGTCTCCGTGACTCCCATCGCCTGCGCGCCGTCTCCCAGACTCACGTCGCCCACACGCCAGCTCTGCGACTCCCGTTGCTCGCGTGCCGTTTCTGCGACTCCCGTCGCTCGCGCACCAGCTCCACGACTCCTGTCGCCCGTGCGCCGTCTTTACGACCTTCGTCGCCTTCGCGCACCACACTTTCACACTCCGCCGCCCGTGCGCTGTGCCGCTGATACAGCCGTGCCCCCGGGCTCTCTGTCACTTTACAGTGCCCTCAGCACCATACTCATTCTGCCGCGCCTATGTGCCACGCCGCTGATACGGCTGTGCCCCCAGACTCTCTGTCACTCTACAGTGCCCTCGGCACCATACTCACTTCACCACGCCTGTGCACCACTTCCATGACATGTGCCCCCGGCACCAGGTATGGTCTCGCGACAGTCGTCCCTGCACCCGTGCACCACTTCCATGACATGTGCCCCCGGCACCAGGTATGGTCTTGCGACAGTCGTCCCTGCACCCGTGCACCACTTCCATGACATGTGCCCCCGACACCAGGTATGGTCTCGCGATGGTAGTCGCCGCGCCTATGCGCCACAGTCATGTTACAAGCCTTCGGGCATCACACTTATTCACCACACCATGTGCCCCCGCCATGGACGTGGTAGATGCTCCGACCCACTCTCCGGAGTGTGTAGCATTCCAAGGGGCTCCGCTCAGAGTGCTCCAGCACGAGGACCCCTCGCAGAGGGATGGACTCACAACCTTAAAGGCATCGCTGTCATGGGATGGGCTCACAACCTTAAAGCCATCGCCGTCATAATCACGGGGGGCTCCAGTACAAGGACCCCTCGCAGCAGGATGGACTCACAACCTTAAAGTCATCGCCGCCATGGGATGGACTCACAACCTTAAAGCCATCGCCGTCACAATCACGGGGGGCTCCGGCACGAGGACCCCTTGCAGTGGGATGGACTCATAACCTTAAAGTCATCTCCTCCACGGGATGGGCTCGTTACCACAAAGCCATTGTCATCTTCATTTATGGGGGCTCTACTTGTAGTGCTCCAGCATGAGGACCCCTCGCAGCGGGATAGGCTTGTTACCATAATGCTATGACCGTCTTCATTCTGAGGGGGGCTCCGTTTGTAGTGTTCCGGCACTAGGACCCTTCGCAGAGGGATAGGCTCGTTACCACAAAGTTATCGCCGCCTGGGGTGACTTGTATGACACTAGGCACTGAGCTGCGACCATGTCCACTCACGTTACCGGTGATCGTTAGCGCCCCCAGAACGATGACCCTAAGGTCGCTCTGGGACGGGAGTAGGTCTTTGGAGGGCATCGCGCCTAGTCTGCCTAGCAGTTGGTCACAGGGCAACCCTCACCACTGTCATGTCTTCTGTGCGTCTCTTGACGCACCCAGTGGGATTCAGTAAGGGCTTGGACCGGTGGCTGGGGCAACGGGCTTACTCTGATCATGCCGTCACGGTGTCTTTAGTCTTCTCAGACAGGTAGAGAGATGCTGTGTGGGGCAAGGCAGTGCGAATTTGGGAACCAGCAGTCCAACGGAGAACCGGTATTTGTGGACCCCTGGTGACGTGTCACTCCCAGGGGTGACACGTGTCAGCTGATGACACATTGATGACACCGACACACTTTTCCCTATAAATAGGGGACCTTGGATTTCATTTTCAAAAAGAGAACTCTCTCATTTGTCATTTTTACTTTCTCTCTCTAAAACTCATTCTCTCTGGAATTCTAGAGAGATAAACACATTCGGACCCCTGACATCGGACTCTTGACGCTGCACCCCTGACGCTGACCCTAGCTTGGATTGTCTGTCGCTTGCCCTATTCGTCTTTGCCTTGTCTGCGCAATGCTGCCAGCCTTCACGGCCTATCTGGGGAGCCTTGCTCTCAGCCCTTACTCCGTCCTTACTGTCTCTCACTTTGCATACTTGGAAGCTGACTCGGGCTGCAACCTTTGTGGCACCTCCACATAGATACGAACCCACTTTCCTTGGCATCAAGATTCAAGTCATGATTTGTTTTGATGTTGAGTTGTATCTTCTTTCTCTAACCTAGCTTCCCCTCTTATCCTTTTTCCAAAGAAAACCGTCTTGAAACTACCAAAAATTGTTTGCTCACGTTCTTCATAATTACTGAAAACCGTTTCTCCACTTCCTTTATAACTGCTACTGATTACTCCTCCTTTATCGACAGCTTTGTAATACTACCACTGAATCTCCTTCAAACGAGGTCCCACGTCTTATGGACTTTAACTTCCTTCTACCTTACTTACAATAAATAGCCACCCATCACTAATAACCACAACCAACTTTAATTGGAATGACATGTGACTTAAATCTTTTAACTTTTTATCGTGTACACATGTCCATGTCTTATTGGTCATGCTAGAGTTTTCATTTATAGGCTGACATTGCCTCCCTTGACCCTTGCGAACTCAGCAGTGCGAGTCAAAAAAATTTCATTTGAATTTTAGGTTTAATGCGTTGACCTATTTTTACTCAACGTTGGATACGTCACTTGCTTCACTACCATATCCTATTCTAGTTACAGTTCACTTCGAGAGCTCAAAACTTCCATTATAATCCAAGGCATACTCCGTAATCTGTCATTCTTCAATCATGGGAAAAAAGAAGCAAATACCAAGAGTGATGAAGGAGAGGGTGTTCCTTTTCCTTCTCACCTTCATTGGAGTTTAGTGATCTCCTATCGATAAGAATGCTTTGGTTCCTATGAATAACACCCCAATTTTTTTAGTCCCCATCTTTTGGGTCCTTCTTTAAGAGATGGGAATGCCCTAACTTTGTTAGGGAATGGAATCGAAATTGAGGAGAGTCTTTTGATTCAGGAATATATCTTGGAAGGCTTGGTCAAATAGTGATATGCCTTGATCTTGACCAAATGTGTTAGACCCTAATTGGAGTATGTGGGTAGATAAATTATCAGCTACCTGTGCTAATCAATATAGAGGCCAGGGCATTTACAAACTCATTCACATGTCAAAGGACCCCAAAGGAAGACAAATGTTGTTCATTTTGTCTTTTTGTTTTGGTTTATTTCCACGAATGCCTTTATGTTTAAGGAAAAAATGATCTTTCAAACTATTTATTATATACATGCCTTAATTGGTCTAGTACCAACTGGTGCGCATGCCAATGCGTTATCAAGTCATAATCCTTTTGGCATATGAAATCCTCGTCTATCCCTTCTAAATATTTTGATGTATTCAATGGATGGTTTAAGGATTCATCAGTTAAGCAAAGACCAGTCTAGCCTGATGCATTTGAGTTTTTAGCCTTTTTAAGGGTTTGTTATCTAGACATGTTTTCTGCGTGTCTAGCTCATCTGTGACCTGCGAAAACTTGTTTTTGGTTACCCAAAGCAGAGATACAAAAGTCTTCCCTAAAGATGAGTAATTCACCTCTCCTTGGGTCAGCTTCTTACTAACATAATAAATAGCTCTCTCAACCAAAGAATTTTCCAGATGCTGGGCTAACATGGCTTCCGCTTTGGTATATCAGTTACATTTACTTATAGCAATAAGGGACTATCGGGTATTAGCAGGCTTGGGACTGGGGTATTACTAATGTACTGTTTGATCTTGTCGAAGGCTTCTTGACATGAGGGTTTTCACTCTTTTGTCAAATCCTTCTTCAATAGTTGGAGCAGATATTTGCAGATCATGGTCAGTTGGGATATGATCCGACACTAACATATTGGATTCTTCCAAGAACCCTCAGATCTCCTTCCCCATCTTCGGTGGGGGTATCACAAATATGGCTTTGATCTTGTTAGGGTCCACTATTCCTCTCTTGCTCACCATAAAACTTAATAACTTCCTGGCTATAGCCCCGAACACACACTTTTGTGGGTTTATCCTCACTTTGTACTGCCTTAATCTCTCAAAGTATTTTCTTAGCATTCTACAATGATCCTCCGGCTTCTTTGACTTGATGATCATATCGTCTACATACACTTTTACCTCCTTATGAATCATGTCATGGAATGGGGTGGTAGCGGCTCATTGGTATGTAGTTCTGGCATTCTTCTAACCGAAGGGCACCACGGTGTAACAAAAGGTACCTCAAAGGGTGGTGAAGGTTGTCTTCTTCTAGTCTTTAGGAGCCATTTATATCTTGTTGTACCCTACAAATTAAGCAATCCTAGAAAGATACTAACTCATGTTGGGCTGTATTGTTTATGATCATGCCAATGATGGGCAGAGGAAAGTCATCCTTAGGGGAAGCTCCGTTAAGGTCCTGATAATCAACACACATTCTGACTTGACTGGAAGGCTTGAGGATGAGTACAATGTTGGCTAGCCAGGTAGGGTACTCAATCACTATGATAAATCAAATGTGGAGTAACTTCATCACCTCCTCCTTGACTTTAAGGGACTACTCTAGCCTTAACTTATGGAGCTTTTGCTTGATAAGTTTGCTTTGTGTAGGGTAGGTAGGTGGTGTCCCATGACCAATGGGTCTATGCCAGGCATGTCACTATATGACCAAGCAAATACATTGATGAATTCTTTGGTTTGAGGATGGGTACATTGTTGACTAGCCAGGTAGGGTACTCAATCACTCTGATAAATCAAATGTGGAGTAACTTCATCACCGCCTCCTTGACCTTAAGGGGCTACTCTGGCCTCAACTTATGGAGCTTTTTCTTGACAACTTTGCTATGCGTAGGGTATGTAGGTGGTGTTTCATGACCGATGGGTCTATGCCGGGCATATCACTATATGACCAAGAAAATACATTGATGAATTCCCTAAGGAGCACATTGATTTATACTCTTTCTCTCTTTCATCTAGGCTAGCCCTTATTTTAATTTCTTTTATGTTTTTGGACGTGCCTATGTGACTTTAATTGTTTCTTCGGCAACTGGCTTGACACAACTAGCTTCTCAATTTTCAATATCTTTCATCATTTCTTTTCAATTTTTCTCTTCTGGATCCATTTAACCATGTTGATTAATTTATCATAACTTCTCTCAGCAACCCAGGGGTAATCAAAATCAATGATCATTATCAATCAAATAGTCTGGGTGACAAAAGCATCCAAGTCTTCTGGTTCCGAAGCATCTTTAGCAGCATGACTCTCTTTTATAATCTCTATCACAGTTAACAGTCCATACTAAATTTTTTGTGCATCGCCCTGCACTGGAATGATTAGGCTTGCGGGATTTATAATCTAGTCGTCCCCTTCACAAATAAGAACCGAGGTAAGCATATCACTAAAGCATGCTATCATCGCTTCCAGTTCCATCACATCCATCCAATCTGAAATTGCTTCGATACCCAGCGCGGTCAGGACTGGCAGCTCCTCATCTTCAAACCATTCATAGTCATAGAATATCTTCCATCCTTTAATCAACTTTCTAGTTTTAACACTGTAAATTGGCTCCGAAAATCCATGAGGTGGCCACTTTCTCCTTCTTTGGAAAATAATCCATTCATGGTTAGAACCTTTGACATTTTTGGGCTACCCACTTTCCGTAACCTTCCTAGCCGATGCAATCTTTCTCATGGCTTCTCTTTTTTGATCAGCTTATGCCCTAAGCCTTTTTATTCTCGACATTTGGAAAGCTAGGAATTCCTTGACAATTCGGGCCTAAATCTTTTCTGGGCATGCAATGAAATTTTCTCAACATAGGGAGCACATTAGTACTACTGTAAGGGGTAAAGGTGAGGAAGTTTTTACCGTGACAAATTTCCTCATATTCGAGACACTGAACTAGGCTATCCATTTTGAATCCACTGAGTAGAATATCCAATGAGTTATGCGGCACCTGAACAATATCCTTTTCTTTCTCTACTAATCCGATCTGAGGTAGCTGTGAATTGCCCATGATGGTGAAGATGGTTTTATCCAAGACAAACTTAACCTTTTGGTATAGTGTAGAGGGGATTGCACCCACAGTGTGTATCCACGGACTTTCGAATAGGATGTTAAATGCGACATGTATATCCAAAACTTGGAACTCAACATCAAAACTAGCGGTTCCCACAGTCATTGAGAGCTTAACTATGTTAATCACTTCCTTTTAGGTATTGTCGTAGGCTTGGATGGCTTGGTTAGAACGGTTGAACTCTGTTGGGTCAATGTCGAGGGCTTGAACGGTGCGTAAGGGGCAAACATTCATGGTCAAACCATTGTGTACAAGGATCAAAGGAACCCTCTTGTAAAGCGCTCTCAAGGTGATATGGAACGAGTCACTGTGGCTCGGTCCACATCTGGGCAAATATGACTTGGAACTGTGAGGACACTCCCAAAAATATAGTCCCTAGCACTTGAAAAGTTCTTCGAGCTGGGTTGAATCAGTATCTGAGCCTTGCTGAGTAGTTTGATGAGGGCTTGTCGGTGGAAATATGAGGCGAATAACAATCCTCATATGAAAATTTTGGCTTGGGTTTTCTTTAACTGTCTTAGGACTCCATCTTTAACTCTACTTGATCAGGTTAGTTGGGATACCTCGGCATTGGGTCAGAATATAAAATCAGTTTCTTCATCATATTCTTCCTCGGAAGTGAAGGCCTCGCTTATCCGTCACTACAAGAAAAAAGGGCTTTTAGTGACAGGCAATTCCATAGCAAAAAGCCCTATATCTGTCGCAAAATACTTTTAGCGATGGACACACCAAAGCTAAAAGTCCGTTGCCTACAACCCCGTCTCTAAAAGTTTTTGTAATGAAATTTTGAAATCCGTTGCCTAAAGTCGACCTTGAATGACGGACGTATAAATACAGTTAGCGATAGATATTCAGTCGCTAATTGTATTTTTTGTATTTTAATTTATTTTCTTTTTTAAAAAGTAATTTATTGCGTAATATATTTAGCGACAGAAAAATGCGTCAAACGTTTTGACGACAGATTTTTAGCGACGGATAAAAATGTTCTAATTTTGGCGACAGAAATCACGTCGCTAATTAGTGACGGAATTTTTGTCACTAAAGAATCATTTATTCTGGTGAGACATTTTAGTGACGGACGAAAATCTGTCGCTAAAAGTCAAATTAATTTTTAAAATATATCTTTTTATTTTTTTAATACCCAAACCTGTAACTACAAATTCTCAACAACACAATCTCAATCCAGCAAATAATTCTCAATGCGCATTAAGGTTAAATAATTGCTGATACATCAGTAATTATTTAACCCTAAAACTGACGTATACATATGTATAAAGAACGAATTCTATAGCAATCGAAAAATAAAATGTATACAAAGTTCAAGATGGCACTAGAGATGGGGACAATAGAGTAGGGAAGGGAGGGGAGTATAGGTCGGGGGAAGGGGGCATGGGAGCAGGATACAAACAATTAGGAGGCCAGAGAAGGGCTAATCAGGGGTCGGAAAGCCCTGAATATGGAGCCTGCTGGTCGTCCTCGTCCACAGGTGCACCGGGAGGCGGATCTGGCTCGACATGTCCAGCAACATTACCCTGCATGTAAAGGCACGGACTCATTAATCTCAATAGCAATCATATAAAGTGTTTACTCAACGTATATAGTGGTTGTACCTGATTATTCGCCGTGATCATCCTAGACACCTTGATAGTAATGCGACAGATCTCGTCCTCTTGTAACGACGGTCACCTCACTGTGGGTGTCTACGTCTGTGGAGGGGTAGTGGGGGGGTGGGTGGGGACACTCCTATCAAGACACGTGCAGTTGAATCGAGGAGGCCATGTACGCGGCCTTTCGGCCTATTGACGACCCCCGGTGTATCCAGCCATCGCTTTAATTCGTCTCCATACTCGTGGACGCAGATGGCTATCCGGACTGCTGCCTTCTCCCCCTATCTATTCGTACGAGGCGTGCAAAATAGTGATTTGACATTCAAAACATTAAGGCCACAAACATCAAATACAAAGGCAAAAGTTTACCAAACTAAACAAATTAATTCATAACTTACATCAATCTACCAAGAAATATTTGAAACATAGTCCCCCGCCTAGTGTTGATCATCCTTATCCTTCTTCCTCACGTGCGTCTGAGTGTACGTCAGAGCACAGACCTCATCCGGTGCCAGGTTCAGGTGCTCAATCACATTCTTGTGTCGAACGACATCGTGAGCCACTGACCCCTCCCCTTCTCCCCCCCGTGTGCGTGGGATCATCATCCAATCTGTTCTCACTCCTATTCTTACTCTTGGCCTCCTAGTATGTATCATTCCTTTACTTATCAACCATCTCACCCCATACAGCTCGAGATATCCAATGAGGGGGAAATTTCTTCCATTCCTCTATCGGGGCAACCTCGGGCGTCATCTTCCTCACCCGCTCCCATGCGTCGTGCAACCATCACCGGTAATTTTATCAATGTAGGCAAAAAAAGTCTGCTGCCCTAACGCCGGCTGCTCAGGCGACTCAAACTCGAACACCTCTTGCAAGGGATCCAATTACACAATCAATACGATTAATTTAGAATTACGTTCTAATTAAACAACTAATGACTGACATAAATGGCTAAAAACCATACTAGCCACTCCTCCCATAAGGACTCCCTCCTCATGGAATCCTAGTCTTTCCAGTATAGCCGTGGCTCAAAGAATCAACCTTTCACAAGGACGCCGATCTTCGTCTTCGCTGGAGTCTCCGGTCCACGACCTTGTTGAGATCCTATAAAACACCAACAGTAATACATATCGAATATAATTAAAATACCAGTCTAGCATTATGACCAAACGCCGTTATCAAATATACCTGAGATAGAACCCACAGAAGATGGAGAACCAACGAGCATGTGGGAGGAATTGACCCAGGGCTAGGGCTACGGAATTTTCGCTCGGAAACACGTAACGTTATCTAAACAGAGTGCTTAGAGGCCGGTTCCGTTAAAAATAGTCTATCAGCATCGAAATGCCGCGAAATTTCAGATATTGAAACATTTCAGTAATAGAAGATTTTCCTAAATTTATAGATAAAAATAATCAGATTTGATATATACTAAATAGATCGAGAACCCTTTTTGCCCATATAATTATTTAGCGTTCTTCGCGGATAGAAAAAATCACAGAATTTTCAATAGTGTTAGTCTTGTAAAAATAGCAGGGGTCACTTTTTCCTTCATAGAATTTTTGCTCGGAAACGCGTAACATTATTTAAAAAGAGTGCTTAGAGGCCGGTTCCGTTAAAAATAGTCTATCAGCATCGAAATGCTGCGAAATTTCAGATACCGAAACATTTCAGTAATAGAAGATTTTCCTAAATTCAAAGATAAAAATAATCAGATTTGATATACTAAATAAATCGAGAACCCTTTTTGCCCATTCAATTATTTAGCGTTCTTCGCAGATAGAAAAAATCACATAATTTTCTACAGTGTTAGTCTTGTAAAAATAGCAGGGGTCTCTTTTTCCTTCATAGAATTTTCGCTCGGAAACGCGTAACGTTATCTAAACAGAGTGCTTAGGGCCGGTTCCGTTAAAAATAGTCTATCAGTATCGAAATGCCGCGAAATTTCAGATACAGAAACATTTCAGTAATAGAAGATTTTCCTAAATTTATAGATAAAAATAATCAAATTTGATATACTAAATAGATCGAGAACCCTTTTTGCCCATATAATTATTTAGCATTCCTCACGGATAGAAAAAATCACAGAATTTTCTACAGTGTTAGTCTTGTAAAAATAGCAGGGGTCTCTTTTTCCTTCATAGAATTTTTGCTCGAAAACGTGTAACGTTATCTGTACCGAGTACTTAGAGGCCGGTTCCGTTAAAAATAGTCTATCAGCATCGAGATGCCGCGAAATTTCAGATACTGAAACATTTCAGTAATAGAAGATTTTCCTAAATTTATAGATAAAAAAAATTAGATTTGATATACTAAATAGATCGAGAACCCTTTTTGCCCATACAATTATTTAGTGTTCTTCGCGGATAGTAAAAATCGTAGAATTTTCTACAGTGTTAGTCCCGTAAGAATAGCAAGGGTCACTTTTTCCTTGATAGAATTTTCGCTCGGAAACGCGTCACGTTATCTAAACAGAGTGCTTAGAGGCCGGTTCCGTTAAAAATAGTGTATCAACATCGAAATGCCGCGAAATTTCAGATACCGAAACATTTAAGTAATAGAAGATTTTCCCAAATTAATAGATAAAAATAATCAGATTTGATATACTAAATAGATCGAGAACCCTTTTTGCCCATACAATTATTTAGCGTTCTTCGCGGATAGAAAGAATCACATAATTTTCTACGGTGTTAGTCTTGTAAAAATAGCAGGGGTCTCTTTTTTACTTCATCGAATTTTCGTTCGAAAACGCGTAACGTTATCTAAACAGAGTGCTTATAGGTCTGTTCCGTTAAAAATAGTCTATCAGCATCGAAATGCCGCGAAATTTCAGATACCGAAACATTTGAGTAATAGAAGATTTCCCTAAATTTGTAGATAAAAATAATCAGATTTGATATACTAAATAGATCGAGAACCCTTTTTGCCCATACAATTATTTAGTGTTCTTGGCGGATAGAAAAAATCACAGACTTTTCTACAGTGTTAGTTTTGTAAAAATAGCAGGGGTCTCTTTTTCCTTCATAGAATTTTCGCTCGAAAACGCGTAACGCTATCTAAACACAGTGCTTAGAGGCCGGTTCCGTTAAAAATATTCTATCAGCATGGAAATGCCGCGAAATTTCAGATACTGTAACATTTCAGTAATAGAAGATTTTCCTAAATTTATAGATAAAAATAATCAGATTTGATATAATAAATAAATCGAGAATCCTTTTTGCCCATACAATTATTTAGCGTTCTTCGCGGATAGAAAAAATCACAGAACTTTCTACAGCGTTAGTCTTGTAAAAATAGCAGGGGTCACTTTTCCTTCATCGAATTTTCGCTCGGAAACGTGTAACGTTATCTAAACAGAGTGCTTATAGGCCGGTTCCGTTAAAATAGTCTATCAGCCTCGAAATGCCGCGAAATTTCAGATACCGAAACATTTGAGTAATAGAAGATTTTCCTAAATTTATAGATAAAAATAATCAGATTTGATATACTAAATAGATCGAGAACCCTTTTTGCCCATACAATTATTTAGTGTTCTTCGCGGATAGAAAAAATCACAGAATTTTGTACAGTGTTAGTCTTGTAAAAATAGCAGGGGTCTCTTTTTACTTCATCGAATTTTCGCTTGGAAACGCATAACGTTATCTAAACAGAGTGCTTATAGGCCGGTTCCGTTAAAAATAGTCTATCAGCATCGAAATGTCGCGAAATTTCAGATACCGAAACATTTGAGTAATAGAATATTTTCCTAAATTTATAGATAAAAATAATCAAATTTGATATACTAAATAGATCGAGAACCCTTTTTTCCCATACAATTATTTAGTGTTCTTCGCGGATAGAAAAATCACAAAATTTTCTACAGTGTTAGTTTTGTAAAAATAGCAGGGGTCACTTTTCCTTCATAGAATTTTCGCTCGGAAAACGCGTCACGTTATCTAAACGGAGTGCTTAGAGGCCGGTTCTGTTAAAAATATTGTATCAGCATGGAAATGCCGCGAAATTTCAGATAGTGTATCATTTCAGTAATAGAAGATTTTCCTAAATTTATAGATAAAAATAATCAGATTTGATATAATAAATAGGTCGAGAATCCTTTTTTCCCATACAATTATTTAGCGTTCTTCGCTGATAGAAAAAATCACTGAATTTTCTACAGTGTTAGTCTTGTAAAAACGGCAGGGGTCTCTTTTTCCTATATCGAATTTTCGCTCGAAAACGCGTAACGTTATCTAAACAGAGTGCTTATAGGCCGGTTCCGTTAAAAATAGTCTATTAGCATCGAAATGCCGCGAAATTTCTGATACCGAAACATTTGAGTAATATAAGATTTTCCTAAATTTATAGATAAAAATAATCAGATTTGATATACTAAATAGACCGAGAACCCTTTTTGCCCTTACAATTATTTAGTGTTCTTCGCGGATAGAAAAAATCACAGAATTTTCTACGGTGTTAGTCTTGTAAAAATAGCAGGGGTCTCTTTTTTACTTCAAACGCGTAACGTTATCTAAACAGAGTGCTTATAGGTCTGTTCCGTTAAAAATAGTCTATTAGCATCGAAATGCCGCGAAATTTCAGATACCGAAACATTTGAGTAATAGAAGATTTCCCTAAATTTGTAGATAAAAATAATCAGATTTGATATACTAAATAGATCGAGAACCCTTTTTGCCCGTACAATTATTTAGTGTTCTTCGCGTATAGAAAAAATCACAGAATTTTCTACTACAGTGTTAGTTTTGTAAAAATAGCAGGGGTCTCTTTTTCCTTCATAGAATTTTCGCTCGGAAACGCGTAACATTATCTAAACGGAGTGCTTAGAGGCCGGTTCCATTAAAAATATTGTATCAGCATGGAAATGCCGCGAAATTTCAGATAGTGTAACATTTCAGTAATAGAAGATTTTCCTAAATTTATAGATAAAAATAATCAGATTTGATATAATAAATAAATCGAGAATCCTTTTTTCCCATACAATTATTTAGCATTGCTGCATCGAATTTTTGCTTGGAAACGCGTAACGTTATCGAAACAGAGTGCTTATGGGCCGGTTCCGTTAATAATAGTCTATCAGCATCGAAATGCAGCAAAATTTCAGATACCGAAACATATGAGTAATAGAAGATTTTCCTAAATTTATAGTTAAAAATAATCAGATTTGATATACTAAATAGATCGGGAACCCTTTTTGCCCATACAATTATGGGAGCTGATCCGTTGATAGCGCTAGCAAAATAGGAGATCTTGCTAGCGCGATCTGGCCGTCCATACGGCCCAGATCTCGCATTTTTGCGGCGCTGTTAGTCGTTCGCTATACAGTGTAGTGGACGGACCTTTTTACCATCTTGCCCCTGCTCCCCCGTCCGCTACACAGTGTAGCGGACGGCTTACTTGGCCCCACATTGACAGCCAAAAAGTCGTCCGCTACACTGTCTAGCGGACGACTGTTTCCATCAAATCAGTTGTCACATCAGTCCTGTCGATGCACGACTGTTACTTTGTCATTATCACACCGTCCGCTAGACAGTGTAGCAGACCGTTTTTACCTTTCATTACTTCGAAACCCTTATTCATTCCTTCTAAACTGCTTTTCATTCCTTCTTCTCACAATTCTTCTAGCGGCGTTGGCAAGTTGATCGGTGCAATTTCTTCTCAAGAAATCCTTTAATCGACGAATCAATCGCGTAAGTTCATAAATCAATACTTTATTTGTTAATAATCTAGAGTTGTTATCGCGGCTTATGCATGATTTTGAATGTGTGCGCGGTGCATTGTGCTAGCGTTTGTCAATATATATATATATATATATATATATATATATATATATATATATATATATATATGTGTGTGTGTGTGTGTGTGTGTGTGTGTGTGTATTGCGTATTATTTGTTCATGTGATTTCACTTGTAAAATCCCATTCCGTGTCTGTTTGTATCTATGTACATTGCATATACACAACATGTGAACTTATGTGAGTATTATCTCATCACATGCTAGTATTGACTGTGCTAGCGTTGTATGTTTGAGAATGTTTACGCTTCCAACCTTGCCATTTTGCATAATTTCAGTTGCGAAAAATGGATTTCAACCCTGGACCAGAAGATCCGTCCGTATTATACGACCAAGCGAACTATATCAGTACGCTCATATGGGATGGTGGAGTAAGATACTTATTTTATCAACTTTGTTATTCTTGGAAACGTTGTATATCGTTTAATTTGCTTAAATTGTATTTATTAATTCGTAGGAAAGAGCACTTCTCAACACGGTAGAAATATCCAATAATTTTAAAGCATGTAAATTGAACAGAACCCATAAAAGATTACTGCGTGGGATTGGGTTTGGGATTTTCACGCACGGGAAGATCTTTCAACAACTTGACAGGCACTTAATAGGTGCCCTTGTTGAAAGGTGAAGAAGTGAAACGAATACGTTTCACTTCCCTCTCGGAGAGCTGACAATTACCCTAGAAGATGTAGGGTTCATCTTAGGGTTACCGGTGACTGGGCGGCCGGTAATAGCTCCTCTGTCGGAAGCAATGAATAAGAGGACCGCTAGGGACTTCTTTACTTTGATACCCTAGGATCAATTTAGCACTGGTGGTATCAAGTTGAAATGGTTAGTAGATACCTACAAGGTTCTGCCGGATAACTACACGGATCAGATGCTTGTGCTGTACACACAAGCTTTCCTCTTGTGGGTGATGAGGGCAATTATGTTCCCAACAACGTCGAAGAATACTGTCAGCGTCAAATATTTACCGTTGTTGGGTAACCTACTGGAGTTGGGGATTATGCCTGGGGAGCCGCAACTCTTGCGTACCTATACCGAGCATTGCACAAGGCAACGAGGCCCGACACCAAAGCGATATGTGCATGTCTCTCGCTATTGCAGGTATATCATACAATTCTTGATTACGTGCTCGTTTCTTTTTTTTTGGGTTGAATTGACAATAAAATTTGACGATACTTTATTTAATTTGTCTTTGCTCTCAGGTGTGGTCTTATGAACACCTTGCTACCGGCGCACCTAGGCGTAGGGAGGGAACCGATAATGTGTGGCCTCGGTTGTGCGCTTGGGAGTACAGCCGGAAGGATAGCCACTACCAGAGGAGAGACGATCCCCATCACAACATTACGCACTATCGGGGGGAGCTCGACTCGTTATCTCCTGGCCAGATGCGATGGGCACCGTACAAACATTTGGCGCGACGGATGGGAGAGTCGTTCGTCTTCACGCTCTCCGGGTTGCAATGCACACCCCTGATCCACTTCGAGGTCACAGAGTGGCAGCTGCCAGATCACGCTATGCGCCATTTTGAGTGCCTGCAGGGGTCGCCAGCCGGCGCGCCGGATATAAGGCTTAACAGGAACCCACCGGGTGTCCCTCGGTTTGGCAAGGCAAATGCGCACGACTTGTGCGCACGAGAACTTGAGGTTTGAGATTCCTAGCAAGACACGCTGGTGGCCATTGTGTCAGAGCCTAACCCCGTGATCAGTATCGAACAGTTCAATGGGTTGTACTACCGCATCACCCGGAGGAGAGTAGCTCCAGTAAGGTTTGAACGCGGGGAGAAGTACCACCCTAGGGGTCAGATCGATGAGAACATGGCATACAATCTGGTAAGTTGGCCAACCAGTGCCTTTAATTGAACTTGATGATTCTAACTGTGCATGAAGTTACTTATTTATTATCTCTCTGGATGTAGGTTAATGCCTCGTTCGCCTTCTTCCAAAAGTTGCGTGAGCGGAAGGATTTGGTGGATGCAATGGGCGAGGAGCTTCGCCAACAAGCTGATGCGTTGGCGTATGGCTGCGAGAATTTTTTACACCAAGCATCGGGCCAGCCTTCCGGCATCAGCCCGAAAATGGGTTATCCGGGGTGGCAGCCCCCATATGTGAGCGAGGGATACACCGATCCCTCGGGACAGACTTCGGGAGTGAGCCAGGGATATGGTGGTCCCTCTATACCGAGAATGGGTGGTGATTGGGGACCGCCAAGCACCATGGGCCAGGCTCAAGCACCGTGGGAAGACTACAGTGCGCCCTCCTTCTCTTTGCTATTGGACTCAGAACCCCAACCAGTCTCTCAGAGTCAAGTCACGCTCTCTGATTATTTGGCATTTATGCTGTTGGGGTTGAGAGTTTCTGCTGGTCTGTCCGCTACACAATGTGGCGGACAGTGGGGGAAGTGAAAATTTTCAAAGTGTTGGCGTTAAGAATTTCTGTTGGTCCTCCGCTACACAATGTGGCGGACAGTGGGGGAAGTTAAAATTTTCAAAGTGTTGGGGTTAAGAATATCTGCTGGTCCGTCCGCTACACAATGTGGCAGACACTGGGGGAAGTGAAAAGTTTCTAAGTGTTGGGGTTAAGAGTTTCTGCTGGAACGTCCGCTACACAATGTGGCGGACAGTGGGGGAAGTGAAAAAATTTTCTAAGTGTTGGGGTTAAGAGTTTCTGCTGGGCCGTCCGCTATACAATGTGGCGGACAGTGGGAGAAGTGAAAAATTTCTAAGTGTTGGGGTTAAGAGTTTCTGCTGGGCCGTCCGCTATACAATGTGGCGGACAGTGGGAGATGTGAAAATTTTCTAAGTGTTGGGATTAAGAGTTTCTGCTGGGCCGTCCGCTACACAATGTGGCGGACAGGGGGGAAGTTAAAATTTTCAAAGTGTTGGGGTTAAGAGTTTCTACTGGGCCGTCCGCTACACAATGTGGCGGACAGTGGAAAATTTTCAAAGTGTTGGGGTTAAGAGTTTCTACTGGGCCGTCCGCTACACAATGTGGCGGACAGTGGGGGAAGTTAAAATTTTCAAAGTGTTGAGGTTAAGAATTTCTGCTAGTCCGTCCGCTACATAATGTGGCGGACACTGGGGGAAGTGAAAATTTTCTAAGTGTTAGGGTTAAGAGTTTCTGCTGGTCTGTCCGCTACACAATGTGGCGGACGGTGGGGGAAGTTAAAATTTTCCAAGTGTTGGGTTAAGAGTTACTGATGCGCCGTCCGCTACACAATGTAGCGGACACAAGGGGCACTGAAAAGATTTTCTTAGCGTTGGAGTTTAGAGCGGACAGTGGGGTAGCTCCAGGTGCAAAAATTTTGGAAGTTGTGCGTTGTCCGCTATACAATGTAGCGGACAATTGGGCGAAATTTTCTTTTTAGTTGTTGGTATTTTTTAGCTGTTGGTTAGACTTTGTTCGAGTTGGTAGTTTCTGGCAATGGAATAAGTGCTTTAGCAGATGATTAAACAATCTCAACATTCTCAAGCGCATGATATTCCATAAAAAATTTGACACCCTCAAATCATCAATTAACCATCACAATTCTCAAATGCATAATTAAGAACCTAAAATTATCAGACACAAATTTATTAACACAAATTTATTAACACAAATTTAGGGTTCAACATTGGGGGAAAACTTTTTCACAGGTGCTTTGATCAAACACGGATACTTGAAACCTAAATAGTCCCTTGTGTTCAAAGATTACAAACTCCCCTTCATTGAGGTCGTGCTGCTCGCAGAAATTACTCCAACCCTCTGTGAAATAAAGTCGCTCTTGGCCGCGCTTCTTCTTGATTTTAACAAGCCATGACCCCTTGCTGCTGGTTAAAGTTGCTTCGAGCCAAGTGGCTTCGTGCCAAAGTGTGGTAAGCAATCTGCAGAAGGCTACCGGTATGGCCTATCACATTCATTATAAGACAGATAAGTTTTTAAGCAAAGATAAAATTAACACACACGAAAACATAGAGTAAGAGGGATGCCTACAAGTTCGGTATGAAACCCAGGCACCATGACCTTGAAGAAGTGCCTGTTCACCGAAGCAGAAGCCATGGGGACGGTCGCCGTAGAGGGGGTCGCGGGTGGGTGAGACGTTGGAGGCAGAGAAGAGAGAGAGAGAGAGAGAAACGGGTGGAAAAAGAGAGGCCGTTCTGATTGGTAATTAATAGGAGTTTGACGTCCGCTACATTGTGTAGCGGACAGAAGGCATACCAACAGTTTTTTGTCCGCTATATTGTGTCGCGGACACTTTACAATCCCAATAATGTCAAACAATCTTGATGGCTTATACAAAAAAACTAAAGGTCCACTGCAGCTGCTTCTTCCTCATCTTCTTCCTCGTCTTGCAAAACCCCTGGACTTATCCCCAGTGCCTTGTAATGGTTCCGCTTGTCATGGTCGGTCATTTTGTTGCACAATGCATACCTTCTCAGCTTTTTAGGTTGAGTTGCCTGTTCAATAGAGCTCTTTATCCGCGTAGATCTATTGCGTCCTTTCGTCTGCGATATAATTGGGTCCAAAGGCCGGATATCATTGTCGTCTTCCTCCCCCGGCTCGTCATCCTCTGATCCCGTTGTAGGCTCAGTGTCAACCGCATTGCTGACTGAAGCTGCTTCCAACTGGTCGACGATGGGCTCTTGCTGCTGAGCTACCTCGAGGATATGTTTATATCCGGCCATTGTAGGAGCACCTTTTACGGACAAACGGGTGAACATTGTCACCAGATGATTATACCGCAACGTCTCTGATTCTTCAAAGTCAGTATACGGGTGCTCTGGAAAGGTAATGGTACCGTGCAACCTGTTTGCACCTTTCGCCCACTGTGGCAGGACATATTTATCGGGGATTGTCCTGATATTCTTCTGGGTGAAAAACCGCAGAACGTGTCTACACAGGATGCCGTGGAACTCAAACTTCTTGCAAACACATGTCACCGAATCCGTCAATGTGTCACGGCTCACCGTCAGTCGTCCGCTAGACAGTGTAGCAGACGACTTTTTGGCTGTCAATGTGGGGCCAAGTAAGCCATCCGCTACACTGTGTAGCGGACGGGAGAGCAGGGGCAAGATAACAGGGGTCTCTTTTTACTTCATCGAATTTTCGCTCAGAAACGCGTAACGTTATCTAAACAGAGTGCTTATAGGCCGGTTCCGTTAAAAATAGTCTATCAGAATCGAAATGCCGTGAAATTTCAGATACCGAAACATTTCAGTAATAGAAGATTTTCCTAAATTTATAGATAAAAATAATCAGATTTGATATACTAAATAGATCGAGAACTCTTTTTGCCCATACAATTATTTAGCGTTCTTTGCGGATCGAAAATATCACAGAATTTTCTACGGTGTTAGTCTTGTAAAAATAGCAGGGGCCATAGTGACAATGGGGCCAAATTCGTACCCGCCTCGGGAGTTCAATATAAGACTCCGACTCTGGCCTGCCCTTCCATCGGGTCAAGCAAAAAGATATTACCCCCCGATCCGACAGACCATAAAAAATCCAATCTCGCCCCGAAATAATCTATTTTTTATTTTCTGAATAACAACAATTTATACATTGCAGAGTATGTCAATAGTCAACACCAAGACCGCCGAGATAGAGGCCATCACCGGCCGCCGCATCGCCGTCAATCACCTAGAACATCGAACATACCCAACTCACCACCAGTCCGTCGGTCAATCTAAGTAACGACGAACGACCCATCGCCACCACCATCTGCCATAAACTCCGGTGTCCAGCCAGCGTCAAAGCAAGATGGAGGCCGAGTTCAATCCCAAAAATCCATCTACCGCCCATAGCAAACCTGAATCAAGAAGGTACTAAAAGAAAAACTTAAAAAACCTAGATCTAACACACCATGCAACAATTCTGCCGCCAAGTGTTTCGTGGATGGTGGAAAGGTGGCCGTGGTCAGGTGGTTCGTGAAAGAGGTGGTCCTTGGAGGAGTTGACCGTGCGACAGCGGCGCAGAGAAGCTGTGGGTGGGTGAGTGGGCGGCGGAAGAAAAGAGAGGAGAAGAAGAGAAAGAGAAATGGAGGACTAGGTTTGGTCAAATATTTAAAGGACTGAAATAGACGGCTAGGATTGCATCTTAGGATCAGATCAGGGTTGGGGTTAGACATGTATCAGAACGGGGCGGGTACGAGGGGGATATACTTAGATATCAAATACGACCCGCACCCGCCGCGAGTTTAACATTATTTATCATATCCGCTCCACAATCCAGCCAAAATCAAAAAAATTCTCTCCTACACGATATAGGGGAGGGTCGGATATTTGTCGGGTGCGGATCAAATTGTCATCCCTACTTATTCACAGTTCACTCACACTCACAGCAATACTACATATAGCTAATAATGCAACCGTGAATTGCATGCACACACTTGCGCTCAAATACACTCTAAACACACTAAATCCACATCTAATTAACTACCAATCACACCCCCTAAATCAGGCTTCCAGAACCCCATTAACAAACACCCTAAAACACTAAGAAAGCACACACATTTATATTAAAAAGAATCTCACCTTAAAACTGATTCTCTTCCCCCAATATTCAACTTGATTTTCTCTCTGGATTTTCTCCTCTTCCGCTACTGTCGAAACCTCCCTTTCTTTTATCTCTCTTTCTACCGAACTCCCCTGTTTCTCTTCTCTGTTTTTTTTTTCTTCTTTCTAATCCATAAATTACTTCACACACACACACACACACACACCCTAAGTAGGATGTTGCAATTTTTCCATAATTTTCCCTCACAATTCACCACGTTGCCTCTAATCTAATCCACTTTCAAAATTTACAAAATGTCCCAAAACTTCACATAGTCATACTTCGACCCCAAAATCATTTTAGCTCCTCATATTATATCAATTCCCAATTATCACTATAATTATCGCCCTTTATTTTTTTTTTTGCCAACAAATAATTATTTTCGACACTTCTAAAAGTACGGAGTTTTACATGTATTACAACATCCCTTTTGCCAGCAAAAGCTTCAGACCAAGTTGGTTATGGGAACTCTCTTCCTACACAATCAAGAGCATGCCCTGGCAAAAATAAGAGAATATGGAGCAAGCATGGCCAAGTTTTATGTGTGGGAGATTCCTACATGTGGGTGGTCAAATTAGTGCTGCCCCACATGCTGAGCGCAGTTTTCAATGGTATACACCTTTGCAGTTTTCTGATATTTTTAAGCTTAAAGAGAGGCTGAAAATGCTAATGATCAACTAAACAAATGTGATATCGCAGATCGGAGGTGTGATAGTATAAGATTGACCTTATAAAATCTTGTACATGATCTTAGAAGTACTTACTTGGTTAGTTCTTTTGAGGGAGGCATTGTGCCCTGTAGTGGGGTTATGGACCGGGTCATTATTGATTGTACCAGAGTTAACTCTTGAAAGTTGGGGCAGGCCTGTCTAGTTAGGTTACCAACTGTTGGGGAAAACAAAGACAAGCCCGTGCATATTCCACATCAAGAGTATACTAGGGGCAGCGCAAGGTGAGCCGGGTGAAGGAACTAGCCAGCCCTCAGCATGAAAGGGTAAACAAAATTACACCCAGAGATTGCCCCAAGCTAAGACAGTGAAGAAGAGAAAAATGACCATGACATTCTAAGGTAAACCAGAAGTTAGACTACTCTGAGCAGCTTAGCAAATGGACGAATCATCAGACAGCGAAGGCTTGGAGAAAAAATATGAAGAATCATTTCCATGGCTATAGAATTGAGTCAGAGTTGAATAACTACTCAAATAATTTCCAAGATGATTAGAATATGATGTAAGAAGAAGAAGATGATGAAAATACGAGGGTGCAAAGTCTCTAGTTTGGAGGGAAATAAGTGAAAAGGCACGACATAGAGGCTCATTTTAGAAAATCTGGCCCTACTGCTATTGGTATGCGTAAGGCTTCTGCTAAAGGATCCAAGGTTGCCACTAATAAAACACAGAGGACTTCTATTAAAAGATCAAAGACTGCCACTAAAAAGGCAAAGAAAGCTTCTGTTGCCAGCCCTTTTACCAGAAGTAAAATAAGGGTGTCTTTGAAGGTATTCACTTAACCTTCTTACTGTTTTAGAAAATCCATTTATATGCTTACTCTGTTTTCTTTTACTAGAAGTTAGGAAATTTGTTCATTGACTTAGAACAAGAGCAACCCTCCTAAGGGCAGCCTCTCCCCTCTTAAATGACAGCCACTGACATGGCACATACCCCATCACCGAGTGTCAGCAACCAATCTAGAGTTGTCAAATGGGCCGGGCGGCCCGCGGGCTGGCCCGGCCCTGCCCGGCCCCTTTGATGAACAGTGCTAGCCCGGCCTTTTAGGGCCTGGGCCAGGCTTACATTTCTCAGGAAAAAGCCCGGGCCCGGCCCGGGTTTGGCCCGGCCCAGGTCAGGCCCGGGTTTGGCCCGGCCCGGGTCAGGCCCGGTTCAGCCCCCCTCTTTACTTTTGAAATTCCACTTTTCCCCCCTTTTCTCCCCTAAACAGTACTGGAGATTTAAGTAATGCGAAAAATAATAACACATCTTAAAGTCTTTGATTTTTTTTATTATAAATATAGTGGTCATGGGATCGAGTAAATTTCCAACATCTTTATGTATTGAAATTGCTGACCCCAATGCATCGTGTACCCCACATTTGCTGTATTTTGTCAATTTATGTTACAATTTGAGTGGGCTGGAACTTGGAATCTGTTAGGGACGCTTTAATAAAGCGTCCCTAACAGCAAATTACCATAATTAAAAAAAAACCCTTATCTTGAATAACAAGAAAATGCCAAAAAAAAATTAAAAAAAAAAAGAAATTTGGGCCCGGGCCGGCCCAAGCCCGGCCCTAAATGTTGGGCCTAGGGCCTGTGCTTGGACCGGGCCTAGATATCCTCAGAACCAGGCCCGGCCCGGCCCGGCCCGGTTGGCAGCTCCCTTGGCCCGGCCCCGGCCCGATTTGTTGGAGGCCCGATGGGCTTGGGCTGGGCCGGCCCAACCCCGGCCCATTTGACATCTCTAAACCAATCTGTTCAATCTTTACATTTAGTAATCTTCTTTTGCTATTGAATATCTTAATTATTTGGTCTTATACTCTATCATGCGGCAGTTGCAATTGAACCGTTGCACCAATCCCATGTATCTAAACATATTTAATATAAATAAGTTTCTTCATTCATCATTTGAGCATTTACATACTTATATATTATTAATAGTTTTGTAGTTTATAAAAAAAAAGAAGTATATGTGTCCACTATTATACATTTATGATTATGATGTATGGGATGGATAAGACAACCTCCTTTCCAGTACGCATACAAACATATAACGATCATGATTAAATATTTAATTAAATGGTTGTTCATAATTTTAGATGGACCGGACAATCATCTAGTACATCGTAGTATGCAAAGATGATATGATTTATCTTGGTTATCCTGTATGCTAGTTTATGTGTATTGAACATGGACTATCTGAGATTTTTAATATTAAATTCATTGTGACCTCATAACTAATCTCTACAACTGTTATTATGCAATGTTCTTAATCATTAGGATGTTGTATCCTCATAGTCATAAAACAGAAGCCTTAATATATGTACAAGCAAGATACATCGTGCATCAATTACCTTGGTGTGTTGGGACTCGGTTTAACGCTTATTAAGAGCATAAACTCTTATATGAGATTCGCACTTATGGATATTCCCATATGACGATAAAATAAAGTTGATCATTATGAATTGTGGTCACGTCTTTTATAAGGGATTTATACCGGTTATTATAAAGTTGATGTATTTGTTAAATCAATTTAATGATCATACGAATTATTATCATGAGACATATAGAGTAAAATTAAATAACTAAGGGAGCACAATGGTACTTACAAGGGGTGCAACTTGGACCGGGCAACCCGTATCAGCCTGCAAAAATATGGACATGGACTTACTACTTTGTAGTGACCATGGTGGACATGGGCTCAAAACTTTGGGCCAGCCAAAAATATTGGAGAAGTTTTACTCTTTCTCTCTGGTTTTGCTCACCTTCTTTCTTCTTTCCTATACTATATTACCCATAACTTAGAACTATTTTCTAGAATCTTATATTAGAGAATTGCAAGAGTCCACACTTGGAGTTGACGTAGGATCATAGCGAGGAAGACTAGTTTGTACCAAGATTTATATCAAAGGTTTCGTAAAAAATATGTATGATTTACCGCTATGTAATCTATGGATGTTAAGGTAATTTTCGTTCTTTCCGTTGCAAATTTTTTACTACTTAGGGATCGAGTTATCCCTACAATACCTTACTCACTATTAATAGCCAGCCACTTGTCACTAATAATCATAACAAGCTTTGATTAGAATGACATGTAACTTAAACCTTCCAACTTTTTGTGATCTACGTGTGTACACGTCTTATTGGTTACGCTAGAATTTTCTTTTTATAGGCTAACTGTTTGGGGGCGAGGAACCTTTACAAAGTAATGGTTTCAGCTATTTTGGTTTGTAGAGTCTGGATATTTGGAAGTAGAGGGAAGGAAGACTACCCATTGTCTAGCCCAAACCCATAATTTAAAAAAAACGAAAAAAGAAAATGAAAGATAAAGGGTAGCAAGAGTGGGAGTTTTATAAATATTTAGATGAAAGAGCTCTAATTTATTTTTTTTAAGAAAAAAAAGGTATATGTGAGGTTGACTAGGAATAGTCCAGAAGAGTCCAGGGTGCGACCCACTGAACATTGAGCAGTTACGTTCATATCTGCATCGGTGATTCTAACACAGAGATTACTCATGTCAGGAACAATACATATGATTCGAACTTAAATAGATAAATTGAAAATTGTTTAACATCATGTCATCAGCTTCAATAGTATCAAACCACCACTAATAATTTACCAACTAATCAGAACCATAAAATACTATAGGACAACTATCGAAATGAATAGTAAATCTGAACCATGCTTTACATCAAATAGAAAATATTTATATTTAGAAACAAAATCAACATTTTAAAATCATTATTTATGAGTACGAAACCTAGCAATTGTTGGTTCTCAGCCGCCGGACATCTCTCTAGACCACACGTAGACACAAAATTCTTTATGGGCCTGAATCAGCCCCTAGCTTCTTGTCGGATCTCAGGTTACCACCATTCCCCATCATCATAACTACAGTCGTTTCATTTGTCACTTAAAAATCTCATCAGTAGCAATTATTCAAGACATACCATTACTAACCCAAATCTGGTTTTCCATTGATTCAAGACACATGAAAACGAAGACTTGTTGGTTCTACCAATTAAAAAGAGCTACAAGCTTTCCATTGATTCAACACACACAAGTGAAGACCTGCTGGTTCCACGAATCATGAATATTATTTAGTTTAAGATTCTTTTTGAATCATAAATGTAGTTTAGTTTTTAAGAATGTATGAACCTAGAGTTTGCCGAAGAAAAGTAGTCCATGCAGATGGTAGACACGCAATTCTTGTAGAAAGGGAGGTGCCGGTGATAGTCGGACAGAGATGAAAGAGAAGAGAGATGTGAGATGAAGCAAAAGAAAGAGAGAAACAAAATACATATGAAAGCATATCTATACCACGAAACTTATGTGGTAGAAACGTGGTTGAAAATTGGTGGGAGGGCTGTTCAATTTTTTCTGTGAAAGTTTGAATTTCAAGCTTTTCTGACCATGGTAAATCTTGATTTAAGTTATTATTCATTTTGATAGTTGTCCCAATTCTGATTAATTGACAAATTATTAGTGGTATTCTTACATCACTTTAACTTATGACGTGGTGTTAGACAATTACCAAATATTTTATCCATTTTACATGTCTAATCTTTTTAGTTTTTCGGTATTTGGTGTAGCGCTTATCACAGCTCAGTTCAGTTTTTTCTTTAATCTATCGATTTTTGGCTTAATAGAGTCTAGTTGGTCTAGTCTCCTTTAGTTTGGATTTTGGGGTAATGAAAATTGGTCCATACGCACATACATTGTAGGCTTTTCCGTGTAGAGCAGAGGTTGTCAAGTAAAATATCAAGGAAAAGTATACTAGTAATTACAATACAAGAAAAAAGACTTTTAGCGACGGGTAAATCTGTCGCTAAAACTTTTAGCGACGCATTAACCGTCGCTAAAAGTTTCTCGTATAAAAGGCCGTTACTAAAAGTTTGGCGACGGAATTTTTAAATTTGTCATCTAATATTTCACTTGTTGCGACGGAGAATCTATTAATTAGCGACGGAATATCCGTTGCTAATTATATTTTACATATTTTAATTTATTTTCTGTTTTGTGAAAGTAGCGACAAAATAAATGTTTCAGCGACCTAAATAATTTTTGGCGATGGAACATTCCATTGCCAAAAAGCTGATAGTAGGAACACTTTTAGCGATAGAATTAATCCGTCGCTAAAAGTAAATTTTTTTTTAATTTTTTTATTACCCAAACCTGTAATAAAAATTTTAATTCTCAACAACAATGCACAATAATCAATACACAAAGAAATATATATAATCAATCATAAAAAATGTATATTATAAAAAAAAACTCATGATGTACAAGCGGGAACCGGATACAGCCGGTTAGGGGAGGGGAGAAGAGTACAAGCCCGCCGGGGGGGGGGGAGGATAAGCTGGGACAGGGCACGAGAAGGGGCTCATCAGGGGTTGCCGAGTCCCGGATCTGGATCCTGCTGATCCGGGGCCGGCTCGGCATGTCCAGCAGTGCTACCCTGTTGATCCTGCTCCCTGATCATCCTCAACACCACTGTAGCAATGCGCTGGATCTCCTCGTCGTCCAACTGACGCGGAGGAGCCGGTGTCTGTGGAGGGGCAGCGGGGGGTGAGGACGCTCCTATCACGGCACGAGCAGTCGTGCTAGGCAGGCCGCGTATGCGGCCTTTCGGCCGATTGACGACCTCCGGCGTATCCAGCCATCGCTTCAATGCCCCAGTACTCGCACCCGTACTAGTGGACGCTGATGGCTGTCCGGATGCTGCTCGGACCCCCTAAGCTGTTCATACGAGGCCTGCAAAAACAGTGAGTTAAAGATATGTTAGGGCATTAATTAACGCAACAGACATTGAGGATAGAAAGACAAAAAATTAACAACTTAAACAAATTGACTCACATCGATCCGCCGGGCAATATCTGAAACATAGTCGCCCGCCCGGTGCGCCTTGTCCTTCTTCCGCACGTGCGTCTGATTATACGCTAGAGCTATGACCTCATCATCCTCCAGATCCGGGTGCTGGACCGCATTCATGTGTCGGACGATGTCGTGTGGCACCGACCCCCCCGTGTGCGTCGGATCTCTGTTCTGTCTGTTCTCGACCCCGCTCTTACTCTTGGCGTCCCAGCCTGGATCCGCAGCCCACCGATCTATCATCTCCTCCCATACAGTCGGAGATATCCAATGTGGGGGATATGTCTTCATCTCCGTCATCGGGGCACCCTCGGGCAGCATCTTCTTCGCCCGGTCCCGTGCATCGTGGAGCCATCGGCGGTAATTCTTGCCGATGTAAGCAAAGAAGGCCTGCTGCCCCAGTGCCTGCTGATCAGGCGAGTCAAACGTGAACCCCTCCTGTAAGGCATTCAATAACACAAATTAACTACAGAAAACAAACTCTAATTAAACAAATACTATCGCAGAAAAAAATACTTCACCGTACCAGCCACTCCTCCCATAGGGACTCCCTCGCAGCGGCATCCCAGTCCTTCCAGTACAGGCGTGGCTCGAAGAATCGGCCCTTCACAAGAACGCCGATCTTCGTCCTCGCCTAATTCTCCAGGATCCTGCCAAAGAAGTAAATAAATAAATTAATACAGTTCAAATATAAATTAACACCCCAAAATTTTAAATATAAGGCATGATGTGATTTTTTTTACTTACAGGCCCTCCTGGGTGAGCGTAACTCTCTGTTTACGCTGGGGGTCGATGCGTACCCCGCGTGTCGGGCCACGGCCTCGTCGAGATCCTACAAAACACAGACATTAATACAGTTCAAATTTACTTTAAATATAAGGCTAGCGAAAATGTACTAAACACCGTTATCAACTATACCTGAGGTAGAACCCACGAAAGAAGGAGAATCAACGCGCGTGTGGGATGAATCTGCGTCGGGCTGGGGCGACGGCTGGGGTTGGGGCCACATCTGCTGTATGGGAGAACTCTGTGCCTCGTCATCAGTGGGCAATGACGAGGTGGGACCCACCGGGGAGGAAGCAGCTCGGCGTCCACCCCGGCCACGAATAGCCTGTATCCTATCCATATCTGACTTCGTATAGATAAATTACAAAGACATTAACACATTAAAAACAATAATTTGGCAGAAATCATCATCAGCACTATATATATATGAACAAAGGTGCAAAAACACATCAATATGAACCAAGTTCTAAAATGTTACTACATTTTTTCGTGATGTTACAACATTACAAGTCAATCATTTTCAGTTTGAGAATCATCATCATCTTCATCACTTTTCTCGTCGTCCTCTTCTTCGTGGGACTCGTCGTCCTCTTCATCTTCTAATTCATCCTCTTCATCAGTAGACTCAGTCACATCATCTCCAACACTTTCCACGTCTTTCGCGTCATCATCTACGACTTCTTCTCCTACATGAAGTGTTGTTGGAAGAGGAAGATCGTCCTCCTCGTTGTTGACCTCAACAGGGAACAAGACAGGTGGTTGGTCGGCTTGAAAGGAGTCTAGCTCACTGTCATATGTCACGGGCAATTTCTTGGACTTGATAATTGTATACCAATGAGATTTGGGATTGGCGACGTCCTCCGCGTAAAAGACTTGTACAGCTTGACTAGCAAACACAAAGGGCTCGTCTGATGCAAGTCTTGACTTGACATTGACATCTACAATCCCTTGAGAGCTAACACGGATTCCTCTACTGCATGTGACATCGAACCACGTACACTTGAACATTACCAGGCAGTTTTGGGAACCCAGATATGTTAGCTCAACAATCTCATCTAGCTCTCCGTAAAAGTCCATGCAATTCTCGGCATAACAGTCGTTGACCAAGACTCCACTGTTTTGGGTTTGTTTTGTTCGGTCATCATCTTTTACGTTAAACCTAAACCCGTTGATGATATATCGACGACAGGATGTTTGTTTGTTAGGGCCTTCAGCTAGTAATTTCAAGCAGGAGGCCACTGGTCTATCCATTGACTGAACCTATTGTAGATGACGGTAAAAATTAAGGATAAATCAGTATACTAATTGGCCACAGAACTGTATATAACACATAATATAATTTCGTTAAACAATCTTACACGCCTTTTGAACCACTGTACAAATTGTGATTTTCGATGAGATTCAAGTCCAGCGGGATCAGTGATTAAAGATTCCGCATCGAACTCACTGCAAACCAATATAGTTGACTCACTTATCACACACTTTCAATTATGTACAGCAATGTAAGTGAATTAAGACTTTAACTTACTCAACGAATGCCGAAACTTCATCGCAATTTAGAAGGGCATATATTGTTGCAGCACTGTACTCTTCATCCGTTAGCCATCGAGTATACGTTCGGCCGAACGGACTACCTGACTGCTTGAATATTGACAATTGCCCTTCCAAATTTGTGCTTGATCCGGGGTCATTTTGGCCTAGTTGATTTAACCTTGTATCAACATCAGGCCCGAAATATTGACTACAAAAGTTTACAAGTTCTTCCATTACGTAAGCCTCCGTAATTGAGCCCTCAACCCGAGCCTTATTGCGGACTTTTTTCTTTAAATGGAACATGAACCTAGAAGTTTAGCGAATCGAGTTAGGTGGAATATCAATGATAACAGGTGTCGCATTAAGTGTAAACGAACAACTGTAACAATTTAAAGATTACCTCTCGAAGGGATACATCCACCGATATTGCACGGGTCCACCCATCTTAGCTTCATATGCCAAGTGAACAGGCAGATGCTCCATTGAATCAAAGAACAAAGGTGGGAAGATTTTCTCCAGCTTGCAAATCGTCACCACAATGTTCTTCTCAAGCATTTCCATGTTACTCACCCGGATCGTAGAAGAACATATATCTCGAAAGAAATGAGATAATTCAGTCAAAGTCTCGCAAACAACCCGTGGCAACAGTCCCCGGAAGGCAATAAGAATGAATCTCTCCATGAATACGTGGCAATCGTGACTCTTTGGAACTTGCATTTCGATACATTGCACCAGCGAGATATGTTGGACGCAAACCCATCCGGAAGCTTCAAATTCTTAACCCACTAACAGACCTTCTTCACTTGTTTCTTGTCTAGACAGTAAGGTGCTTTTGGAAGTATCGTCCCCCCACTGACTGTCTGAGGATGCAATTCACGGATGCGGTGTCCGTGACCTACTGACACCTCATTGACACATCCGGAAACGTGTCAGATACCTCCGGACACGTGTCCGACACCTCCGGACACGTGTCCGACACCTACCGACACGTGTCTGACACCTCCGGACATGTGTCCGAAGTCATTGATTTATTTTTTAAATGCCGAACACCGTGTCCGTCACCCCTTGAAGAGGTGCCCACAAGTATAAAGCCAAAATGTGACATTTTGGTGTCAGTGTTGATCGGACGCGGTGTCCGTGACCTACTGATACCTCGACACCTCATCGACACATCCAAAAACGTGTCGAACACCTCCGAAAACGTGTCGGATACCTTCGGACACGTGTTCGACACCTCTGGACACGTCCAAAGTCATTGATTTATTTTTTAAATGCCAGACAATGTCCGTCACCCCTTGAAGAGGTGCCGGACACCCCTTGAAGAGGTGTCCACGAGTATAAAGCCAAAATGTGACATTTCGATGTCGATGTCGATCGGACGGGTCCGTGACCTATCGACACCTCGACACCTCATCGACATATCCGGACACGTGTTCGACACCTCTCAGTGGTGTTCAAAAGACATTGATTTATTTTTTAATTGCCGGACACTGTGTCTTCACCCCTTGAAAAGGTGCCGAACACCTCTTGAAGAGGTGCCCACAAGTATAAAGCCAAAATGTGACATTTTTCAGTGTCAGTGTAGATCGGACGCGGTGTCCGTGACCTACCGACACCTCAACACCTCATCGACACATCCAGACATGTGTCGGACACATCTGGTCATGTGTCCGACACCTCTGGACAACAATCCAATTGGGTCCCATCCTCCATTAACAATCTCAATTCTAAATTCTCAAATGCTCAAATTAATAAAAATCACACATTCAATCACATTGGGTCTCATCCTCCTTTAACATTCTCAATTCTCAAATACTCCCTATCATATCTAAAGTCTGAATTCTCCATATTTTGTAATATGCAAATGTAGGCATCAATTTCATCAGCAATTAAACAAACTAATCAATTAGTTACAAAATCAATTCCATCAATTCCATCATCAATTAAAAATAATTGAAATTATAAGAAACATATCAACATTCCAGAAACAAATTAGCGTAAGTTCTAATTAGGACATAGATTAAAGCATCTGAAAATTAGGGCAAATGGCGCTTAAACATGCATTAAAGCAAATTAGGGCAAATAGACATACAGAGAGGTGGTGCGGCGGTGTTGGTGGCGCGATGGAAATGGAGGGCCTTGGAGGGAATTAGTGGCGCGGCGTTGGTGGAACGCGGATATGGAGGGGCACGACGTGGGGGGGGGAGGGGGGTGATGTCGCTGGAGGTGGGTGGTCGGAGGGGGAGACCGCCGGTAAAAAAATCGCTGGTGAGTAGGAGAGAGAGAGAGAGAGACGGGGGGGGGAGACGAGCCTGTTATATGTAAGGACTTTTAGCGACGGAAAAATTAAAAAAAAGAAGAAAGAAAGACAACAGTTTTAATGATTATTATAATAATACCCCTGTGATTTTATTTTAACGAAAGGGCTAATAGAGGGACTCTACTTCAATGTAACAATAATAAACTAATTATTTCAGTACTTTAGTCCAATAAAGTCATCAAATGCTATAAGTACAAAAATTAAGATCACCTTAATGAAACATCTCAGAGACACTGTAATATTTTCATCATCCACCTCGTTTAGACCCTTGGGGAGGTATTTTTCTTTGTCGGAGTTATGCTGACACTTGGGGAGGTATACTTCAGATGTCAGGGGTGGTGTTGGTTTCATCGTGCATCGTTTGGGGACCGTCCTTGGGACATCCTAGCTACTAGTTGAGAATGCTTCCTAATAAATGTGCACTTTGGCATGCATGTGTCGTCGAAATAATAAGTATTGATCGAAGAATTAGTTATCAAAGCCACTAAGTGTTATCACATCATCGATTTAGAGTTAGTTGTCGTTATTTGCGGGTCGAATGTGCTGGGTCTATAAGATATTTTTAAGTAACTAGAGCTGGACCTTGGTATCTACCAAATAATACTAGTTTTGCCCAGAAAATTTTATTAGAATTATGCTTATACCCCTAAAATCCTATAGAAAGTTATTTAGTTAGGTTTCTATGCTATTTTTAAACTGTATTGCTTGTACTGTGTTAAGTTTATATATTTACATGCTTCTGGAGTCCTCTTAATGTTTAGCTTCATCTAATTATGCGTGGAATTGTGAAGAGGTCTTAAGTGGCTCATAGTGGATACTATGCATTACTGCACATATTTTTATTTACAGTGGATATGATGGCCATAGCTTTCTATTCTAAGCTTTCAGCAAAATTTTGAAACCACCTTCATTTTTGTATTTGAGTTAAATGGATTAAATAAGTTTACCCAAACCAAGTATGATCCAACCCACTTAAGCGCATATGGTTAAATAGGATTAACACCCAATGCAGTCCCGCCCATTCGAAAGCAACTAATTCTCGGCATATATTTAATAGCAATAACCAATGAGAACTTGTTATCCAAACAAAAGAACAACTGCAACTCAAGCAAGTGTAAACAATGTTGGCACACTGTCCCCTCTTTGCTTGATCAACCGTAAACCAATCGGAAGGACAATGCATGTCATTTTAGTTGTCATGAGACTTGTAACTATCCATCATTGGCACTAATGCTTGGGGAAGCGCATCTTTTTCTAGATATGAGAATAGTGGCTATCTATCTTTGAGAAAAACGTGACCCTTAAGCCTCGAATGTGGAAAAATCATTATTTAAATGTACACTTGAAAGCCGATAGGGATTAAGGCTTTATTTGTTGACATTTCAAAAAAAAAAAAAAAGAGTCATTTAAGATTTTCCTATTTTTGACTGAACTACTTGCGGGTTGGAAAAACCATATTATTCCATATATTGTCCATTCTCCATTTTTTTTTTCCAGATTTTCACTTCACGGATCTGAAAGGAGTTTTCTGTTTCTTTTATTAATTTGGTAAAAAAATTCACAGTGTATTAAAAGTGTTTTGATTTCATCATTTATCATAAGAACGGGTCCCATTCTGATTTAATTCATCAACAAAAAGTACGATTCAAACTGTTGCTAAATCTTGATCCACACAAGCACTACGTTTTCGTAAACCCTAGACCCCTTTTAGGTGTTTGACGATGACAAGATGCACATACTTGATGATGATTATGCTTTCAACTTGTGCATCTTAAGAGCACAATGACACATTCACCCTCAAGATTGGCTTAAGGACGGTTTCAAGAACTTGTATAGGTTTTAGTTGCACAAATAAGTGTGTTTGAGAGAAAGCAATGTGAAATTGGAGGCGACTTATCATGCAAAAACACATCATAAGAGGTTATCGTTGATGTAGAAACTCATGAGAATGAAAATATAAGAGAATGACATTTCAAACTTGATAGATTCGAACTAAGGGAACCACTTGGAAATATTGAACTTAAGAATGTTAAAAGCAATAAAAAAATCTTAATAAAATTTTCTATCTTTACCAGTTAATGGTAGCGACGACTTGGATATATTGCTTGAAAATAAAAGATCACGCAAAGGAAATATTTTTTCTTTTTTTGAGAAAAAGTCAAAATATATACCAATATGAAAGAGCTGAAGTGCTATACGACAGGGAATAAATTCCTCAAGGAAAACACAACACATAAATAAGGAAAATTGTACAGCAGCCCCATCCAGATGAGTAGATGACAAGTTTATCAAAATAACAAAACACCCAAGGAGAATTCATCCAAGCATCGAACCAATTTGAGTCAGAGGCACCGCATCCTCTACACGAGCTACCCATTCCTGGTTAGTGCCTTTACCTGGTCGGTATGCAAAAGAGGCCAATGCTAATGAAAGTTGCTAGACATGCCTTTCCCTGGGTGATATGCGCAGAATGCAATTTAATGCAGCTAATCGTCATCTTAGACAAATTTCAGCAAAAGATATTGATCTGAAAGCTTTCCTTCACCTGTTTCACAAAATTGAAGTGAGGGATTAAGAAAATAATATGCAAAATTTAAGGTTAAACAACCCTTCTATAGCACTGATTATGGCAGATGTAGTCGCACAATCAGCATCTACCGCTAGTCTAGCATTAATTCTGGCCGTAACTGGAACCAAGTCAGAATTCAAGAGGACCAATCATATTCCAAACTGATTCTTGCTATTCGATCGCAATAAAGATACCGCACTGAATGCTGGACATGTTGGAATGGAGCATGTACATCTATTCAAAAAATGAAACGGACTAATTAGAGGGCAAAAATATGCAAAACCAGAATTTTGAGTTGTGCGACTAGGAACATCACGTATCTAAACTTTATTGGCACAGTTTTAAAAATATCTTGTAGTAAATATATTATATGAAATTTGACGATAATCCTGAAGGGAAAATAGCTGGCCTTTAAACACCAAGGCGTTCCTGCCACACCAGATAGAACTATTACCAAAATAATGTGCAGGAGAGCACGCATGCTGCGAGATATAGGCTGAGCTAACCAATGCACAAATCACGATCTTGCAAAAATAATTCGGTTGTAAGGAAACTTGTGGCAATCATACAAGTCCAACCAGAAAGGTCTTACGGGTATATATTTAAGAAGAGATACTCATTAGTCCCAGAGTCTAAGTTACAAAGAGAATAGAAATCTAAAACATGACTTTCATTTTTAGAGCTCAGAATTTAGTGCTGGGCGTTCATGAATAAATTTCCATAAGAAGTTTTTCATTTGTTCAGTTATAGGAAGTTTCCAAGATTTTCTCCTAAGATTTGGAGGCAAGTAGACTGCTCGGCTTCAAAACTCTAATCTACCTCCTGACAAAAGGTTATAAGTATCTGCAACTGAAAAAGCACTTTTCCTACTCAGAGGCCAGGACACAGAGTAAATCAATTCTCTGGCAGCAGATCTAATATGAGAAATAGGGAAGCAATTTTAAGTGGGAACGATTAAGAATCCTATATAGGTCCCAAGTTTCACTGTTAGAAATGAACAAATCGGACGTCAACCAGTTATCTTACTCTGTGTGCAAAGGCCTTACAACTATGCAAGAGGTACATTAGGAAAGTACCAATCCATTTCAATAGAGATGCACCGCCCATCAGCTATATGTCCTTCTAATCCATGTTTTAGAATCCTCTGCCCAAGCCAGATGCTACGCCAAATCCACGATTAATTTCTAGTATTATTAATTTGAAGAAAAGTTTGGTTATGGAAATAACGTCCTTTCAGAACCTTGAGCAGTTTTAAGCCTGATTAAACATTCAAAAATCCCTAAATCTGATCTCCTAAACTTCTAGGAAGACATAAGGTAGGCCCAGGCAACCCAGTCAATATATTTGTGAGATACCTCACCCGACCACCAAAATCGTGCAAGAATCTAATCAAGTTGCTTACACACAGAAACATGAAAAGTATAGACTGACATATAATGAATAAGAAGGGAAAAAAGCACCGTCCGAATAACGTAGCTAGCCAGTGGGCACACCTATCTTGAACACGAAGAATAATGCCCTGGAAAATCTCCTGTTTGTACACGTTACAAAAACAACCTAAGTGTTTTCCTAGCTTTTACTTAACTTCAGAATAAAAACCTTGTTTAGTCTAAACTCTGATGTCCGTTGTTGCATTGGGGCTAATCAAAAGGCTAGACTTAGCCCGATAGATGCTGTGAGCAGATATATTACAGTAAGACCTCAAGATTTCTCGAAAATAATACTTTGATAGTCCTCCTTTCTGAAATCGTGGAAACAAATATACATACATCATCAGCATACATTAAATGAGAGATCAAATAGGAGTGTCTCTAAGCTTTTAACTTAGTAATTTTGCCTTCTTTTTGGGCTTCAACTAAGGCAGCAAAGAAAACCTCAGAAAAAAGGATGAACAAAAAAAGGCGATAATTAGATCTCCTTCTTTAATGCTATTGTAGAAAAAAGGGGTGTGGGAGCCCCATTGACCAAAATCCATTTTTTCCCTAGCTCACTCCATCTCATCTCTAAGCATGTGTATATGTAATATTTGATAATTTGAGAGCTGTTTAAAGTAATCATCTGCGCTTTGAAAAATAAACGAGCGATAATGTTGAGCAATGCTCGGGTGCTACTAGAATATGGAAGCTTAAAAACAATTTTGGGGTCAAAATGTAATTTTAAGAATTTTTGGGATCATTTTTAATTTTGGAAAGGTTTGGGGGCCAATTTGCAATTTTGAAGAGTATGCATTATGTGTCAAGATTTTAGAAATTAGGTCATATATAATTGTCACCTCCTACTTGTGCATTTGGTGACTAATTTAAATTTTATTCTAAATTAATAGGTAGGTGAATGAAATTATAGAAAGCAAAAGAAAATAAAACAAAATTTAGGAAGAAAAGAAAGAAACAGAACAAGAACAAAGACAATGAACAGATAAAGAAACAGAAAAAAAGAGAGGGGAAGAACGGTTTTGGTTAGGGGGGAAAACACATATACACACACACACGTAGAGAGAGAGAGAGAGAGAGAGAGAGAGAGAATCTACAAGGTATTTCTTACCTTCAATCAGTGTTTTTCAGTGAGTGTTCGTAGGTGTGCATTGTCTGTGCGTGAAGGTAAAGATCGTGTGTGTTTACTATGTCTGTGCGAGTGTGTTATATGTCTACATGAATTTGTGTGGATATGATTGTGTATCAAGTGCTGTAAGGTAGGTTAGTATGTGTTTAGTGTGTGAATGTGAATTTTCGAAGGCTGTGTGTGTTTTTGGTGTGACAGTATGTGTGTGTGTATGTGTTCGATTGGTTACAGTGCGTATGTGTTCAGGTATGTGTGAGTTGTGTGTATATAAAGTGTGTTAGTGTGTGTTTTAGGTGTAATTAGGTTTATGTAGATGTTTTGGGGTGTGGTTATGTGTATGGAAGTGTGTGTATGCATGAGATCCTACGGCTGGTCTGTCTTGCCCCAAGTGTATGCTTAGTTGTTGTTGTGTGTAAATGTGTCTCGGCTGAGGGAAGAAGATGAAGACTACGTCTGGATTAGGTGTAATAGTGTGTGTGTGTGTGTTTGATTTGAATAGTGATTGTTTTTATCACTAAAAGGGGTGGGGTTAGGTTAGGCAGATTTATACGAATTTTTATAAATAGTTCGAATCAAAATCTGACAAAGTTCAAAACAACGACCATTGTTTTTGGGAGACGTATGCTGTGAAAAAATTTGTGAATTTTCGATGTTTGCGAAGGATGCTAAATTAGGGTATCAATTAAAATGAATTTGAATTATTTGATGTAACAAACCAAGCCATTTTCTTCTAAAAATTTTAAGAAAACCTTATATTACTGAGATGTTCCATTTTCTAAAATTTCGTACCATTCTGAAGTCGATAGCTATTTTTAGCGAAATCACCTTTTTAGCGCTCGGTCCGGACACCAGTCCGAAATTTTTGGGTGAAAATTTTCTGAGACACTTTTTAGCCCAAATATGACTTCAGAATACTTAAAAAATAGTGTTTTAATGTTTTTCTGAGATTTTTCCGGTGGCGGAAACCACTAGGGAATATTTTGGTAACTTGCCACCCAGAGAGGGTATTATGATAATTTTACATGTAAAAGGTACTTTTAGTTAATATCACATACGGTAGAGATATTCTAGTGATTTTACTTACGAGAATGACGTTTTGGTAATTTAAGTACGAGAGGGGTGCTTTTGATAATTTTACACATAAGGGGCATTTTGGTAATTTTACCTACCCGGTGACGGGGTTCATTCTGGAAGTGTGCGTGAGTCAGTATTGAGTTTATAATACCGTAGTGTAGACTGTATTCTGATCATTTGATTGTTCCGTTTAAGTTAAAGTAAAAAACTTTTCGATTAGGATAATTTAGCTTCGGATCTATCCAGGTAAGAGTTTCTATCTGAACTCTAGGTAAGAACTTCTGTCTGAACCCTAATTTCGATAACATGGGTTCGTAAGTATCCTTTCGATTCGTTCATGGCTATTGTCAAACACTGAAATATGAATTGATATCAACATGTTATTGCTAAGCAAACCATAACGTTGAACCTAAATCAGTTATTTGAAAATCTTATCGATGCTCACCTTTTGTCGCATGCTTAGCAAATTCGATAACTTTTTTCATTCTTTCTTTTGAATTATTGTGCCTAAATTCAATAACTGTTTGTTATTATATTGGTTTGTGGTTATGCTGGAATTCTGAGTGATGAATTAATATCAGCATGCTTAATTGTCACTGAAACCTTAATTGATTTTGATTATTTGAATTTTGGTTGATGGTCATTTTTATTGCATGTCAAGCATTGAATTTCTTGTTGATTCTATGATTGTCATTTTCTGTGTTGACATGGGAATCTGTTCTGTGGGGAGGCGTTATAAGGGGTTTAAACCTTCGTAATTATGCAGGGCTAGTACCTTAATGAGAAGGTCTAGTTATCGTACATTATACATGTATACACTTTCGGTGTATTGCCAAAATGGCATTGCCTCTACCCAGGATAAATGGCATTGCCTTTACCCAGGATCAATTTTGAATTTGTTTATATTGTAACCCGCAATGGTTGTTTTGAGAATGATGTTCAAAACTGTTTGTAATTATCTGAAACCCTTCCCCTATTACCCTTTGAAATATCTGTATCCATTTTGAAACCCTTTGAAAAATCATCATTGCATTTAAAAATGATGTCTTTGAAATGATATTTTCAAATGACGGTCTTGGTTTCTGTTTATGATTGCTTATGATCATTTTGAAAAATTATCAAACTGTTTATGATTGTTTGAAATACTTGGAAAATTATCATTGTATATATTCATGAATCATTTGTAATTCCTTCGTTTGTCCTTGAAATACCTTACTGAGCTCTTAAAAGCTCACTCTTCGTTTGGTTCACTTCTGCAGGTAATGATTATCTGTAAATTGCTCGGGAATGGGTTTAGAGTCTATGTGAGGTTTCGAAGAGCCCACTGTTATTGTGTAGTAAGACCCTACGTAGGACAGTACTGTTAACTCGTTCTATAAGAACTCGAGTTTGTAATGAACCTAAGTTTTAATACATTGAGTTAAGCAGTTTGTGTAATCATGTCTTTTGAAGAATTTGAGTTGATGTCTAGTTAGATGCTCTGAAGTATGTTTCAATAAAGAGGATTTGATGTGATTTGATGTGACGTGGTAGGTTAATGCTCCGGGAGTTCAGGGCAATGGAGCTTCTGATTTTCGGGTCGTTACAGCTAGTATCAGGGCAATACGGTTATGTGGTACTTAGATTATAGGTATGTGATTCTATAGACAAGTAACCACAGAGTATAGGTAACACGATTCTATAGAATCGTCATTCGGTTAATGAGGGTGGGGTAGGACGATGGTAGAGTTAATAAGTCTACCTTTAACTTGTAATTGTATTCTCTTTTTGACTTGTGTTATATAAATATAACATTGATGACTGTTAATTGTATCAGTACGGCTCGCACTCGTAGCACTGGCACTAGAGATAGTACAGAGGACCAGGAAGTCCCTGATAGAGAGGTACCTTGACCTAGTAAGAAGGAACAGCAGAATCCAGAACCAATGGCTGCACTGTTAAGACATAAAATCTGGCTAACCAGCAGCAAAGAGTACATAATCCGTTTCAAACGCTAATACAACCCCAAGAGGAGAGTGCCTTAGGTGAATCTAAAAACGAAAATTCGACTAGCATTAGGGGGGCCATTGGACCCTATAGAGGTAGAAAACTGGATTAACGAAATGGAGATTTTTTTTTTGAGCATTCACTGCAGTAACAACCAAAAGTTTAGATTTGCAATCTACAAACTGAGGGGTAAGGTTGGTCAATGGTGAAAATTGGTAGAAAAGAGTCTGACTCTTCAGCAATTAAGTGATATGACTTCGGAACAATTTAGGGAATTATTTTTGAACTGGTATTTTTCGATGAGTTATCGTGAACAGATGTTAAGGGAGTTTATTAATGTGAGGCAAGTAGATTAAGAGTTGGTAAACAAGTTTGGGATGAGGTTTTCTCGTCTCGCTAGATTTGCAGTAAGGATGCTACTGCGGAGGCAGATACATACCGGAAGTTTGAGTGGGGGCTTAGGCTTGGACTGAGAGATGGAGTGATCTCAGCTCGATTGACGAGCAATATAAAATGTCTTTGCTTGGCACGTGCTTTGGAGCAGCCCAAGTCTGACAATAGAAGAAGGTATGAACAAGCACAGGGTGGACAGAAGAGAGATACGCAAGAGTTTTCCCAAGGCAAATTTGTAGGAGCTGATAGACGTCAGCAATTCTTACAGTTGGCAAAGCAGGACGCCTAAGGCTCCAGGATGGGGTAGAACCAGGAATTCAAACATGTATCAGCTTAGGGATTTAAACCTGAGCAAAGTATGGGATTCAGAAGAGCGCAATGTGTAGGCACTCGACTAGCTCAGAGTACTATTGGTCAGGGTGGCAGGTCAGGTTTTCTGGCCACCTCATGTGTCATTTGTGAGAGAATTCATGGTGGTAAGTCATGCTATAGATTTGCCGGATGATGTTTTAGGTATGGCAGTGTAGAGCATCAGGTTCGAGACTGTCGATTTGTTAGAAATAAGGAAAAATTTAGGTTTTGAGGGGTTTTAGAATTAAAACTTAGTAAAGGGTAAGTTTCTTTTGAAAAGTTGTGAAAAAGTGGGATGACTTTTCAAAATTTCTGAACAAGGGGTAGACTTAGAAAAAAATGGGTTTTTTTTAAAATCAATTAATTTGGTCTTCCCAAATTACCCCTCCCCCAAAAATTGTTGACCCCTGTTTTGAAACACGTAGTTTTCTGCAAGAATGTAAGTGCGGTTATCCGAAAATGCTAGTCAGTTTGTGCATATTTTCGAAACATGTCGCTTTCTGCAAGAATATAAGTGCGGTTATCTGAAGATGCTAGTCAGTTTGTGCAGATTTTCAAGTTATTTCTTCAGTTTCAACTGACACAATACTAGATTTGCCTCCAATTTCATAGGAATGCTGATATCTTAAAAGCTTACTAGGTATATGTTACAGTATGCCCATTCCACAAGATGTCGAATATCTTTGCAAACAGGTCAATAAGGTATCTATAAGAAGCTAGTGGCCAGACGACACTTCGCATAATTGATTTTGATATTCTGTTTGGCTTTCAGTGGCCCTGCTTAATGCAGGCCATCTCCCTGAGACCAGGTGGGCCACAAAGCTTCGGATTACAGGAATCGACATGCCTCAACCAGGTTTCCGGCTAGTTAAGAGGATTGAGGAAACGGAGCTTCATCTAGCAAACTATTGCGATGGGGCTTCATCTAGCAAACTATTGCGCAAGATTTAATGTGCCATTTACATTCAATGTCATAGAAAAAAAGGGATACCATCCAGCTTGAGCATCTCAAGATTGATGGAGACGAATTAATTGTTATTAATAGCCTGTATAGATTAACGGATGTGCCTGATGAAACAGTGCTGGTGAATAGTCCAAGGACGACGTGCTGAAGTTAATCAGGAGTATCAATTCTGATATGTTCATCCAGGGAATTCTTAACGGGACTTATAACGCCCCTTTCTTCATGACACAATTTCGAGAGGCGCTCTTCCACTTCTCTACACTTTTTGATATGTTTGAGGCTACTACACCACTTGAAGATCACGAGAGAATGATGTTTGAACATGAGGTTTTTGCTAGGGATGCTAGAAAAGTGACAGTCAATGAAGGTACCACAAGGATTGAAAGGCCAGAGACATATAAGCAATGGCAAGTCCGGAATCTTGGGGCGGGGTTCAGACAGCTCACGCTAAACCCAGGCATTGTGAAAGTAGTTCATGCCAGTCCGGAATCTTAGGGCGGGGTTCACCTTTTCTATTCTTATGAAATTGGAGAAAAATTTAGTATTACATCAGTTGAAAAAGAATAAACGACTTGAAAATCTACACAAACTGACTAGCATTTTTGCATATATGCACTTGTATTCTTGTAGAAAATGACTTGTTTCATAACAGGGGTCAACGATTTTTGGGGGAGGGGTAGTTTGGGAAGACCAAATTAATTGATTTAAAAAACCCAATTTTTTTTTCTAAGTCCACCCTTTATTCAGAAATTTTGAAAAGTCACCCCACTTTTTCATAACTTTTCAAAAGAAACCCACCCTTCACTAAGTTTCAATCTCAAAACCCCTCAAAACCTAATTTTTCCTAGAAATAATCAGTTAACTTTCCGTCTCGCACCTACAGCTAGTGCATCAACCAACAGTCTTCCTCGGCAGGACATAGGACAAGGTTAGTAGGGGCAGAGGCCTAGAACATCAGCTAGATTTTATTCTATGTCTGCTCAGGATGTTGCCACATCTGATGACGCGGTGTCAAGTACACTACAGGTTAACCCATTAGATGCTCGTATAATGTTTGATTTTGGAACGTCATATTCCTTTGTATCCCTTACTTTTGCGTAGCAATTGAGGGTGAAAACCCATCCTTTAAGACTGTTCTTGTGATAAGCGCTCTGTTGGGAGAGTCTTTGACTATTTCTGTGGTTCTCCGTGATTGTACTGTCCATGTTGGGGATATGGATCTTCCTGTGGATCTCATCCCGTTTGCTGTTCGAGACTTTGATATCATACTAGGCGGGGATTGGTTATCCTCTAATCAAGCATCCGTGGATTGTCATGGGAAATCTTCGTAGTGTTTGAGAGCTCGTAAGGTATGAGTAGTAGTTAAGTTAGTGATTTGATTTATGAGTGAGAATGGTACTTTCGGAAAGTGATTGGTATTAAGTCTGAAAGTTTGGTTTTAGAGTACGATAAGAAGTGTGGGATCCTACTTTGTCATCTTGTTCGTTCCTTTTTGAAACCAATAAAACAACCTTAGAGGGAGGTGAAAAGGGTTTTAAAAATTCATGGAGAATTTAAACTAAGCACAATCACAAATCTCAATCAAACCAAGTAACAGTTCAAAGAAGATGCTAACTAAACAATCTCAAACAATTAAAGAGCAATAAGTAAAGATATTGAGTTAGAGATACTTGACAAGGAGATTTTCATGGTTCAGCTTGAACTGCCCTCTAGCGTGCATCCACCTCTTCAAGGAAGTTACTTGCAAGAGCACTAGAATCCACTAGTAATAATCTTCTTTCGGGTCAAGATCAAAACCCTTACAACACTTAGTGATATCCCCACACCAAGCACAAGCCTTGAATCCACAAAGCTCATCCAAGACTTGCAAACCCAAGCCTTGATCACAATCCTTTTACAAAGATCAATTGTGTGCAAAGAAATCCTCTTGAAAGGAAATGAGTACAAATGAAGCTCTAGTACAATAGAAAGATGAGAGAATTGATGACTTGAAGAATGCTCACTCTCAATCAAAGAATTGCTCACAAAGATGGTCTCTTTAATGATGTAAAATCATGAAGATGAAGAGAGAAAAGTTTAATATATGAGTCTTGATGTTTCTTTAATGAATGGAGGCTTAGAATATGGTTTCCATGGTGTATGATGAAGCCCTAAATCATTTATATAGAGAAGATATGAAATATAGCCGTTATAGGCAAAAAGTGAGCAAAACTGCTATTGCAGTCGAATGTATTCCCAACGAAGTCGACTGGGTTCCCTCGAAAATAGCCATTGGACTTTTGTCCTCGAAAATAGCCGTTGGAGCTGAATTTTGACCAATGCAGTCAACTGGATTCCAATGCATTCGATTGTATTACCTTACTGCCTATCGGCTGCCTTACAGAACCCCTTTCTTATTTTGGACATAACTTTCTCCAGAAAAATCGAATTGAGGTGCCGTTTTTTGCGTTGGAAAGCTAATGAAAGGTTTTATCAAAATATGAAAAACTTTAGCACCAAAACTATTTTTGAGAAAATCTGAGTGAGCTCCAAAGTTCACTCATTCTCAAGAACCACACTTGTGTGAATGGTTATGAACTCATATGCAATGCACAAGGTGTCCTAAGGTCTTTTTAGGTCATACTTATCAAACCAAGACTAGTTACATAATAGTAAAGATCAATCATAATCAATAGTAACTTAGCCTTTGCATTCTTTCTTGCTCTTTGACATTGAACTTGATGAAGCTTCCATAGCATGTCCACTATAACTTTAAGCTTCTTTGGCTTTAATCTATCTATCCAACTTCTCAAATGTGTCTTCATGAGTGTGCATGTATATACCTACTAAGAATATACTCAAAGTACACATTAGAACATAATCAATGTGTAGTTATCATCAAAACAAGATGTAAGCCTAAGTTATCCAACCATAGGGCTAAAAGTCTTCCCCTTTTTGATGATGACAAACATTGATTATATATAAGGTAAGATGTATCATATGGTAGTCAATTAAGCACAACAATCTCACTTAGAACATTCAATCATCTCATGTAGCAATGAAGCTCATAGCTAGCTTCCCTAACTAAAATAATATATGCTTTTCCTCTAGTGTTGTCTCAAACACACAATCACATAGCATTTAGAATCAAGATTATTTTTCTCCCTTTGCCATCAACAAAAAAACAAGGGTATGTGTGTGTGAAGAAATAGTTATAAGCAAGATAATAGCGTGAAGTGCATATATCTCATGAACTCATACGGATGACATCAAGAGTCCCTTCATGATCCAAAGAAAGACATGAAATGTAGCTTAATGATCTCTTCAACTTCATGTATATTTCAAGAGTAACAAGATTGTATATGATTCAAGCATGTAAGCTTCCCCTATCAAGTTACCATATGCATACTCCATCCTAATATATGCTCTCCCTCAATCATTGCATGCCAACAATATCCAACAAATACAACTAAATGTCTATACCGAATCATGCTTTCTTTTTAGCATTACCAAAAAGGTGTGTGTGTAGGAATGGCAGCGTGAAGCATTAAGACGACATAATCTTAATATAGAATTTTCACAATGTGAATAATGGTCATTAACAGTCAAAGTTTCCAATATAAGTGCAAGAGGATCATTCATCGTCATCTAAATCATATAGGTATCCAAGATTATAACATAGAGAAGTAAACAATCAAGGACTCACAATTTAGACCATAGTTCGAATGAATTCTCAATAAGCAAGTTATTTTATAGACTTGATAATTTAAGCATACTTGATAACATATAAGTTTAGCACACAGCACCATGTTGAGAAGATCATTAAGTTTTACCCTCTTGGTGAATTACTAAGGAATTGAGCTCATGAGTGATCATTCTTAAAGTCCGTTTTCTTTTACAAGCTTTGAGACTCTCCTCATTTGAAGTAGTATGTCCAATCTTGGAATGTTTACTCCCCCTTAAGATTTAGCGTGTTGCTCATTTTTCTCAAAATTTTCTTGGAGCCTTTTCCTTGTTGCTATTTGTCTTTGCTTTAAACAACCTACAATCACAATTTAGGTCTAACTTTTGGTACCCACATTTTCTTGGGTCCATAAGTGTTAGTCTTAGCAAAATTAAGAAACTCTTTAACAACCCATATTTTCTTTCTACCTCTAACATAAACAATTCTACAAGGATAATAATTAGTCGTATGCCCTTTACCGCAATGTGTAAGTGATGTGCAATAGTTCTTTGGTTGTTTTGTATGAATATTCAACCTAGCTTGTTGAAAAAATTTAGGAGGCAAGGCCAAGGGATCCAATCCAAGACCACCTTTGTTTATGCCAATTCTTTGGCATCCAAGCATGACATCCAAATTATTTTGACCATCAACAAAATTTTCAAGACAAATGTTCAAATCACAAATCTTAAGTTTTAAATCTTCATTTTGTTTTTCTAAAGCCAAAGTTTTGCAAGACATTTGTTTTGAGCTATGAGTGTTAACAATTAATTTAACCAAGTCATTATTCACGTGTTCCACATATAAATGGTTGGAAATTCATTCATTCTTGGCATGCAACTAATTATTTTGCATTTTCAACTTCTCTATTTGCTTATTAGCCTCAAGAAATTTTTTAGACAAAATAATGTTTCTCTTAAACATTTTCTTGGATTCTTCATATAGGCTATCATAAGCATATTCAAAGCTTCACTATCACTATCACTACCGGAAGAAGAGCTTACCTCATCATTTGCCATGAAGCATAGATTTGTATCTCTATCATTGAAACGGCCACCTTCACTCTACTTGAGTCATTATCACTAAAAATGATGGCTTCGATTAATGTCTTTATGGAGTGCTTCTTTCTTGTCTAATTCTTCTTCTTATTCTCCCTTGAGGTACTCTCCATACTCGACCCGTTCTTTGTCTTATGCGAGTTTCTATCTTTCTTCATTTTGAGATACTCATTAAATTCCTTTGCAAGTATGTCTATCTCTTTGTTATTCAAGACTTCTTCCTCTTCACTTGAAGATTGATCCATCACTGATGAAGCTTCAAGAGCAATGCCCTTCTTCTTCTTCTTTGGACCTTTTTGCTCGGATGATTCGAGTTGTATTTCATAAGTCATCAAGGAGCAAATTAATTCATCCAACGGAAAGGTATTGAGATCCTTTTATTCTTGAAGTGCGGTGATTTTTGCATCCCATTCTCTAGGTAATGACCTAATCACCTTTCTCACAAGATCACCATTAGAGAAATCTTTTCCTAATGGTTTCAAAGTATTAACAATTTTAGTGAAACAAAAATTCATTTCCATAATAGATTCATCGAAAAACGTTTGAGACAATTCATATTCTTTATGCCAAAAATTCATCTTTGAATCGCTTAGAAGAGAAGTTCTTTCATGAGTGACTTGAAGTGTATCCTACATACTCTTAGCCAAATTATACATAATAACTCGATTGAGTTCATTTGTTTTTAGAGCACAAACAAGACAATTCTTAGCTCTAGAATTCATGCAAAACATATTTCTATCATAGTCATTAAATTCGGATTTCTCATTTGACACAGGCTTATTCCTAATCCACATGGTTGGAACATAAGGGCCATCTTCAATGATTCCCCACATTTCATAATCTAAAGATTTTTTCATAATCTAAAGATTCTAAAAATACTCTCATCTTAATTTTTCATATGCTATATGAAGACCCATAAAAAAGTGGAGGTCTAGTAATAGAACTCCCCTCAAGACTAGAAAACCCTATGATCTTTTAACTCTCTAGGTGTTAACTAAAAAATCAAGAGCCGTGTCTCTGATACCACTTGAAACCAATAAAACAACCCTAGAGGGGGGTGAATAGGATTTTGAAAATTAATGGGGAATTTAAACTAAGCACAATCACAAATCTCAATCAAACCAAGTAATACTTCAAAGAAAATGCTAACTAAACAATCTCAAACAATTAAAGAGCAATAAGTAAAGAGATTGAGTTAGAGATACTTGACAAGGAGATTTAAATGGTTCAGCTTGAACTGCCCTCTAGCATACATCCACCTCTTCAAGAAAGTCCCTTGCAAGAGCACTAGAATCCACTAGCAACAATCCTCTTCTGGGTCAAGATCAAAACCCTTACAACACTTAGTGATATCCCCAATTAGTGATATCCCCACACCAAGCACAAGCCTTGAATTCACAAAACTCATCCAAGACTTGACAAACCCAAGCCTTGATCACATTGCTTTTACAAAGATCAATTATGTACAAAGAAATCCTTTTGAAAGGAAATGAGTACAAATGAAGCTCTAGTATAATAGAAAGATGAGAGAATTAATGACTTGAAGAATGCTCATTCTCAATTAAAGTATTGCTCACAAAGATGCTCTCTTTAATGATGTAAAATTATGAAGATGAAGAAGAAAAATTTAATATATGAGCCTTGATGTTTCTCTAATCATTACAAGAAAAGATTTTTTGCGACGGACTTTTAGCGACGGAAGGAATTCCGCTGCTAAAAGATCTTTAAGCGACGAACTGACCCGTCTTTGAAAGTCCGTCTTTAAAGACTATTACTAACGAAAAAAACCGTCGCTAAAAGTATTTGCCGATGACTTTTGCAGGCAAACTTTTAACGACGGAAATACTGTCGCTTAAAGATCTTTTAGCGTTGGAATTCATTAATTATCCGAAACAACATGGATATGATGCATATTGAGAAGAATGTTTTTGATAATGTGTTCAATACAGTGATGAATGTCAAGGAAAAATCGAAAGATCACCTTAAAGTGAGAAGGGATCTACAACAATTTAGTGTACGCCATGAATTGCATCCTCGGACAGTCAACGGGAGGACGATACTTCTGAAATCACCTTATTGTCTAGACAAGAAACAAGTGGAGAAGGTCTGTCAGTGGGTTAAGAATTTGAAGCTTCCGGATGGGTTTGCGTCCAACATATCTCGTTGCTGCAATTTATAGGGATGAAGAGTTACGACTGCCATGTATTCATGGAGAGATTCATTCCTATTACCTTATCGTTGTCATGGGTTTTATGCCAGACTTTGACTGAATTATCTCATTTCTTTCGAGATATATGTTCTTCTACAATCTAGGTGAGTAACATAGAGGTGTTTGAGAAGAACATTGTGATGACAATTTGCAAGCTAGAGAAAATATTCCCTCCTTCGTTCTTTAATTCAATGGAGCATTTGCCTATTCACTTGGCCTATGAAGCTAAGATGGGTGGACCTATGCAATATCGGTGGATGTATCCATTCGAGAGGTAATCCTTAAACTTGTTACAGTTGTTCGTTTACACTTAATGCAAAATCTGTTATCATTGATATTCCACCTAACTCGATTTGCTAAACTTCTAGGTTCATGTTCCATTTGAAGAAGAAAATTCGTAATGAAGCTTGTGTTGAGGGCTCAATTGCGGAGGCTTACGTAATGGAAGAGCTTGTAAACTTTTGTAGCCAATATTTTGGGCCTGATGTTGGTACAAGATTAAATCAACTAGGCCGAAATGACCCCGGATCCAACACAAATTTGGAAGTATACCGTTCGGACGAACCTATACTCGATGGCTAACGGATGAAGAGTACAGTGCTGCAACAATATATGCCCTTCTAAACTGTGATGAAGTTTCAGCATTCGTTGAGTAAGTTAATGTCTTAATTAAAAAAATTATTGTACATAATTGAAAATGTGTAATAAGCGAGTCAACTATATTGGTTTGCAGTGACTTCGATGCGGAATCTTTAATCACTGATCCCGCTGGACTTGAATCTCATCAGAAATCACAATTTGTACAGTAGTTCAGAAGATCTGTAAGTCTTTAACGAAATTATATTGTGTGTTATATATAGTTATGTGGCCAATTAGTATACTGATTTATCCTTAATTTTTACCGTCATCTACAATAAGTTTAGTCAATGGATAGACCAGTAACCTCCTGCTTGAAATTACTAGCTCAAGGCCCTAATAAACGAGCATCCTATCATGGAGGCTATATCATCAACGGGTTTAGGTTTACGCAAAAAATGATGACCGAACAAAACAAAACCAAAACAGTATAGTCTTGATCAACGGCGACTGTTATGACGAGAATTGCATGGACTTTTATGGAGAGCTAGATGAGATTATTGAGTTAGTATATTTGGGTTCCGAAAATTGCCTGGTAGTGTTCAAGTGTACATGGTTCGATGTCACATGCAGTAGAGGAATTCGTGTTAGCTCTCAAGGGATTGTAGATGTCAATGTCAAGTCAAGACTTGCATCGGCGAGCCGTTTATGTTTGCTAGTCAAGCTGCACAAGTCTTTTACGCGGAGGACGTAGCAAATCCCAAATCTCATTGGTATACAGTTATCAAGTCCAAGAAATTGCCCGTGGCCTATGACACAAAGGTAGACCCCTTTAAAGCCGACTAAGCACCTGTTTTGGTACCTGTTGAGGTGAACAACGAGGAGGACGATCTTCTTCTTCCAACAACACTTCATGTTGGAGAAGAAGTCATAGATGATGGTGCGAAAGACAAGGAAAGTGTTGAAAATCATGTGACAAAGTCTACTGATGAAGAGGATGAATTACAAGATGAAGAGGACGACGAGTCCCACGAAGAAGAGGATGACGAGTCGGCGATGATGATGATTCCTAAAATGAAAATGATCGACTTATACTGTTGTAACATCACGGTTGTAGTACTCGATGTCATATTGTGTTTTTATACTCGGTTCATATAGTGTTGTAATATTTTTTCTCCCTAATTATTGTTTTTAATGTGTTAATTTCTTTGCACTTTATCTATACAAAGTCAATTATGGATAGAATACGAGCTATTCGTGGTCGGGGTGGACGCCGAGCTGCCTCCCCTCCAGTGGGTCCCACCCCGTCATTGCCCCGCTGATGATGAGGCATAGAGTCCTCACATACAGCAGACGGGGCCCCAGCCCCAGCCGTTGCCCCAGCCCAACGCCGATTCCTCCCACACTCGCGTTGATTCTCCTTCTTCTGTGGGTTCTACCTCAGGTATATTTGATAACGGTGTTTAGTCAATTTTGCTAGCCTATTTTGAAATTATATTTGAATGTATTAATGTCGGTGTTTTGTAGGATCTCGACGAGGCCGTGGCCCGACATGCGGGGTACGCATCGACCCCCAGGGTAAACAGAGAGTTACTCTCACCCAGGTGCCAGTAAGTAATCATGCAGTATACACATTCTTTAATTCTAATAGTTATTACGATTCACTTATTTAATGTATTCATTTATTTCTTTGGTAGGATCCTGGAGAATCAGGCGAAGACGAAGATCAGCGTTCTCGTGAAAGGCCGATTCTTTGAGCCACAACTGTACTGGAAGGACTTAGATGCCGGGACGAGAGAGTCCCTATGGGAAGAGTGGCTGGTACAATTAACTATTTTTGTCTGCGATAACATTTGTTTGATTAGAATGCGGTATTTAAATTAATGTGTTTAATTAGATGCCTTGTAGGTGGGGTTCGAGTTTGAGTCGCCTGAGCAGCAAGCACTGGGGTGACAGGCTTTTTTTTTCCCTACATCGACAAGAATTACTGCCGATGACTGCATGACGCACTGGACTGGGCGAAGAAGATGCTGCCCGAGGGTATCCTGGTGCAGGAGGTGAAGAAATATCCCCCATATTGGATATCTCCTTCTGTATGGGGGCAGATGATTGATCGGTGGGATACTGATCCAGGCTGGGACGCCAAGAGTAGGAGTGGGGCCGAGAACACACGTGAGAAAGATCCCACACATAGGGGGGTCGGTGGCACACGACGTCATTCGACACAAGAATTCGGTTGAGCACCCGGACCTGTAAGAGGATGAGGTCATAGTTCTGACGTTTAGTTAGATGTACGTGAGGAAGAAGGATAAGGACGATGGGCACCGGGCGGGGGACTATTTTTCATATATTGCCCGGCAGATCGATGTAAGTTCCAGCCAATTTGTTTAATTTGTTAAATTTTTGTCTTTGTATTCAATGTTTGTTGCGTTAATGTTTTCAAATCTTTAAATCACTGTTTTGCAGGCCTCGTATGAACAGATTAGGAGGTTCGAGCAACAGTTCGGACAGCCATCAGCGTCCATAAGTACGAGTACGAGCACTAGGGATTAAAGCAATGGCTGGATACAACAGAGGTCGTTAATAGGCCGAAAGGCCGCATACGCGACCTGCCTAGCGCGACTGCACATGCCGTGATAGGAGCATCCCCACCTCCCGCTGCCCCTCCACACCGTTAGACGAGGACGAGATCCGCCGCATTGCTACGGAGGTGTTAAGGATGATCAGGACGCATGATCAGATACAAACATTATATATTTTTACTAAACGCTTGGAACTACGATTACTATCAAGATTAATGCGTTCGTGACTTCACATGCAGGGCACTGCTGCTGGACATGCCGAGTCGGATCCGGGTCAGGGTGCCCCCATGCATGAGAACGATCAGCAGGATCCAGATTCGGGACTCGGCAACCTCTGAGCCCCCTCTCATGCCCTCCTAGCTTGTACTTTCCTCCCACTCTCGTGCCCTCTTGGCTTGTACTCCCCTCCCCTACTCTATTGTATCAGGTTCCCGTGTTAAACCCTGAATTATATGTACATTTTATTTTTCATTATAGTACATATTTTTTAAAGTTATATAGTTGTTTTGTATTTGTTTTAGGGTTAAATAATTGCTGGTGGATCAGCAATTATTTAACCCTAATGTGCATTTGCTGGATTGTGCTGTTGAGAACTTGAATTTGTAATTACAGGTTTGGACATTAAAGAAATATAAAAAAATTTAAAAAAATTTGGCTTTTAGCTACGGATTTATTCCATCGCTAAAGAGTTTCCCTAAAGCTCCACTTTTAGCAATGGAAATTCTGTAGCTAAAAGTGAACCTTAAGCGACGAAATTACCGTCGCTTAAAATATTATTCAGTCACTAAGTATTTAATGTAATAAATTATTTAAAAAAAGAAAATAAATTACAATACGAAAAATACATTTAGCGACGGAAACTCCGTCGCTAATGTATAAAACAATCAGTCGCTAAAAGTTCAATATTAGGCGACGGATTTTAAAATTTCGTCGCAAAACTTTTAGTGACGGACTTTTATATGAGGGACTTGTAGCAATGTGATGTCCGTCGCTAAAAGTTTTTAGCAACAGATGTTGTGATTTTAGCGACGGATCTCCTCGTCGCTATAAGCCTTATTTCTTGTAGTGAATGAATGGAGGCTTAGAATACGGTTTTCATGGTGTATGATGAAGCCCCAAATCATTTATATAGAGAAGATATGAAATATAGCCGATATAGGAAAAAAGTGAGCAAAACTACTATTACAGTCGACTATATTCCCAATGCAGTTGACTAGGTTCCCTTGAAAATAGCCGTTGAAATTTTGTCCTAAAAAATAGCCGTTAAAGCTGAATTTTGACCATGCAGTCGATTGGATTCCAAAGCAATCGACTGTATTATCCTACTGCCTATCGGCTGCCTCACAGAATCCCTTTCTTATTTTGGACATAACTTTCTCTAGAAAAATCAGATTGAGGTGCCATTTTTTGCGTTAGAAAGCTAATGAAAGGATTTATTAAAATATGAAAACTTTAGCACAAAAAATTTTTTGAAAAAATTTGAGTAAACTCTAAATTTCACTAATTTTCAAGAACCACACTTGTGTAAATGGTTATGAACTCATATGCAATGCACAAGGTGCCCTAAGGTCTTTTTAGGTCATAGTCATGAATTCAAGCATCAAGCCAAGACTAGTTACATAATAGTAATGATCAATCATAATCGATAGTAACTTAGCCTTTACATTCTTTCTTGGTCTTTGACATTGGACTTGATGAAGCTTCCATAACATGTCCACTATAGGTTTAAACTTTTTTAGCTTTAATCTATCTATTCAACTTCTCAAATGTGTCTTCACGAGTGTGCATGTATAATATACCTACTAAGAATATACTCAAAGTACACATTAGAACATAATCAATGTGTAGTTATCATCAAAACAAGATGTAAGCCTAAGTTATCCAATCATAGGGCTAACACTTTTTATATTGAATTTAATACGATTTTATCGAATGCCAACTTGTCCTGAGATGTTGGAGACGATGTCACTCTTATTGAGTCATCTTATCCTTTTTTTTAAAGATATTTTTCTGCTCCTTTCCAATCTATTTGACTGAAAGTATCCGACTCACCGGCCACGCTACAAATCCTGTAAAGGACCACTAACTCCTAATGATTGTAATTGCTTTGAGTCATTGTGTTGACTTTGTTTCGTCATACCTACACCATTGTTTCAGCACTCTTCATTTTTGGAATGTCATGTATTTGCATTGTGAATCTCAAGAGCCAATAAGTATGATATCTTTAAAGATTTTTGCATTTTGGTCATCCAGTTATGATTACTGTTGTTATTTGATCCCTAAGGACTTGATTGAGATCATTGTTTGTTGTGATTAACGTTAGATATTTTATTATATAATCATTGCTGATTTCTTTATAATTGGTGTTTGTTTAATGTACTCCTAAATGGTAACATGTTATAATTGCTATTCATGCCTAATTAGATTATCAGAATTTTACTATGTTCTTTTCTCAAATAATTTTGAAATTGACAATAGGTTATATACCCGTATTTTTATCTAATATTAGGATTTGGATAGTTTCACATGCCCTAATATAAGATTATGTAGATTCCTAAGCCTCATATAATCTGTGATTGAGAGTAGACTCTGAGAACATGAATTAGATTTTGACAATTTGTTTGATGTTTTGGTACAAGATTGAGATTTTGGTTGAGCATGCAATAATAGACTGCATGTTACTTGCTTTTAGGACTGCAAGATTTTAAACGTTTAACTGAAAGAGATGATAGAAGGATAAGACTGTAGCTTTTTGGTAAATAACGAGATTGTGAATCCTAAGTGATGTGATAACTTAAAGCTCAAACTCCAGTGAAAGTGCAATACATGCATATGTAGAATTATATATGCCTTGTGTTAAGATAACACATCTCTCAGTAACGAACTCGGTAACAGTTTGACTCGCTGATTTAAGAAATCAAATTGCGCAACAAAAGCCTAATGGTTACAGTTTTCTGTCTCTTGTTATGAGTAAATGCTTATAACAATTGGTTATCCATATATGTCTTTGTAGAGCGCATGTCGTACTTGACCGTCGCCCAGTATTGTAGTATGGCTTGATCTTAAAGTTAAGCTTACTATTATTAAGTAGATTGTACAAATGATATAGTCTTTTATATAGTTACAGCATAATGCAGTGGAAGCATGTTGAATTAAAGTTTGATTTAATTCGCGTTATATGCATTGAGCTTAGAATCGTGTAAATTCATTTCAGTGAGTTTTGTACTAGCTCAGTCATCGCTCGTGAAGTACCCGAACGGTTAGAGCGCAAGTGATAACCTAACATGTTTCAACTTAGTATTACGATCTAGAATTAAAATAATTACACTCGGGTATCCGTGGGACATGAATTGGGGTGCGAAGGTTAAATGTAGCTCTGCTGCTATGTGGTGGTTATCGGAGTTACGCAACGGAAGCATAGTGCCTAGACATTATAAGTAAGAGGAATCCGAGATCAAATTTCACGGAAGAAATTTTTATAAGGTGGGGAGAATGTAATATCCGGTATGTTAGGAGCTTTTTAAAATAATCATCTGCGCTCTGAAAAATAAACAAGTGATAATGTTGTGCAATGCTCGGGTACTAGTAGAATACAAAAGCCTAAAACGATTTTGGGGTCAAAATATAATTTTAAAAACTTTGGGGCCAATTTGCAATTTTGAAAAGTATGCATTATGTGTCAAGATTTAAGAAAATAGGTCATATATAATTGCCACCTCCTACTAATCTGATTTTTATTTTAAATTAATGGGAAGTTAAATGAAATTAAAGAGAGCAAAAGTAAAGCAAAAAAATTTCGGGAAGAAAAAGAAAGAAACAGAGCAAGAACAAAGAAGAAGAACAGAGAAGGAAACAGAAAAAAAGATAGGGGAAGAACAGTTTCAGGTAGGGAAAAAACACACACACACACACACACACGCACGCAGAGGGTATTTTCTACCTTCAGTGTGTGTTTTTCAGTGGGTGTTTTAAATTTGTGTAGTGTGTATGTGTGAAGGTGAAGACCGTGTGTGTTTACTGTGTGCCCATGAGTGTGTAATATGTGTAAATGTATGAATTTTTGTAAATATAGGTGTGTATCAAGTGGTGTTAGATAGGTTAGTATGTCTTCAGTGTGTGTATGTGAATTGCCGAAGGGCTGTGTGCGTTGTTGGTGTGTGTGTGTGTGTGTGTGTGTGTGTGTGTGTGTGTTTGAGTATGTGTGAGTTGTATGTAATTGTGTGTATATAAAGTGTGTTAGTGTGTGTTTTAGGTGTAATTAGGTTTATGTAGATGTTTTAGGGTGTGGTTGTGTATGGCAGTGTGTATGAGTGAGTTGTGTGTGTAAATGTGTCTCGTCTGATGACCCCCGTTATTTTTATGAGATGTACGCTGTGAAAAGATTTGAGAATTTTCAGTATCTGTGAAGGATGCTAAATTAGAGTATCAATTAAAAGGAATTCTCAAATTATTTGACGTAACAAACTAAGCTATTTTTATCTAAAAATTTTAAGAAAACCCTATATTACTGAGATATCCCATTTTTCTAAAATTCCGTGCTATTTTGAAGTAGATAGCTATTTTTAGCACAACCGGCTTCTGAGCGCTTGGTTCGGACACCAGTTTGAGATTTTTGAACAAAAATTTTCTAAGACATTTTTAAGTCCAAAAATAACTTCAAGATACTCAAAATAGTGTTTTAATGTGTTTCTGAGATTTCTCTAGTTGCGGGAATCCCCAGGGAGTATTTTCGTAACTTGCCATCTAGAGAGGGTATTTTGCTAACTTTAATTATAAAAGGTTTTTTTTCGGTAAATTCACATAAGATAGAGATATTCTAGTTATTTTACTTATGGGAAAGACATTTTGGTAATTTAAGTACGAGAGGGGAGCTTTTAATAATTTTACACATAAGGGTCAATTTGGTAATTTTACCTACCCGGTGAGGGAGTTTATTCTGGAAGTATGCGTGAGTTGGTATTGAGCTTATAATAAGGTCGGCGAGATTGTATTCTGATTATTTGATTGTTCCGTTTAGGTTAAAGCAAAAGACTTTTCGATTAGGATAATTTAGCTTCGAATCCAAGTAAGGGTTTCTATCTGAACCCTGGGTAGGAAGTTCTGTCCAAACCCTAATTTCAACAACATGTGGTCGTAAGTATCCTTTCGATTCGTTTATGGCTATTGTCGAATACTAAGATATGTATTGATATCGACATGTTATTTTAAGCAAATTCTAACATTGAATCTGAATCAGTTATTTGGAGATCTTATCGATGCTCGACTTTTGTCGCATGCTGAGCAAATTCGATAACTGTTTGCATTCTTTCTTCCGAATTGTTGTGCCTAAATTCGATAACTGTTCGTATTTATTTTTGCTATTAGTTTGTCGTTATTCTGGAATTCCGAGTGGTGAATTAATATCAACACGCTTAATTGTCATTGAAACCTAAGAGTGTGTCTGGAACTATGGAATTGATGGGATTTCATTCAAATACTCAAATTTTATTGTTTGGAACATTAAAAAATGAAATTGGACTTGGATTTTATGAGATTTGACTGGATTTGTTTCCACAGTGTGAAATCCAATGAAAAATGGTTGAATTTTATGGAATTTGGGTTTCCTTAAATTAAAAGTAACTATTTTCTTATCTTACCCTTTTCAGGATCTTTCCAACAATGAACCTTCCATCATTTTTTTCATTGTCGCTACCGTCATACCACTTTTACTACCACCATCGGCACCGGTATTGCCACCACCACTGCCGCCGCCGCTGCCACCACTACTACCACCACAAGTACAACTACCGCCACCACAACCACTGCAGCTACCACTACTGCCAGCAGCACCACACCACTATCACTGCCACTGTTGTCGCCACTACTATCACCGTCGCCACTACTGCCGCCACCACTAGTGCCACGGGTGTAACTATTGGTGTCACTTGACCACCACCAGTTACACCTCGTTACACTTCAATACCACCACCACAATCATTACCATTACTTGAACACCCCACCACTTCCACCGTAGATGCCGCTACTCTGTGTGGTGCCGTCAAGACCACCACCATTAAGTGGCACTAGCACACTTGAAACTAGTTACCCTAATTCGTTTTTCATCTTAAGTCAAGGATATAATTGTCTAAAAATTTATTATCTTTTCATTTTCTTTGTTCTCCAAACACAAAATAGGAATTCTGTGATTTGAATTCCTTTTCATTCCAAACAAAACAAAGTGAATTGAATTCCAAATGCAATTCTGAATTTGAAATCCAAATCCTAAAAAAATTGATTCCAAACAGATCGTATTTGATTTCGATTATTTGAATTTCAGTTGACGCTCATTTTTATTGCATGTCAAGTATTGAATTTCTCGCTGATTCTATGATTGTCATTTTCTGTGCTAACTTGGGAATCTGCTCTGAAGGGAGGCGTTATAAGGGGTCTGAACATTTGTAATTATGCAGGACTAGTACCTTATTGAGAAGGTCTACTAGTTGTACATCATGCATGTGTCACTTTATGTGCATTGCCTCTGCCCAGAATCAATATCTTTGAATTCGTTTACATTGTAACTTACAATAGTTGTTTTGAAAATGATGAATGTCTTGATATATGAACAAAGGGGATTGAGTTGAAACTCTTCCCCATATTGTAATCAAACTGTTTGTGATTATCTAAACCCTTCCCCCTATTGCCTTTTTAAGTATATGTGTCCGTTTTGAAACCCTTTGAAAAATCATCATTGTATTTCAAAATGATTGCTTTAAAATGATATTCAAATGATGGTCTTGGTATCTATTTATGATTGCTTATGATCGTTTCGAAAAATTATCAAACTGTTTATGATTGTTTGAAATGTTTGAAAAATTATCATCGTATAAACTCGTGAATCGTTTGTAATTCCTTCGTTTGTCCTTAAACGACCTTACCAAGCTCTCAAAAGCCCATCCTTCATTTGATTCCTTTCTACAGGTAATGATCAGCTGTAAACTGCTTGAGAATGGGGTTTAGAGTCTGTGTAAGGTTCCAAAGAGCCCACCACTACAGTATAGTAAGACTCTGGTAGGTTGGTACTGTTAACTCATTCCATAAGAACTTGAGTTTGTAAGGAACCTAAGTTTTAATAGTTTATGTTTAAGCAATTTTTGTAATCATGTATTTTGAAGAATTTGAGTTGATGTCTAGTTAGATGCTTTGAAGTATGTGTCAGTCAACAGGGTTGATGTGATTTGATGTGACGTGGTAAGTTAACGCTCCGGGAGTTCGGGACGATAGAGCTCCGGCTTTCGGATCGTTACAGTATAATAGGCCGAGAGTCCACAAGATTTTTCCTTTTATCCAAACCTAAATGGTAGAAGGGAAAGGCCCTCAAAGACAAATACCAATATCCCTTGCAATAGGCCTAAAAACGAATTCAGCCCACTCAAAACCCAAAGCCTCTTAAACGCCATCTATTTGCCTATTGGCCTTATCTATACTATATGTATATATCTATACTACTTATAATGGGAAGTCCTTTTTTGGTGTCCTACCCTTTTGGTGTTACACTGAGAGTGAATAACGTGCTGACAAGTGTCCATTTTGAGGAGAAAAAGGTAAACTAATTATTTCCCACTCACCATATCTTCAGTTACCTAAAAACTCTCCCACTTCCTCAGATTACGTAACTGTAAGTTTCTGCATCTCCATCATCTCCACTGAGAAGCTCCAACCTGCAGAGAATTTTTTTTTCAAAGTTCTGCATTTCTTTTTCAATTAAGTGGTAAGCTGTATTCTTTTTCAATTAAGTGGTCAGCTGTATTATTATGTTCTGCATTTATTTTTCCATTCCGCCCTTCTCATTTCAGTTCTTTGCATTTCCTCTGAACAAATCAATCTGCAGACAACAGAGCCAACTGCCAAATTTCACTTCCATAGGCTCCAATTATCAAAGGTACTTATTTCTTCCCCATTCGTATTTCTCTTTGCCGGCCACTAATCGGCCGGCGTTGATGTTGGAAATGGTTGCTGGGAAGTTGGATTGCAGTGACCAATTCGTATTTCTATTTGCCGGCAACTAATCGGCCGGCGTTGTTCTTGGAAATGGTTGCTGGGAAGTTGGATTGCAGTGACCAATTCGTGGTCGATTGCCGCTGTGCTGCCTCCAATTTGTTGTCGATTGCCGGCCGGTGTGGTCGTCTGATGTCGGCGGTGTGGTGGTTGGGTGCAGGGAAAATGGGTGATGCGGTGCTGGGTCATGGACTCATGGTAGTTCGGTCGTCGTGGTGGCTGCGCGGTGGTATTAGATCGGCCGCGGCGGTGAGTTTGTTACATCGACCGGTGTGGTCGTCTGATGTCGGGGGTGTGGTGGTTGGGTGCAGGGAAAATGGGTGATGCGGTGCTGGGTCATGGACTCATGGTAGTTCGGTCGTTGTGGTGGCTGCGCAGTGGTGTTAGATCGGCCGCGGTGGTGAGTTTGTTACATCGCAATCAGCGGTCGGTTGCAGGGAACATGGGTGAGGCGGTGCTGGGTCTTGGAAGATCGGCCGTGGTGGTGGTTGTTCAAAGTTTACGGCGTTAATTTCTGTCGTGGTAGATCGGCATCGGTGGTGCTCGGTCGCCGGCGGTTCTCGGTCGTCGGCGTAGTTGGTCGCCGGTTACAGTGTGTTGCGCGACGGCCGAATGGTGGCTGTTCGGAGATTTTGGGATGGGTGGTAGGTTGATTGCGGTGCCGGCGATGGATGGGTGGTCGGTTGTTGTCGACGTTGTCGCCGGAGGTGCCAGATGGTGTCGCCGGAGGTGTTGACGGCGGTTGGCGGTGTGACAGCAGCCCAATGTGAACTGCATTTGTACAACATCCAGAGTTATTTGTACAACATGCAGAGTTTTTTGTACATTATTGTAATATTATTTGCACTTTAAATAACAAGATGATTGTAATATCATTTGCATCTTTAAATTATGTTTTTTTTTGTAGTACCTATTATTTGACTCATATATGATACAATTTCAATATTGTGGTTTAATTTGAATCTTCAATTTTTAATATTTAATTGTACTTTTTTTTTTACCCATGCAACTTCAACATTAATTAATTTTAGGTTTGATTCTATAATTTAAATACTTATACATGATATTCAATTTTAACCATACTAAAAGATATATTAGAAGTTAATTTTGTGGTTCTCAAGGTTATAGTTAACCTATACTTAACTTTATCCGTACTCATCTATACTTAATTTTATCCGTACTTAAAGTTGACGTAAAGCTAATTTAATGCAATTCTTTTTTTTATTCATACTAGAACTGATAATATTCAAATTCAAGTCGATCTAGGATATAATAACAAATGAAGTTAATATTCTTAATTTTTTAGTTCTCTAAGATAAAATAAAGTATCATTTAAGATAAAATTTATCGAAGAAAAGTCTTTATATGAAAACGAAAGTCTCTATAGAATAAAAAAATTAAGAAAATACCTTTTAGCAAAGAAAATAACAATTATGTTGCAAAACTTATAACATTTGAAGCTAAATCTCTAAAAATTTATATCAAAATTGAAAGCTAATTGTCTAAAAACAAAAACCCTTCTGAAAGTAAAACCAATTTTTTTAATTAACACCCTTAGCGACGATATAATTATTTTACAAGACGTAATGAAGAAGAAACATAGTCTAATTGGTTTTTTTCACCTAATCTTTACTGTTTCTTATTTCAAAATCTTTATGTTTAATATGTAACGTAGAATACACTTCCTAAAAGGGAAACGACTTTCTAATTATATATATATTTTTCTGTCCATGCAACTTCAGTATTAATTAATTTAAGGTTTTATTCTGTAATTTAAATTTAATTTTACTCACAAGTGATAGTAAATACTTACACATGATACTTAATTTTAACCATACTAAAAGTTATATTTGAAGTTAATATCGTGGTTCTCACAGTTATAATTTACCCATAAATTACCTTAAATAATAACTATTAGTTAGATAAAACCGAAAAACATACATCTAGCGTTGCAACCATGTTACTTTGCTGCACATTAAGGAAATATCAAAATTTTAAGCGTCACTGACATATTGCAATCTATAGATATGGAAATGGATCCTAGGCATGAATCAACTAATTCAGAGGACATAGAGAGACACCGCCAAAGAGAACGTAGACGGATTCGTAGACAATTGATATTCAGCCGACGAACTTACCCAAGAAGAATGTCTATTGTTGGAAACGAACGTCATCAACCACAATCAAGAAATGAACAAATGAGACAGAGAAGAGAAAGTATGAGTGCTGAGCAAAGAGAACTACACCTCGCAGCACGTCGAAACAACTATCAGCGACGCACATTGCAAAACTCGAGTGTTAATGCAAACGGAGAAAGTAGAGAAGCACTTTCCTTTGTGCAAAACGAAGCATCCACAATTGTCCAACACATGCCTCCACGTGCATCAAGTGTAGAACAACAAAGGGAGCGATGGAGAAATTATCAAGCTGAACGAAGACAGCAAATGTCGTCCGAACAACGAGACGCACATTTACAAAGATGTCGTGCAACTTATCTGTCACAAAGATCGACAACCGTTGAAGGTACGACTGGTGATTAATATTCTACTGATCTTTATTGCATTTACTATTACTAACAGCAATGCGATTGACATAGTTGATCAATTGGTAACTGCACAAATAACACATGATGTTCCTCGGAGTTTGCCTCAAACAGGTATGCATGATAAAAACACTATTTATTGTAATTATTCATTTGATATATAATCTGAATGCGTGCTTTAAACTTTTCGTGTCATAACTTATTTGCCCCTTTCCATAACAATAATCACAGAAAATTCCATAAGACGTAGCAGAGTGCATTCAGCTGTATCTTCTAGAGGAGGGGTTAGGGGATACCATAACTTAGCGAGAGATTATCATGAAAGTCACGGCCTACCTAGGTTCCAGATACCTTCGATGCGCACATGTCCTTATTGCGCTGCACGCCTATTCTATAATGAATCGTACGATTTATGTTGTTCAAATGGGAAGACTTCCCTTCCTCTGGTACCGTGCCCTCCAGAGATGGTTGCTATTTTTTCTGACTAAAGTGAAAGTGGGATGCTTTTCAAGCAACATATTCGAGCATACAATCATGTCTTTGCGTTTACATCAATGGGTGTACACATCGACGAGGCACTGGCCACGAGTAGAAATAGTGGCGTATATACATTTCGTGCACAAGGTGCAATTTATCATAAGATCGGTGGCCTACTCCCGGACTCAGATGCTAGACCACGTTATCTACAGATGTACAATACGATACTGAACATGAAAATGACAACAGATTGACAGAAAATGAAATTCTGCAACGCGAGATTTGTGACAAGTTAAAGCAAATCTTGGATGCCCATAATCCTTTTGTGCGTATGTTCAGACATCTGTCGCAAAGATCAGATATAAGAAATTGTAGGCTACTAATAAAAGAGCAACCATCAGAGCGTCGCCAATACAATCTCCCATCTGCATCAGAAGTTGCTGCTATATTAGTAGGTGGTGAAGAGGGAGGCAATTTAAATCCAAGAGACATTGTGGTTCAAACAATATCTGGAAACCTTATGAATGTTCCAGATGTTGCTGGATATTATGACCCTCTCCAATATCGACTGTTGCTACCATGCGGGAGCTATGGGTGGGATATTAATAGCAGAAACAATGATGGCTCAAGTGTCACGTGCCGCGACTCCTACGCTTTCATGCTACAGGTAAAGGACTCTTATTAACACATTAAAAATATTGATTGAATTCAAAACATTCCCTTAACCCAAGCCTACTTATAATTTCTTCTCTTAGATTCGTCAAGCTCATCCATCGCTTCTGCTTCGTGGTGGACGCTTACTTCAGCAATATGTTGTCGATAATTATGTGAAGATTGAGTCTCATAGGTTAAGATGGATACGTCAGCATCAGGAAGATATACGAGGAGAAATGTATCAAGGTTTACAAGATATGTTAGACATAGGTGAAAATGATGCAGGTATAGCTTTTACTTTCCTAAAAGTACTTGAATTGAAATTCTTAGAATAACATACTTTAATGCATTTACTTATGTCGTAATAGGACATGTTGGTCGACGTACGATATTGCCATCATCATTTACTGGAAGCCCCCGTGACATGTACCAACGCTATCAAGATGCAATGGCATTAGTACAATGGAAAACCAGACATTTTCCTCACCATGACTTGCAACCCATCATGGCCAGAAATTGCATCTGAGCTCTTACCAGGACAGAAACCACAAGATCGTCCTGATTTGCTTACTAGGGTATTCCGAGCAAGATATGAAGAGTTGAAGAAAGATATTATGGATAGAGGAACATTCTCCTGCGGCATGTACAGTGTCAGAGCTAATAAACACACCTTCAACACTCTTCTTAGTCAATTGGATCTTTGTTACATGTGGATAGGATGCAACACCTGAACCACAGTGGACAAGCCGAAGGTAATAGACTCTCTTCTAAAATCTAATCACCATATAACATCTTATAAAAATAAATGTCTGATTATATAAAACTAAACTTATAGGTAATAAAAAATAGGGTCATATGCCCTGAGTTGCCCATCACAGTTAGAATGTCTGGATTTGACTTGGGACGAGTGATATTACGAGAGTTAAGAACACAGAAGCAAGAGCGGTATGTTCACCATCTCTTATAGCATCAGCTATTTTACATATACCTTATTGCCTTTAATATTCTTTTCTACGTCTGCAGGAATAAGGTATTGCAAAAAATTGAGTGGGACTTAACAAAGGTGAATAATAAATGACATACTTTAACCTTCTACTTCCATACAATTCAAATAAACACTTTTAATAGTATCTTTATACAGGTTGGAATACAATATCGAAGACATGAGTGGGACGAAAATAAATGTTTTAGGTATGTAACTATATGAAATTAGTGTACAATTTGAGATTGATGGGTTAAAACTTTCGTGAAACAATTACAGACACTTGCTGCGGAAGGAAGACAACAAAGACGTAGGAGTGGTAATTACACTATTCTAAATGCCAGTGATTTTCATTGTCGAACATTTTTCTAATTCTAGCTGTTGATCATTATAAAATCAAACTCACTATCACATTATTTCTGAAGTTTTTCAATGAGTACTTGCGGAGAAAGAAGATGCACATTACTGAATATAAAATGATATGTCGTTCTTTGACCAGGTACAGAATGAATTTTTTTTTGCCACAATTAAAACTTATATATGTTACTAAGATTGTAACTTTGTGATGTGTATATTATATTTTGCAGGGCTATGGCTGAAATTTCAGGAAAACAATTATAACACGTAGCGGAGAAGAAATAAAGTCTAATTGTTTATTTATGCAAACTTTGATGTTATTTATTTGAAAGTGAGAGGTTTGAAATGTAAATTAAGATAATCTTCCTTCAGTTCTATGATTTTTTTTTTAATTTCAAGATTACATTGCTAAAACAGATATTTCACGACTGATACAATAAATGACTCGCACACGCATCGCGTGTGCACGCAGCTCGTTATATGTAAAGAGAACACAACTTTTGATGTAATACCCTTTTGGCGTTACACTAAGAGTGATTCTTGCGCTGACACGTGTCCATTTAGAGGATAAAAAAGTAAAATGTCATCACCCACTCTCCTTCTCCCAATAACTCACGTAACCACCAATTAGCAACTCTTTCTCCCCTTCTCTATTTCTCCATCTCCTCACAATTCTTCCTAAAATTTCAATTCTTCCAACGGTAAGCGTGTCTCAATCTTTTTTAAGAATTTTGTATTACTTTATTTAGATCATCTATCATCACAAGCCCTGGTTCTCTCTTTTTGGCTCCAAATATATCTTTTTTATTACCTATTTGGTTTCTCTGCTATTTTCCTTCTTTGAATCTTTAGTTAATATTCCAAGTTATTAACTAACCACTCACATATATCATCACTATGCAATGCTTCCCCTTCCAAAAGCTTTGGGTTGTTTCAACTGTTCGGATCTCTGTATAAACTCATCACTTTGTGATTTTTAGGGCTTCCTTGCTTTCTTCAATTTCGACGAATGAGGATTTGAGGAAATGTGGGTTATGGATATTTTTGCACACCAGGTGTGGGTTGAACTGTCGCAGTTTTGGGTTTGGGATTGCTAAGAGATGAGTTGATCTCTTTGTATATTACACAGGTTTGGGGTTGCTAAGAGATGAGTTTTACTTGGAATCTTATGGTTTCATTTTGCAGTTGAATTTGTTTGGGAGTTGCAAGAGTGCATTTTTGTTGGATTGTTATTGTCTTTAAGACAAATGGGCTGGAACAATATCCGGTGAATACCAATTATTTAAAGGTTGATATGTTTGGAAGTGGTTAGTGTGGTTTTTTACTCTACATTTGTTTCTGTATCTGTTTTTCTGACTTTTGTCAAATTTCGTATAAACAGTTTTTCTGTATCTGTTTTTCTGGCCACCTGAGTAGCCAGCGCAATCAAAGGACGACATGTGGCTACTGCACAAGCAGCGGATAGAGGCAGAAACCTACAGATGTCAGTTCCTCAAACCACCACGGAATCCTCAGGAGCTACGCCACCACGCACCTCTGACCTCGTCGCCGGTTGCAAATATTCAGGTAACAATCTGGTCAAGGTGCCGGGATCTGCGTCAACAGAGTAAAATTCGATAACCCCCGAAGGTGCTGAAAACGCCGACAAATAAGCGGTCTTCGAGGTGCGAAGAACTGAACTCTTCCAAACCATAGCGAATGATGCATCTTGGCTTATTTGGATGCGAGTGGCATGTTGGTCTAGATGGCAAGCATTATGCCTGTCATTTTAAATGATTGGTGAAAATATACTTGCGTGGTAGTTTTACAATACAAAGGTGACGAGCATATAAAGAGTAACCTGCCTAAAGCTGATGATGTTAAAAAGTGGTAGGGGGTTGAATTTGAAAACGATTTCTTTAAACCTTGTTATGAACATTGAACTAGTCCTGATTTTTTGGCTCCTCTCCCAGCAAAGTAGAGTGGTAAACAAGAAGAATTGCATTGTCTAACAGATGGCTAGACCTATGTTTTCAAGAAACAAACTTCAAAAGGAATTTTTGGGCAGATCTCTTATGTGCCGCATGCTATATCTTACATATTGTTTTGATTAGAACTTTTGTTAATATAACTCCTTATGAGCTTTGTAATGGTAAACTTCCAAGTTAAACTATGTCCGAGCCTTCGGATGTATCTGTTTTCTTTTAAGCAATCATATCAGATTGGGATAGTTTGATGCCGAGCCTACCGAAGAAGTCCTCCTCGGTTACTCATCTCGATCTAGAGCTTATCAGGTTTTCAGTAAAACTACTCCAGTTGTAGAAGAGTATATACAGGTTGCTTTTGATACCATCTCTCCATATGTCATTAAGCATATGAGGTGATCATCATGGAAGAAGGAAAATCATGTGCACGAAGAGGATGGAACCAAATAAATGAAAGTGGCGATGCTAGTACTGCACTGATAAATGTGGAGCCTGACTTCAAAAATAGTACATTGCAAGCAGAAAGTACCATACGATACTTATATAACTTTTGAGGACGCTACATATTGTATTTATGTACTATTTAGAACGCTATATATTGTAATTATGTAGCTTTCGAGAGGCTACTTTTGTATTTATATAGTCCAAAAACACTTTTTGAGAGCTAACCTTAAACCTCAGCATTTGACATGAATTGACCATTTTACCCCTCACTTTTCCATGATTGCAACGAAATGTAAACCTCGAGACTTTAGAGCTAATGTATAGACTAAAAAGTTTCAGCTGCAAGTTTTGAATAAACACAAGATTCAAAGTGCAATTAACCACAATATATTGGGTATCAATAAATCTTATTCTTCGTGCTCAAGGCAACTTATCTAGCTATCTTCGTCTCCCTCGTGTTAAGAGAAAAATGTTCAAACAGATTTTGTGAAACTCAAAGATCTCTACATAAGCCACTTGGAGTTTTCACAGAAAGTTAGAACAAGTGAGTAGAGATCTAGCTCAATTTCACTCCTTGTGTTAAATTTCTTTCGTTTTGTTGCTTATTGAATTAAACAGACTGATCCTCAGAACAGTTAACTGTTTATGTATCGTTTCTCTTTTCCACTTCTTCAAAATTTTATTTTTCTACTGATGGTTCCGTCGGACTTGATCATGTGTTCAGGCTTCAGTCGAATTATTCAGGAAGCTTTAAGGATACCATGTTTGGCCTTAAGGTTGCATTACATACACATATACAATGAGTGTACAACTTACACGCAAAAAGCCGCATTTACTTGGAGGAGCGAATAGATTGAGAATTCGAGGTGTTGGCACGACTTAGCCTCTTCTTCCTATATCTCCATGCAACTTGTATATGGGCTGCTGCAAGGCCCCGCCAGTAAGGAGATTCATACCTGCAAGGTAGCATAACATTACACCATTACGTCGGGGTTTAGGTTACAACAGCAGGATATGTGATTGAAATGACCACGAACGCCTACAAATGGAAGCCAGAAGACTGTCGTGCAATCCTTTTGAAGCCTTGATAACATTACAGCGATGCTGTACAGAAGGAAAGACTTGGTAGTTGAAATAAATGCATGAAGTGACACCTAAAACAGGGCAAGTATCTTCTTAAGAGGTTAAGCTCATCTATAACTGGACATGAGTCTTAACAGACGACTGCAATAGATGGACAAAAAAAAAAAATACCTCGCCAGAGTCAAGTCTTTTCTTAAATGTAGGGTGAGTTTGGATTTGGCATTAAAAGACCATGCTAAGGAACTTAAGGGTACCCCTTTGGCTGACCCATTTGGGCGGAGGCATGACCCTATAATAGGCTGTAGCTGTGGGTCGTTCAACAGAAAAGATAGTCGGCATGATTGTGGTCACAAACCAATAGCCAAATGTGTTTGGCTATGGTCATTTTGGATTTGACCTGACGACCAATGTGTTTGGGCAGGTAGGGCAATAAATTGATCAATATTAGACTTGAATGGCCAAGGAACTACTGCATGCCCCAAACTATGGTGACAAAACCTTTGCTATCAGTTTCTGCAGAGGAAGGGCAAAAATGACCGTACTGGACAAGAAGTTGCGGTAACATGATAGTTTTTCAAATTAAATCATCTAATTGGCCAATACCTTCTTCTTTTCTTAAGTGATTCGTTCAATATTGTATTGACGAATATTTTACTACATTGCATGTGCAAAAAGCTTACAAGATTTTTCTGTTTGACATGCTCTAAGAAGCACCGACAAGGTATGGTGTCCTAAACGGACGGACACCCTGACACCGGCCAACACGTGCCGGACGCCCCTAATCAGTGTCCGATTTTTTTTTTATTTTTTTTTAATTTCCGACACCGTGTCGGACACTTCATCAAGGAGTGCCGGACACTGCATGGAGAAATGTCGGATCGTTTGGGGCCAATATGAGATTTTTTGAACTAATTTCGGGGGTCAATCTATAATAAATAGAATATATGTCTCTTTTACAAAAAACTATTAAATATGCAATAATCTGTTGAGCCATTACCGTCAATCTCTCTCTCTCTCCTCACGGCTGCTGCCTGCCGACCACAACGAAGCCATCAAGGGCTGTCGCCGCTGTTGCCGGAAGTCTCGCCGACAGATCTCACGGCTACTGTCTCCAAAGATAACGAAGCCAGCTGATGCCACTGTTGCCAGAGGTCTCGCCACCGCCACAGGAGGTTCTCGCCGCTGTCACTGACCAACAGGTGCCCTTCTTCACTCTGTATTGTCGTCTCCTTTTTTTCTTTTGTACTGAAATTTTGTTCTCTCTGTATCGTCGTCTAACTCGTCTCTCGTTTCTTTCATATATGTTTCAGTGTTGTGGGCACAATTGTTTTGTTAAATATTTGATATTTGAGTTAGTTTTTTTGTCCTGTACATTGACTAAATAAATATTAACCAAATAAATGTTGCTTGTATATTTATATATTTATTGTTACTTAATTTCAGAAATGGATGAAGCTAGTAGTGCACTAAGTGCACCTGCAGCAACTAGTACGGATGACCCTTTGAAACCGTTGTAGAGATTCGTAGTAAGGACAGGAAAGACTGCACAAGGGGGAGGAAACTTGCCTTGGGAGTGCACTTTTTGCAAAGTGCAGAAGAAAGGATCGTATACAAGGGTGGCACATCTGCCAGCTGTAAACTGTGCTGGGATCAAACCCTGGTCAAAAGTGACAAAGAAGGACATATTGGAGTTCAAAAGGTTGGAGCAAGAAGCCGCAGAGAGGGTAAAAAATGCTCTAATTTTCAGGTACCTTACCCCCTACTAGTGGATTTGGTTCAAATATTGGTGTAAGTTCAATGTCCATGCAAGAGAATAAAAAAAGAAAGGGGACAAATATTGGTTGAGGAGCGTGAACAATTAGATCATGAAATTGCTAGGATGTTCTATACGGGGGTGTGCCATTCAACTTAGTGAGGAACCCACACTATCAAAACTCATATAGTTTTGCCGCTAACCATAAGCTTGGGGGTTATGTCCCACCAGGTTATGATAAGTTGAGGACCACTCTTTTGCAAAAGGAGAAAAAGAATGTTGAAAGGTTGTTAGCACCAATTCGAGCCATGTGGACTGAGAAGGGTATCAGTATTGTTAGTGATGGGTTGAGTGACTTGCAAAAGAGGCCACTCATTAATATCATGGCTGTCTCTGATGGTGCTCCTATGTTTTTTAGAGCAATAGATTGTTTGGGTGAATATAAGGACAAACATTTCATTGCCGGGTTGTTGAAGAAAGTGATAGTGGAGGTTGGGCATGAGAAGGTGGTCCAAGTTGTTACGGACAATTCTCCTGTTTGTAAGGCTGCTGGGCAACTTCTTGAGAAACAATTTCCGAGCATTGTTTGAACAAACTTAGCAATGAGGAACATATATGCAGCCAAGAATGCGGACAATAATGACATTACTTATATGGAATGTGATTGGATTACTGATGTTGTTGGGGATGTTTAGCAAGTTAAGGATTTCATCATAAACCACGCAATGAGATTGGCAATGTTTAATGAGTTTGTGAATTTGAAGTTGCTTTCCGTGGCCGAAACTCGATTTGCTTCTGCTATTGTGATGCTTAGGAGGATTAAGCTCATTAAGGATGGTCTTCAAGCCATGGTAATTAGTGATCGTTGGAATCTTTATCGAGATGATGATGTAACAAAGGCTAGGTTTGTTAAGGAGAAGGCGTTGAATGATGAATGGTGGGATTCCATTGATTACACACTTTCTTTCTCTACTCCTATGTATGGCATGCTTAGGATTTGTGATTCCGATAGGCCTTGTCTTCACCTAGTCTATGACATGTGGGATTTTATGATTGAAAAGGTTAAGCAGGCAATATATAGGCATGAAGTGAAAAGAAGCAACGAGGAGTCCACCTTCTTTGATGTGGTGCACAATATTCTTGTAGATCGTGGGAACAAGAATAATACTCCACTTCACTCCTTGGCACATTCTCTAAACCCAAGGTAATATCAACCTACATTAGTCTTGGCAAAATAAGACCCGGACCGGGCCAAAAAACCCGGGTACGGGTACCTATTTTGAAGACCCATTGAAATCAGACCCATACCCAAACGGCCGTAGTTTTTGAGTCGGCTCGGGTTGAATATAGTTTACCCGGCCTACCCGAATTTTCTTACTATATAAAGAAGTGCTAGGGTTTTATCTCACTCATTCTCCTCCCTCATCTTCTCTTGCGCCGCTCTTCCCTCCCTCCTTCTCAGAACTCCCTCTCTGTCTCTTTCTCACAACGGTCGGCGTCGCTACTATCTCACGACGGTCGACGTCGCTGTCCTTCACGACCACGCTTTCTCTCACACAATGGCACTTTCTCAGCCACCAGTCAGACCATCGACTCAACGGCGTCCCATCATCTTCGATCAGATCCATCGCTCCGCCGCCAGATCCGCTGATCCCATCGTTTCCGATTAGATCCGCCATCGCCCCGCCGCCACTGTCTCTGATCAGATCTATTTGTATTGTTTGTGTAGGTTTTTGTATGTATTTAAGTATTTTTATCGCTTCAGAAGTACGAATTAATTTGTAGGTAATTTTCTAGAATTTTTGTTAAGATATTGTGCTTGTTGAGTTCTAGTGTCCGGAGACTTGGAGTGATTGTGTTGAACTTGAGAATTTGAGATGATCAGTTCCCTATAGAAATTAAACTAGAAAGTGATTGAAGTATACCATAGTAGTATAAAAGGAGAGAAAAAATACTCTAAAAAATAGTAGTTCAGTTTAGTTAAGTGAATATCTGTTAATAATAGAAATAAAGAAACAATTAGTGATTTACCTGCGGGTACCCGACCCGCCCTGGTAGGGTCCGGGCACTAAAAAGCTCTACCCGAAAAAAACGGGTATAATTTTCCCGAACCGATTTTACCCGTACCCAGTCGGATTTTACCCGTACCCGACGGGTTTACCTGTTTGCCAGGTCTATCCTACGTTAACATTTGAGTTGTTTTTTTGGCTTTTACTAATGTAGCCCCTTACTTATATATCTAAATGTGTTCATTACTTTCTTTCATAAGGTACTATACCCGTGAGTGGCTTGATGAGGATCCTTCTCGAGTTCCTCCACACAAGGACAATGAGATCAACAAGGAGAGAATGAAATGTCTTAGAAAGTACTTTCCAAACTTGGAGGAGCGCAACAAGGTGAATCTAGAGTATGCTGAATTTATTAGGCCTAGTGGAGATTTTAGAGAGCATGATTCCATCTCTAATCGCTATGGTATGGATCCCAAGACTTGGTGGCTTCTTTACGGTGCAAGTGCACCTATGCTCCAAGCCATTGCCTTGAAACTTCTTACACAACCTTCATCATCCTGTGCCGAAAGAAATTGGAACACATTCTTTTATTCACTCGATGAGAAGGAACAAGATGACACCCCAACGTGTGGAAGACTTGGTTTTTGTTCATAGCAATCTCTGTCTTTTGTCAAGGAGGACTCCAAAGTATGCCGAAGGGGAGACCAAAACGTGGGATGTGGGGGAGATAATCATGATGGGTTTGAAGATGTGGGGATGCTTTGGTTTGCAAATCTATTGCTTGATGAGCCAAAGATGGAAGCTGAAGTATACAGGGAGGAGAATAATGATGAAGGTGAAGAGGGTAATGAAGAAGATGACACTATCGATGTAGATTGAGCACTTGATTAATGGATAATTCATAACTCCGTGACTTATTAGTTATTTCAGTTATTTCCTTGTTTTCATGTTTCCTATTCGTAGACTTATATCATGTATCATGTACTATGTTGGATTTAACGTTTAAGTATGACTTGTATTTGAATTCCTTGTTTTGGTAGTCTTTCAATATTGTTTGCTATTTTAGATTGTGGAATATGTGTGTGTGTAGCGGATAGAGTTGATCCGTTGAGAGCGCTAGTAAAATAAGAAAAGTTGCTAGCGCGATCTGGCCGTCCACGCCCGATTTGTGGACTGTCTAGATCTTTTTTTTTTGCTTTTTTTTTTAAGTCCGTCTGCTACATAATGTAGCGGAAATTTTTTTGACAAAAATACCTTTACCCGTTCAATCGATTGTGCACTTTATATCTGTCCGCTACATAATTCAGTGGAGGACAAAACACCCATATCATATTATGAAAAGAGACAACTCCTCCGTGTGTCAGATCTGGAAAAAAGAGGTGACAACCCCTTTTATTTTCTCTCTCTTCCACATCTCTTCTCTCATCTTCTCCCTCTCCCTCGTCCCCATTATCTGAAGATGGCAGATCTCAAAAGAAGGCCGTCATGGCGGAGAGAGGCACCGGAGGGGAGGAAGCTTCGACGGCAAAGTTTGATTTGCCTGTGGATTCGGAACACAAGGCCAAAGTGTTCAGACTCTTTTCCTTGGCCAATCCTCACGTGAACTTTCCACCTGTCTTGGATCTCTTTCTTCACTTGCTTCGTGTCTACTTTCTTCACCTGTCTTGGAGCTGATGCCTTTGCTTTACGACAGCGTGATACCAACACAAACGGATCCCTGGACATATTACTAGTAAAGAACGATCACCTGGGCGAGAGCCCAAGAAGCCCGCCGTGGAGAAATCTCTGCCAACTAATTCAACATTTGAGAAACCCGGATTTGCTCACAAAACTTGGGATTAATATCACCGGCGAACTCTTATCCTCCGCAGTAGTTTTATTGGATAGATAAATGATCATTACTTTCACCAAAATGCCTAGAATCTGAAGTTGCATGAGGCTTCCCTACCATAACTACCAGGACATAACGGAGAAAAATATCACAGCTTTATACTACTCTCTCTTGGAAAAGAAGGCAAGCATATACTCTGATGCAGTGTGTGTGAAATGAAGCAAGATAAGCATGAGAAAGAGGGGGGGAGGTGAGAGAGAGAAAGAGAGGAAGGATAGAGAAACAGTCAGAAGAAAAAGTTAGAAATTGATGAGAGAGATGTGTGTCAGAAAAATTAATGAGAGAATGAGAAAAAAGTAGTGCTTACTCATCCGCTACATTATGTACCGGATAGAGCTGGAGGTATTTTTGTCAAAAAATTGTCCGCTACAATATGTAGGGGACAGACTTAAAAAAAACGCAAAAAAAAGATCTGGACCGTCCACAGATCCCGCGTGGACGACCAGATCGCACTAACAACTTCTCTTATTTTGCTAGCGCTCTCAACGGATTAACTCCCATATGTATATACATATGTATATATATATACAGACACACACACACACATATGTATATATATACACATGTATATATATACACATATATATAGGGAGCCGATCCCTATCTACCGATGGAGAAGTAACAATTTCTCCACCATATATATGGCCGTCCACGTGTACCCGTTGATGGCCCGGATTTGTCTTTTTTTTCTTCAAAAAGTGCTAACCGCAGGTATTTGTAGCGGTTAGGGTAAATGCCAGATATACCCTTTGTAGTGTAAAATGGACTAACCGCAGGTCTTTATAGCGGTTAGTGGCCCACCATTAATCCCCTAACAGCCACAAAGACTGGGAGTTAATGGCCCACATTAATTCAAAAGGACCCCACGTAACCGCCATAGAGTAGCGGTCAGTGGGCCCTAACCGCTACTCTGTAGCGGTTGCATGGGGCTCTTTTTTCCTTCGGCAGATTCATTCCCCTCTTCCTTTTCACTCTCTCTCTCTCTCTCTCTCTCTCTCTCTCTTTCTCTCTCTCTTCCTTCCCCACTTTCGCCATCATCTTCATCCTCCCAATCCATTCCTCCATTATCTTCATCCTCCCAATCCATTCCTCCATCATCTCCACCATAACTCAAATGAAAAATCCTACACTAGAAGATTGGTGGAAATTTTCTTTAAATATATCAACTTTAAAGCAAGTTTTCTTCTACAAATGCATGTTAATTTTATGAATTGATGAAACTTCTTTATCTTTCAATTGGCCTTTATTTTATGTTTGAATTGTGTTCTTACCACACACTCAAATTAGGGTTTTTTAGAAATTGAAATTAGGGATTGAATTAGTGGTTTACTCTATGTATGGATTGAAATTAGGGATTGAATTATTGACTTTTAGGTTTTGAAATCAGGGTTTTGCTTGATATTTAAAATTAGGGTTTTCTTAGGGCTCCAAATTAGGGCATTTTTTGGGCTTCAAAATTGGGAATTTTTAGGGCTCAAAATTGAGAGTTTTTTAGGGCTCCAAATTGAGAGTTTTTTAGGGCTCCAAATTAGGGCACTTTTAAGGCTCAAAATTGGGGATTTTTTAGGGCTTCAAATTGGGGGTTTTTTAGGGCTCCAAACTGGGGCATTTTTAGGCTTCAAAATTGAAAACTTTTTAAGGCTTCAAAATTGGGGGTTTTTTAGGAATTCAAATTGGGGTTTTTTAATTTTGACAAAATTGGGAGTTTTTTATGGCTCCAAATTAGGGCATTTTTAGGGCTTAAAATTGGAAATTTTTTAGGGCTTCAAAATTGGGGGTTGATTTTAGATTATGGGTTCTTGTTTTAGTTTTGGATGTAAATAGTATGTGATGCCAAGGAAAGTGGGTTCGTACCTACGTAGAGGTGCCACAAAGGCTGCAGTCCGAGTCAACTTCCAGGTGTGCAAAATGAGAGACAGCAAGGAAGGAGTAAGGGCTGAGAGCAAGGCTCCCCAGACAGGCCACGAGGGCTGGCAGTGCTGCGCAGGCAAAGCGAAGGCGAATAGAGCCGGCGACCGACAGTCCAAGCGAGAGTCAACGTCAAGGGTGCAGCGTCAAGAGTCCGATGTTAGGTGTCCGAATGTCTCTCTAGAATTCCAGAGAGAATGAGTTTTAGAGAGAGAGTGAAAATGACAAATGAGAGAGTTCTGTTGAAAATGAAATCCAAGGTCCCCTATTTATAGGAAAAAATGTGCCGATGTCATCAATGTGTCATCAGCTAACACGCGTCACCCCCTGAGAGTGACACGTCACCAGGGGGTCCACAAATACCAGTTCTCCGTTGGACTGTCGATTCCCAAATTCGCACTGCCTTGCCCCACACAGCATCTCTCTACCTGTCTGAGAAGACTGAAGACACCGTGACGGCGTGATCAGAGTAAGCCCGTTGCCCTAGCCTCCGGTCCAAGCCCTTACTGAATCCCACAGGCCTGGTAGCGGTGGGGAAGACCCGACGCCCAGCTGCCAGGTGGACTAGGCAAGATGCCCTTCTGAAGTCCTGCTCCCATCTCGGAGTGACCCGGGGGTCATAGTCCTTAGGGGTGCCGACACGAGCCCCCAGTGCCAGAGCACGTAGGCCAGTCACGCAGGCACCCTGGCGGAGATAGTGTCCCAGAGGAGTCGCCTATCCCGCTGCGAAGGGTCCTCGTGCCGGAGCACTGAGCGGAGCCCCCCGGAATGAAGACGGCGATGGCTTTGAGGTTGTGAGCCCATCCCGTGGCGGCGATGACTATAAGGTTGAGAGTCCATCTCGCTGCGAGGGCCGGAGCCCCCCTGTGATTATGCCGGCGATGGCTTTCAGGTTGTGAGCCCATCCCGTGGCGGCGATGACTATAAAGTTGAGAGTCCATCCCGCTGCGAGGGCCGGAGCCCCCCTGTTATTGTGCCGGCGATGGCTTTCAGGTTGTGAGCCCATCCCGTAAGCATATAACATGATTGTGGCGCATGGGCGCGGTGCCTACAGCACGAGACATTTGATTGTGGCGCATGGGCGCGGTGCCTACAGCACGAGACATTGATTCTGGCGCATGGGCGTTACGACAACTGTCGCGAGTCCTTACCTGGTGCCGGGGCACAAGTCATGGCAGTGTCGCACGGGCCTGGTGAAGTGAGTGGTGCCGAGGGCATCGTTAGAGTGACAGAGAGCCCGGGGGCACGGCTGTATCAGCGGCGCGGCGCAAGAGCGCGACGGAGTGAGTATGTTGCCAAGGGCACTGTAGAGTGGCAGAGAGCCCGGGGGCACGGCTGTATTAGCGGCGCGGCGCACGGGCGCGGCGGGGTGAGTATGGTGCCGAGGGCACTGTAGAGTGGCAGAGAGCCCGGGGGCACGGCTGTATCAGCGAGGAGGCGCACGGGCGCGATGGAGTGAGTGGGCGACGAGGGTCGCGTAGTGACCTCCGGGCCACGGGGTTCGCGAAGTGACGTCCGGGCGACGGGGATCGCTGAGTGACTTCCAGGCGACGGGGGTCGCGGAGCGACTTCCGGGCGACGGAGGTCGCGGAGACGGCGTGCGGGCGACGGGAATCGCGGAGCTGGCGCGCAGGTGACGCGGGAGTCACAAAGATGGCGCGCGGGCGACGGGAGTCGCGAAGTGATCGCCGGGACACGGGCGACAAAGGTCGCGAAGACGGCGCGCGGGCGACAGCAGTCACAGAGCTATCGCGCGGATGCAGGCGACAAATGTCGCGAAGACGGCGCGCGGGCGACAGCAGTCACGGAGCTATCGCGCGGACGTGGGGAGTTGCGGAGGGCACGCGGGCGACGGGAGTCGCCGAGCTGGCACGGGGGCAATGGGAGTCGCAGAGAGCGCGCGGGCGACGAAGTCGCAGAGACAGCGCGCCGGCACGGGAGTCGCGGAGGGCCCGCGGGCGACGGGAGTCGCGGAGGGCGCGCGGGCGACGGGAGTCGCGGAGGGCGCGCGGGCGATGGAGTCGCGGAGACAGCGCGCGGGCGACGGGAGTCGCGGAGGGCACGCGGGCGACGGGAGTCGCCGAGATGGCGCGCGGGAGTGTGTATAGGCGACGAGGGTCACGGAGTGACGTCCGGGCGACGACAATCATTGCGTGGACGGCGCGCGGCCGCGAGCGACGGTCGTCATGGCGACGGAGTGCGGCCACGAGCGATGGTCGTCGCGACTACGGCGGAGAGCGGCCACAAGCGACGATCGTCGCGATTACGGCACGCGACTACGAGCGACGGTCGTCGCGGCGACGGAGCACGGCCGAGAGCGACAGTCATCGCGACTACGGCGGAGCGCGGCCGCGAGCAACGGTCGTCACTACTACGGCACGCGACTGCGAGCGATGGTCGTCGGTCGTCAAGGTAGATGGCCGACCCCCCTAGGGTGGAAGGCACACAAAGGTTGCTTCACAGAGGGAAAATGCACGTGACTTGATTATGTGACGCTTTGACCGACCTGTGAGCGTTGCAAAGTTGACCGTTGAATATGCCGACGTGTCGTGCAAAAAATGGGACCCCTGGTGGGCCCTTGGGTGTGACCAGAATAGGTTGGCAACAGTATGCATGCTAAGTTGGTTTATGATTATATTTTTTTCTTAGAGATATGGAGTTCAACCCCAGACCTTATGATGTATCAATCCTATACGATGATGATGACCACGTCGTGAGGGACGTATCTGAAGATGTGGAAAGGGGTGTTTTGGAAACAATTCAAAATACAAGTCACCTCCAAGAGTGAGTACTAAATGAGGAATAGCAGCAAATATTAAATAGTCAGGGTGTCTCTTTGTTCACTGTCCTTCCTCATTGGTCTCGGCACAACAAGTGCCTTATATCCGCTCTAGTTGAGCGATGGAGGAGTGAGACGAACACATTTCACTTCCGGTTTGGTGAAATGACTTATATTAGAGGACGTCGGCTTTATACTTGGACTCCCATGTTACGACAGACTCATTACTTCGAGTAGGGCGTCTGTAACGGTAGCTCAGCTTGCTAGGCAATATTTTTTGGGAATTCCGAAAGACGCCCTTACATCAAACAGCATCAAACTTAAGTGGCTGAGAGAGCAGTATGGCGTGCTACCTAATGCATACACTCCTCATGATTTAGAGACGTTTACGAAGGCATTCTTGTTGTACGTTATTGGAGCCGTATTACTTCCGACGCATTCGAAAAACACGGTGCATCCGAAGTATATGCTATTCTTGGATGACCTTGAGGAGGTTCAGTCAAATTCGTGGGGTTCAGTTGTAATTGCGCACCTATATCGAGCATTGCATAAAGTTACGAAAAAGGGTGCCAAGTCCATTGCCGCCTGCCAGACTCTATTACAGGTATGAGTATATATATTGTTGGTTGATGTGTCAATATATTCGTGATTAATTACTAATTCCATACAATGTTTGCATTCACAGATTTGGTCTTGCGAAAGGCTACCCATGGGTCGTCCACGACCGCGAGATCATTCTAACAAGACGTGGCCTAGGACGTGGGCTTAGGAGCACGGGCACCACATACGCCCACTCGGAAGAGACGTGTAGACCCCCATCACCATCTAAAGTTCTATTGGGGGGAGCTAGAGATATTGGAGGCATCACAGGTAAAGTGGCAGCCATACTACAAAGTGATGCAATGGCTGGATCAGTGGTGTTGGCAACTTCCTGTGTTGTACGTGCTGACAGGTTTGGTTCGGATGCCACTCATTCATTTTGAAATATGTGAGTTTCAGATGCTCGATCGAGCTATGAGGCAAGCTAGATGTCTACAAGGGATACCAAAACCCGCTGTAGACATGCGGCCATATAGGAAGGACCGAGGGCTGAACTTCGAGGGTCCTGATGCCTTGGACGTGTAAAGCAACGAGGTGCAACAGTGGAATACATGGCAAGAAACGTACGATAGCCTTGAATCGATGAAGATGTGTTGAGCGACGAGGTGCAACAGTGGAATACATGGCAAGAAACGTACGATAGCCTTGTATCGATGAAGAACCCGGGCACCAGTATTGAGGAGTACGTGGAATGGTTTCTCAGGGTGACGCACACGAGGGTGAATCGCCCTTCCTAGGCGAAGACGACAACGTACGAGCCACGTGCAATTATCGACCAATTCTGGACGTTGTACATTGTCAGTCATTTTCTTCTAATTCAATTTTTATTTGTATTATTGTCGACCATGCCTGCAATGACTAGCCGTATTTTCCATGCATGTTTTTTACGTTGACCTGGGCAGTGAGGTGTCCAAGCAACTGGAGGAGTTTGATTGGTTTGTCGTGCTCGCGCATGTCCCTGACAGTATCAAGAAGTCAATTGAGAGGTACAAGACCGAAGTTCACAACTTCAGTAATGCGTACCGGGGTTACCAGGGAGCCGTCTGTTCGCTTGCCAGTTGAATCGCACGGTTCTCAGCCCCAGAGTCAAGTGACCCAAGCAACTCCCCAGGAGCGCCCAACCATCCGGTCAGAGAAAGGAAAAGCGACGAAGCCATTGAGGCCGGCCAAGCAAGATTGGATCGACGAGCATTACTTCGGACCTACGCCAAGGGCTACAACAGACTTTCCTATTTCGGACATGGCCGGTTCATATTACCTAGGTCATGAGGACATCCGAACGTTGGCACCGGAAACAGATCTTTTGAATTTTGTCATGGACGCCTACACAGATCTGCTCCGGGTTAGAGAGCTGCAGCATAACCCCTGCGCAGGTTTGAAGATCAACGTGTATCCCTCTCATTTTATGTATATCGTGCTGGACAACATGAATAATTTGACAGAATGGAGGAAGATGCGAGGGAAGAACAAGGGTGCATGGATGCCCTTAGCAAACTTGCAGGGCATGTTAGGTTGGACAATCAATGTCACGCGTCTGAGGCGAACATGATCATGATACGTCATATACATGCAAGCCACTTCTTATTAGTTCTATATCCTGTGACGAAAACGGTTCACATATATGATAGCCTGAGGGAGGACGAACTTGGTCAGCAGCTACCGGAGATGTACAAAAAGTACATCAATGCAGTGGTTGGTCTAGAATTCAGAATTAATTTTACATTATGTCATACTTGAAACGTTGTTGATGTTTTTTATTGTTGGATGCAGACTACTATCATTCCACTAGTTGTACGCCATTATTTTGGAAGAGGTCATCACGAGCAATCTGACAATGGGTCCAAATCGATCCTTGGACGGTCGAGATGATACAGGACCGGCCAAAGCAATATAACAGGCGCGATTGCGGGCTTTATGTGCTCAAGTACATGGACTACCTAGCTCGTGCGGAGGTGCTCGAATCTACGTCTTGATTTCGGAAGGATGCGCTGACATTTAGCTATAGGATAGTTTGGGAGCTCAAGAAGGGTGTAGCTAGACGTCTTCCTTACTATTATTTTGAGATGTAACTAGACGTTTGCCTTATTATTATTATTATTATTATTATTATTATTATTATTATTATTATTATTATTATTGTTCGATTTTGGATGTTGAGGCTTGAAACTGAATCAGCTCAAAAAGGGTTTCCTTTTTATTATTATTGTTGGTGAAATTTTGGATGTTGGGATTTGAAATTAGATTGTTGGATTTTTCAGATTGGAATTGGATTGTCGAGATAAAGAGTATGACTGCCTTCCTCCAATTAGAAGCCCAGGAAAAAAAAAAAAAGCCTAACTTCTATAAAGAGTGCCGGTTAGGCATCGCTCTTCGTACTGCAGAGATGCTGAGAGGCATCCCTAACCGCCACTCTTTGTAGCTGTTAGTTCTTTTATTTTTCCCCTCTTTCTCGCGCATCTTATACTTTGGGCACACTAACTAATTAGGCATTTTCAGTGGAAATTGAGTTGAAATTTTTTTTTGGTTTTTTAGTGTCGCCTTTTCTCGGACACACTTTAGGGCCGGTTTCATAGCTTCTGGTGAATATTTTTTTTTTTTGGCCTTCTTACACTTTAGGCACACTAATTAGCCACTTTCTATGAATTTCAGTGGAAATTGAGACAATTTTTTTTGGTTTTTCAGTGTCGTTCCTTCTCGTGCACACTTTAGGGCCGGTTTCATAGCTTCTGGTGAATATATATATATATTGCCTTCTTACACCTTAGGCACACTAATTAGCCCCTTTCTATGAATTTCAGTGGAAATTGAGACAATTTTTTTTGGTTTTTCAGTGTCCCTCCTTCTGGGGCACACTTCAGGGCTGGTTTTCATAACTTCTGGTGAAATTTTTTTTTAGGGCTTATTGCACTTTAGGCACACTAATTAGCCCTTTTCTATGAATTTCAGTGGAAATTGAGACAAAATTGTTTTTAGTTTTTTAGTGTTGCCCCTTCTTGGGCACACTTTAGGGCCGGTTTCATAGCTTCCGGTGAATTTTTTTTTTGGGCACACTAACATTAAGGTTCAACACACCAAATCTCAAATTATGCAGTAAAGATTAACAATTAAAGTTCAAATTAAACATTAACCCTAACACTCTTCTTCATCATCGTCCTCCTCGACCATACCGTCAAGTTCGATACCTAAGACTTTATAGTGGTTTATCTTGTCATGATCAGTCATTTTATTACACAACGCACACTTTCGCACTTTCGCAGACATTTCTGACCCGTTGCATCTTCAATCAGACTCTTCATATGTATTGCTCGTTTTCGCCCTTTTGTTTGAGAAAGAATTGGATCAAAAATATCTTCATCCTCACCTTGTAGACTGCCTCTGTCAACAACTGGCTGTGAAGCAATGACCGAAGCTCAAATGATTCTAGCGGCTGGAGTCGTTCAAGTAGTTGAAGTGTCCCGAATGTTTGGTATTGCCACCCTGAACTGTGTAAGATTAGCCTTATCCCGTGCGGCTGCGTCAATTAGATACTTGTACCCATCAAATGTTGACACCGAATCTAACGATAAACCATTCATGATGTTACATAAGTGATTATATCGCAGTGTCTCAGATTGCTCGAAATCAGCTGTAACATTGGGCACATAAGGTATTTGACCGTGTACTCTATTGGCTTGCTTCGTCCACCGATCTAAGATATACTCTTTCAGAATTTCATGGGCATTCTTCGCGCTAAAAAATTTCAGCGCGTGTCGACAAAGTATACCTTCATGCTCAAACAATTGGCAATTGCAATTAACAAATCCGGTGTCCGGACAAATCGATACAGTGAAATGTCTTCTGTTCTTCGGAGCCGAAAGAAAAGCACGGATTGGCAAAATTCGTCACATTTGTCAACGCATAAACTTTGAGATCTTTGGTGCATTGCTCGTGCAACTTTGTCATGCTATATTGATTCGACTTTTGTAGTTCCTCTTGAAACTGTCTAAACATTTCCTTGGTATAGATTTAAGCCGCATGAGCCTCCAAAGGTGACAAAACTACTATGGCTCTTTCTCTGTTGACAGTAGCCGCGTTGGTTTCTCTTTCAAGAAAAAATTATTTGTCAAGGGCTTTCTGCATCTCAAGTACGAACTCCTTTATACTTGAAGAATGACCTACGTACCCATCAAAGAATGCATTCATACCTTCGCTTCTCGAGGTCGTAATCATTTTGGCTGCAAAAAAACTTCTTGGGGTAGGCCCCGACCCATTGTGTCTTGATCTCTTACAACGCTTTCAACCATTCATGACTATGTAAAGAGTAGTTATCCATTAACTTGGCCCACCTCTCCTCGAACACGTCGACCGTCAACGATTTCTTGACACGTATTAAAGTCACTCTTGAATGTCGGATGGTTTGCATATACATTGTGAAGCCGTTCGGGATATTTGTTGCTTATGTGCCATGTGCACAGGCTATGTATCTGAAAAGATCTTAGCGATTGCATTTTTCATTACCAAATCCTGGTCAGTGACGATGGTTTTTGAAGGAATATGATACATTGCTTCAAGCCACGTTTCAAATAACCACGTAAATGACTCCTCCGTCTCATCCCTAGGCAGAGCAAAGCCAAACAAGATTGATTGGTAGTGGTGGTTCACCCCGGTAAATGGAGCAAAAGGCATAGAGTACTTATTTGTGCGGTATGTGGTGTCAAACGTCACAACATCGCCAAAATTTTGGTAAGCAGCTCTAGAACGAGCATCCACCCAAAATATAGTACTAATGCGGTTCTCATAATCCAGTTGGAGACTATAGAAAAAGCCAGAATTCTCACCCTGAAGGGGCTTGAAGATATCAAGTGTAGCTTGAGAATCACTCTTATTGAAAGACTCTCCCCTCTGAGCACGAAGTTCATTTCGAAGGTCTACTTCATTGAAGCTCAACTTGTCAAACCCCCCCGCCTGGCTTGAGAAGACCCCCATCATTCTAGAAGGTGGAATTTTAACCTCAGCCATTGTAAATATTAGTTGTCAGTGTGCCGCTCTTATTTGTCTGTGCGAATGAATTTGACCGATCTTACTAGGGGTCATCAATTGATGATTATGGCTCAACTCCACTCCCATCACAACCCAATGGTTTTCATTTTTTCGGTATACTACATACACATGGGCCTTACAGCCGGTACCTGAAAATGTGTCCCATTTTTTTTGTCTTGTTGGCCCTTCATCACTGATCCGAACCGCCGAGGGTACATGCGGTGCTCCTCTATGACACTCAAATAGTCGGGAACAAATTTGGTCTTTTTTGACCCGTTTTCTAGTCGTCTTAATTCTAACACCGAAACCCAGCTTTTTCGAATATGCTCTATAGTATGCTTCAACTTTGTCCAATGTATGAAAAACTTGACCTTTGTAAGGTGGATCAAAATCTTCACAAAAATTATTTTCTCCAATTGCATCCATATTTATATTGAAATCTACAAAAATATTTTTTGATAAAATTAAATGAAAAGAAACTGAAATGAAATGAAAAGGAAAAGGAAAAGGAAAAACTTACTATGTACTATTGTTGCTTTCAATCGTCTCCTCCTTCAAGATAATTGCTCCAATTTTGGCTTCAAGATAATATCACCAACTTTGGATAAACTAGCTTCAAGATAGTGTAAGTAAAAACTTACTAAATCTAACTGAACTTAGATTCTTGCTAGAGACTTAAAGTTTGTGATATTGGAAGAATTTAATAGAGTTTTTGTTTGGGGTTGATGGAAGATGTAGTGGTGAAGAAATGGGAGTTTAGGGTTTATGGAGGACGAAGAAATGGTTAGGGCTCGAGAGTAAGTGGGGAAGAGAGGGGGGGGATGAATCTGCTGGGTTTAGAAGAGGGAATGCAAAAGAGCCCCATGTAACCGCCACAAAGAGCAGCGGTTAGGGCCCACTGACCGCTAATCTTTGTGGAGGTTACATGGAGTCCTTTTGAATTAATGTGGGCCATTAACCCCTAGTCTTTGTGGCGGTTAGGGGATTAACGGTGGGCCTCTAACCGCTATAAAGACCTGTGGTTAGTCCATTTTACACTACAAAGGGTATATCTGGCATTTACCTTAACCGCTACAAATACCTGTGGTTAGGACTTTTCGAAAGAAAAAAAAGACAAATTTAGGTCATCTACGGGTACACGTGGACGGCCAGATATGTGGTGAAAAATTATTTTTTCACCGGTAGATAGGGATCGGCTCCCCCCCCCCCCCCCACACACACACACACATATATATATAGGGAGCTGATCCGTTGATGGCGCTAGCAACTTGGGTTAAGTTGCTAACGTAATCCTGCGGCCCACGCGCGATCTGTGGATGGTCCAGATCTTTTTTTTTTTGCGTTTTTTTAAGTCAGTCCGCCGCATTATGTCGCGGACAATTTTTTGACGAAAATATCCCTTGTCCGTTCAATTCATTGTGGACTTTTCTTTGTCTGCTACATAATGTAGCAGACATAATATAAAGAAGAGCGGAATCTTCACACTTTCAGATCTGGGTAAGACTCTCTCTCTCTCTCTCTCTCTCTCTCTCTCCCCCCCGGCGGCAGCAATGTACGACGGCAGCGGCAGCTAAGCAATGTTTTCCCTGCTCCAAACTTCCAAAAGGGTTCCCTGTTCTTTGTCCGGTTTCGTGGCTATGGGCCTAGCAAAAGAAAAATTGGGTCACCGATCATGCCACTGTCTTCCTCCTCCGCCGCCGTTGTGCCCATCGGCTTTACACCGGCCTAGCCGTGCCTGCCTGCGCCTTCGGTGGCTTCGGCGAAGTCCACATAGAACAGGGGACGTCCTGTAAAGATCACAACAAATCTGTGTCGAAACATCAAACTATTGATGATTTGAAAACTCCTCTTTCTATCTTGCCGCTTCAAATAGTTATGGTGTCCTTTGATTTGGTTGTCATGGGTACGAGAAATAAGGTTTTTTTTTTTTTGATCTTTTCGTTTTTGATATAGGGTGATAGAAATGGAGGAGGTTGAAGACCCTAGAACAAAATGGCAATCTGTTGCCAGCAAATTTCATGAATGGTTCCGGCCTCCAGGTGGATGTCCTAGTTGGATGTGCTCGTTTTGGAGTCTTTTTTACCAATGGCAATCTGTTGCCAGCGAACTTCATGAAGATTTGTTCATCAAGATCAACGTAAGAGAGAGAGAGAGAGAGAGAGAGAGAGAGAGAGAGAAAGTCAGAATAAGAGAAGGGAGAGAAAAAGAGAAGACTAGTCCGCTATATAACGTAGCGCACACATCAATGACAGAAAAAGTCATACCTCGTTAAGCAGCTCGAGGGTGCTTTTGTCAAAAAATTGTCCGCTACATAATGTAGCGAACGTACTTAAAAAAAACGCAAAAAAAAGATCTGGACCGTCCACAGATCGCGCGTGGACGGCCGGATCGCGCTAGCAACTTAACTCAAGTTGCTAGCGCTATCAACAGAATAGCTTCCATATATTTTATATATATATATATATATATATATATATATATATATATATATATATATATATATATATATATATATATATATACTTGCATTTGAATCCCTTGTTTTGGTAGTTTTTCAATATTGTTTGCTATTTTAGGTTATGGAAGGTATTTTTATTATATATATATAAAATATATATAAAAATAGCGGTGTCCTCCGGTATCCAAAATCTGATTTTTTAGAAATTGCGGAGTCTGGTGTTCCTGTCGGTGTCAATGTCCGACGCGGTGACACGGTGTTAGTGTCCGTACTACCTAGGCTATATATGACCTCTACTTGATCCTTTTGTCCCATGTCTTTTCCTTCTCTTGTTACCATTGAGACTCTAATCTTGTTACTGTTTAGACATTCATGCTACTATCCTCCTTTCTCATCCATTTTGAACGAATTCAGCTACTCAAAATGATGTTTATTTTTATTTAAAACATATGTATAAATGTGTGTATAACTGTACATATTATATAGATATAAATATATACAGAAATAAAATAAAAAAAATATTAAAACATTCAGCGCTGTCTTGCAGTGTCCAAAATCTGGTTTTTGGAAAATTGCGGTGTCCGGTGTCGCAGTCGGTGTCGGACGCGGTGTCCGGTGTCTGTGCTAACTAGACACGCTCCATAGTAGTGGCGCATTGTACCAGACTCAATTCAGTTATAAAATCAGATAGACGCGGGCCAGGTTTCTTTGATGCCTAGATGTGATGATTGGAACACAAAAAAACAAGTGATAGGATATATGTTCCTATGCCTAATATAAAAAAAGAGTTACACATGCTACAGCACAAAACCTTGTGCCGAGAAGTCCACGTGTATATGGGGCCTGATGCGACCGACTAGAGACTATTTACAAGTGATCAAAGCACTAATACCGAGGATGATTTCTGTAAGCTTTTCAGAAAATTTTTCATTGACTTCATGGTATAGGCATCTAGGTAAAGCTGACTGGAGACTAGATATTAACATAGCAAGCCAGGTAAAACAGCACGAAACGTTGTGCTGAGAAGTCCACATGATATGGTGCCTGAGGCGACGATTTGAGACTATTTACAGGTGATCAGAGCACTAATAATGAGGATGTTTCAGAAAGCGGTTCCAAAAAATTTTCATTGACTTCATAGTATCGGCATCTAGGTAAAGCTGAGTGGAGACTAGATATTTACATAGCTAGCAGGTTAAACAGCAAAAACGTTGTGGTAATACGTGCACATGTATATGGTGCCTCACGCGATGACTTGAGACTATTTACAGGTGATCAAAGCACTAATACCGAGGATGATTTCAGAGAGCTGTTCCAAAAAAATTTCATCGACTTCACAGGATTGTTATGTAGGTAAAGCTAACTGAAGAATAGATATTTACAAGCCAGGCAATGGTAAGTTGAGATATGGATGAAATGAGTTGATTGTGCAGGGCTGTTTGAAAAACCAAGTTGTTGAGGACAGAGGCCTGGACCTCCAATGATTAAGGAGATGGAAGCGCCATATGTGATAATGGGTCACATAGTCGTATCAAGTAAGAGGAACCCCTTATCCATATTCATACTTAAGAAGTCTGCTTCAGATCTATTTGCATTGCTTTTATATTTAGGACATAAACAGTAAACCCCCTTGAGTATATCAAGATGCTAAGCAAATATCTAACAGCCTTGAACTCTTCGTGTCAAAAGCCTTGAACTCTTTTATCTCCTTCATTTCCTTGCCTCCATTTCTTCATTTTTGTCACTATCTCGACTTTCAACACAATTGGTAGTCGAGCCCGTCACCAAAGAGTTCCGGAATGAACATGCCTTTCCCTCCTGATCTTCCTCTTCAACAATAGTGACAACGATTTTAACATTGAACTTGTAATTAGTCATACCTCCTTTTGGAATAATTTCCTCTTTCACTACCTCTTCTTGCTCTAAGTTCTAGCCTTTTCGTTCTTTGTTGTGGGAGCAATAATTGCCTCCTTCTTCTCTTCCTTTTCCTTGGCCGCGACCATAACTGCGTCCACCTCACGTCCTTGACCCTTTTGGCCTCCTCCTTGCTTTCCCTGCTTTTCCTTCAAAGAAAGCTTTGTTGTAGCACGCGCTCCAAGGGGTTTTCTTTCTTCTTGTTTAGCATTTCTTCATGTGCTTGCAACAATCCTATAAGTTGCTATACGGTCATGGAGTCTACAACATCAGACTCTTCGATGGCTACAAAAATGTAGTCAAATTTGGGATTAGTGAACAGAGGATTTTTTTCGACTAATCGAGCTTCATTCAAATTGTCACCATTTCTCTTCGTTTGGTTGAGAATGGCCAAAACTATTGAGAAGCCGTCTGAAACAAATTCTGATTCTTTGTTGGAGGCAAAAAGTCACATAAACTTACAAATATGAGGAGGCTATGGAGAATACATTGGAGACTACTTTCCTTCCACCTCTTTAGCTCCAGAAAGGCGGAACTCAATGTCATCCTCTATTGGAGTTTCTTCCTCAAGATATTCGTAATCATCCTTTGTGAACTCATCTTCTTCTCAGCATTGTACCCAATACTCTGTTGGTAAAAAGTCATGGCTGTGGTTGGAAGCAACAACCTCGATCATTTGCCAAAAATAACTTGGTAGCCAAACATAACTTGCAGATCTTGAATCTCCAGTCCGCATCCAGATCTCTTGTTGGATGACCTTCTGCAATACTCTGAGTGCCTTCTCTTCTTTCTTTGTGTCGAACTCCTTTCGACAAGCTACTATGTGGTTCTATACTGAACACATCCCACTAACTACGTGATTTGAGATAAAGTGATAGGACACTGATCATTCACACATAATTTGCGAACACTAATCTCTCACACCAAATATCCATTTTGAATAATTTTTTTTCTACAACCGTAAAGACCAATAATCGTGCAATTCGGGATCCCCATTTTGGTCAACCGAATGTAGAAGCTTCTACTAGAGGGGATGGTCTGAGCTCAGGAGAGGAAAGAATGGTGCCTAACGACTAAAATATTAATGACACATCATCTACTAGGACTGCTGTGGCTCTGATTCCACTATCTTGGAGACCATGTTCCCAGAAAAAAGATACTTTTGAGAAACGACGAGCACGACTGAAGTGGCTATACATACAAATCCATTTACGGATCTATATGCTCTGATTGGAACTGGAAGTTCCAGAACAGATTGCTGGTATACTACCATAACGTAATTGCCTTTCATTTTCTTATTCGGATAGGATTTATGTTGGCTCAAGGAGTTGCTCACTTGTTAACTACTCTCAAAAATTAGGAGGAGGACATGAGGAATCTTGAAGAGAACACATATATACAACTTAAAATTTCATCTTTCGTATGCTTCTTCCACCTTGCAGCATACAAACGACTAGACAACTACACACTATTTTCCTTCCAATTTGCACCATAAAAATGACTAGACAACTAATACACTATTTTCGACACTTATTAGTCACTACTTCCACTAACACATATCACTAATGTACTTCTATCTTATGCACCACTAACACACATCGTAATGACCCACTAAAATGTCACACCAGTCACCACTCCAAGGAATTAAAACAAGCTTATTTTCCAGCAAGTACTACAGTAATTTGCCTTGTCAATTAGAAGCATTTTTATGAAGCATGCAGTGAGGTTTAAGGGAATTACCTTAAGGCACCTTGTACCCGTGGATTTCTCAAGAATCGTGAGAAAAGACTTGTTACTTCGCCAAGGTCCGCAGCTCTGAGTATGAATGCTTCTACATTAGTTAAGCATCTGACCATCCTATTGCTTAGCAATCTGTGTCCAGGAATTCTGAGTTTTTTTCCATCTGCAATGAACAACCTTTGAGAAATTAACAATTCTTCATGTAAAATTCATGTTGTTGCGTCGCAGAAATCCGTTAATATATGGAAGTCCAGAAGAATCAATCTGCTTTAATAAGTCATGATGAGGTGAGAGCGAAATCAATTCCCGTTGCCAAAGCTAGACTTAATAACCGGTGTCTAAACATGCATTACAAGAATGGTGGTGGGTTACCTTAACATACTAGGAAAAGTCCTTTACTATGGGTATCATGCTGCTCTTTGAAACTCTGGGATTAATGTTAAGGTATACATTAAGGTTTTCATTGTGATGCTTCCACCAACAGGTTGATTGTCTTTTGGTTCCTACTGAATAATACGATATAACAGCTCATACCTTCATGTTCAGTCAGAATTGGAAAATGGATTCAGCGGTATTGATTTTGAAGAGCTCTTGCACCCAATCAGTTACAAATGTATGGCTTCTCTAGCTTATAAAGCACGGCAGATTACTATAACCTGAAGAATGCCAGATTGGTAACTAAACTACATGATTACTCCAGGTGTCGCCATCATCATGAGACAACTTCCCGCACTCTATGAGTTGTTCATTGATCAATCTTGTATTCGAATAATTTAAGATATCAAGTTATGTTAAGATCTCAAGAAAGGGGCAAGGCACCCTTTAGATCTTTCTGTATTTTGATTGTACAACAAACTGAATGATCAAAATGAAAGAAATCATCAAGCATGAGCAACACACTTAAACTACTAATCATGCCCGCTCTCTTTGCTAATATTTTGTCCACACTTGCGTCATATCAACGTCCAACATAGTTCAAGCCCTAGACAAACGAGATTGTGCTTTTAAAGTAAGTGCTGCAAATGGATAAGGCTCACGGCATCGCGGGTCAGGTTAGGAATGACATACACAGGTTTACCCCTCGTTGTGTATAGTTGTCTACTATACTCCAACATAGAGAGCTAGGTCGAGTTTGGCCTCCCAGCCATGTTCTATGTGCTAAGAAGAAATTTACAAAAAGTTTACATCACACCCGTACCTTTATTCACCGAAGAATGCTCAAGGGACCACGTGAGAAGTTCTTCACCACAAACATCCCCTTCTAGTAAAGGAACAATATTTCCGTCTTCTCCAACGCTCTCCATCTTCCCACGAACAATAAAAACCATCTTATCAATTAGACCACCACGATATAAGGTTTTGCTTCCCATGATATAAGTCCTCTGCCCTAGCCTCTCACATATGGCATCTAGGATAGGTTCATCAAGTAGCGCAAAAATTCGAACCTGAAAAATTATTACATCAACGAGTTCTTAGAAGACTTGGTTACGTAATATAATGAAACCAAGTATTGCAGTTCTAGTACACTTGGAGATGATCAGGAATTCCAATTATCATTACAGCTTATGTAGGGCTTGAAAGTAGAAGCAGACACAAAAATCTGATTATGGAAAATAGGAGCGATCCCACAGATTAAAACCAAATGACCTGTATAACTTGAATTTAATAGGGTACCATGGGTCAAGAAACGTGGTATGCATCTCATGCACTTTGCGGAATCACGTTAACCTAAGCACGTGAAGGTTCTAAAATATTAGTTCAATTCAGAGAGGTTAAACAGATATCAAAGTATTTTACGGATATACTAGTCGAAAAAGTACTAAAACTTGCATTTCAATAAGGACGACTTAACGATTTTAGAAACCATTCAATATTAGACTAGAATCGAAGAGGACGAAGAGACGAGTTTAACGGAAGTAGAATCGCTTGAATCCGAGTTCGTACGGTCCCAGAAATCTCAAATAACGACATACGGGCACAATGGTTAACAAAATGTGTACACCATTTAAATTGGACACGTGGCAGTGTACTAACATATGAGTTACACACTGAATCTGAAAAGAATTGAAAACACTATTGCCATGATAAGGAAAAATGTCATGTATGGGATGGCATACCATGCATGTTTCATGGCTTGCCACATGAACCAAATGACAAAAAAGCTGTGCTACTGCATGAAACAAATGAAACGAAGGACAAGAAATATAGAGGTCAGCCTATGCGTGCAGGAGTGCGTGTCAGAAAGGTCTGCACTGCACCGTGATTGAAATTCCACGCGAACACCAATAAATTGTTTATGTGTACGGCGGATTTTACCGATAAGAATTAAGATTGTGTCGTCGATATAAAAATCTGACATAAATATAATCGATAAAAGCAAAACAAAAAAATATATATATATATTCGAATGTTAATGAATCAATAAAGAATCGATCAATAGCTAACAAAACGATATCAACGATCAGAGGTGAAATCTCTATAAGAAAGGGTATCATGAATGTAATCCTTACCTCAAATCTATATAATAGTCTTCACCAAATTTGCGATCGCTTCCGAAAACCTCAAAACCTAGATATTATAATTAACCCACTTACGTTAAAATCTTAACAATCACAATTCTAATATCATCTAATTCATCCTTATAAAAGTGAGTTCAAGAATCTTACCAATTGTGCACAGAAGATGGCAATCCTCCAAAACCCTAGTTTCCTCCTTCTATTTCTCTGTAACCAAAACTGAATATATATCGTAAACAGACTTGGCTAGTCCTTAAAAGTCTCTAAGTTTGATAATTAATTAAAAGACCCCTAAATATTCATTACTTATTCTAAAATACCCCAAAAATAATTAAATTTGCAAAGATACTCTAAATATAATAATAATTTAATTACTAGTTAATTGGTATCAGAGCCGACTCTCGAAAGCTCGGGTTGGGGTATCCAATCGGGTTGCCAATGGTTGGGGGAAACGAAGGCAAGCCCGGGTATATCCCACATCAAGAGGATGGTTGGGGCAACGAAGGGTGAGCTGGGTATATCCCACATTGGCTAGAGAGGAAGATTCTGGGCTATGTACGATCGAGCCTTAGCGAGGACGCTAAGGAATAAGGTGGGGAGATTGTAATATCCCACATCGGTTGTGGGAGAGTTTGCGATTAGCCTTATAAGACCCTGCCTATGAACTCATAAGTACCTAATTGGCTAGCCCTTTTGAGGGAGGCAATGCCCTGTGGTGGGGCCGTGGACCGGGTCGTTACAATTACAGCTTATGTAGGGCTTGAAAGTAGAAGCAGACACAAAAATCTGATTATGGAAAATAGGAGTGATCCCACAGATTAAAACCAAATGACCTGTATAACTTGAATTTAATAGGGTACCATGGGTCAAGAAACGTGGTATGCATCTCATGCACTTTGCGGAATCCTAGATTTACTGTGCACAAGTGTCAATAGATATCTCACATTAATCTGGGCTCCCAAATCCAGAGTAGGCACTGCTAGTTCCTGGTGTACGTGTGATAAGATGTTGAGTCCAAGATCAGGAAACAAAACTGGGGGTGCAAAAACCTTACAAGACCCTGGCAGGGGGGTCATTAAGAGGTGCGCCAGCCAACAAGGATGCTAGGCCCCAAGAAGGATGTAATGCGAGATTCTGCCTTGCTGAGGAGTGTAAATTGGCCTAATAGGATCCTGCCAAGGATTTCAAGAGTACCTTCTTGGGGATCCGAATCCTCTACGGTTAACGCAGTGGCTCCAAAGGTGGAATTCCTCCATTTTTTTCAGTTCAGCTCCAATAAAAATGTAAATTGTTCAATGGGAAGTGCATAAGAAAAAGGGACTACCAAATTCATGTCATTTAGGAATGCGAACCGCTAGATCTAAGCACTAGAAAATCCCGGAATCTGAACCAATGAACCATATAAAATTGTGCTAATTTTTCTATTTAAGATGAGGAACCACATATTACAGAACACCATGAGAATCGACGGTTCCTCTTAATTCACATGCTCTTTCTATCCACATGGTTGAAAATTTTTAAGTAGGTCTATATCAAGAACGAATGGAGGAACTCCGCTCTTTCTTTTATAACCCCAGAAAGTCAGGACACCCTACTTGGCTAGGAAGACATTGCAAGTGTAGGTCAGAGGGATAGAAAATAAGATAGAAGGCATCAAAAAATGAATTAAAAGGCCTCAAAAACTGGCGTACAGTAGTTTTTCTATATGAAGATCATGTTAATAATATTACAGCACGGGCATATTTGCGTAAAATGAGACTATTTGAATTAGTCCCCCCCCCCCATACCCAAGAAAGATCTTATAAGTAACCAAAAAACAAATTAAGAAATGAGTTGATTGTATTACAGCTACCGCTAACAGGCCTGCTGATCTTTTACAGAGCTACCATGGACATGAGAACAGAAAGTAAAAGACATGGCAGCATCGAAAGTGACAAATGATGAAGGTTAGTAAGATTTAAAGAAAGAATAACCTGAACCCCAATACATAGAAATGCAAATTACAGTACAAGATTCACAAAAAGTTCATATACGAAATATGTAACAGTGTGTGACAGGAAACATAGTTAACCATGCACCCTTATTAGAAAATTCAAGTGCATCCACGGATATTGTTGCATAAGCCAGCACAAATAGTTGGAAACATCTTGTAGTTGAATGACTTAAATATAACTTGAAAGTTAGGGTGAGGGTTAGGGTTAGGGTTAGGGTTAGGGCTAGGGCTAGGTTACAGAGAAAGAAAGAGAACTCAAGATAACTTTCTTTGATACTACTCTCCCATTGTTTACATTACCAAAAATAAACACACACACAATATATATATATATATATATATATATATATATGGGCTAATTCACGTCTACCGGAAGATAAATAGCAGCTATTTCACCACCACTCATCGTCGTCCACGTGTGATCGTGTACGGAGCAGATCTCCTATTCTTTTTGAGAATTTCGCTCAACTGTCCAAAAGAGGGGCAGTTAGCATTTTTCGAAGTTTGCCCTTTAATCCAATCTCTTGTGTGTGTGGAGATAACGGTAGCCGACAACTCCGCACGAAAGTCGACGCCAACAGAGGACACTGACCACTGCCACCCCGGGAGACGTAGAAGACGACGATGCTGACGGACTCCACCGCCAGTCTGATGAAGTCTCCCATCCTTCGCCCAAGCCGTCGTTGCTGCCTCAGCTGTCCGTCGTCGCTGCTCATCTTCCCGTCCAAATCTGCGACATTTATCTGACACTAAAGATCCGTGACGACTTTATCCAGCCAACACCATCATCGTGCATCGACGTCGTCACTGCCGGAAGATTATGCCGATGGGCGTTGCGACCAACAGTCGACGCCGGAGTTGCCCCTTCCTAGACGATGCCGACGCTGACGCTGCTGCCACTGTCCTTCGCCCAGGCTACCATCTCCGAATCTGTCCTTCGGCCAAGTCTATTACATGTTGATCAAATTTTTCCAAGCCAAGCCAATTTTTTTCGATCTACTGCATGTCTTCATTTTTCCCATTATTTTTGTTCACTTGGATTTGCTGATGAAAGAATTGAATTTCTTCCATCCTTTTGAGATTTGTTACATGTGTTTCTTGTGTTGATATAATAATTGATTTGGTGATGAATGTGATTGTTGAAAATGGAGATGGACATATAGTTTGATAATTGGGATTTGGTGATACAACCATGCCAGAAGAGTGAGGATAGATGCAGAAGTTAGATGTGCATTGCATGCGTGTGATATTCCTGACATTGGTGATTAAAACAGATGAAGCCACTTTTGTCTAACCGCAACACTTTTTACGGGTTAACCGATGGGATCTGCCCTGAATTGGTGAATGCGAGGGGCATTTCTGGAAAAATCCTAACCGCTAAAAAGAGTAGCGGTTAAGCGAGATACAGTGTAATCTGCGCCGCCCACAATCACACGTGGATGGCAGGATGGGTGGTGGAGAAATAGCTATTTCTCCAACTCTCATCCTGCCGTCCACGTGTGATCCTAGACGGCCCAGGTTGCGCTCCAACTCGCTTAACCGCCACTATTTGTAGCGGCTAGGCATTATTTCGAACATGCCCCTCGTACACACCAACTCAGAAGTTACAAGTTTCTAAGTCATGTTCTGCTCTTGACATCCCCTGGGTTCTAAGTCTTGTTCTGCTCTTGACATCCCCTGGGTTCTAAGTCAGGTTCTGCTTCATCCATTTCATCTTCTACTTGATTGTTTCACCACCATATCAACGCCAAGCCACCACTGAATCCACGCCCAGCCACCACCCTACATACACCTGACCACCACTGTATCCGTGCCCAACCACCACTCCCAAATACCCAACCACCACTGCTCATATACAAACAATCACCCGATTTCAACAATTTGGGGTTTAATCCCAATTCTCAATTTCCAAAAACAAAACAAGCATGGACAATGAATGGTGAATATGGACAAAAATATGGGATTTGTGAACCCAAAATCTTAACTTGACACACAGTCTTAACAATCAATCTCAATTCCCCAAAAAAAAAAGGATAAACATGGCGGATCTGGATTGGAAGATGAGCAGCGGCGACGTCTTGTGCGAAGAACGGGAAACTTCATTAGACTGGCGGCATCATCCATCTGTCAGCGTTGTCGTCTTCTACATCTCCCAACGGTGACGGTCTACGTCCTCTTTCGGCGTCGACTTTTGTGCAGAGTTGTAGGCGGGCCTCATCTCTCAGCGCTGTCAGAGATAGAGAGAATTGTCTGACAGAGAGAGAGAGATTGGATTTATGGGCAAACTTTAAAAAAATGCTAACAACCCCTCTTTTGGGCGGTTAAGCAAAATTATTAAAAAAAAAAATTAGGAGATCTGGGCCGTCCACGATCACACGTTGACGGCAAGATGAGAGTAGGAGAAATAAGGATTTCTACAAGTGGATCGGCCCCCGATATGTATTTATGTACATATATATACACACACGCGTGCGCGTGTATATACATATAGATATACGTATGTTTGTGTATCTAAACGCGTGTGTGTGTGTGTCTAGGGGGCTGAGCCCCCTATGGTGCTGGAAAAATGTAGCTGATTTGAAGCCATCCACGTGATACGCGAAACGCCTCTCCCTTTTTTTCAAAGCCGATCTGTCTGTTTTACCTAAATGATCCTGCCCCTCCACTTAGTGCCCAAAAAAAAAAATGACAGTACTGTACAAATTGCCACAGCAAGGGGCAGTTCGTAAGGGGAGCTTTTTCTCTTCCCTTCTTCCCCCCCCCCCACCCCGACCCCCCACACAGAGTGCTGCCCCCATATATATATGGGAGCCTATTCTCACCCAATGCTGAGATGGGCTCCTCCATCCCCAATCCATCATGAGCCGTCCGATAAGGCCACGTGCAGGGCTTCATATCACTTTTTGAGAAAACCTTAAAGCCATGTGCCAGATGGTCCGGCACACTATTCACCCAATACTCTACACTTTTTTAATGTGCTAACATTTTTAAAGGCAAATTACTAAGCAACGATAGTGCGCCAGATTATCTCGCGCACTATATTGGCTTACGAACTCTCTCACCCTTTGTTGAATATGTTCACCGTTGTTCACTCTTCAAGTTAGATTTTGTTTTGAAGTCTTTGTTTATTGCTCACGTCCATTTAAGACCAACAACCATTGACCGGAAGAGAGCACCACCAACACCCAAGGTCCTGCCACCTCCACCACAAACCACCATGAAACATTTTTAGATAATAATAAATACATGATCTTTTGAAAAATTAAAAAAAAAAAAAGAGACAAAATCACCAGCAACACCACTGCAAGCCAAGAGAAGAATGCAGATCTAATTCCCAAGAGAGAAAAATTAAGGAACAGAAAATAAATGATTTATATGCAGATTTAAAATTTACAGGCCGAGGTTGAGGGTCAATAGTGGGAATCAGGGCTGATGGACGGCAGCTGTGACGAAGAAAACGGTGGTGGCTGCAACAAAAAAGCTGCAGCGACGACGGTGAAGAGAATAGTTTTAGCGGTGGTCGTCCTTCATGGCCCTCACTTAATCTAGATATTGTAGATCATAGGGTATCAAATGGTGAGGGTAGCGGTAGGACGTTGATGTGGTTGTGGTGAGTGGCTGTGGTGGCGGTAGGGCATGGATCTGGTGGTGGTTGCAAGTGGCGGTAGGCCGTGAATCTGTTGGTGGTGACTCCTCGTTGTCGCGGTAGCCCATGGATGTGATGGTGGTGAGCAATTGTTGTGGTCTAAACGCAGATCCCGTGGTGGTTAGTGGCTGTCGCTGTGGTGGCGACGATGGATTCGAGAGTGAGGAAGTGCTCGTCAAAGAAGGGAGAGAGTCCTCTGCCAGAATGAGAAGCAAGAGAAAGCAGATAAAATTGCCTGGAGGGTACTTCCTCACTGGAACAGTGCGCCAGATAATCTAGCGAGCTAGCTTCTATGTTTTTCCAAAAATTGATCAGAACCATCCATGACAATGGATGGCCAGAGATGGGTTGGGAAAGGGGAGCCCTTCCCAGTACGTACATACACAAATAGGTAAGGCCTAAGTTACATAAACCTATCATCATACTATACTATACTATAAAAAGGTTAAGAAGCCCATACTAGTTTATACTAGCACTTTACATTTCCCATTTGGATTACTAGTTTTTGTGTGTAAAGTGATCACTTGATGGTAGGAGAAAGATACGGTCATTTTCATGTAGTCATAAGTCATACGTCATAATTGCTAGGATGGAGCCAAGCTACAGCAACAGTAATAATTTTTACTGCCTCAAATGGGAAACCTGCTCCTGACAGAGGGGTCAAGCATAAGAAGTCTTAAAACACCAGTGCATCAGCTCTAGATACTGATCACATAGTTTCCACGAGATAATTAGTACTACTAAGAGCACAAGTGGATTATACCTACACGAAGAGAGGTGTTCAGACTGATACATAGGCGACAGGTTTGCCTTTAATCTAGACTGACCTTGAAAACAGGGTTGTATGCACTTAAATTTAGACCCAAAAGTAAGTATACGCTCATATGTTTTCGATTCATACAGGACAGCTCGGACATGGTAATCCAATACAGACAAGTGAGGACAGATAGCTCAAAAAAAGAAAAAAAGTGTCATGTGGACTCGCAGCTCATCGTATGCGGTCAGGGTCGTGGATTACCAAAGACTGATGAGCCATGATATCGTGATTCTTGTAAGAAAAATGGGCTTACAAAACTCACGAGGGGGCATTTGTTGGCAATTAAATTTCAACCCAAAAGTATGTATAGGTTCATGTGTTTTGGATTCATACTTGACAGTTCAGACAGACCAAGTATGCTATCGAAGTTTGAAACTAACCATTTGGACTTGAAAGTTAAAAGGGCTCACAAGTTCCTCTACATAGTGACAGGCCGAAGTTTGAAGGTTTGTGAAACTTGTGCACCCTTGTTAACTTTCACGTCGAAATGGTTTTGGTTCGAACAATGATGAAGTTTAAACCTACTTGGCTTGTCCGAACCATCCAGTGGAAATCCGAAAAACATGAATGTATACATACTATTAGGTTGACATTTGACTGCCAACAGTCGGCGACCTATTGCATCCTAACACTGATCTCATCTTTCAAGGATGATGTCATAACCCATGGATCCAACCACAATAGAAGTAAAATCGTTTTGTGGTTACTAAGCTTACTTTCTTGACAAATTTGAAAAGGTGCCTTCGTATCTCTCTTTGAAGGTCCTCAGGCAAATTCTCCAACAGCATTTCTTCGTTTACCCCTCTCGTCGCAGCCCAATTATAGCGTTCTGATTGTCGAACTTGCCTGCACAACGAAGCAATTATCTTGTTGAGTTTCCAAAGCATATCACACTTTATGCATGAAAACTCGAATCCTAGTATGACTATGTAAAATTAAGACATGATAAGAAGACTTCATGAACGAGGGTGTTTCCAGACATGTTACCTTATTTAATGTTAATTAAAGGAAATATGAGAATAGCCATCAAGATAGTTCAGTGGTTGACATAAATCACTAAAGAACAAATAAGTCAATATTCAGAAAGCGATACGCTTTGCCGGTTCAGTTCGTCTCTAGCAACAGCTTTGCATAGAGCGATTGTACAATAATGAACAGATAAGCGATCTTCACCAGTCCGAGACTGCTACATACAAAGTTAGCTAGGAAGAAATATATGTTGAAACATCTAGCAGTGATTAGTACAACTAAGGATAAAAATAAGAAACCAAAACAACAAAGAATTCGGATGTTAGAAAAGGATGCTTGATCTTCATGTTGTCCTGATCATTACGTTTGTTCCACTGCTTCAACTGCTCTCATCAATCAATACACAACTTATCTCAAGAATCAATACGCTCATATGCTTATAGACTTCCTCATTTCAATCCTGTCAATTATTACTCATGATATTCTCCCAATATTGAGCATGACTATAGAACGAGGTCCAAGAAAAACTGTGTTATTTAAGGACATATCCTCTTGAGAGTGTAAGAATGAAGAAAGAGAAGATGATGGAGCTTGAAAAAGACCGTTTGTCCTTTTTACATGTCATATGAGATACTCTTCAGGTTTGCTATTATCTAATCAGAGTCGAATAGTAAATTAGAGTTTGCTATGATGTCGTGCCTTAATTATTTATAGCCTAGGATGTCATTGCTAATGTCACTATAAATCATAAATAAAACTTAGGCGTAATTATGAAATCAACCAATAATGGTAACTTGAGATCAGGAATAAAATTATAGCATTTTGAGAGTCTATTTGTTTATGAAATAATTTCTTGTCCTAAGTACTCCAAACGTCATATAATACTGAAGTGTCCAATTGACGGGATGGAAATGAACATTATGTATAGCACTTGCGCAAACGAATCGCAACAGTGTGATGCAACAGCATTACAGCCTCTGAGAATTAGGGGGAGTCTAGTGACGTGCGCACAATGCTGCTCTATAATGCTTTGTCTTCTTCAACTTGTGTCTATGTATATTAAACAAATCTTTTAATCTCTTTGTAATTTACCTTTTTTCCCTTTTGTTTTTATGATTTTGAAGCCAAACAGTAATATCGTAAAGCTACTCCAAATTTTGAACCCACAATCTCTATCAACTGAGTATCTTAAGGGTTTACTCCACAATGTATTCCACATATGTTTGCTTAGTTGTGTTTTAGTAGAGTCTTCCTTAGAAGCGGCGCTGAGACCAAAGTCATCTAATGGAAAGATTACTTGCGTGCACCAGCACTGTATACAAGTGCAACACCAGGGGCTGGCAACTATTACAAACACTGGAGCAGGTCACAAAGTGTAGTTAACATGGACAGACTTGATCAAAGAACTTGATTGCTAGAATTGGGTTGCATAAAACCTGATATTTGTTTAGTGTAATGGGGTGATTCCTTTTCAAACAAGTGCAAAGAACGTTGTCCATGACAAGTACTTGGAGCTTTGGATGATTGACCATGATGGTGGCCATGCATGAGTGCAGTCACTCTCACCTATATCGCATATTTACAGATATATGAAAGTCAACGGCCAAGCCATTTGTGCTTTCCTGTAATTGTTGCAGGTGCATCATATGTTACCCATTAGCTAGGAGGCACGGACACGGGTGCGGGCGAGGATACGATACGGGTGCGGATACGCAGATACGTCATTTTTTAGAAATAATAGGATACATGCGCAGCAGGGATACGGCAAATAATATAATATATATTTATAATATATACATATAAATATATGTGTGAAAATAAATAATTTTACGAAGTGGTAAGAGTTTGTTAAGTTTAATGGGTTGTTTCATAAATACTGAAATTGCATAGCTGAATATAAAAGTTTGTGTATGTGTATTACTGTATTTCTTTTAAAGTATTGGGGCTAATTTTAATTATAATAAGTTAACAAGTGAGATTGAATCCAGCTATCAAAAGTTATGGAAGGTTCGGCTCACAAATCAAGAACAAACAAATCCAAGCAGAACAGGAGAAACCGCTGCTAGAATCACGGCCCAGGTAGGTCGCCGGTGACCTCTTCTTTTTCCCCCTTCTTCTTCTTCATCTTCTCTTTCTAACCAGTGTCCTCCCTATCGAAAAACCCTAATACGTGATCTCTCTAGGGTCATCGTCAGAGTCGCGGGTCGTTGTCGAAGTCGCCGGGGGTCGCCGGTGACTTCTTCTTCCCCTTTCTTTTTTCTCACCAGTCTCCTCTCTATCAAAAAACCCTAATACGCAATCTCTCTTGGATCGTCGTCGTTAGAGTCGCGGGTGGTCACCGGTGTCGCGGGTGGTTGCCGGATTCGCCGGTGGTCAGGGGTGGTTGCGAAGAGGCTACCACCACCGCCGCTGCTCGCTCTCTCAGACTCTCCCCAAGACACGATCTGTCGTCACTGAGGTTATTTACAACTGTTTTGTTTATGTTTTCACCCCCCCAAAACTGAGGCTCTATGTTTTAACCCCCAAAAGATCTTTTGAAAATTATGTTTTCCACCCATAAGTATCGAATCAGCACCCGAACTGTATCCTATCCGCACCCGACACGTACCCACCCCGCACCCGTCCCGCAACCGACGCGCACCGACCACGGCAGTTCCCCTCTTTTGAAGCACCCGTGCTTCATAGCCTATTAGCTTATGTTTCATTTGTCCTTTCATAGGGGGTACTTACGATGTTTCATTTCTCATATAGTGTGGTCTTTTGAACACTGCAGCATCGGGCATCCCGAGCATAGGCTAAACCATAGTTATTAAAGGCGCAAAGGGTCCCTAGAGCCTAGATGCAAGGCATAAGGCACAGACGCGCCTTTTCGAAGTGAGGCGTAAAATAAAAGTAAAAAGATATTAATGCATTAAACCAATAAAATTATGTAAAAAAAATCTGACCATTAAAATTTAACAAATTTTCAACACTTGGAAAAAGTTTTAAATCCAATAAGAAGTAGTTAATCCTAAGTGAACATGACAACATCATCCTCATCATCAATGAGGGCTAAGGCAACAATGCTTTCTTCAAAAGGGAGTCATAGGTTGGAAGTCTGGTAGAGATTCCTTTTCAATTTCATTTTCTTTGTCTACAAGATGAAGTGAAGGTGTAGATTTACTTGAAAGAGAGCAATAATTGGCGACAGGGCGCTAGCACAATGAACAACAAGAAGAGAATCGATTGATTGGGATTTGGGGTTTTAGGTTTTGTGGTTTAGACTTTGATTTATTATGTTATGAAACAAAGAATCAAAGACAATGAACGGTGGAGATGATGCCACGATGCAAAAATCAAAGACCATGATTTTTGGGCTTTTTTTTTTTGCACGCCTCCGCCAGCCCCTTGTGCCTAGGCGAGGCACACTCCATAGTCGCGCCTTAGATAACACTGGTGCTAAATACAGGATATGTTTCGCCACTTTAAAGGCGTGGGAGTATACTAGAAGGGGAAGACATTACGATAAAAGGGAGGACCCTCATCATAACTTGCTCTTCTATCTGGGTGAATAAGACATTTAGGCACAGGCTCAAATGTGTTGGGTGTCGTCTGAGAAACTAAAGAAGACATTGTACGAATTTCTCCCCCCCATGCTCACATATTTGCTTGGGTGCGGTTCGAGTTGCAATGTACTCCGTTAGTGCATCAGGAAATCGCAAAGCGGCAACTGCTCAATCACACGATGCAACAGTTCTGTTACTTGCAGGAATTGCCACAAGCTGCCCCAAACATGCAAGCAACAGAGATCAATAAACTTTTAGAAGCGCAAAAGTTGATGCCTGAGACTGGGAGATGAAATGGCATTGTGGGTTTCATAACAGGATTGACTTTCCGCTATTGCGTTGGACCCCAACCTGATTATAATCTTTGAAACATATACACAGTGATACCAACACATGCGAGGAAGCGAGTAAACCTTGTTTCGTGGTACCATTGGAAAAAAAAAAACAACCTAGGGCGTGTCGATCTAACAATTAGCCCTGATCCCGTGAGTTATCTGCATTTCTTAACGTTTCTTATCATATTTATCCTTGTAGCCGCTCTTTAAAATTACTAATGTTCCTTTGTATGTCCTTTTTTAGTTTGATGATGCCTGCCTGGCATTTTACAGATAATTAATAGAGCGGAAGTAAGTTGTCAATGCTATAGCGATGGCTCTTTTTTCCAACACAGAGATGTTGAACAATAGGTGCGGACAGCTCATGACCACATATAAAAGGGAGAAGTTGGGTCGGAATAAAGAAATGGGTGTGATAACAGGTAGGAAGGATGAGATTGCTGAGACACAACAACTTTAGAGCCACAGTATACAAGATTTGAAATTTGGCAACAATATATCCAAAGGAATGCAACTACCATCTGAGCCTCCACAACAAGCCACAACAAGCACAATGGAACATATATAAAAAAATATAAGGTGCGCCAACCAAATTCCTCAGCTTTTAAGACTTCCATTGGAATTTTTAGCCACCATCTTGATTTTTCTTCCTTAGGCATTAGAGACCACAAGCGATAGAAATTGAGCAGCTTAGAGGAGCCCTAATCCTTTAAGACCATAAGTATACTTCGATAATCACCTATATCAGGTTATGGGTTACGTATTTGGGTTTTGTTTATTGATCCCAAGATTTATCTAGATTAGAGGTCAGAAATTGTTTTGTTTGAGTTAAAATTCAAGCTGTAGTGCATCGCTGAATTTTGCTATCGAATTGCTCAAATAAGGTAAGGGATTTTCTAGCTTTTTTGTTGCGGAAAGGCTTTTCTCCGGTTCTTGGCCTAAGTAGGAATCCTCCGCTGGTTCGAATTCCATTCTAAATCTCTATTATTGAATTTTATTTTGCTGAAATTTGCTTAGCTGGCCTACTTCTTATTATTCCTATGCTTGTGAATCGGCAGAAGCATCAGTTAATTATTAACAGATGCCTCAAAATGATGAAATGTTTGTTGTTTTAGCTTAATGGTCATTATTTCTCTTTCACATGGCCAGAAGTTTATACTGGTCCCTTGTCTTATTACCATCCTTTATATGTACTGCTTTACGATTAGATACAATTTGTCATAGAAAACTGATCGGGGACCAAAGCCTCGAGTAACGACCTGCACGACAAAAAAAAATGACTGCAGGGTGGGGTTCGAGCGGAGGAACTCTCTGCTGCTTAAGTCAGAGCATAATGGCAGGATAGAACATTGAAAAAGCGAGAATGACAATGGTGTTCATATGCGAGTCATTGTCTACATACCTGGGGAGCTATGTTACATGGACTCTTCAGAATACATGAAGTACCCGTGTTGGACACTCGACACTTGGACATGGGTATGGGATATGTGTCCGACACATCTCATAGAATATGCTACTATGAACACTTTCTTATAATGTTTCTTTTTATTTCTTTGGCTTTGAGACGAGATAAATTCTCAACTAAAACCATGTACGTCACATAAAACATCATTTTATTTGGGAAATAATTAATAAGTAATGCTAGATATAAATATTTTGCCGTGTCCCAGTGTCTAGTGTTTTAAAAAATAGACGAGTCCGACACTTGGACACGTAACCGACACGGACACATAACCGACACGGACACTTGTACCGAGTCCATGTAACATAACCTGGGAGAACCCCCTTTACATAGACATAAGAATTAGAACCCTAATAGAATTAGGAGAAACGGCTGGGCTTTGGGCCTTATCCTTTGGGATCAAGTTAGAGTTCTTTTGAAACAGTACTTCCCAAATAAAGGGATTACCAATCCTAGAGTTGACCAGGGTGGACCTAAAACGTTAGGTGTCGAACAACGATTAGTGGTCGATTTTAGCCAAAATGATCAGCTGAAAAAGATGTAGCTAGGTCTCTTGAGTCCTTGAAAATTTAGGAAGATTCTTGAAAGCAATAGCTACTATATTTGTTGCCTAAGCAATTGAATGTTTATACGTGCCCTGTAGGTCTCTTGAGTTCATTGAGTCCTTGTTTTGAAAATACAACATTTAAACTCCTAAGTCCTTCCATTCTACAAAATTTGTTATTCCAATCCAAACTCCTTTCCATCAAACACTTTACTTTTTACGATAGTTTTTTTGGGTTATAATTTGGAACTTTTGTTGGTATCACTTAATGATAATTTAAACTTATTCTCGGTTCCTAACTTTTATCTCATAGTTCCTAGACTCATATTCAAGTGTTGGAAACTCAGAATTGATGGGAATCTCAAGATTTCTGTGAATAAGCGCAATTATAGGGACAGATTTGCATTTCCAAGTATAGGAGATTAGCTGTAAATTAGTCAAACCTTCCTAGAATAGCGATACCTTGTTGTATAAAGGTCTTGTACTTAATCATTTTCAGATAAGGAATTCCAGAATTTTCTTCATGGTATCAAAGCTTTAGGCTCTTTTCTGGGATTGAAAACCTTGGCACACAGGTCTTCGGGGCCTTTTGACAGCCATTTTTTTTGCTCTTTTTGGCCCAGTTTAAAAATTTTCCAAAAGTCCATGAAAGTTGGGGTGTTTGGTTGGTTTTCTATTTTTAAAAAGGACCAACACTTTAAAAACTAAGGCCCAAAACCGAAAAGAGCTCGGAGCTCTTTTCTAAACCAATTTTCACGCGGGGCTGAGGAAGGCTTTAATGAGGTCAAGGCTTCGAACCTCACTAGCACCAGAATTGGGGTTTTCTTTGCTGGGTATAAAACCCACCTTCCAGTTGGACTTCATCTCTTTCATCAGCTTGGGGCTCGATCGGCCGCAACTCTCATGGACTCCACAGCCCACCGCGTCCGTCGCCTTCACCGGCCACCGCATCCATCGCCTCCACCGGACATCGGCGGCTCCACCACTCCACCTCTAGTTATTGTGACTTGCAACGCTTTTCGGCCCCTCTCTCTTCTCTCTATCTCCCCCCGTCCCGGAAAGCCCTAAATTAAATCCAATCGGAGAGAGCCATGGGTTTGTAGCGCCGGTTTTTGACCGGCGAAAGAAAGAAAGAAGGATGGGCTTCAGTTTTGACCGGAGAGAGTTTGGGTTTGTAGCACCGGTTGTGATGTCCGCTGATGGCGGACAACGGTGGCCCGATCTGGGTGCCGGCGGTGTGGCGATGAGACCGGTGGTGATGGGGCGAATCTGTGGGTGAGTGCAACTTTGGTGGTAGTGTGGCAGTGCCGATCCGGTGGTGGTCCGCCGGTGGTCAATCTACACTTGTTTAGGATTAAAATGAGCTAATGTTGGTTTAATTATGTTTAATAATGTTGGTTGTTAATCATTGTAACGTTGGAAAATTATGTTTAAGACATTGTAATATAGTTGCTTAATTACCTTTAATAATGTTTAATTATGTAAAAATGTTTATTAAAAAAAAATAAACCCAAAGAGTTGTCCTGTCAAACGCTTGCTCTTTTCTATTTTTTGAAAAAATAAACTCTGTCAAACGGCCACCAGTTTTTTAAACTGGTAAAAAAAAAAAAAAACCAAAACTCTTCTCTTTTTTTTTTAGAAAAAAAACTGAAAACAAACAGTGTTACCAAACAGATCCTTCATTGTGGAGACCATAGTGTTGTTCGTTTGTGCTTTATTTCTACCCGTTTTCAGGTCAAAAATAGAGGTTTTTGCATACTTTATGTTCAGCCTTTATTGCTGAAATTCTTACATCAGTTTCCGTTCTTATTCTCCGGCCTTTATAGCCCTTTGTCCAACGTTTCTTCTATATCATTGATCTTCACCACCATTTTTTTCCCCTTTAATTCCTAAGTCAAAAGGGTTTCAACATGTCTTCCACGACTTGTTAATTGGCATTAGCAATTCGCATTACCATGTTTTCCTGCATTGAATTTTCCATGCTTCAAGTCATTAATTAGTTCACAACAGATTTACTTATTATGGTCTAGTTAAAATACTCGTACTAAATAAGTTCAAATTGTGCTTTCCGATAAGATCAATAAAATTCCTATTTTGAATCACTATTTAACGTGCTAAGTACGTAAAAACTTTCCATGCTTCAAGTCATTAATTAGTTCACAACGGATTTACTTATTATGGTCTAGTTAAAATACTCATACTAAATAAGTTCAAATTGTGCTTTCCGATAAGATCAATAAAATTCTTATTTTGAATCACTATTTAACGTGCTAAGTACGTGATCCTTACTAGTATATACAAATATGTTGAAATTGTAGATACGTGGATATGGCATACAGAAAGCATTCTAGACAAACACTTCAAGTTTATACCACAGGGATGCAAATTACCCAAGAGTGACAATTATCCATTTAACATCTAAAGTGTTAGAGCCAAACCAAGAGACTTAGGAGCAGAATGTTTATAACTTCTCCTTAAATTCAACATTCCAAATTGTAGGGAAATAGAGGAAGATTTTGACCAACACTGAAAAACAAGTACATATAAACGATAATATTGGGGGAGTGAGGAATTAAAAGCAAAAGGAGTAACGTAATACCTTCTTAGTTCTACTGGCAAACGCCGATGGCTCATCCACTGTTCAACGTCACGACGTCTTAGAGACAATTCTAACCTCCTGAAGAGATACCACGGTGAGTTAGAAAAGTTCCTTTCAAAGGAAACATAAGCATTGAACAGTTGGAAGTATAAGAAGCTCAAAATGTCAAACTCGGCTAAGGTAACAGAATACAAACTGTTTCAAGACAAATGGAATACACTGCAAACAATGATTATTGATTGTTCAATGTACACTGCTCAGATGAGGTCATGCATAAATACATAAATATACGTCATATTCAACCCGAATAGACCCAGCAGCCTTAGATTGCATGAAAATCTGTGCAGAAGCTGGTTTTATTGCAGCTATAAACACACACACACACCCCCAACCCGACAAGCACCCCCACGCACAATTATCAGGTATACTATGAAGATAAGGAAAAACCAGATTAACAATTAATATATTAAATTTACGTGCCTACACAGGGCATCCTGTTATTAGTTCTTCCTTGTCGGACTTGCATTTCATTATTTCCATTTTTTCTTCTTCCAGAGGGGGGAGTCTCCGTTGATCTGAGCAAAGAATGTGACTATCTTCATATTGCCAATATCAATACATGCTCATGCTCACAATAAACTTTTTACACATGTAAACGCAGTAAAATAACCACATGTTTGTCGTGCCAATAGGATCTCATTGCAGCTAGAAAGGGTCCCCAACTGGTGAAAGCAAGAGGATTTTCAAAAAGTGGGTTTATTACGCCCCGCCAAAACAGCTCCGAAACAACCAAAAGGTGCATGCCGCACTCACGACCCTGAATCTCTCAAATACGTTATTAGCATATATGCTTTAGCAGAAACCCTTCAAAGCAATAATTTAGGCTTAAGGGAGATGAGAAAAGAAGAGAGGGAGGGGGGAGAGGGGGTGAGAGAGAGAGAAAGAGGAGGTCATCATCATCATTATCAAAGCCTTTGTCCCAAACTATTGGGGTCGACTAAATGAAGGCTTTTCTAACATCCTTCCCTATCAGAGCACATGATAAGTTTCTAGCAGTCTAAAAATATTTTCACCACGTCTCCCCAAGTTATCCTCGGTAACCCCTACCTTGACTTACACCACCAAGTTGGAGCAGATTATTTCTAGAGGGCATCTAAAGGCCTGCGTTAGATATGAGTAAACCATCTCAAGTAATGCTCCCTTATGGACTCCTCAACTAGTGCCACCCCCACTTTGTTGGGGAGATCATGATTCTTATTATATTTCTCTTTGTGTGGCCACACATCAGCCTAAGTATTCGCATTTCGGCTACAATCATCTTATGACTATGGTGTTTCTTAGTTGCCTAACATTCCAAACCACACGACCTCAATGTCGTCCTACAATATTTTCCCTCCAACATGAAGCTGACCTTCACATTAGACAGCCTGCTCTTATTTCTTATCCTAGGAGCAACAACCTCGTCATCCTGTCCCTACTTGTACATTATTATCCAAGATACTTACAATGTGGTTGGAACCACAGAATTGATGGAATTCCATTTCAAATACTCAAATTTTGTTGTTTGGGACATTAAAGAAAGGAATGGGAATTAGATTTTATGGGAATTGATTGGATTGTTCATATAGTGTGAAATCCGATGACTGAGAAATGGTCGGATTTTATGGGATTTGGATCAACATCAATTAAAAACAATTATTTACCTCTCTTACCCTTTGTTGAATCTCTTACCACCAATATTGTTTTTGTTACCGCCACCGACACACCTCCTTTAGTACCGCCGCCGCCACCACTGTTGCCACCATTTTGTTACCGTCACTACCCCCACCATGGACTGCTATACCCATCAACGATGGATGGTTACACCCACCACAACCACCATATTATTGTTATTGCCACACGACACCACCACCACCACTATCACCCCCTCTGTCAAGTGTGTTACATCACCATCACAACCACCTTTATTGTCAATAAATTGCCATCGTCAATTCCGCCACCACCCACTATTACACTCCACCATCATCAATGCTACCACCACAATCATTGTCACTACCATTACCATTGGTGCAACTAAATCAACCCTGTCACGGTCAACATGTCTGGACATCACCACCACCACGGTCTTTGTTGGCGCCATCAAGTCTACTATCGCCGACATACTACTAGTGACACCTGGATACCACCACCACCACTACCATCGTTACAACTATTAGACCGCCTCACCACCATTGCCGATGTCACAACACCACCACCACCGTCTCTGCTACTGTCACCGTAACTTATATCACCAAGATTACCACAAGTTACGCACTGGTACCACTAGCACCACTACTACTGGTACCATCATTAAAACCGCCCCACCACCTCCATGACCACTATGTCGTTGTCGACTGTCGTTGATGCCATAGTACAAGACCACCGCTCACGCCACACCACCACCACCATCGCCGTTGATGCCACCAATCACTAGTGTCACCATCCCTACCACTAGTTTCACCTCAATACCACCACCACTCCATCGATACCATCACTTGACCATCCCACCACTTCCACCGCTGATGTCGCTACACCACCACCATCATATGGTGCCACCATCACATGTGAATCTACTACTTAAGCCAAGGACATAATTGTCCAAAAGTTTACCTTCTTCCCATTTCATGTGTTCCACACAAAAAATAGGAATTCTGTGATTTGAATTCCCTTTTACTCCAAACAACAAAAAGTGAATTGAATTCCAAATCCAATTCCTAATTTGAAATCCAAATCTAGAAAGAATTGGTTGTTAAAGATATCTTTCTTAATTACCAAACTATCCATATATACTTCCTCTTCGAACCTCCTCCTACTTTCACTAAATTTGCATTCTAGTTACTCGGTGTTAGTCATGCTTAATTTAAGTCTTTGGATTCTAAAGTAATTCTCTATTAACTCTATCTTAATTGTAAGTAAGTAAATAAATAAATAAATAAGGTTGTGCCCTTTTCGTAATAATAGAAAAGTTTTGTGCATTTTGAATGAGTGGCTTAAGTTCAGTAAGTGTTTGCGTAATTCACCAGTTTAGGGTTTTATTTAAATAAGTCCCCCCACCCCTCTCTTTTCTTCTTGTTGTTCCTTTCTATTTTCTTCCTCATTTCAGCCCAAGGCTTGATTTTTGTTGGGAACTTTTGTGTGTGTCGCGTCGCGTAGCTTGGGGATATTGAGCATCTGTCGAATTGCTCGTATAAGGCAAGGGAATTGTTACTTACTGCGGAGGGATTTCTTAATTGTTGTGATAAGGATTTATTTCTTCAAATTTAGATTATCGTTAGTATCCATGAACATTTTATCGCCTACCGGATTTATTATTGGTGTGAGTATTGTTGTACTGGACTAAATCAGCCTTGCCGTCATCATTTTTTTTTTTTTTGTTCTTTCCAGTTGAGAACCTATGCTCCAAGTTTTATGATATAATGGCAAGTTAGCTTGCAACAGAGTACAGGTTCTTACTGATCCATGTGTGTCACCACTTCTTGACACCTAAACATTGGAAATGCATATCTTTTGTTTCTTTGATATGTATATCAGGTCTTGGAAGACCTTGCTTTGCATGTGGTGGGTTAGTTTATTCATCTTGTTAACTTGCATCCTTAAGCCACCATAACCAGTACATGCTTTGCCAGATTGCCTCATTCTGTGATTGAATGCATGTTGAGTGCTAAGGCACTTTGTCAACATGGTATTCATGTTTCCATTATTTGCTAGTCACTAGATTACCTTTTAATTACAGGACTGCCCACAGTCATAGCATCTTTGTTGACCAGTTTTGTTATTCATAAAATCGATTGATCGTACCCGATTAATGGTTGGCAGCCTGCTTTCCTTGACGTAATGTGCATGGGTTTGCTATTAGTATCCTCCCCATTGATTTATTACGATTATTTTACATATCTTATGTTGTTAAACCATAACTTCCTGTCTATTTAACACTCAAACCAACAGTGCGACCATTGTATGACAGTGTTTTGTGAAATCCAAGTACGTCGTTAGACTTGTAACTTGCGAACATGTATGCTTTTGGCCATTTCATAACAAATCCTTTTGGGGTCCTGTAAATTGCTGTCGTGGCCTGAATTGAGTCTATTTTCAATTCTTTTCAGTTTTCCCTCACGACAATGCTTGAACAACTCCCAAATTGAGAGGGTCCTTTGGACACGATTGTCTGTATCCTTGCTGGCGATCAATGGACCCCTAGCACGCTACATGTAGCACACGTTTGATGTTTGTTCGTTTGGTTCAACGTTTGGGTCTTATGACCAACATAGTCATCGTGTGTTTTTGTTGTGTAGCGTTCCAGGGATAAATATATAAACTTTTGGGGTTAAATAATTAATTACCTTTGCCTCGGTATTTGATATAAGGATATGGTTTGCTCATTACCTTCGAGTATTGTTATTCGATTCCATTAGCTTTACTTTGACATCTTGTCATTTTTGGTACCTTACTGGGCTATTCGAGCTCACTCTTTTACTCTCCACCTTGCCCCTAGCCACAGGTCAAAGAAGTGACTAAGGATCCTTGGGACAGTGTTGGGGTTTTGATAGTTTTTCTTAGTAAATTAAACTTTGTAGTCTTATTTTGAGAACTTTAAACAGAAATGGGTAATTTGATTGAATTGACATTGTGTAAGTTGTTTTAACCACAGCATTTAGTAAATTGTTTCGTAAGGGATTCTTAAGAGAATGGATTGTCTTAGATTGTTGTCTTATGAAGATATTTTGTTTTAAAGTTCTGAAGGATTTAGTTGCTCTGTTTATACCCGATTTTACCAGAATTGTAGCAGTATTTTAGGAACTTTGGCACGACTTCCATTTTAGGGGCATGACATTAACAATTCATCTGACTTAAGTCTTAATCAATACACCATCCGCTAGTAATATAGAAATAGGACCTCATCCTGAATCTTCTTATAAGCCCGTCCACTAGATTGTCTTAGATTGTTGTCCTACGGAGATATTTTGTTTTAAAGGATTTAGTTGCCCTGCTTATACCCGATTTTACCAGAGTTGTAGCAGTATTTTAGGAACTTTAGTTGCAGGTCACAACTTCCATTTGGGGGCGTGACATTAACAACTCTCCTGACTTAACTCTTAATCAATACACCATCCGCAAGTAACATACAAATGGGACCTCATCCTGAATATTCTTATAAGCTTGTCCACAGCCAAAACAAAAAGATGTGCTTAAAGCTGATCCTTGGTGGCAGCAACGTACTTGTGGGCCTCATTTCTTCTCTAGATCCCATCACTTTTTTCTGTATCTCATTGTATGCTATTTCCAAATCTGTAAAGACCATGTGAAGATCCTCTCTCTTCTTTCTAAGTCACTCTGTCTATCGCCTAATCAAGAAACTAGCTCTCAAAGAGGATCTCCCAGGCAAAAGATTAAATTGATTCTCAGAGACGACACAGAGAGAATGTACAAAAAGGATTAGCACAAATATTAAAATCCTGCTCCTGTTTGGATATGAGTGATGCTGCCACTTAAGTCCACATATACATATCTCTAATGCCCTTGCAAGCAAGAGAATAAATTAACCTGCCACGTACTCGTAATCAATATTAAGGTTGTAAGCTATTAAAGGTTTCAAATTTCTGCAAGTAATGCATCAACCTGCTACTCAGGTCAACACTAAGCACTTATACACATTTCGAATTTAAAGAAGTCAGGCAATTTAAAGCTTTCATTTAACTTCCTTTCGATCACATCATAGTTTGTCCATCCTTGTTGTACTAAATTAAGCATAATAGTGATAGTGCTAGCTTCCATATTATCAGCGTAACATTATACTGTACAATATGAATTGTCCTATCATGCATGGCACATATGCATGTTATTGTACAGCTTATGCGTTAGCGCAACCAATTACCCAACATCTATGACGCACGGACAAGGGTATAGGTGCAGATACGACACGGGTGCGGATACGCCTATACGGCATTTTGAGAAAAAAAAAAACAGGATACATATGTGGCTAGGATACATCAATTTTTTATACTTTTAACCTATGAAGCATGGATGCGGGTGCGGGTGCGGGTGCGGGTGCGGATACGCGGATGCGGCATTTTTAAAAATTTTAGGATACCGGTGCGGCGGGGATACGGCAAATTTTATAAATATTTTTTTAATTATATATCTATACTACCTATAAAAGTACGAATCTTGTAAATCTTTTTATTCCATTTTTGTCCTTCGTTAATCACTCTAATAACAATCTTATCCTTTAATAATTACTACTCCATTATTACCCTACCCTTTCATAAATACTACTCCATTATTATCCTACCCTTTCATAAATACTATTATTAATTACTAATTGTGTAATCATTTTGGGTTTTACCCTCCGTCAGTTATTTCAATAACAACTTTACCTTCCCTAATTAGTTTTTTTGTACTGTGTTTAAGAAACATTATGTTATAAATTTAATCTAAATCAATATTTACATATTGGGAAACAAAATATGCAGTTGTTAAAAATATATTTATATATATGTATGCGTGTGTGTGGGTGTATGCGCGCGCGCACTACCTCTAAAAGTATAAATTTTATAAATTATTTTTTGACGATCATGTCTTCTGTTAATTACATTAATTACATTCTTACCCTTCTTTTATTACTCCTTTTTAAATTTTGATGAAATTAAAATAATATTGGGTAATGAATCTATTTTATACATTGATTGAAAAATGAAAAGTGTGATGAGAAAGAAAAACATAACAAAAAAGTTCCTTTATTATATTCTTTTAATTTAGTTAAAATAAAATAAATATTAGATATTGACCTGGTTAATGAGAATTGTAATTTTCTTTCTTCATTTTAGGTTAGTAAACAATTAACCAATTGAAAAACTAAAAAATGAAAACAACATAAAGAAACTAAAATACGTGAAAAATCAATTAAGAAACAGAAAATTGTTAGGAAAACAAAAAAAAGGGTTAAATAAAAAAACAAGGCTCAAATATGGTGCAAATTTGAATTGAAAATATGTTCTGTTTTTCCAGTTGAAGACCGAGTGTTTTGTGTTTCTTATTGATGAAACATAAAGGACCTGGTTTTGAAAAGTACAAATCTTAACCATTAATCAATTTAATAATTTACAAAAATAAAGACGTAGATTTATTCTTTTAAGTTCTCTATTTGCTTTTATTTTCAACAGTACCATCAAATATTTCTTCAATCCAAAGCTTACAAAGAATATTTTCAAACATTGAATTGATTACAATTGCGATCATCAAATAACATTTCTTCTAAAAAATTCACAAAAAGTTGAGAACATAATTGAATTACGTTATTTTTTTATCCCAAGTAAGATAATAATATCACCTCAGATATTTCTCTCGACTATATTATCGTGCAACGCACGTGCTCTATACTAGTATATATATATATATATATATATATTTAGTAAATAAAATTTAAACAGTTTGAATCTCAATTCTTAATATATGTGTTTGATATATGTAAAAAGATATTAATATTCCAAATAAAGTAGTGAGTTTTTAAGTTTAATGGGCTCTTTCGTAAATATTAAAGCTTTCAGTGAGAATTTGTTAAGTTTAATGGGCTGTTTTATAAATATTAAACTTATTAATTTGCAAAGAATAAATTTTTTTGTGGTATCACTTTTATTTCTTTGAAGTAGTGGGGTGGTTTATGTAATAACTTAACAATGAGTACTTAGCATAAATTAACAAACATTTTGACTCTTAACAAACATTTTGTCAAGACTCAAGAGTAAAAAGTCAAAAGTCAGCCTTCCCCCACTATTAATTAAAAGAAAGCAGAGAGCAGCCTCGATGTAATCGACCATTTGACCCTCTTCTTCTGGCCGCACGCGCACGCCGCACCTCGTCGCCGTCGCCGTAGCCGGTAAGTCCTTCTCCTTCTCTTTCTTCTTCTCCTTCTGCTGCTGCTTCTTCTTCTTCTCTCTAGTCTCCTCCCAGTCAGAGTCGTGTCGCTGGAGTGGCCGGTGGTCGCCGGTGTCGCTGGAGTGGCCGGTGGTCACAGATCTGAGCCGATACGCACCCGATCCGCACCCGGGATTAAAGAAATTAAAAAAAAATTGGTGGACACGCACCTGACACACACTGGTGCCGCACCCGAGGGGCACCCGCACCCGACGCGTATCCGGTGCCGGTGCTTCACACCAAGTGCCACACCGGTGCTTCATAGCTTTTAACTAATTAATATTTGCTTTTGAAATATATATATATATATATGTGTGTGTGTGTGTGTGTGTGTGTGTGTTTAATGATGAGTCATTTAGTCATCTAACAACTCATTTCAGCTGCACACGTGGACTACCAAAGGCCACAAAATAAAGTTGAGCCAAGTGACAAAGCCCCACAAATAAAGTTGAGCCAAAAGATCCGTAAAGACAGAAAGGAAAGTCAGAAGAAGTGAGAGAGTCAGGAGCAGCCGTTGCCGGCTTGCCGCCATGTCCACCATCGCCGGAGTTCTTCTTCTTCTTCCCTTTTTTTGGGTTATGCCTAAAAGGTAGGAGCACTTAATGGCCATCGACAGCGCTGCCTCCGGTCGGTGGCTGCTGCTTCCTCTTCTCTTTCCTCTCAAACTCTCTATGGATTCGGGAGGTTGCCGGAGTCTCCGTGATCGTCGATGGTCACGGGTAGTCAGTTGTAGCTACTTCGCCTCCTCCACCGATGCTCTCTCTCTCAGTCTCTCTCCCCGATTTGTGATTTTGTGGTTTTTAAGTAAACGTTTCAGTATTTATAATTTGACCCCACAAAATTCATTTTTTATGGTTAGACCCCTGAAAAATCTTTTAAAATTTGTGTTTTCATCCCACAAAAATGTGATATGCACCCGATCCGTATTGGAGCCGCACCCGAGGCGCACCTGGTATTTAAAAAATTAAAATAATAAATTATAAATGTCGGACACGCACCGGACACGGACCTGTGCGGCGCCCGATGCGCACCCGCACCCTCCGCGCACCCCGTGCCGGTGGCTACTCCGGTATTTTTGCCTAGTAAGGGGTATTTTTTTCATTGGGTAGCATAGATTTATTTGACTCGTTTATATTTTCCTATTTAGCAAATCTTTAAGGTGCTAGAAAATGGGTCCGCACTTTTGAACTCAATTCAGGAGAATCCCAAAGTACAAGATATTTACTATACAAAAAACACTTTGTACACAGCAAAGTGGCATCATATAGTACGTAGATGAACTCAAAAATTAACACTCGCACGCTAAAATGGTATAGAGAAAGACAATCTTAGCAAAGTATTCACTCACACCAAGAGACGTTTGAGATGGACAAAATACAACATAGTCGAGGCCATCGTCTAACATGTACTATATCAAGTAACAAATTTTAGTCCAAAGTTGTACCTGCGTCCAAGAGCCTGCAGAAAGTTTTGCATATTACCAATCAGAAGAGCAAAAAGCAAAAGGCCCAATCCAATGATGGCCATAGTGAAGAGGACTTCCCCGACAAAATAACTCGGAGTCTGATTTCCAGCCAGCGTACTGATTTGCTTTAGAAATGACCATAAAAGAAAATATTGTCATTGATGTACGTCTAAGTTTCATTGCAGTAAGAATACTCAAGAAAACAACAACACTATGATTCTAATGCACTGTAAGTATATATACATCTGCAACAAGCCAATAAATCAAGTAACCGTATAACACAACAACTCTAAAGAACAAAAGCATCTCCAGCTAAAAGTGAAAAGTGAGAAAGTTAACCAAGATGCATTTTACTTGTTAAAGGGGGATGGAATTACAGTGATTCTGGCAGGCGCAAGCTCCAGCCCTGCAGATCAATACAAGTCATGGCTACTATGATGGGTCGCCTACAAACTAGCTTTTCTAATGAAGTAATAAGAATTTCCTTTCGGATAGTCTGTCTCTCTGTGAATCTAAAAATATACTATTTATTTCTATCTTCAGTTTGCACGTTCTGTTTTTCTCCTAACCCTCCTAGACTCCTATGCCAAATTGAAGGAGCAAATGATTGCAAGAGAGAATAAGAGACCTTAGCTGCATTTAAATCTCCTAGCAAATGATTGCAAGAGAGAATGAGAGACCTTAGCTGCATCTAAATATCCCATTCTAGTGAGTCTTAGTTGCAGGATTCCCAAGTGACACTACCGTCCCGGAACCTTGGTCCTAAACCTCGCACCCGCTCCCCTCTCATCCCAAAAGCTACTATGCTAGTGAAGTTTTCCACTCTCAAACCTAGCACCTGCTCTCGATCCCTCCCAAGCTTCGTGCAAGTAAGCTAGTGATTGTCTTGCCCCGGAATCTAGCACCTGCTGCCATTCCAAATGTCTGACACTCGCAGAGCCTCAGACCTGCTCGCACTTCGTGCAACTAAGAGGGGCAGATAAGAAGAACAAACAGGACAGTGTCAAAAGAATAAGAGGAAATCGGGGCCGAGAATGCCAAAATTTACTAGGAGTAGGCCCAAGTCAATCCCTAGTTTATCACATTTACATACTTTTACTTAATACCAAAGCCTCAAAATACTCCAAATCCCTGCGACCTCACACGTAATGGTAAATCAGTTTCAAATTTTTTTGGGTTCGACGTTTATGGTAAGCGTATTATACATAGTTGTTCCCAGCTTCTAACAGCTTAAGCTTTTTGAGCAACTAGGAACTTAGAATGGTGTCACAGCTATCGTTGGGCAAGGTCTTGGATTCTATTCTTCCTGCTTGTATATTTGCTCCCCCTTGATAATACTGTTTTACACTCCGTCTACTTGTGCACTTGGAGGTGTTGCACCTTGATTTGTTTTTCTTGATTTGTCACTCCATTTGCAATCGGGAACTTGCACGTGAAGGGGAGTATTAAGTATGATATGCATTGTTGGGCCCATCTTAACAACTTAAGCTTTTAGAGTAACTGATAACCTAGCATCTATAACATCTCTTCCACCTCATAAAACTTTTAATCAAGAAGTTTCTGAAGCCCAACAATTGACCTAGGTAGTAGTTCTGAGTAATCCATCTCTAATGGATCACTTCAATGTGATACCTCACCCCACCCCATCCCTACTAAATCCCTGTTATGTTAAAAATACAACAAAAAGGATTCGCTGTAGGGCTAAAAAGCATACTTAATGTGGAGACACTGAAGCTTCTGAAGAAAACTTGTCGTCGAACGATAAAACTGAGATCCAGGTAAGAGTTCAGTTATTTCACTTGGGTTTAGGGTTTTGGTATGTTAATCAAGGATGTAAACGAGGTTGATTTGGTAAAGATTAAAAGTTTGTTGCTGTTTAATACAAAACTGCAACAGGTCTCTCGCATAAGCTTTTAAATATTTAGCTTAGCTTCAGCTGTCTTCAGCTTGAGATAGGGAGCTTAAAGTCCATGAAATCTGACAGTTCTGCTCAAACAGCCAGATACTCCTCACGTACGCTGCTATCACCCCTTCATACCGGTTAAATAGGCGAGAGATAAAAAGAACTAGTCCAAGAAAGTAACAGGTGATGGCCAACATAATATTTTTGTAGAAGTTGACATTGTTCACCGCAGTGACAAAAGTAAATTTCTGACTGGAAAAGAACTATTTGCTGCATGGATAAACGTATGTATAACTTAACATCCTCAAACTGCCACTTACCAGTATCAAGAGACGTCTGTTCAGTTTCCACTAGCACAAAAGAGCAGTAGGGGACCACCTGTACATTTCTCCTTTACAATGTTGTCCAAAGTACTCCATTAGCTATGTTAATGAGAAACCTGTGAAGCACCGGTGCTTCAAAAGAGGGGAAGTACCGGGGTCGGGTGAGCGTGGGTGCGGGACGGGTGCGGGGTGGGTACGCGTCGGGTTCGGATCCATCTTTTGCCTTTTATTTTCCTTATTTTCTGAATTTCGGGTGTGGACCGGGTGCGGATCTGATACTTATGGGTAGAAAACATAATTTCCAAAAGATTTTTCGGGGGTTGAAACATAGAACCTCAGTTTTGGGGGGGTGAAAACACAAACAAAATAGTTCTAAATAACCTCAGTTACGCAGATATGTCTTGGGGAGAGTGAGAGAGAGCGAGCAGCGGTGGCGGTGGCCTCTTCGCAACCACCTGTGACAACCGGTAACTCTGGCAACCACCTGCGACCACCGGCGACTCTGACGACAAGCCCCGACAACGACGACGATCCAAGGGAGATCGCGTATTAGAGTTTTTCGATAGAGAGGAGACCGGTGAGAAAGAAGAAGGGGGAAGAAGAAGAAGTCACCGGCGACTGCTGGCGACTCCGACAACGACCCGCAACTCTGACGACAACCCTAGAGAGATCACGTATTAGGGTTTTTCGATAGGGAGGAGACTGGTGAGAAAGAGAAGAGGAAGAAGAAGAAGGGGTAAAAAGAAGAAGTCACCAGCGACCTAACTGGGCTGTGATTCTAGCAGCGGTTTCTCCTGTTCTGCTTGGATTTGTTTGTTCTTGATGTGTTCTCTCTGAGCAGAACCATCCATAACTTTTGACAGCTGGATTCAATCTCACTTGTTAACTTATTATAATTAAAATTAGCCCCAATACTTTAAAAAAAATTCAGTAATATACATACACACTATTATATTCAGCTATGCAATTTCAATATTTATGAAACAACCCATTAAATTTAATAAACTCTCACCACTTCATAAAATTATTTATTTTCACACACACACACACACACATATATATATTATTATTTGTCGTATCCCCGCCGCACCCGTATCCTATTATTTTTAGGAATGACGTATCCGCGTATCCGCACCGGTGTCCGTGCCTCCTAGTGAGAAACACAAGAAGTTCCAGCGAGTTTGAGCCAGAAGGTCATGCAAACTCTGTATTATCTATTCTTATGACTTGATCTTCGTGTGGTAGAGCTATAGAAGCGAAGGAGCGACTGATCAATGCCTGGGCTTGTAGGCAAAAAACTAACAAAAATATGGCCAAGTATTTAGAACAAAATTTAAACATACAGCTCAACCATGAAACCAACCCAGGGCTAATAAGGAGTGAAGAGAAGGACTTCTCTTGGAGTACCATAAGTTTATCACCAGATATAGACGAGTACTACAGCGTTTAGATCCATTTACTCTTCAAAGTTGTCATTGAATTTGGAAAGAAATCCTAGGTCATTATTTACATCAACGACGTGTTACAAGAAAAAAAGCTTTTACATGCATCAAAGTTAAGGAACTTTTTTGGCGACAATTAGTGCCTCCCACTTGAGCATGAGCTAAATGTATTGGCCCAACAAAGTTTCATATCGATCTTCTTACGTTTTCTAGAACTAGAAGCTTAAGGGGGGCCCCAATGTACAAGGCTCCCATCATTGTGGGGTCTGGGGAGGGTTGATGTACGCAGCCTTACAGCCACTATCATGGAGAGAGTGTTTCCGTGTTGCGAACCTGGGACCTTGTCACGACCTCAGCTCGTGCAGAGGAGGAGCAGAGACCAGCGATGAATCAGGACTTGGGGTGATGTGCAGAGAGGACATGGGAGGCGCCAGTTCCCTCCCTCCCTCCCTCCCATCTCTCATTCTCTATCAACCTATCTGTCTTCACGTTTTCCTTTCCAAATTTTCCCATTTCTGGCAATTCCATAGCTGAGACCTCAAAGCCATAACCAGTAGCATATCTTCACTAATGTGCTACAACTGGTATCAGAGCCATGTCATTGTGGCCTGGGCTAGTACCTTGGTACTACCACCATTAACCACGCTTTCCACCTCTTCCTAGACCAACAATCTAAACATGCCGAGATCTCTTAAGAACAATCCGAGTTCTGAAGCCGACTTGCAAGAACTTGAAGGACTTCATAACACATATGCAGCCTATGACATGAGGCTGGGTTTGGTTGAAACTCCCATAGGAGATCTGTAGAAGAATAGTACGGCAGTGCATCAAAGTGTCTCTGAACTCAAATTTCCATGGCTGAAGGAATGCTAAAATTGATCCCCACCCATGATCCACCACTGAGCAAGGAGAGTCCAGTAATAATCAGACACACAGGAACCAACGGTGGGACTATAATTCTAATCAGAACATGAATCAGCACACCACAGATAATTCTTCTTCAAAATTCCCAAAATTAGCATTTCTAAGGTTCACTGGAGAAAATCCTAGGGTATGGGTGAGGAAGAGTGAACAATATTTCGAGTTTTGCCAGATACATGATGACTACAAGGTGCTTTATGCATCTGCATTTCGATGCCCAAGCAGAATGCTGGTTTGCTACTTACATTAAGCAAATACGCGGAGTAAGCTGGGAACAGTTTGTGAAGGATTTATATGCCAGGTTCTCTATCACCAATCGCATTAGCGTAATGGGGGAATTTAATAAACTGATACAAACAAGCGCAGTCGACGATTACTTAACAAGTTTGAAGCTTCGTTGTTTGAAGCTATGGAGGCTCAAGTAATCCAACAATTTGAGTATTTGGATGAAAATTATTTCTGTGTCAGCTTCATAGGGGGATTGAGACCAGAAATTAAAAGCAGGGTGGAACAGTTTGCAGTAGATTCACTTTCTAAGGCAATTCACATTGCTAGAAGGGAAGAGATGGCCATACCGTGCATGTTCACAAGTCAAAAACCATCCCTCAGCCCTGTGATAACTGCTAACCTCAGCCACATCAATCTCAAACCTAACCTCCCTTTTTCAGGATTCACCCCTATGACCACAAATCTCAGAACAGTGACCAACCTTGCCACTTCTAATCCCACACCCCTACAAGCCAATGCACCCAAACAAACCCCAAACCAGTTCACACCAGACCCCAAGAAAGGACTTTTGCCTACCCCACTAAAACCACCAAACGGATCCAATCAACTCACTACTGAGGAGCACCAGAGGAGAATCACCCAAGGGTTATGCTTCAGATGTGGGGGAAATTTTGAACCTGGACGCAACTGTATGCCCTATGAGATCAATAGATATGATCATACCAAAAGAAAATGATGTTGAGAGCACAGATCATGACTTAAAAAAGGTTCCTGTGGAGACAGAAGCAACACAAACAAACCAGACCTCAGTCCCAGGACCCATGATTAGTGTCCACGCTCTGGCAGGGGATGCTACTCATAACACCAATAGGTTATCAGGCAAGGTTGGTACTAAGGTGTTCAGCATCCTAATTGATCTTGGCTCTACTGACAATTTCCTTGATCTTCATTCAGCTGCAAAGTTGGATTATATAATGGAATCTACTCCACTGACAGTTGCAGTAGCTAATGGCACTCAATTGCAAACAGACACATTGAGCAAGGCATTCAAATGAGAAATGGGATCCCAGCCCTTTGTTACTGACCTGAGGATACCGCCACTTGGTGGCTGTGATTGTGTTTTGGGCATGCAGTGGTTGAGACAGTGGGGCAGTGTCAATTTTAATTTTAATCGCAATCAAATTTCATTTAAGCACCGGGGAAAGCATGTCATATTGAAAGGAGGGGAACTTAAAGGGACCACCATCAAGATGATAGCTCATGAAATGCACAAGCTGATCTAGGGTAATGCGGGGACATTGTTTGGTCAAGTCTATTCTGTGACAGAGCCAACTAAAGAAGACCCCCATCCAGCGGAGGTACAAGGCATCCTATTTGAGTTCAAATATATCTTTGAAGAACCTAAAGGGCTGCCCCCTCCTAGAAGCCAGGATCGTCGCATTAGACTTACAGCTGGAGCAAAACATGTTAAGCTGGGGCCCGACCTTAAAGGGTTTCATATATGCAAGAAGATGAAATAGAGAAGATCATAGCAGAACTCTTGCAATCAGGTATAATCCAACACAGTAATTCACCCTTCGCATCCCTAGTCCTTTTAGTAAAAAAGAAGGGTGGTAGTTGGAGAATGTGTGGGAGCTAAATAAGCTAACAGTGAAGGATAGATACCCAATACCTGTTATAGATGATCTTTAGGATGAACTAAATGGATCCCAAGTGTTTACTAAATTGGATTCGAGAAGTGGTTACCACCAAATCCAGGTGGTGGAAGGAGATATTCAGAAGAGAGCATTCAGGAAGAATACAGGACATTATTCAGGGTTAAACCCTTCGGATAACCAATGATCCAGCTACATTTCAGAACCTTATGAACACTTTTTCTTTCATGAGTATCTAAGGAGATTTGTGCGGGTCTTTTTTGATGATATCCTGGTTTACAGCAGGAAATTGCAGTCACATGTCACCCACCTTAGGACAGTTCTTCAGCTCATCAGGCAAAATATATTATTTGCCAAACTCGTTAAAAGTATTTTTGCCGAAACGCAAGTTGAATACTTTGGACACTTGGTGAGTGGAAACGGGGTAACAGCAGATTCCACTAAAATAGAGGCTATGTTGAATTGGCCTGCACAAAGAACTACCAAGGATCTGAGAGGGTTTTTGGGGCTCACATGGTATTGCAGAAAGTTTATGATGAACGATAGGCTTATGAGTAAACCACTTACTAGTTTACTCGAGAAGGAAGCTTTTCAATTGAATGGATCATCAGAAAAGGCTTTCATCACCCTCAAACAAGCCATGGCCATCAACCCAGTATTGGCCTTACCCAATTTCACCCTACCTTTTGAAGTGGAGACCGATGCTTGTGATGTTGGCATTTAAGCAATGTTGATGCAGCAAGGTAGGCCCTTGGCCAATATCAGCAAGGCCCTAGGGCCTAGGAACTAAAAACATTGGATTATTCACTTATGAAAAGGAGTTGTTGGCCACAGTGCATGCAATCACTAAGTGGAGCTCTTACCTGTGTCACAACCACTTCATAGTGAAGACTAATCACAGAAGCTTGAAGTATATATTGGGTCAGAGCATAACCTCCCTACTTCAACAAAAACTACTGTCTAAGCTCCTTGGTTTTGATTTTGAGGTACATTACAAGAAGGGAGCCGATACTTTGGTGGTGGATGGACTACCAAAAATTCCTCAGCAACAATTGGAGGAATGCAAGGCAATAACCACAGTCACTCCCATGTGGCAACAGGAGTTGCAGGGGATAGCATTGAAACTGATAAAATCGCCCAACAGGCCATTCAGGAATTGCTACTGGGGCCTACGGAAACCTCACTATAAACCAACCAAGGAGGGATTTTATAGTATAAGGGTAAGGTGTATGTTGGAGAGAAGGGTCACCTCACAGACCAGATACTACGTGAACTGCAAACAACGGGGATTGGTGGACACTCAGGCATACACAACACCTACAAGAGGGCTACTATGTTTTTCTATTGGCCTAAAGAGAAACAACAAGAGATACAAATGGTTAATTAATGTGATGCCTGCCAACTGAACAAGCATGAAAATGTGCCTTATCCAGGAGTACTTCAGCCGTTGGAGATACCTACACAACTATGGACACACATCACCATGAATTTTGTGGAAGGTCTACCCAAATCAAATGGTAAGGACGTAGTACTGGTAGCGGTGGATAGGCTCAGTAAGTATGCTCACTTTATTGGACTTACCCACCCCTTTTCAGCTGAGACAGTGGCTTATCATTTTCTGGATCAGATCTGTAACTTATATGGCATGCCAACTTCCATAGAAACTGACAGGGACCGAGTCTTTTTGTCCACATTTTGGACCAAACTCTTTCAACTGCTGGGATCCCAGTTACCCCACAGCACACCTCACCATCCTGAGACTGATGGCCAAACTGGGAGGGCCAACAAGACACTAAAAATGATTTAAGGTGCATGTGTAGTCGCAGACCTCACAATTGGGCCAAGTGGTTCCCACTAGCTAACTATTGGTACAGCTTTCATTCTTCCATTAAAATGACCCCATTTGAAGGTGTCTATGGATACAAGCCCAGGTCATTGAACCTTGTTATCCCAGAATCTACCAACTTGGTTGACTTGGAAAACTACCTGCAGGACAGAAGCAAGATGCGGCACTTACCGAAGGATAATCTCACTCTAGCATAAGCCAGGATGCAACAGTATGCCAACCTCCAACACACTAAAAGAGAGTTCAATGTTGGGGATTGGGTCTATTTGAGACTACAGCCCTATAGAGAGACCTCATTGGCTTTAAGGAGAAATCTCAAGCTGTCTTCTACATTTTATGGGCCATATCATGTACTGCAGAGAATTGGAAAGGTAGCTTACAAACTTCAGTTACCCAACACCACTACAATCATGTAGAGGTGAGCATTTAAACCGTTGAAACCAATCCAACCCTGAAAACCAAACCAACCAATCCGAATAAGTCCAAACCAATCGTAAAAACAATCGGTTGGTTTTCTTTTCCAAAACGCATATTCGGTTAGGTCGGTTCGGTTCGGATTTTTTTAAACCGATATAAACTGAACCGACCGTATGTAATTTAATATATAAATATTTTAACCTAACCCCAGTTACTTTTACTAACCGCCCTAATTAACTTTAACCCATTCATATAAAAAGCAGGTAACCCTAAATTCCTTTAACCCTAACCATACTTTTCACTCACTGCCCACTCCCAGATCTCTGCAATCTACTTCACAAAGCCTCAACGACAACCACCCATCGATTTGCTCCGCCACCACGGCAACGCCTCTACCTTCACCAGGGCAGCACCACTACCTCCACTATGGCTGCACCTATCATCTCACGTCTCTCCTTCCACATACCTCCCGCGGCTGGCCTCCATCATCTCACGTCTCACCCTCTGCCGCCGCTTCCACATCTCCTCCAGTCTCCAAGTGCGAAGTAGGGTCTCCCTTTCTCCTCTCCTCTTATGTTTCTTCTCTTCTGTTCTCTTTTGTTTGTTGACTTTCCTCTTCTCCTTTTCTCTTCAGTTTCTTCTCCACATGATCTCAGTATAAGACCAATTGATGCTTGAAGGTTGATTGGTGATGAAGGTTTTGAAGATGCCAAACTCTCTTTGTGATCTTTTTGGTTTTAAAGATCCTTAGGACTTGTTTCTTTTTAAGTTAATCTGATGGTTATAATGATGCTGTGATGTGTAATTTGATTAGAACTTTTAAGGGCAATGTAACATATGTTTGTGATAATGTAGTTATGGATCTTGAGACGTTGGTTTTCAAATTCTCTGCATGGTTGATATATGAAGTGTTTTAAGGTTGTCTATGAATTAAAGTTGCTCTTATGGAAACTGGCAGCAACATTTACCTATATCTGTACAGATGCTGTGTAGTGATCTCTTTAGAATTCTGTAATTTGATTAGAATTTTAACGGATTCTGTGTAATGATATTGTGTAATGACTAATTCTCTTTTGAATGTTATATAATCTAATTACAATTTTAAACTTATGCTTGCTTAGTTACTTCTTTGAGTTTTTGTTACAAAATTCAATTTTTTTTGGGCCTTGAATGGAGTCTAGCCCAAACCGATTGATCCGTTCAAATCGAACCGATTGATCCGTTCAAACCGAACCGTTTGATCCATTCAACCCGTCCAAACCGAACCGTTTGAACGCGGTTTGTTTTCTTTTGTTTTTTTCTTCTTTCAAACCAATGTTGGTCGGTTCGGTTTGGTATTCAGCTCCCAAACTGAACTGACCGAACCATGCTCACCCCGGGCATCATGTATTTCAGGTTTCTTTGCTTAATAAGGTGGTGTGACAGCAAATTATTGCCTCCACTGCGTTACCCTGCGTGGGAACTGAGGGACAATTTATCATAAAGAATGATTAAACGCAATAGTCATTACGTGTCCCAAGTTCTAGTGAAATGATCTAATGCTAAACAAGGTGAGGACGCACGAAAGGATTGGGACATGATCAAGGCTAGGTTCCCGAATTTTTGACCCTTGGGGACAGGGGCCAACTGATGAGGAGGGGAATGTCGCGACCTCAGCTCGTGCAAAGGACGAGCAGAGACCAACAATGAATCAGGACTTAGGGCAAGGTGGAGAGAGCACAGGGGAGGCGCCAGCTCAGCTCCCACATCAACACAGGAATCCCTGAAGATTCAGATTAGGAAGCTAGTTGGAGGATTAACGGCCAACAAGGGGTAATTAAAGCTGTTTTCGCGCCAGGCAGGGAACGATGCCATTTTGGCCATTCTAATTCAACTCAATTTGAAATAGTTTTAGCGACTTTTTTTGTGTAATTTTCAGTTTACCGCGAAGACTTAGTGTATTTGAACTTCAGTTGTAACTAACCCTTAAAAGGGGAAAACCATGCCAGAGATGATCACGTGAAATATGATATGCAAATTCTTCACTTCTCTCTATAATTGTTCTCTCTTCTCTATAATTGTTCTCTCTCTCTCTGTTGCTCTCTCTTTATCTCGATCCTCTGGAACCACAAGAATCCTTAGTGAGAATGGAATTCGAACAGATCCAGCTTGGTTATTGATAGAGTAAATAAATCTGCCATTTCTGGTTCTACAATCGATACAGGACCTAATGGATGCATATAGATACAAATGGTCCAAGGGGAGCAATGGGGCTGTTCGCCAGTTAAAGCAGCTCCCTCCCTCCCTCCCCTCCTGCCCCCCCCCCCCCCCCCACCCCTCTCCCTCCCACCCTCTCAATTTTCCCAATTTCTGGCGATTACATAACTGAGACCTCAATACCGCCATCATCGATAGCATCTCTTCACTGATACGCTACAGACCTCCATATCATAACTGAGCCATTGCGCCACACCTCACCCATGTGCTCTAGAAGCATAAGCTGTAGGCAAAAATGTCCAAAATGCTTTAATAATGCATCTCATCTGTCAACCAACCCTACACACCCCACCCCAACCCACACCCCCAAAAAAAAAAACACAACTCTTGCATGTGGACTAATAATCCATGCTCCGATTGAACAAAAAAAAGAGCGAAAAATTCTAAGATATCCACAGCAAACTATAAGTAGGAGGACCAGAAGAGAAGTCATGACATTGCAAAACCAGAACCGTTATGCCATGTTAATTTACCTGTAGCTCTTAAACTTTAGCCATTAGAGAGTGGTCCCAAAATGTATATCATACCTCTACATTCAAGACCCCATTATGCAAAATCTCCTTGTCAGACGTCAATAATATACTGACAAGGCCATCTTTTCTCCCAAGTATTAAAAAAAAAAAAAAGCAAATCTGCAAAGTAATGATACCAAAAAAAAAAAATCAAGTGGATACCTGAAACCCCCAAAATAATGAATATGTATATCTTGTGACTAGACTGCGTTCTGTGGTGAGATTGACAGCTTGCGCATAGATTCCATAAGAAAAGCCAGCTTGACCAAAACAAGCAGTCGCATTTTCATTGTCCTTCCAGTCACCCCATGCTGAATCTGATCTGAACTTTCTGAAGTCGTTTCCATGTCCGCAGTCTATGAATCTCTTACAATTTTCCATTCCCGAGTCACGACAAGCATCTCGCAGACATCGATTCACCCTCTAAGCAGAATAGGTGGAGAATGCAAAGTCAATGTACAATACGATGTAGAATAAGCGGAATATAATTTAACTTATCATTCAAATGAAAATTAATTAAGATATGCAACACTAGAGGCGAAGACGTGTAACATTCCCATGCTTGAGTAGGCAGACGAAAAAGAAAGCCAAGTATACTACCTCTGGATACTAGATTTTCAGCTATTTCCACACCCTTCTAGAAAAATATCTCCGTATTCCCTTATCTGCCCTCTTCTCCCTTAATCCCACCCTCTCTGTCAGCCTGATTTGCAGTCAACATAGCAAGCTCTCTGAAAATGGTACAAATCAAGGATAGCCCAGCTCTGCTGACAGATTTGGGTTGACATTCATGTGAAATATTAAATGTTTTGGTGATTAATATGGGCTGTTTTAGGAGGATGACTCTCATGATGGCTGCTGGCAGCATTGATAAATAATGGGCCAAATTCGACAGTGATTTAGTAATGGCACGCCGTGTGCGGCAAGTGATGGATACAATGAAGGAAGTGGTGCTTAAGAAAAAAGATAATTGATGAGGAGATTGTGGAGACGGATTCCACATACATGTTCACGACTACTGATTTTGTCATCCTACTTGTTATGAAATGAAGGACCAGATGATGGCTTTGGGGAAGAAGAATACTGCATATAAGGGAGAAGGGAAAATTAGGAAACTTGGGGGTGCGGAATTAGTCAAATAGAGTGTGGTTATTTTACACTGACCACAAAATCCTCTATAAATAAGTATGCTATTCTTGGTTACCAAGTAAAAGAAAAAAAACAGTTGCAGAATCAAACAAGGACAAAGTAATGGAAACTTCTCAGCAGATTTAAGAATTTAATTGACTTCCACCGACCTGTAACCCAAGCAGATACCAGCACGACCCAACTATGTGGCCACATAACACAAAAGTGAGAAGATTTATAACAAAATTTTCCCATGCTGACTCAAATATGAAGCCACTTGAAGACTGGCCAGCAACCAAAGGTAGAAACCTGCACAACCTGGGAATGTACTGAAGTAGAATAGCTGCTCGCAAAAGATTCTTTGCGTAATTTACCCCGGATGCTACGATGAACTTTGGCAGCACCAACAATATAATAATCTACACAATTGACAAAAATGATTTGAAAGAAGGCCAGAGATGGACATTTTGCATGGATAATTCAAGGAAACCAATAGATCGAGTAGAATTGTTATAATTATTAGCACAAAATTTAGCATTCTGGCATAAGGAAAAGTTATGCAACTGTCAAAATTATGTACAGGTGTTTGTTTTCTACACCCTGGTGGGATACGAATAAAGCTGCACAGCACTGTGTATAGATGTAAGATCTTCCGCAGCAAAGAGTTATTTAACTGGGATATTTACATCAAGGTTACTCGCCTTAAAGTTCAGCCAACAAGTAAATTTCAGACAAATAAAAAATTGGCAATCTTTTCAGTTTTGAGTATCACAAAGTTTGAGAGTTCTGCAAAGTGACAGAAAGTTGCAGTTCTAGGGACGATGGGAAGGGCAGGCAGTTCTGCAAGTGAAGGAAACAAGGTCGCATAAAGCTAATATGCCCTCCACAGGACAAAAGGATGATGGTAGCTGTAAGGAATTAGGTGAATCCAGTGCAGTACTGGAAAAGAAAATTCTGGTAGTTCTGGGTATGCTCTAAGAATTTGTAGAGGCAATACTTCTTCTCAAGATGGGGTATCGTGTTTGGGTATTTTATGTCATGCTTGGCCAAAGTACATATGTGAGCTTGCAAGAAAAGCATCGAAATCCCCTTTCTTCTTTCCAGATTCCACTAGTTACTGCTGAACAGCAACGAGCAAGACGGAGGGCAGTCCATAATCCCCTAAGTTGTACAAAAGAGTCCCCACCATACGATGTGATGCTGTAAACAATGTTGCTAGCCCATCGTGGCTAGGCACATTTGACCACATTTGGGACCCAATTTTCAAGACACGTTAGAAAATATTCAATGGTCAAACTTGAACGTTATCAACCTGGTCAACCCGGAGGGCACGCTCTAGGTCACATGAGTCGTAAAAAATTTGATGCTCCTTCATCGGAAAGCAAGTGTCTCCCCTCCTCCCCCCCCCCCCCCGGCCCGCCCCCGCCCCCAAGGGGTTTGGCCAGGCCCTCCCCACCCTTTTGAGGTCATCCGAGCCCTTCCCCTTCGGGAGTTGGCCAAGAGCTTCGCCTTGGGGTCAGCCTCCCTTACCCTCAGGGGTTTCTCTCCTCCCTATCTTTGGGGGTCTTCTTTGCCTCCCTCAAACGGGATCCTTCCTTTGGTTCCCTCTCGTCTCACCCTCTCTCCATAACTTGGCCTCCTTTCGCAACACTTGTGCATTTTGACATCCTCCATTCATGGGTGACCCCTCCTGGGGTAATTGGGCATCCCATAGGTACCCCCATTTTTGGCCTCCCCTCCTTGGGTTGTCCCACCAACTGCAAATGAGTATTTCAAATGCAGCCAATCCTAGGCCCTTGAGGGCTCCATACCCAATGGAAAGATTTGCCGCGACTCTGCACTGCGACACCCACCTGTTGTCTCCACGCTACATGCCGCTGTCAGTAGTCACCACATCCATCGGCCATGCAAATCTCCATGTTATGTGCCCCCGACACAACACCCATCCGCCGCGCCTATGTTGTGTGCCCCCTACACAGCAAACTTCTCTGATGCCACGCTGTTTCCACATACGTGCCCCCAGCACACCATCCTACTACAACGACCCCCGCATTCATCCATGTGCACATGCTTCGACCCGCTATCCGAAGTGCATAGCATCGTTTTGGGTGGCCAACTACTCCGGGACACTACCTCACAAGTGCTCCACTACAGCCACGTAGGCGACTCCTCTGTCACATTACCTCCGCCAGTCTGGAAGGCGATTCCTTCAAGTCACTACCTCAGTGCACTCTGAGTGCTCCAGCACAAAGACTTATGGTCGGATAGGCAACTAACCTGAGAAATCATCTCCACGAAGTTTCTAGGCACGATGACTCCTCTTCTGTCAAGTACGAAAATCCTCCAGGACACCACCTCCCATAAGGTAGGAGACTCGAATAGGACACTACCTCAGCAGGCTCTAAGTTGCTCCGACACAAGGACTCACCACAAGATGGGCAACTCTTTGGACACTATCTCTGCCAAGTTGACTGCGTAATTAGACTACCTTGTCTGACACTGGGGCTCTTCATTAGCACCTCTAAGGATCATGACCAATGGGTCACTCCACGATGAGAGTATGTCTTTAGAGGGCATTGTGCTAGCCTGCTTAGCAGTCGAGCATCCAGCCTGCCCCTCTACTACTAAGTTCTATGCGTCTCTTGATGTCTTCGTAGGACTTAGCAAGGGTACTGGACAGGTGAGAAAAGCTTCAAGGGGCAACCCGAAAAAGTACGGCGGTTCGAAGGTACAGTGGAACACCGGCACATCGCCCAGCCTCCGCGAGGTGGCACCTCCACGTGTCACTTGGTTACAAGCTATCCTTAGCTCCCCATAAGTAGTGGACTTGAGAAATAAATCAAGAGAATAGTTCACTTCATTTCGCACGTTTGCTTTCTCACTTAATAACTTCAGAGGTAGTAATTCTAGAGAGGGAAGGACCTAAGCATTGGACCCTGAGTTTGGACTTTTACATTAGACCTTTGCATTAGACTTTAACTGTCGCTCCCGTACTCGCTCCACGCCAATGCCATCGCAGCACTACCCCTCCTCAGGCTCTGTTTAGGTTGAGCCTTTGTTTGGTTGGTAATATCCTTGCTCTACCCCAGTCTCACACTCGGCAATTAATTCAGACTATAATCCGTGTAGCACTTAAGTATAGTACGAATCCACTTCCTTGGCATCATCTTTTGTAATTGCTGGCGAGGTGAGCATCATAGCATAGTTCATCCCCTATCTAACACCCTCAGTTTTCCATGCCTTAGCTAATGACTAATGGTAGAATTGAAAGCAAAGGCCTTAACCCCACCATCCAAGAGGAGCAGCACCTCAATAACCAAGAGGAGACCAATTGTCATCCGACTCTAGGCTTTCCTGAAGATAGACACTCCTACCATCACTGACCTCAAGGACTCTCAAGCCTCCCTCATGATCATGACCAAGGAAATGCAGAAATCCATTCAGGCCCTTACCTCTCAGTATTACGCATCTGACAAATTCATTGCCCTTTTTTCGATGCTTGCCCCAGTCTTGTGTTGGCCCCTCCAACCCAAGTTCTGCTTCCGAGGCCAGGGTTGAATCTGGAGACTACTCACGTCCCAGTGTCACGACTACCTCTAACTCGGTCGTCCAGGATTTTGGTGGCAGAACTGGCTACTCGCGGAGCGCTGACCACAACTACCATAACTCGCACAACCCAAGTCGAATATGGCCCATTGCTGCAGCAGCTTCCACCTAGTACTACAGCGGAGATATTCAAAAAGTCATGACTTTGTCGAGACGGAGGCAGACCCAAACCTAAACAACCAAAGCCCAACCACCGGTCTTGGCCTGGACCTGCTACAGCTCGCTTTCGATAGCGTTTAACATCCTACCTCTAGCCTTGTCCTTGGTCTAGTCAAGCCACAAGAGGGCTCCTCCTACCAACTTTTCATACCAAGTGTTACTCCCCTACTAGCTCAGGTCTGGGGGCTCAGGTGCAAAACTACCGGACACAAAGTCACACCTTTGCTTACTCTATGCGTCACTAGGAATGATCACGACATGATGCAGTGCAATCCAGTTGATCCTCTGACATGTTTTTCACTTGTTTAAGAGGTAATTAAGGTCCTTTGAAATAGCTACACATGTTTTCACATGCTTAAGAGGTCATGAACGAGAAGAGGTAATTAAGGTCCTTTCAAATAGACACACATGTTTTCACATGTATAATAGTAGGAGACAATCAAGGCCATTGATTAGAGGAACCTCATGTTCTTTTACTTTGCTCTATAAATAGAGCCTTGCGAATGTAATTGGCATCCAACTTCTGATTTCTATTAATATATTGGAGAGTTTATTTTCTCAAAGAGCTGTGTGCTCTTCTTTTGAAGCCATTAAACAGTGTCTTTAGTGCAACCATCACTGTGTGCGTTGGTATATACACCCGATCGATAGAAAATTTCTATCCTGATTGCTTCCGCTACGTCAGTTGGCATCAGAGCGAGGATTGTGTACCTTGTGGAAATGGCCTCAGATGGAGCAAATAGTAGTCTCAATCCCCATGTCGCGCTCACCCGGCGAATAGACACTCTTGAAGGTTCTGTGCACGAGGTCTCACAGACTTTGGCAGAACTGAGAAGGGAAGTGGCTGCGATGAACGTCCGACAAGATGGGAATCCCCGTCGTAACCAAGAAGCACCTCACGCTTATGCTCGTGGTGGCCTTCATTACAATGAACAGCGGAAAGAAACCAGCACCGTCAACCTCCCGTTCAGCATGGTCTGGAGAGAGATGATTCTGATGTGGAACGGGAAGAAGAGCGACCTCTGCGACAACAGAGGCAAGACCCTGGAGAATATGATTACAAACAGCGAGCCAAGGATGTGCCAAGTTTCTATGGCTCTATGAACGTGGAAGACTTCTTATATTGGAGTGCCGAGCTAGAGAATTTCTTTGAATTCCATGAGATTCCTATGGAGAAACGAGTCACTTTGGTCGCATACAACCTCAAGGCGGGAGCACAGGCCTGGTGAAAAAACCTACAAATTAACCGCGAGAGGCAAGGGAAACTGCCTATTCAAGATTGGAATCGGATGAAACGAGAATTGCGAGAAGATTTTTGCAGCCAGACCACGAGCAGATTTTATTTAGTTTGTACCAAAATTGCAAGCAAGGACTCAAGTCAGTAGAAGAGTACACGACGGAGTTTCACAGATTGTCCTCGCGAAACAATCTTTCCGAGACCGAGGCGCAACAGGTCATGAGGTACGTTAGGGGATTGCGATCTTCAATCCAAGAAAAGCTGTCACTTTTACCCATATACGCCCTAGATGAAGCCTACAACCTTGCCATAAAAGCAGAGAACCAACTAACCAAATTACCCGCCCACTCGCGAGGTAACAAGTGTATTGCCGCAAGCCCTCGAAATAAGCCTTCAACTGAAACCTCCTCGAACAACCAACTTGTGACCAAAAACCAACCAGTGGTCAGAAACCAACCCGCCACACGATTTCCTCAGACAAATCAGCCCATAACCAACCCACCCGTAACCCGAAATAATCCATACACGAGGCCTTTCACTGGAAAATGTTACAAATGCGGTGAGCACGGGCATTGATCTGATCTATGCCAAGCTGCAGTGGATAGGGGCAAGGTCAATCTAGCGACACGAGAAGTCGAGCCGGAAGGATGATTCAAGATGAAGAGGGTGATGAAGTGTGTTGTGCAATAGGTAATGGGGAGGAAAGTGAAGAAATAGAACCACTCTTTGTTGTGAGGAGGCTAATGTTGGCCCCTAAAACAGAAGAGGATCCACAGAGACATAACCTCTTTAGAACACGATGCTAAATCCATCAGAAAATTTTCGAGGTGATCATAGACAGTGGGAGCAGTGAAAACATTGTCTCGCAGCAGGTCATAGAACGGTTGAAGCTTCCTACTGAGAAGCATCCAACTCCTTACAAAATTGGTTGGATTCGAGCTGCAGGAGAAATACGAGTAACCGAGAGGTGTCGTATATCTTTCACTAATGGAAAGTACAAAGATGAAGTTTTATGCGATGTGGTAGAGATGGACGCCTGTCATCTTCTACTAGGAAGACCATGGCAGTTGGACGTGGATCAGTCCATAAAGGGCAAGAAAACACTTATTCTTTTCGCAAAAATGGAATGAGAACTGTGTTGGCACCTTTAAAGCCCGAGGAAAAACCACAGTCCACTCTCGCAAGGAGTGATACTCTAGTAGTGCTCGAGAAAAGGGAGTATGTAGAAGAGATGACACATGAACTAGTGGTTTATGCAGTGGTTGTGAATGATGAAATCAAAGGGGAATCAACGATGACCACCCCAGAAGAGCTGAAGCCATTACCGGAAGAATTTCGCGAGATCATGCCCGAAGAATTGCCTGCGACCTTGCCACCAATGAGAAAGATTCAACATCAAATTGATTTGGTACCCGGAGCAAGCTTGCCGAACTTACCTCATTACAGAATGAGTCCAAAGGAGAATGCAATATTACAAGAGCAAATTGAGGATCTTTTGAGCAAGGGGTTGATCCGCCACAGCATCAGTCCTTGTACCGTGCCTGCACTATTAGTACCAAAGAATGACGGGTCATGGCGAATGTCCGTCGATAGCCGAGCAATCAATAAGATCACGGTGGCCCATAGGTTTCCTATCCCACGATTTGACGACATGCTGGACATGTTGGAAGGGTCTGAGGTGTTGTCAAAAATTGATCTCAGAAGTGGTTATCGCCAGATACGAATCAGAGCTGGAGACGAATGAAAGACGGCATTCAAAACTAAGGACAGACTGTATGAATGGCTAGTCATGCCATTTGAGTTGTCAAATGCGCCGAGCACATTCTCGTCAGTGATGAATCAGGTATTGAAGCCATTTATTGGGAAGTTTGTTGTTGCCTACTTCGACGATATCCTGATTTACAGCAAAAATAAAGAAGATGTTGCACAGCTACAAGAAGTATTCTCAGCATTAGCGGAGAACAAATTGTTTATATATTTGAAGAAGTGCACTTTTCTCGCAAACAAGTTGATGTTTTTGGGGTTTATTATAACCGCAGAAGATATTCGAGTCGACAAAGGGAAGGTTATAGCCATCCGAGAATGGCCTACACCGAGAACTGTCAATGAAGTTAGGAGTTTTCATGGGCTTGGAACTTTCTACAGGAGGTTTACCCGTGATTTCAGTACTATCATGGCCCCAATCACAGAATGTTTGAAGAAAGGAAAGTTCTTATGGGGAGAAGATGCCGAGAATAGTTTTGCTACCATCAAGGAGAGGTTGGTATATACACCCGATCGATAGAAAATTTCTATCCTGATTGCTTCCGCTACGTCACGATATCATTCTCAACCATCTCATGGAGACCTCTACGCTTCACTCATCCTTTTGACTGTTTGGTCAGGCTCCGGACTCCTGCGACTTACTGCCAAACCTTATCCTCTATATACAAGCAATGGATCTTTGTCTTGTTTCATGGTGAAAAGGGCAGTGCCTACAAACACCTTTCTCGTTTTGTTGGCTCCCCAAGTTCCTTACTGGCCTTGCCTAATCCTGGTACGACCACATCCTCGAGGATACTAACCACACCTACTCCGACATGGTCAAGTTCTTTCTCGATAAGTCTCACTATAAGGCTGAGCACGAGACCATTGTTGACATTGTCAGCATTCACATGAACCATCGGGAGAACCTAAATGCTTACATCAACTGATTACATCTTAAGTGCTTAGAATGCACGTTCAAATATGATGAGACCATTGTAACAATAGGAACATGCGAGATATATGGAGGGTCTACCGAGAAAATCTATGACTCGAGCCGTCAAGACCTCTCAACGAAGCCATACGACGCACATATTGTAATACCCCATTGTTTTAATGATTTTTCTCACTTTAAAATAAATAAATAAGTTCGTGGCCTTTTCGTAATATTAGAAAAGTTTTGGTGCATTTTGAGTAAGTGGCTAAAGTTTGGGGGGTTTGCGTAATTTGCCAATTAGGGTTTCATTTAAATAACTCTCTTCTCCTACCAGCCGCCCTTTTACTTTCCTACTCGTCGCTCCTTCCATTTTCTTCTTCAGTTCAGCCATAAACTTGCTTTTCTTGGAGAATTTTGGTGTGATTCCGTGGTGTAGCGTTGGGGATTGAGCTTTTGCCAATTTACTCTCGTATAAGGTAAGGAATTTCATGCTTTTTGCTGTGACAAGGGTATTACCTAGTTATGTACGTTTGGTTTTGCCTCTGATGCGTTATTAGATTTTGTAATTACCTCTTAGTTAGGGGACAGTTTTAGTCTCCGTATGAATTTTCAAAGCTTGATTTAAGGCATTACGGATGCATTATTTTGAAAGGTGGAAGTACTGTTACTTAGCAACCAATGACTTTGCCTTCACCCTTGCTGCATCTTCAACTCCTAACCATTGCGGCACCATTTTTGTTAATTTCGTTATTCATAAGATAATCTAATCACCATTGACTATCAGAACTTGGAAGAATGCATTGTTAATGCTTCACTTTTTTTGGACTTAGTTCAAGAATCTCTCTTCCAAAATGTAGGCCTTGAATTCCGAGTCAACCTCTTTTGTAATTTTAGGTTGATTTATTGTGCAGTAGCCTACTTTTGCCTTGAGTCCCCTTTCTTTAATTACAACTACCACTTTTGGTTTCTTTGCACTTGGTGTTATAGTAGTTCTCTTTATTGGTTATTGCTATAACAATTCTAATGTTGTTGGTATACTGACCCTTGTCCCTTCCATTCATGGAATATGCCCATTCATTTGGAAAGGAAAATCAAAACAAGTTGCTTCCTGTGCTAGCCTTTTTACTCTTCTTCAATATTTGGGTGGTTAATGGAAGTTGCTTCTATATTGTAGCTAGCCACCCTTCTGTCACTTTATTTGCTTCCTAACAGAAAGTCTTGAATAGAATTTTCTTTTGGTAGTTTGCCACATGTCAGGAAGTGGTTGGCCTTTCTTTTATGTATTTTTGCATTCGATGTTCACTTTGTCGCTACATGCTCAACCGAACTTTGATAAGAAACTTCTATTTCATTGAATCAGTTTTGTGCTATTTGAACTAAGACCATTAATGACTGTGTTTGAACAGCTATCAAATTTATCATGAATATAAAGAAAAATATGAGAGAGTGATAGTGTGGGGAGCCAGAGGAGACAAATGAGCAGACTTTTAAGACCCGCTTCTTTATGAGAGTTAGCAAAAAAAATTCTATGAAATAAGTTAAAGGGGGAAGGTGAGAGAATTTTTTACAAAGATGTAGAAGCTAAATTGGTGGGAAAGAGAATCGAAGTGGAAACCTAAAAAAACTTAAAGGGTGGTGTGAGCGGGGGCTAAGGCAGAATTGAGAGTAGAGGAAGGTGGGAGAAGGAATAGTGGGGGTGTTCTATCGAGGGAGCTGGCTTATGGGATGAAAGGGTTTTGGAGGTTTTCGAAAGGCATGCCAGTAAAGGTTACAGAGCACCCTACGATGGTTTCAAATTCCTATAGGTGACCAGTCAAGATTTTGAAAAATAACAGAGTTTCTAGATTTCCAAATAAGCCAAAGAGAAATAAAAAATTATATTATGAAGCAGAGATAGGGGTGAAGAGTTAGAGGTGGAGAGCCAAGCTATAAGCCATTCCCGAAAGGAGTCGGAATCAGCATTGTCAGGGATAGACATGTTGATCGAGAGCCAAACCGGTAAAACTTTAGGGCAATTTAAGAAGAGGTGAACTCCTGATTCTTCAACTGAGAGGCAGAGAGGGCAGTAGGGGGATGGGGAGATGGCAATTTTGTTGACGAATTTTAGGGTTGGAAGTCTGTCAAGTAATAATTGCCAGAGGAAAAAAATTAATTTTGAAGGCAGATTTAATGACCAGACGGCTTTCCAAAATTTTTTCGAAAAAGAAGGTAAATTTGAGTGAGAAGGTTCAAGACTAGAAATTTTCTTGGTGTATAAGGAATTATATGCTGAAGAGACAGAGAAAAGAGCAGAGGGCTTGAGTTTCCATAACGGGGTATCAGGGGTTAAAGAGAAAGGGATATGGATTCCACCGATTCTGTTTGCAATATGGTGGGGAAAAATAAGGGGTATGAGAGAGAAGTTTTAGGAGTTATCCAAGATAAGGTCAGAGACTAGGTTAGAGTAGGATTATTAGAAAAGAAAGGGGAAATAGACTCAGGGGGGTAGTCAGGGATCCAAGAGTCTTTCCAGATGTTTATCGACTGACCATTGCCAATCTCCCAAAATTTATTTTGAGAAAGAACGTTGAAACCAGCTTTGAGACCTTTCCAGGCCCAGGAGGAGGGACGAGAGAGAGAGAGGAGTGGAGAGGGCCAGAATTTTTACAGTATTTGCTAAGAAAAATTTTGGCAAGAAGGCAATCAGGTTGATAAAGGATTTTTCAACTAGATTTAGCAAGAAGAGCAAGATTGAAAAAATGTGTGTCTTTAAAACCTAGACCTCCAAAAGATTTATTGGCACAGAGGGAAAACCAGTTTATTGGGTGAAGGCTACGTTTAGAGAAATCGCCTGACCAGAAGAAGGTACTGAAGATGGAGTTAAGCTTAGTGCAAATGTAGATCGGGCATCGGAATGCCTGCATATGGTAAACTAGGAGACTATTTAAGATTGAAGATATAAGAGTGGCACAACCTGCTTTGTTGAAAAGAATAACTTTGCATCCCGCACAATGAGATTAGACTTTTAGAATGAGGGAATCAAAGAAGGCCTTACGATTAATGACAATGTCAAGAGATGAACCCAGTAAGTACCAAAATTTGCATCGAGATTGATGCTAAAACATTGGGAAGCAAAGAGAAGCATATCGGCAAGGGAGTTTGGGCTACAGAAGAAAGGATTTAGAGCGATTTATAGCTTGACCAGAGGCATTGCAGTAAAGATCCAAAAGGAGTGTAATCATTTCGCAGTGTAAAGGGGTTAAGTGAAAGAATAGAATAGTATCATCCGCGAACATGAGATGAGTAATAGAAGGCGCAGAAGTGCAAGAGCTAATGCCATGTAAACCTTGAAGGGATTCTGCTTTGGAGAGAGCCGACGAGAGGACTTCCGAACACAGGACAAAAGGTAGGGCGAGAGGGGGTCACCTTGTCTGATACCTCGCTGGGGGCAAATTCTTCTGGAAGGGGAACCGTTAACTATTATAGCATAGGAAACAATCGTCACACACTGCATGAGGAGTCGAATCCAAAATGGAGGGAAATTGAGTTTGTAAAGAACCACCTGGATGAAGTCCCATTGAAGGCGATCAAAAGCCTTACTCATATCAATTTTGAGAGCAGCAAGACCTAAGTTTTTGAATTTCTTGGTTCAAATCAAGTTAGTAAGCTCCTGGGCAATCAGGATGTTGTCAATGATGGCTCAATTGTTAACGAAACCATTTTGAAATGGCGAGATAAGAGAAGGGAGAATCGACTTTAAATGGTTTGCGAGGACTTTGGAAGCAATTTTGTAAATAGTGTTGCACAGGCTGATAGGTCAAAAATTAGAACGGTGTTTGGGGTTTGAGCATTTAGGGATTAGGGTAATGTATGAGAAGTTGGTTTTTGTGAGAAAATGGCCAGACCAAAAGAAAAAAAGGACACCAAAGGCAATGTCATGTTTTAGGAAATGCCAGCACTTAAACAATGAGAAGAATTCTGTTAGGGCTAGGGGCTTTAAGAGGCGCAAGGTCAAATAGAGCGTTTTTTACTTCATTTTAGGAAAAAAAGGAGGTCAAGAGAAGGGGTATGATCATCGAAATTGATGTACCGAGGGCATTTAAGATAGAGAAGTCTTTAGTAAGAGGGGGTTGGGGGGATTGCAATGGAAGATGGAGGAGAAGTAGGACTCAAAAGATAACATAATATCTTTGTCAGAAGTGCACCAGATATTGTTGTCATTGAAGATGCCCGGGATACGATTGTGTGCACGGTGAATCCTGGTGGTTGTATGAAAAAGCTTTATATCGCGATCACCTTCTTTGATCCATCTAGGCTTCATTTTCTGAGCCCAAAAGAGTTCTTCACAATCAAAGAGCCATTTAAGCTGATGATGAAGTTGGCTGCAGAGGATTTGAGCATTCGGGCAAGGGAGATTGGATTGAGCAGTACGAAGCTTAATCTGGGTGTCTTCGATTCTAGCAGGGATAAGTCCGAATTTTGAGGAACCCCAGGAATACATAGAAGCCATAAGAGTTTTTCCTTTATGAACAACCTGGTAAAGGGGAGAGCCTGAGATAGAGTAATTCCAACATGAATAGATGTGATTAAGGCAGCCTGGATGTAAGAGCCAAAAGGCTTGGAAGCTCCTAGGGATTCGAGTAAGGGACCACGATTGTAAAAGATCTAGGAGGATAAGGGAATGATCCGACACTTGTATGCCAAGATTTTGGGTGGTGGCTTGAGAAAAAAGATTGAACCAGTCCGCGTTGGCCATGCCTTTATCTAGTTTTTCATAATTGCAGGCATTTCCTGATCTGTTGCTAGACCAAGTCCTAGACAGGTAACATCTATCAGGCCAAGCAGGAAAATGAATTCAAGAAAGGCAGGTCTTCCAAGAATGTCAGAAGGGTGGCGGCTGGACTTTTTTGAGGAGTCTTTCACTTGATTGAAGTCACCAAAAATCAGAAGAGGGCCAGGGTTGAGCTTTATAATAGTAGAAAAGTGAACCCAAGTCTCTTGGCAAGTGGGTAATTGCGGGTGACCATAAATAAAAGCTCCCCACCAAGCAGGACCAGAGTGAGGGGAGATCTTGAGCAATAAAAGGTGATTGTCTGAGTGAGCTACAGAAATAGAGCAATTAGCACGCCATCCTATCCAGAGTCCACCGCTAGAGCCATTTCTCAAACCAGAGGAGGGTAGCGGTTCAGCCCCAGAGGAGGCAGAGAAACCAGAGCGAGAAAAAGGTAATTTACATATGAAATAGCAAGTAAGGTTTCTTGAAAAGAATTAAGTCAGGATTAAATTTTTTGATCAAGTTTTTAGCTGTGCGAACCTCTCGGGGATGACCTAAGCCCCTTGGGTTCCAGCTGAGAAGCTTCATTTGGGGTGAAGGGGTTGTAAAGGGACAACACCCGAAGCCCGAGGGGGAACAAAAAAAAGGGAGGGGAAGGGGAGATTGGAAAAAAATAAGGCATGCTTTTTTGTGGGGGGAAGGGAAAATAAGTTTTGATCATGAAAATTAAAATATTTTTTTATATATATTAATATTTTTTTTCTTTTTCTTTTCCGGGGCACAAAGAAGGACAAGGGGAAGGGGAAAAGGATGATAAAAGAAGCATGGCAAGAAAAAAAAATAGTACGCAAAGGGAAAGGAGATAAAGTAACCTGTGAGTCCGCTCGAGCTAGCAGGTGGGAAGGCAGAAGGCACCGAGAGAAAGGAGCTTGACAAAGAGGTGTTAGATTTTTTCTGGAGAACAAAGGGGCAGCCGAGGTCGCCATAAGAAGACGATTTTCATTTTTTAGAAGAAGGAATTAAAGATAAATTATCCTTAAATTCAAGGGTAGAGGAATTATCATCCTCAAAGTCGGCGGCTTGACAAAAAAAAAGGGGATATAAAGATAGCGATTTGCAAATTAAGGAAATATCTGTGGTAACGGGTTGAATACTAAGATGTTTGGCAGCCAGAGAAAAAGGATCAAGGTGAAACAGATGGTCTAGGTCAGAAGGGGTTGAATGATTATGGGCCTTGATTAGGGTAGTAGGCGTTGAACAAGGTGGAGCAGCTAGCAAGGCTTGGTCAAAAAGGTAGCGATCTAATAAGGCAAGGGGATACATGATGGACGAATGAAAAACGGGAATGGGGGAAATAGTATAACATAATGTAAAAAAGTGATGCACGCCCACGATAAAGGGATTGGGGGCAGGAAGTGACAAAAGTGGAGATAAACTAGTAGGAGACAAAACTAAAGTGGAATGAAAAGCATAAAGTAGGGGAGCACGTGGGTTAGGGGAAGGGGTAGCAATAAATAAGGGGAGTGAATGCTAGAAATAGGTAGTTGAATATCTGGTTATGTTGCCTGAGGAAATGAGGGGGCCATTAATGCATGAGATGACTATCCTATTGCTTGGAGAAGTGCCGGCGTAGCATGTGATGCTAAGGTCTTCTTCATCATTTCCTGAGGTAAAAGCAGGCCATCATGAAAGTGAGGTCCACGATTTGAGCTTTTATTCTTGAAACTATGAGAAGAGAGTCCAAGAAAGGATACTTTCTTTTTGCCTTTTGTGGGGTATAGAGACTTCCTTGACCTTAGGATAAAGGAAAGATTCTGATACATTCTTTGTATTTTCAGCTTAGAGAGCTCGCATGAGTCAGTAGGCATTACTGTGAGGATATCAACTTTTCCTTCTTGTTGAAAAAAGCAAACTTTGATGCATGCATGTTCGCTAAAACTTTGCTTGAGAATAAAGTTACCGCCATGCAGAGACAAACCATTTGGGGGATGCGTTGAAAATTCTGAGATAGCTGTTTTCCTTTTCTTTTGATGACATTTGCATTTTGACTTGGCCTTTGAGGTAGCTTCATCATCAAAGAGAGAACCACGAGGGCCACAAACAGATGCATTATCACTATATTCGGACTGAGGGTGTGGGCGTTTGGAGTTCAGGTGGTACCCGGTTGAGTGAAAGGAGCTGTTGTGGGAGATTGAGTTTGGGGATGGGGTTTTTTCTTGATGAAAACGGGGGCCAAAATGAGAGTTATAAATTTCAAAATGGGTACATCTGTTTTGATGAATATTTGCTAGTCCACGGATGTCGCCATTATAAAGAGGGACGCCATCATCAAGAAAATGATTAAGAAGCCTTGAACAATAGAAGTCAGTTGTTCTTTGACAGAGATGCTTGACTACTAGTTTAGGATCATGGCGATAGTGATGGTAGGAGTGGGGTAACAAACACGAAAGATCTTCTCATATTGAAATTTGATCCAAACAATCTTACCTGATGTGAGCTTGAGATAAATGCCAGGGATGAGGGGAAGCCCAAGATTTATTTGAATGAGCATACAGAATTCATCAGATTTATGTTTGATACTTTCAAGCCAAGGTAGACAGAGCGGTTGGCCAATGGCTTTAGCGAGAGTCTCGGCCAAGAGAGGGCTTTTGTAGGCGCTCGAACTAGGTCCCGTACGAACCCATAAATCAGCGTATTGGATGGTTACTTCACTAAAGATCATGCCTGGCTTCCAAGGTTTGAGAACCAAAAGTGTGCCCATAATGTTCAATGGACAATTGTAGTATGCTAGGTGAGTTACTTCCGGCGATACAAAGCGAAATAAAATGATGTCTTTGAGGATTAGTACCTGTGTTCGGCCGCCACAAATGCAATGGTTCTTGATGAAAGTTTGGAGTTCGGCTTTAGTAAAAGTCTTCTTGTCAAAAATCTTGCCAACAAGGAAGCATGAGAGGATGCTTCTAGTTTCAGCCATGTTGTTAAGGGATGGTTTGAGGATGGGTCCTTGGCGAGATGGGAGTTGGAAGCGAGGTGGTTGAAGGTTGGGTTGGTTGGAGGGAGGAGGTCCAGCGGGTGTGTATTCAAGAGAGTGCATGGTACAGTTGGAGAAGAATTTGAGAGAAAGACAGGGTAGCTCTCAGACGAAGAGCATGTTTGTTTGATTGTTAAATATATGCAATCTATTTGCACTATAAAATATGAAGGTCATACGTACTATTCGCCAATATTATTTTCTACATGTTTACAAGTTCTAGATTATGCAGCTTTTATATATATTTAAAGAGAATGTGAGTGGTGGTTGAATTTTGGTGTTTTTGAAAACATAATTTAATATATTAACCAAACAAAAAATACTCAACATCATGAAGATGGAAATAGAAGTGGCAGAGCCAGAAATTGTGGACAGGGTGGACATCTAAATGACAGCAAATTCTTAAGTCTAACTATTGTGACAATATATTAAACCCAATAAAAAGGTAACTCAAACGAGCGTAAGTAGAACATGGCATCAATAAGTTACCTGCAATTTATGGGTAGCCAATTCACACACTATTTCAATTTATAGTAAATCCAAGGATAACCCAAAAAATTTTGTGCCAATTTTAATCCACATTGAATGAAACATACAATTTACTTGACCAAAATGGACTCCCTAAGTTCCATGTCCCACATTTTGTAAATACATAGTCTACGAGTACGAACTAAAGAAGAAACCAAAGGACAATCTTATATTAAGGTAGTGTTTGAAATAATTTTTTTTGTTCAGTTTTAAAATCTATAAAAAATATCAATGTTTGACACTTAGTTTTAGTTTTTTTCCCTCAGTTTTATAAACCATTTCTCATTATTGGGCTATTTTTAAAAACTGGAGTTATCAGTTTTATTATTATTTTTTTAATCTAACCTTTAAATTTTTGTTGGAAGCATTTTATACATCTTCTTCCCTTCAATATTCATCACCATCACCTATCACCCAAAACACAATCACCAATACTGTCAGCCATCATACTTAATTGACCACTGCTGCCGTCGCCACACACTGACCGCCGATATGTCAACACCACTAATCAACATACCCAAACACCAAACTTGCCAATACAACCAACCACCATAGTTATTGATCGTCGCCACCTCCACCAGTAACCAACACCAACGAATATCACCAACCACCATAGCCACTAATAATCACAACCACCACCACTGACTAACACACACCAAACCCTTTATCATCTGTCACCATCACGGCACCACCATTCCTCTAAATTCAAATCACCATCATACAGACCACCATTGTTCGTGTAACAAACACCACTAAAACGATTTCATCCATCAAACTAATGAAGCCCTAATTCGCAAGCTAATGTCTTACTGCCATAGTAGTAATTGGACGATGGCAGATGAGATGTGTTGGTCATAGTGGTAGAGCTTCTAGTTGTTGAATGTAGAACCTCAAAAGAAGCTATCAAGTATCGAAATTAGAAAGAAAAGAAAAGAGAGGAAAAATAGAAAAGAGAAGAGAGGAAAAAGAAAAAAAATAAAACAAATGTAAAAACCTATTACACAAAACTGTATCAAGCAACCCTAATTTTGTAAAAAAAGAAAACTCAAACAAGTTTTGGTTTTGGTTTTTTTGAAAACAAAAATCGAAACTGAAATGGATTCCAAACACATACCCAAAGTCATTCAAATTTACTACAGACAAGAGCCAACATTTAACAAAGACAGGTATACTAAGGCTCTGTTTGACAACACTTTCAGTTTTCAGTTTTTTTTTGAAAAAAATTGGAAAGAGTTTTGATTTTTTTTTCTACCAGTTTAAAAAATTGGTGGGCGTTTGATAGAGTTTATTTTTGTGTGAAAAAAAAACTCCAAGCATTTGACAAGAAAACTTTTTTTTTTTAATATTTTTCACATAATGAAACATAATTAACATATATTACAATGCCTTACATATAATTAAACATAATTCTACAAATATGTTACAATGTCTTACAAATAATTAAACATAATTAAACAAATACATTACAATAACTTTTACAATGTCTTACACATAATTAAACAAATATATTACAATGGTTTACACCCTTAGTGCTTCATTCTAGTGATATGAACTGAATCTCAACAATAAATCAATGTCTGCCGTTCCAAATTCTTTCAGCAATGCGGTCTCTAATTTCCCCATTCTCTTTTGCTGTTGAGGGTTACTTAGATACATCTGGTTTTGATTTTCTGACCCGCCGATCTGAGCACCTTCAACAATCATATATTCCCTTGCAAAATCTAGAAATTCCAGATCACCTCGATCTTGTCTTCTAATAAAGTCGTGGATAGTGCAGCATGCAATTGGTATTTATCCTCTGATTTTTCTTAACCTCTTCATCCAACAGTTCAATGTAGAGAGAAACACTCTTCACAGGCCACGGCTTTGAAACCTCTTTTCTACTAACTTCCAGAACGTCATCATCACAGTTGCTCATCTTGAAAAGATAGCTTTAAGAAATCCATAATAGACTAAAATTGGTCTTTCAATTGAATATAATGAAAAGTAAAGAGAAAAGACAGCAATCCGCTCATAACAATGAAAATTAATATAATGAAAATTTATATAACGAAGCCACAGCTTGTGTTTCACCATGTTTTAGAATGCTTGCAAGTTTTGTAAATCATGATCAACATCTTTAATTTTTAGAACCTGTAAAGTATACAAGGTTGACTCCACATAGCCTAAACCATGAGAGAGAGAGAGAGAGAGAGAGACCTGGATCCTCATCAAGCTATGAAACTCTCTGGTTAGTATTGGCATAAGCACGAGTGACTTATGATATCATATGAGTTCCTAGAAAACGTTCATGTCCGTACAGGGTTCACTACATATGTCTTTTTGATAATATTTCAGTTTCCCAACTTTCAATCTTTTCTTAATGAAAGAGAGGAGCTTAAGCCAAAAGTCTTGCTTGTTTCTGTTACATCAATTGGAAAGAGTAAAACAAGCATAATCACGTATCGGCTATTTCGCACAATTTTTTTTTTCAATTTTCTCAACCTTTCCATGGCATAATTTAAATTTAAACCAAAATTAAAAGGACCACTTTCCTAGAGCTCTGAATACTAGCAACCTTGGGAACTGGTGATAAGGATTTTGTGAAAGGTAAAGGTGTTCTCAGATAAATAGCATGGTTTCACAGCATCGAATGAGGTAGCCATTAAAAACAACTGACTACTGATTCCTACTCCTACATGATGTTATTGACAATATCGAACAACATGTTTATTTAGGACTGAGGGTTTTGGAAAGGGACAAACAATAGATATGTGGAGCTCTGAAAGGAGGGAGAAAGAAAAACTTCAAAGCAAGTTTGGTTCATTAAAGAGTAACTCATTCGATTACATGAAGGGCCTTGAATATGCCAAAGGAAAGAAAACCAACCCCAATGGCATTCCTCAACAACAGTTCAAATTCCTAATATTCCTTGATAAAACATTAAACTCCACTAATTCAAGCCAATAGCAACTCTGTCAATAATTCCAATCGGCCAAGTTTGCATCCAAGTCTAGTGAGTATATATCAAAGATGCCATCATCTTTAATTTTAGCTGTGATACTCTAGTTCTAATGACACAACAGCCACAGGACCTCACCACAAACCCCGCTCCCGCCCCACCTCAAAGCAGGTCCTGCTTCATGCAACTAAGCTTTATTCCATACTACAAGGTCCAACTAAGACTTATAGTTTGCAGCACTGACAACCTAGATCCCAAGAAGCACCACAACAAATCAAAAAATAAAACTGGATTCAGATCTCGGAGATGGAGGTTTTGTAGAAGACATACCCGGCGCAAATAAGGAGATGGCGGCGGCGACAGCGACGGCGCTGCGAGATGGATGCGCTGCAAGATAGAGGCGGTGACCGGTGAGCGGTGGCCGGTGGCCGGTAGAGGCGGTGGGCTGCGGAGTAAGTTGGTGAACGGTGCGGCAGATCGAGCATGAAGGTGAAAGAGGCGGCGGCGCTGCGAGATGGATGCGCTGCAAGATAGAGGCGGTTACCGGTGGCCGATGGAGGCGGTGCGGTTTCGGAGTCAGTTGGTGAACGGTGCGGCTGGGAGAGCAAGGTGACAGAGATGAAAGAAACCCTATTTTAGGTGGCTTTTATACCAGCAAAGAATATATGCATCTGCTGTTGCTAGTGAGGCTCGAACCCTCGACCTCATTAATGTGTTCCAGCCTCGCGTGAAACCGACTCTTTTTAAATTAGAGAAAAGAGCTTTTTGCTCTTTTTAAAAACGGCCCCTCTTTTTAAAGGCCTGGGCCCTTTTTAAAAAGGGAAACCCAGCCAAACACCCCAAACTTCTTGGACTTTTGGAAAATTTAAAAATTGGGCCTAAAAAGAGCAAAAATAAAGAGTGTCAAACTGGGCCTAAGAGAATACCGGTGACTTTTTACTTCCTGGTGAGACCCAAAGAAACGCTTCAGGGTAAAGAAACCACAAGCATCATAACAATGTTTTTGTTAATATGTAAATGCTTAAGGCTACCAAGAGCTAACAAAAATTGAAGGATATTGCAAACAAAAAAAGGGGCTAATATAACTGTAAAAGTGGACATAGGGATTCTGTAAATGCAAGATCAAAGAACAAAGTTACCATGATGGAACCTATGAAATAAAAAATGGAGCCAAACAAATGTGATTCAAGAAATGATCCAAGAAATATAGGTGATACAAATTTGTATGAGATAAATGGTGAGATGACTATAAAGACAAAAATTGGACTTGCATTAGCTACAACAAAATAGAGTATAAAGGGTGTTTATTTAGGATGCTTACTTAAATGTCATTCTTTTGGTGCATCTTTTTTGGTGCGCCCCTAGTTTAAAATTTTGTAAAAGTATCGTATTTTTCTAGGCATTTTAACATACGTCACATGATTTTGTAAAGGTATCGTATTTTTCTAGGCATTTTAACATACATCACATTATAATGGGCCTTTTTCCTGTAAAATATTCCCTTTTTATGTGCATCTACCATATCGTCATATATTAGTGTCATTATTAAAACACGTGCAACTCTTTTGAAATATCATGAACCCATTAAAACCAACCCTTCCAAACCTAAACTACTACCTGACAAAGCATAACCCCCCCCCCCAATCCCCCCCTCCTTCTTTTCCTTTTCTGGAATCTCCATCTACCACCATATCTAGACTAATTAGCACCTTCTACCAGCATCATAACATCACCGTCCATAATCATTCACATCGCCCATCTACTGCATGAAGTATCTTTTTTTCTTCCTTCCCCTTCCCTAACATGTTTCCACCCTAAAATTTGTTACCGCCTAGCCTAAAAGTGAAGGCGGATGCTACTGATGCAATGGCTGGTGGAGGTGGACAGTGAACAGGACTTCATCTTCATCCGTGTTGGCGGCAAGGGCACCATAGTTGGTGTACTATAAACAAGAAAAATTCAAAGGCAGCAAGTGGGCACGTCCCCCTCATGTGCCCATTGCTGCCTCTGCGTCTGCATAAAAGTAACTCAGAAGGATTTTACTATCAATTATGTCAAAGGTAAAATCTGGTTTTCAACTAACATCTCACTCGTGTTACCATGACTATGCTTCTAGACCTTTTAAGATGATAAGAGACCTCGCCGGGGCTCACATTATCGCAAAATCTTGACCTCGGTCATCTGGGTTACGACTCACAGTTGCATTAGGAAAAGAGCTTTGCACCCTCTAGGGAACCCGAACTTGGCATCCCACCAGGACTCTAAGTCCCACTCAAAAAGGGATTATTACGGGCTACTACCCTTAACCTAGTCAGCCTTAATCAGTCTATCTATATCTATACTACATGTAAAAGTTTGAATACATGAAAATCATTTTTTTTTATCACAATACCCTTCTTCAAATTAATACTCCATTGCCGTTCAAAACACAATTAACATATGGATGTATGTTCAATGTCATTAACATGCCTAGAATTTAAAGTTTTCTAATAAACTTATTTTTTCACTTACAAATAGTACATAGATTCTCTCTCAATTCTGATAACACTTATCATTAATAAAATTGACCTATGTTTATTGTCGTTCACAACTTGATGCTTTGTATAAATTAGAACATGCAAGACCTTGATGATGATAACATCTTATGACATATGTAGAGAAACTAACTTTTCTCAAATGACCATCAAATTATTCTCAAGATAGATAAATTTTATTCTCATATTGTTTTATGGATAATTGGTTTAGCCTTTTACTTAGGCAATGAAAAGTTGATAATATGGCTCAACAAAAAAAAAAGATTAAGAAACCACAATGCTTAATTTTTTCCTTTAGGTTTTCTATATTTAGCTTTAGGACGTGATATCATATTTGTGTGTCTATGTACAAATTCTTTCATATGTGTGTGTGTGTGTGTGTGTGTTATTAAACTGATTTTAACAGTATGAGTGATTGCATTTCCTATTTATTTTTGTTATCTCTTAGTATTGCATCTTTCGATAACAAAAATTACATTTACCACCGTATCTACAAGAGTAAAAAGGATTCATCGCTTGCTCATAACGGGTGACATGAGCGGTTTAAAAAATATCACTAAAGCATTCTAGGGGACATATTACAATAACGGAATTGGAATTGACTAACGACATGGTGGTTGTTTAGTCCGCAGCGCCTAATCTTTATAAGACATTCCTCTGATAATTGAAAACGAAGCAATTGGATGTCCCCTTTTACGTTGAGAAGGAAATCCCTGATAACAATAGCAATTCTAGAAAGTGGTCGTGTATTCACAAATAGATAGACATTTTCTATGTTTTGGGGTTTAGAAGTTACTCGAAAGGTATGCCTTTCTACCAAATAAGCCAGAAGAGGCTGCTGCTTTAGATGTAGTTAAACAGTGGCATTTGCTCTATCTTTCATCCCCTTTAGTATATATCATTTTATTGCAGTGATTCCTGAAGAGTAAATGTGTTACATCTTAATCTTCTAGTAGCATCTTTCTCAAGCGAAATATGAACAATATTTTAGGAAATAAAGTGATTAAAGACGACTGTGATACATTCATGGCAACTATTGTATTCATTAAGTTGCATTATCAAATAGATATAAATAGCATAAATGAGTAAAAAAAATGATTGAAAGCTAAAGTCAGAAAAACTCGGTTACGTGGATGCTGGCATAGTATTAAATATTAGTATGTTGATTATTAAACATTAAACCTTTTAGTTTAGACAAAATGCATTGATTGAAAACTAGAATACGGTACAAAGCCCTTCCTCCATGAAAGGATTGGGCAGTTTAACTACTTCGCCCAGTTACTCCTCCTTTACTAAAGTAAATGTTTTTACTTCAAAAGGATGGAGGGTGTCAAATTGGCGTACACCTTTTTACGTTTTATAAAAGTTGTGACAGGTGAAGGTGGTTGGGAGACTATTAACATCTTTTAGATGAATTCATAATGTTTTAGAGCAACCTTTATGCATATATATTCCAATTTCAACTTGAACTTTTGACTTCAATTGAATTAACATGTGTACTTGTACCACAAGAAATTGGTTTTCATAGTCTAGGAAATAAATGGAATTATGACTTTTCTATATTATAATCTTACATTTTACATGTTAATGTACACGTGCATTGCACATGCATCCTCCTAATATATATAAAATAACGAAAGCTACGAAATATGAACTCATGTTCTCGTATGAAAGCTCGTACCTATTTTGATTTATCGCATACCCGTTCTGACTTAAGCATGTAACTACTTTACCCAGTTTCTGCCTTTATAGGTGCTCTAATCCTCCGCCTAAACTTATTCAATACAAATGATAAAAAGTAAGAAAATGAGTTTATCATAAAAATGAAGATCAAAAGGTAAGTAGTAGTAGAAATGGAGCAAAATATTGACAGTTGTATATTGGACGAAGTGGTTGGAATAATGGGGATGAAGAATAAGTTTTAATTGTTGTAGGAGGAGTAGTTATGTAAAATTTTCAACAATGACATTGATTAACTCTTTTAAAATTTGAAGTACGTGCTTTAACCCACATAACACTTGCCAATGCGCCTCCCTCCACAGCCCCACAATGCGTTAGCCCCCGTGGGGCGGATTTTAACTGTTTTGTTGTTGGATATGTGGTCTCATGTGGGTCGTAGAGCTAAATCTGAGATAGATCGTGAGGTTAGGGCCCATAGTGTTTCTTCTGGCGATAATGACGGCTAATCGGCAGGGCATCCACTATTAGAAAGGTCGATTGATGGTAGCAACACAGAGAGCTAGATCCAAGGGCTAGCTTCACGAAGGTCAAGCTCGATCTGAAGTTGTCAAAGCAGCAAGGTATCAACTGTCGGATATGTAGATCAGTGACGTTTGTAAAAACTGACTGAGCTACACCTCTATTACCATAATACTATAGATCGGATACTCTAGAATTTTTTGGAGCTGGGTAATCCCTTAACGGTTGTCGGTCGCCGGAATAGTCACCACCAGTTGCCGTAATAGTCATCGTCGAATCTTGACTTTTTGTCAATGTTTGGACGAACTGCAATGGTGGGAACCTCTTACTGGCCATAGCTGTTACTGACAGTCACTGAAAAAGTTATCGACGATAGCCGGAATCATCGTTAGAATTTCGGTCAGAAATGCACTGGCCTGAGTCTACACTATCGGTTGCTCCTTAGCGGTGATATTTGCCTGAAACATTACAGTCGATGGCATAGGTAATTGTCTGTCTCAATTCATTCCACACAACACCTCATATAGGTTGACATGTATTGATTTGAGTTGACATTTCATTCCTTTCCTTTAGCTAACTCCGTTTGAAAGCAATTGTCTTTGAGCCTTGTTTCTTCCTCGGACATCATTTTAAAACTAGATACGGCTTGTTCCAGTTCTAGACACTAAACACGGGCTTTTTAATATGCTTGGTTAGACTGATATTTACTATTGTATTTGGATCGGGATCCTATCTATATGCTGTCAGGAACATCATCGACATGTTGATTTGAGTGTCATGAAATTTTCCTTGAATTTTGGTATTAATGCCTTATTGACTGAAGTAATGTCGGGTTTTTGGAATTTTTGCTTTGATACCTTCACCTTCTTTTCAAAGAGGTAGAATAGTGTTTTAGGGTCTTGTTATGTGGGTTGGGTGGGGGGGGGGGGAGGGGAAGAAGAACGTAGTAGAAGGTGAAAGATGAAAAGTGCTAGCTTGGAGGTTGGGGTTTTAATTTCTTGCTTGAGAGGTGGGGCAGGGGAGGGGGTGGGTTCCGAAGAGGGGAGGGGTGGTGGTGGTGGTTTATTTGAGGTTTGTTTGGGCAGGTTTCGCCTTGTCTTAATTTCTCAGTCACTGCTAGGGTTTGTAAGTTTCAAGCTTGGATTGTTTGTGTCTTAATGTTGGCAGTCTCCCTTCCGGCTCTTTTCCGATCGCGTTTCCTTTTAGGTACCTGCACCTTTCCATATGAGGTGTCGTCTTTGTAAGTGTAAATTTGAGCTTGGTTTACATAGTGTTTGCCTATTTGATCTGAGATGGAGCAGCTACAAGTAATCAGATATATTCTTAAGGTTTTTTCGACTTGCTTCAAGGATTATATCTCACATTCCTCTTAGTCAACTGCAAGCTTTGAATGCACAACTGGGATGAACTGTGAGCTTCGAATAAATATCTAAAAGGGTTTCAAGTATCTTCTAATGAGGGGATTTGGAAGATGGGATTGCTGAGATACAAGATATGCAATCAACGGACTCTGGAATCTTCATGGGACTGCTTACATTTATGTTATTTTAAATTCTCGTTGTTGTAATAATGTAAAAAAAAAAGTGAAAAGAAAAAGAGTGATATTTTTCGCTATGTATTATGGATCCATCTGGGTGAGTTATCTAGATGTTACTTTTGATCTTGTAGTGTAGCTTAGATTTCGGCAACTTAAAGTCAATAGTTTTAGTCTTGCAGAGTTTTGGATAGTGGGTTTGCTTCTTTTTATGTAGCCACCTGTGAGACAACCTGCTCTTGTGACTAGCTCTTTGTTTTTGAAATGCATTCTATAAAGTACATCAAAATAATTAAAGTAAGTGTATTATGAAGAAGTGCAGTTAAAAGTTCTTAAAGGGTTCACCGCAAAGGTGCTACTCTTTTATAATACTTATAAAGGGAATATCTTTTTGGTTACATAACTTCCTATTTAGAATTATGAACTTGGCATTCTATGAAAATTTTTGAAAAGTGAAAAAAAAAATTCTAAATGTAAATAACTACCTATAAGGGCATGTTTGGCTTTCACATTTCATAATACATGAAAAATATAGTTAAAATAAATGCTAAAAGTCAAGCCCGGTGTAGAAAGATATAATTGTTGTTGCACAAGCGTGTGCGACTATACAAATTTTAAGTGATTGAACCAACAAGAAAATGGTTTAGTATCGGTCCATGAACCATTTATACCCAACCCCTTCAACCAGCGACCACACCCACAATTAAACCCGACCGATCCACCTATATTTATGTACCTGTTAAGACCAAGAAGTTCTAGAAGGTAGAGAGGTCGTTGATGAATTGGATTTGGGAGGCATAATGTTCACGAGGAATCTTATCAAGTTAATTCACACGCCCCTTCACCAAGCAATCCTCGTATAGAGATCAATTTAACCTAAGTGCATAGAAACTGAGAGAAAATTCAGAGGAAATCTCATAAAACAACAACAGGCTAGACATTAGATCTTGCGCCAGGTTCAAAAACCATTTCATTTTACTATTTTTTCATCTTTCCTTTTCCAAATGAAGGGGCATAACCTTTTCAAAATCAGTATTGTTGCTAAACTCTTGAAAGCTAGGTAATCCATCGGATTTTGGTTGCAGATATATTGGCTTTTCGAAATGATATTTCCAGAAATTTTGATGGTAATTTCTTAGCTAGCTTGAGTTCTTAGCAACCTTATAAGTGTTTCGTTTATGTGCAAAACCCTGAAATTTCATCGGATTAAGCTGTTAATTTATAATGAGTTTATTCATCGTGATTGACAATTTATGTTGCTAAGACGATACACAGTGCCACCAATTGCTTCATTGTTTGTTGGTTTTGAGATAATCTTATGATTTATGTGGTTTCCCGGCCACGACAAACATTGAGTACAATTGTAGATTGACGTAAAAAGCGCGCACACGTATATTGCATGTTTTTAAGTTAACAGAACACAACTACGTCCAAATTGATGCCACATATATCCAAGCATAAAATTGGCCTTCAATATTTGGGCTTCTATTATGTTCTGGGTATGATTCTTAGTCTCCATATTGATACATACTGCATGTTAATTCAATCAGGACCTAAAGCATATGTGGCAACTAGCACCCCTATGTCCGTTATCCACGTATATAGGTTTGATGAAATTGTACTTTTTCTGTAAACATGCAGAATCTAGTCATAACCTGCTACTCGATGTTTATTCCTCGTTCTTCCATGGGAAGCACCAACTTAATTTGTAGGATACTGACAAATTGGTGAAAGGACATTGTAGATGTGTTTATGTGAGGGTATACATCTGCATCGAAACCAAAAAGTTAAAATTGTTACAGCCAGGGTATAAAATTCAAATCACGAGCTCTAGAAAACTTCAATAACGCTTCCTAGTTTCCAAGAATTAAAGTACCATACTTGTAAAGGCTTTCTCAACACATTCAGGTGCTGGTGGCATAAGCCTTTGAGTACTATATGATAATGTGGGACGTGTATTCTAGAGTGTTGGCAAAGGGTCGGCATGCATTGCAGATTATAATCGATCAAGAAGTCCTAAGAATTTTTTGCTTTTTTTAAATTAAATTTACAATTATTATACTGATTGAACTTTTATTTCCTAATGGCTGCTTGATACTGGTTGTATATGTTTTTAAAATTCAATTTTGCTTCCTAGTATAAATTGTAAGGGGAAAAGTTCAGGATTTTCTCGAATGTGGCTAAGCTACGTGAATCTAATATTTTAGGCATCAAAGATTGGCGGAGGTAAATTTTGGTAACAAGTATGCTGAAGCAAGAAAAAGGTCCAATTTTATGGCTTTCAAGTTGACTAGTCTAGGAAGTTCTCTATTTAATTTATCAGGAACTGGAGAAATGGGTTGGATTATAGACCTTACTGTTAGGAAATTAAACTGTGGCATGATCTGTAGACTTAGTTAACAAAGGAAGGCCACCTCCTTTGATTTCCTCATTGTATAGAAGGCTTGTTCGTTTAACTGGATTTGCACTACATATGTTTTCAGCAGAATAATCCGAGAGTCCTTTGCGGTTTTGGCATGAAATAACTGACTGACATATCAAGAATAAGGCCTTTTCATTGACGGAACGATCACGTAGCTGTTGTTGTTTTTCTTCATATGACAGCTTGACTTTTTCAAGAAAGCCTTTCTCCAGAAATTCTCCATACCTACCGCTTTTCAAGCATAACTCCTCAAATGTTTCAACATTGGGAAATTATTTTTCCCATCAAACTTGAAGATTGTTGATTGCACCTGTTGAATGTACTTGACACCTTTTCACATAGTCAACATATCCTTGCTCCATAGTACTTCAATAGTATCCCTGTCGGAGGACTTTCTTCGCTAGCATTCGGCCATTCATGTGTGGTCCATACTCTCCTGCATGTATATCTTCCATGATTTGGCTACTCTCTCTCTTGGTTACTCACATCAGGTGTTCTCCATTATAATGTCTCTTATACAATTTTCGGTCACACATGATGAACATGCCGCCCATCTTCTCAAAGATACTCGATCTTTCACGGAACACCCATCGGGATATTTCCCATCTCGGATAAGATTCTGCATATCGATACACCAAAGCTCAGCTACTCCGTCTTCTTATATGGGCGCTATCATGAAGCAATAAGCTGGTTTGTCCCTCTTCTGTATGACAAATGGTTCTACCTCCTGTCCTCTGGGCACATCAACCACTGATGCAAGGGTGGCTAAGGCATCAACAAAATTGTTTTTGACTCGAGGTAGGTAGTGAAATTCGACATCCTCAAACTGGTTTACAATTTTCTCCAAATGGGCATGTATGCTTGTGGACGTCCATATCTGATCCTCCACATACCCTCGATTTAGTATATGATCAATGCTGAATCTCCATACACTGTGATATCTTGAACTCCTAGGTTTAGGGCCATCTCTAATGATACAAGCTTCGTATTCAATGGTGTTGTTAGTACCGTTGAAAGTCAGCTTGATGGCTATAGGTGAATGGGCTCCGTCTGGTAAGATCAACAATATCCCTACTCCATTACCCTTACTGTTTGCTGCTCCGTCAAAGTACAATTACCATCTCAGTTTTTATTCAACCATGCATACTCCTCAATCTAGGAACCTTGCCTCCCTCGTTTGGTATCATCCGTCAGACAATCAGCTAAAAGGTCGGCCACGGCCTTTCCTTCAATTGACTTTTGTGTGACACAAGTGATATAGAACTCAGACAATAGCAAAAGTCACTTGGTTGTGTGATTAGACCGGAAAGGCTTCTCAAAACAGTACTTCGCGGGGTCCATCCTAACCAACAATTTGATAGGGTACGCCAACACATAATGTCTCAATCTTAGTGTTACCCAGACCAAAGATACACATGTCTTCTCCAGAGCTGAATAAGTCACCTCCCCTTAAGTTAACTTCCTACTAACGTAGTATATGGCTCTCTCGACCACTTAAATCTCCAAATGTTGGGCTAACATGGCTCCAGCTGTGGTATCGATCACGGTCAAGTATAACAGCAAAGGGCTACCAGGTATCGGTTGGCTTTGGACGGGAGGGTTGCTAAGGTACTCTTTGATTTTGTCGAAGGCTTTTTGGCACAAGGGGTTCCACTCTTTACTCGAATCCTTCTTCAACAGTTTAAACATATGCTCACAAATGATGGTCAGCTGGGATATGAATCGACTAATATTATGAGGCCCCGATCTTAATTAGCTTCTAATCATTTTATTAAGTTTAAACATTTTTAAATTTGATTAAAATATTATGATCGCGTTATATTATTTGTCTACATAAATTAAATATTGAAATTAAGTTGTGGGCCCAAAATGTAATTATGTAAAACCTTAGGGTTAAAAAGTAATTATACAAAACTTTGGGATTAATTTCAAAATACCCTAAGTTAGCTATAAGGGGTCACGTGAAGGGGTGTGGGATTAATAGCATTTTGGTGTGCCACCTATGTTTGGTGGTGAGTAATCAAAGGAAAGAATAAAAGAACAGAAAGAGAAGTTAAGTGGATAACTTAGAAACAAAAGAGAAGGAAAGGTGGAATGCCAAAATAGAAACAAGAGAAGGGAAAGAGTAGGAAAAAAGAGAAAGAAGAAGAAAGAAAAGAAAAGAGAGAGAGAACAAGAGAAGAAGAAAAGGAAGAACAAAGGAGAGATACTTGAATCAATCTTCTTGAAATGGCTTGGCCTTAATTTCTTAAGGTAGGTTATCTTGTGTTTTTTTAAGTCTTCAAATATTGTGTGAGCAGTATTATGAGTATTAGTAAAACACTTATATATATTTTCTTGAAATGATTCAAGGAGAAGTATGATCATGTATGCTGAAATCCGCAAAACAGTCATGGAATTAGAGTAATTTGGTTGCTTAGAAATGTGTACTTTTAGATGAGATATGGACTTGGTTATTTTATATGTTACACTACTACATGTATAGAGTATACATACCAAATTTCAGATTATGTGAAGTACTGCTATGGTTTAAAATTCGTGGCTTGAAACCTATCCTGTGAAACTGTACAGTCATGGAATTAGGGTAATTTTGACGCTTATAAATGTATACTTTTAGTCTAGATATGGACTTGGTTATTTTATATGTTATACTACTACATGTATAGAGTATACATACCAAATTTCAGATTATTTTAAGTACTATTGGTATGGTTTAAAATTCGTGGCTTGGAAACTGTCTTGTGAAACTGTTGTTAGACAGATTCTGAAGTCTGTATTTTGAAGGGCTTAACATGATCTCAGAATAATATTTTTGTGCCAAGTAAAATACTGAACATAGCTCTCTAAGTCTAGTTTATAGAATATATAGTACGACTGTAGAGGCCTTGTAATCAAATTGTTATGATTTTTGGAGTACAGGCTACTCCTGCTGCCAATTGAAATACTGGACAGATTATATAACATAAACTAGTAGTTCTTTTTGATGGGCTTAGTGGTGAGTAAATAGGTAAATTGTAGGTCTTAAATGGGCACTCAAATATATACATGCTAATATAATTATGCACGTGTGTAGGGTACTTAAGGAAGAACATCAATTGTTCTTGTTTGATTACCGAATTAGTTGGCGCATTAGAGATTAGTTTACATGTTTGGCATATGTTGTTGATAATATGGCGAATGTGACTTGAGAGGGGATTAAATCTCTTTTGATGTACTTGATGACTTTTGTTGACATCTGTGCATGATTATGCATGTCACGTGAAGAAGGAGGAAAAAGTGAGTTGAGGGTGGTATTTGCCGGGGTTGAAAGTTATCCGGCTAGGGCTCTCGTTCTTGTTCTCGTTCATGTCTCGATAGTGCGCACTAGCTATGCGTATTACTTCTCGAAAGGAATTATTAGCGTGCTTATGATGACGTTGGACTTCTTCTATCAAACCCGCTACATCAGTTGGTTGCGATATGAAAAGTCTCTCGCACTGAGGGAAGGTTGGCTTGTGCATGAGGGGCATATTTGCATATTGATATTCTTGTACTTGGCTCATATTTGTCTTGAACTCGTTTATACTGTTTCGTTGTACTTATTGAAATCAAGTCAGTATTTTAGGTCTTGCTTGCCATTCTCGTAAATGTTTTACAAGATTTCAGATCTTGCTCGATATGTTATTCCCGTTTCTTTTGAAGGCAAGTGTTAGCAAATGTTTTTAAGTGATACTCGCTATGTTAAAATTATTCTTAAGTAGGTAGATATCATCTGTTCAAGTGACTTGCATGTTTATACTAACTATGCATAATATAATCAATTCATGTTTGGACTTAAAAGCACCGGATATCCTACTGAGCCATTAGGCTGACCCATTCCCGATACTTTTCCTAGGTTCGGAGTCAGAGTATTTGCCAAGGGACGAATATTCATGTTTGGACTCAAGAGTATTACGCTGGGTGAGCAACGTTTTAGTTGTTCTTTTGCTTTGGAGTGTAATATTTGTATAGGAGAGAGGTGGTCTGTAATATAATGTTATGTTCAGTCTTTTCACTTATGGACGACTGTAACGTTTAAGCATACTTCCGCTGTTTATTTTGAGGTTGTAGTAAAGCTCTGTTTATCCTTGAGGTATATATGTTAGCTAGCCTGTTTAGCGTCGCGACCTTCCGTGGGGTGTGACATTTAGTGGTATCAGAGCTATAGTTGCTTAAAAGCCAGGCTAAGATCTTTGGAATTGATTAGTTTATTTGATTTTGAAATTTAGTGTGGCCTAAACTTATTCTTTCACCTGTTCAGGTGTGATATATGGCGGGCCAGAGAGAGGAAAGTACCGTGGGATAGGGTACACAAGGAACCGACCCTAATTTACAGGAGATAATTGCGTGAGTTGGACGTATAGCCAATGCCCTAGAATCTTCGCAAAATAATCACCAGCAGAGTCAGGTTGGTGAGAGTTCTTAGGTGAAATCCATTATAGTTACTGATGATTTGACCTTGCTTGAAAGGTTTGTTAAGTTTAAGCCTACTGTATTCACGAGTGGCGCTAATTCAGATGAGGCAGAGGAATGGATAAGTAATAAGGAGAAATTATTTGAGAGAATGCAATTAACTCCTGCACAAAAAGTTTCTTTGGCTACTTTTTATTTGAGTGAGGATGCAGGGTTTTGGTGGAAGACGATTGATGCAAAATGGGCAGCCGATAATGTTATGAGAACTTGGGACTTCTTTACTACTGAGTTTAATAAGAAGTATATTCTGACAAGTGTTAGAAGAGATAGGGAATTGGCTTTCTTGCAACTTGAACAGAAAAACAAGACTGTATAAGAATATGAAAAGAATTTACTGCTTTGGCTCGACATGCATCTTATTTGGTTGAGGTTGCTGATAGGAAAGCTAGAAAGTTTGAGACTGGCTTGAATCCTGACATACAGGAAGCTGTCGCACCTCTTAATATATCTGATTATCACGAGATTGTAGATCGGGCACTTAATATTGAGAGGACTTTGGGGTTTACACGGGCAAAGAGGCCACAGATGAGTTTATCTAGGCCTCAGGTGCCACAGTGGCAGGCGGGAAGATTTCCTTCTACATCTGGTGATAGGAAATTTCTGAGAACAGATATGAGGAGTATAGGGTATGCACCTAGACCCCAGACACAGGGATTTATGCCACGATCATTTACGACTGGATCACGACCTCAGCCTAGGCTGGCAGTGAGGCCTACTCAATATATACCACCTCAACAGCAGCCTGCATAGGCAGTTAGTCGATATTGCTCATTTTGTGGTATGACTGGGCATACAGAAGACGTTTGTAGAAAGAGAAAGGGGACATGTTTTGCGTGTGGGGCACAGGGGCATCAGAAGAGGGATTGCCCTAAGAATAGAGGATCTGTGGCTGCCACTGCTAGGGACACACCTGCTACTGGTATTAGTACAGGTAGAAGAGTGAATAAACAGCCGATAAAGCCTAGAGTATTTGCACTGGGACAGGATGAGGTACAGGGATCGCCTGTTGTTGTTGGAGGTACTGTTTTAGTTTCTGGTACTTTGGCTAGAATATTGATTGATCCTGGCTCTACATATTCATATGTTGCACCACATTTCGTACATTATTTGCCCATGCTGTCAGAGTCTTTACCTTTTACGGTCAAAGTCAGTACCCCTGTGGGTGATTCTTTATACACAAATAGAGTTTACAAAGCCTGTGAGATTAACATGAATAACCATGTATAACATGCCGATTTGATTGCAATGCCTATGAGAGAGTTGGATGTTATTTTGGGTATGGATTGGTTATCCCACAATCATGCTAGTGTTGACTGTTTTGCGAAAACTGTTACGTTTACTTTACCAAACCAGTCAGTATTTATTTATGTGGGGGATAAAAGTCCAACTTCTATCCCTATTATTTCTGCCTTACGTGCTCAAAAGTTACTTGATAAGGGTTGTGTGGGATATATTGTGTATGCTATTGGCTATTTGAAGATAGTAACTTGGCTGGAGGACATCCCTATTGTTCAAGAATATTCGGATGTATTTTCTCAGGACTTAATTATTCTACCACCTGATAGGGAGATAGAATTTGTTATTGAACTTGTTCCAGACACTGTGCCTATATCTAAAGCTCCCTACAAAATGGCTCCTGCTGAATTGAAGGAGTTAAAGGTGCAATTACAAGATTTACTCGATAAAGGCTTTATTAGATCAAGTACTTCACCTTGGGGTTCGCCTGTATTATTTGTTAAGAAAAAGGATGGTACCTTACGTTTATGTATTGACTACAGACAATTGAATTAGGTAACCATAAAGAATAAATACCCATTACCCCATATCGAGGATTTGTTTAATCAGTTGCAAGGAGCTAAGATATTTTCTAAATTGGATTTAAGGTCAGGATATCATCAGTTAAAGGTAAGGGAGGAAGATGTCCCTAAGACTGCTTTCAGGACTAGGTATGTTCATTACAAATTTCTAGTTACGCCGTTTGGGGTTACCAATGCACCCGTGGCATTTATGGATTTAATGAATCGCATATTCAAACCATACTTAGATAGTTTTGTGGTAGTCTTTATTGATGATATTTTGGTTTATTCTAGGCATACTCAACAACATGCTCAGCATCTTAGACTTGTTTTGCAAATCTTACGGGATAAAAAGTTGTTGCCAACCTATTCTGGTCACACCCAAGGGCCCACTGGGGGTCCCAATTTTCATGACACGTTGACATATTCAACGGTTAACTTTTCAACGCTCAAGAGCCGGTCAAAGCAACGCATGCTCAAGTCACGCGAACTGCTCGTGAAGCGACCTTGGCGTGCCTTCCACCCTTGGGGTCGGCCACCTACCTTGACGAAAGACAACCATCGCTCGCGGTAGCGCTCCGTCGCCGTGACGACCGTCGCTCGTGGCCGCACGCCGTCCACGCAACGCTCATCGTCGCCCGAAAGTCGCTCCGCGACCCCCGTCGCCCGGAAGCCACTCCGCGACCCCATCGCTCGGACTTCACTCCGCGACCCCCGTCGCCCGGATGTCACTCCGCAACCCTGTCGCCCAGACTTCACTCCATGACCCCCGTCGCCCGGACGTCACTCCGCGATCCCCGTCGCCAGGACGTCGCTCCGCGACCCCCGTCGCCCGGAAGTCACACCGCGACCCTCGTCGCCCATACTTACTCTGCCGCGCCCTTGCGCCGCGCCGCTGATACAGCCGTGCCCCCGGGCTTTCTGTCACTCTACAGTGCCTCCGGACACCATACTCTGCTGTGCCCTTGCGCCGTGCCACTGATACAGCCGTGCCCCCGGGCTCTCTGTCACTCTACAGTGCCCTCGGCACCATACTCACTCCGCCGTGCTCTTGCGCCGTGCCGCTGATACAGCCGTGCCCCCGGGCTCTCTGTCGCTCTAACGGTGCCCTCGGCACCATACTCACTCCGCCGCGCCCATACGCCGCACCACTGATACAGTCGTGCCCCCTGGCTCTCTGTCACGCTACCTTTCACCACACCATGCGCACCTTGCCTTGGTCATGGAACATGCTTTGACCCACTCTCCGGAGTGTGCAGCATTCCGCGGGGATAGGCGACCCCTCCGGGATACTACCTGGCCCGTCGGGTAGACGGCTCCTCCGGGATGCTACCTTGACGCGTTCTGAGTGCTCCGGCACAAGGACTCACCCGCGGGATAGGCGACTCCTCTGGGACACTATCTTCGCCAGGGTGTCTTCGTGACTGGCCTACGTGCTCCGGCACTGGGGGCTCGCGTCGGCACCCCTAGGGACTATGACCCCCGGGTCACTCCGAGACGGGAGCAGGTCTTCGGAGGGCATCACGCCTAGTCTGCCTGGCAGCTGGGCGTCGGGTCTTCCCCACCGCTGCCAGGCTTGTGGGATTCAGTAAGGGCTTGGACCGGAGGCTAGGGCAACGGGCTTACTCTGATCACGCCGTCACGGTGTCTTCAGTCTTCTCAGACAGGTAGAGAGATGCTGTGTGGGGCAAGGCAGTGCGAATTCAGGAACTGGCAGTCCAACGGAGAACCGGTATTTGTGGACCCCTGGTGACATGTCACTCCCAGGGGTGACACGTGTCAGCCGATGACCTATTGATGACACCGCCACACTTTTCCCTATAAATAGGGGACCTTGGATTTCATTTTCAACAGAACAGAACTCTCATTTGCCATTTTCACTTTCTCTCTCTAAAACTCATTCTCTCTGGAATTCTAGAGAGAAACACATTTGGACCCCCAACATCGGGCTCTTGACGCTGCACCCCTGACGCCGACCCTAGCTTGGACTGTTGGTCGCCGGCCCCATTCGCCTTCGTCTTGCCTGCGCAGCACTGCCAGCCCTCGCGGCCTGTCTGGGGAGCCTTGCTCTCAGCCCTTGCTCCGTCCTTGCTGTCTCTCACTTTGCACACTTGGAAGCTGACTCGGACTACAGCCTTTGTGGCACCTCCACGTCGACTGCGAACCCACTTTCCCTGGCATCATTTTGGCGACTCCGCTGGGGAGGTGAGCATCGTATTGCAGTCTGCATATCTTCCAGACTTAGGCATCATGCCTGTGCAACGGAGAGCTACCAGGACAACCAGCCAAGGACCCAACCCCACTATGCAAGAAGAACACCACCTTGGTGATCAGGAAGAGACTAGCGCCACGCGACTCCAAGACCAGCTAACAACCACTACCCCCGATGTGCAAGTGATCGTAAGTGCAGCCATCCAGCAACTCACTCCAACCATCACCACTCTGCAAGATTCACAGACCACTCTATTAGCCGCCATTATGGAGATGCAAAAATCCATACAAGCCCTGGCCTTGCAGCAGGCCGCTCCATCAATCCAGCCTTCAGGACCGGGGCCAGCTTTTGACGTCGCCCGGCCCCAGTGTCGCGATTATCGCCACCTCGAGTATCCAGACCCTTGGCGGTGGGACTCGCAACACCCTCGCCACCAGTAGCTGATACATCTCCTTATGCAGTGCCACCCCGCAAGCTACACACGGATCTCGGGCCAGTCTTGCAGCAGATTCTCCCTACTGTCACACCATCTCATCCGGTGCCGGCAAGAAGCTCCTCTGAAACTCATGACTCCGTCAAGATGGAACCTAACCCGTATCCACCTGAGCAGCACCAAACCGCCGGCCAAGTGATGGACATGTCTCGCCAACCCACACTCGCCCTTGCACAGCTACCCTTACCAGCCCTTGTACTATACCAACCTTCCCATGCTCCCGTTCATCAAGCTGTCCCGTCTGGGGGCTCGGGATGCCCCAGGTAGTCATCACCCATTGATCGGCAATGAGGCGCCATCCTCCACCTATGTCACTCGGTCAGACTTGGAAGCCTTATCAATCGCCTGGCAAGGACTTCCGAACCAGACTCCTCTACTCGGCTGATCGGACATGCCCCGTACGCCAATAATATCGCAATCACACCCTACCCCCCAAGTACAAGCAACCAAACTTTGTGCTCTTCAACGGACGTGAGGGCAACGCCCACGAGCACTTGACCAGATTTGCAGGCTCCTTAAAGCAGTATGGTCCGGGAGACAGCTTAAAGTTGAGAGAATTCCACAAATCCCTTACAGGCTTGGCTTACACTTGTTACCACCAGATCCCTACAGGGACTGTCCACACCTGGAACGACATGATCCAACTCTTCCTTGACAAGTTTCATTATGAAACCGAGCGGGTGACCATCGTCAACATTGCCGAAATCCGCCAGAACCCCGGGGAAGACCTCAACGCCTATGTCACACGCTTCCATCACAAATGCTTGGAGTGCACTGACTTCAGCAAGGATGAGACCCTTGTACCCATTTGCATCAAAAACATGAAAGACACCTACAGGGTCTACCTTGAAAACCTCCAGCTTCGGTCTTGGGGACATCTCAAGGAAGCTGCACGACGCACCTACGACTCGGTCGGTCCGTCAAAGCCCCCAAGGCCCCAAACCCATATTGCCTTAGCCGTACCGGCGGAAGCAGCCAATGACGACGACAACAGCCGCAAGCGCCAATCCCAAGGAAGGGATGGGCACTCTGACAAGAGAAGGTAGCCGACGCCTGCCCCGGACTACCCCTGCGACTTGAAGATAGTCAAAGCTCTCCTCGAGACCTAGATCAAAGACAACTCCATCACACTGCCCGATGCCAAAGAACCTACCCCAGCAGACCTAGCTCACCCCAATTACTGCCCCTATCATCGGAAGGTCGGTCACGGCCTCAAGTGGTGTAGGGGCCTTAAGTTCGCCTTTGCTGACAAGATTGCGTCCGGCGAGCTCAAACTCTAAGTGTGTGACCTGCCACACCCCCAAGCCCCAGCCTGATCTAGTGCATTTTTCTACACTTGTAATTTCGCTCCTTCGTTTTGCAAGTTTCAATGTGCTCACTACTCTTGTACCGAGACATGTTGCCCCCCTTTTGTTATCAATGCAGTGCATTTTCCAGACTTCAACAATTTTTTAAGCTTACTAACACCACCCTTCATGCCGTCACCAGCGCCCTTGGGGGGCTTCACCCCTTGCCTACCCCAAGCAAGCCACGTTCCCTACCCCTTCTGCATGCCTCTCATTGCGGCGACTTCGTATGTGGTGCGCGGGGTGGCTCGAGCCACGCTACTAAGTTTCGCCTCTGTCAGCCGACATCCCCTCAGGCCGTGCGACCTCGTGGGCATGCACGCAACACGTCTTGCCAACCCTCCCATGCCTGTCACTCAGCCGGTCACTCGGCACCTTTGCCCAAGTTCAACACTTAAAAAAAATTCTTCATTTTTCGCGGACGGGTCATCACCCATTGCGGCTTCACTCGGCGCCGTTGCCTGAGTTCAACACTTAGACAAATTCTTCATCTTTCGCGATCGGGTTACCACCCCTCGCGGCTTCACTCGGCACCCTTGCCCGAGCTCCACACTTAGAAAAAATTCTTCATTTTTCGCGGTCGGTTCACCACCCCCTTGTGGCCTCCCTCGGCCAACACTTAGAAAAAATTCTTCATTTTTCGCGGTCGGGTCACCACCCCCTTGTGGCCTCCCTCGGCCAACACTTAGAAATTTTTTTTCATCTTTCGCGATTGGGTCACCACCCTTTGCGGCTTCACTCCGTGCCCTTGCCCGAGTTCCACACTCATTTTTCGCGGTCGGGTCACCAACAATCGCGGCCTCCCTCGGAACCCTTCGCCTTCTTTCCCTTTCATTTCGAAGTCTCTTTAAAAAATCATCCACCTCTCTCAATCTTTTATATACACATTGAACAAAAAAAAAATTCAAATTCGAAATTCAAGTCAAATTCAGGCAGCCCTACCCGTGCGCCCGAACCCGCTCCGACCCGTGACCCGCGCGCCCCTTTCTCTCTGTCTCACTCACAATTGCCCGACCCATCCCGAACCCGAACCACCCGACCCGACTCGACCCGCATCCTCTCCAAACCCTAACCCTAATTTTCCCCATCTCTTTCTCTTCTCCTTCTTCGCGCCGCCCGACCTCGGCCACTTTCCTTGCCGGCCGACCCCCCCTCCGGCCGACCCCTCCCCCCGGCCGACCCCCCCTCCCCGTCGAAGCCCACTACCCGCCGACCCCGAGGGGTGGCCGACCCCCATCGCAAGCCGACCCCCCCACCCCGGCCTACCCACCTGGCCGCCCCCCATCCCAGCGACCCCTTTGGCCTCTCTCCCCCCTGCCGAGCCCCCCACCCCTCGGCCCCTCTCCCCCCGGCAGCAGCTCCGCGCGCCGACCTTTCTCCTTTCTTCCCCCCTAGTTGAGCCCCGCCGGTAGATCCCCTCTCCCGCCTACCCCCCAGCCCGTCGAGCCCAAGGCCGACCCACCTTCCCCTTCGGCCATCTCCCTCACTGGCCACCTCTCTCTTTTTTCCTTTCGGCGACCACCCTCTTACCAATTTCCTTACGTTTTCCACACTTAGATTTTTTTTTCCGCACATCTGGCTACACTCGCATCAACCGCGGGCCTGCGCCCATCACCACACCCTTGCCGCACCCACTATCACGACGCTTGTCGCCCATCGCCCGGGTAACGTCTCCGCGACCCCTGTCGGTCGTTGCCCGGGTAACGTCTCCGCGACCCCTGTCGGCCGTCGCCCGGGTGCCGTCTCCGCGACCCTCGTCGCCGGTCCCCGGACGTCATCTTCGCGGCCCCTTGTCACCATCGCTCGGACGCTGACCCCGTGACGCTCATCGTTCGAGTCCCCAACTATTCAAGTGTTTATGCATGCGGCGCCCGCTCGGGTTGCCCCTCCGCGCACACCACACGCAGGGGGCTTATGTTGCCGACCCATTCTGGTCACACCCAAGGGCCCACTGGGGGTCCCAATTTTCATGACACGTTGACACATTCAACGGTCAACTTTTCAACGCTCAAGAGCCGGTCAAAGCAACGCATGCTCAAGTCACGCGAACTGCTCGTGAAGCGACCTTGGCGTGCCTTCCACCCTTGGGGTCAGCCACCCTAGGGGGTCGGCCACCTACCTTGACGACAGACGACCATCGCTCACTATAGCGCTCCGTCACCGTGACGACCGTCGCTCGTGGCCGCATGCCGTCCACGCAACGCTCGTTGTTGCCTGGAAGTCGCTCTGCGACCCCCGTCGCCCGGAAGCCACTCCGCAACCCCGTCGCCCGGACTTCACTCCGCGACCCCCGTCGCCCGGACTTCACTCCGCGACCCCCGTCGCCCGGACGTCACTCCGCGACCCCCGTCGCCCGGACGTCACTCCGCGACCCCCGTCGCCCGGACTTCACTCCGATATCCCCGTCGCCCGGACGTCGCTCCGCGACCCCCGTCGCCCGGACGTCGCTTCGCAACCCCTGTCGCCCGCTTACTCCGCCGTGCCCTTGCACCACCCCGCTGATACAACCGTGCCCCTGGGCTCTCTGTCACTCTACAGTGCCCCCGGACACCATACTCCGCCGCGCCCTTGCGCCGCGCCGCTGATACAGCCGTGCCCCTGGGCTCTCTGTCACTCTACAGTGCCCTCGGCACCATACTCACTCCGCCACGCTCTTGCGCCGCGCCGCTGATACAGCCGTGCCCCCGGGCTCTCTGTCGCTCTAACGGTGCCCTCGGCACCATACTCATTCCGCCGCGCATGCGACGCACCACTGATACAGTCGTGCCCCCTGGCTCTCTGTCACGCTACCTTTCACCACACCATGCGCACCTTGCCTTGGTCGTGGAACATGCTTCGACCCACTCTCCGGAGTGTGCAGTATTCCGCGGGGATAGGTGACCTCTCCGGGACACTATCTCCGCTAGGGAGCTCTTCAACTCCCCTTCCGCCAGGTAGACGGCTCCTCCGGGATGCTACCTCGGCCGGTCAGGTCGACGGCTTCTCTGGGATGCTACCTCGGCCTGCGGAATAGGTGACTCCTCCGGGACACTATCTTCATCAGGGAGCTCTTCAACTCCCCTTCCGCCAGGTAGATGACTCCTTCGGGATGCTACCTCGGCCGGCCAGGTAGACGGCTCCTCCGGGATGCTACCTCGGCCTGCGGAATAGGCGACTCCTCCAGGACACTATCTCCGTCAGGGTGCTCTTCAACTCCCCTTCCACCAGGTAGACGGTTCCTCCGGGATGCTACCTCGGCCAGCCAGGTAGACGGCTCCTCCGGGATGCTACCTCGGCCTGCGGAATAGGCGACTCCTTCGGGACACTATCTCCGTCAGGGAGCTCTTAAACTCCCCTTCCGCCATGTAGACGGCTCCTCCGGGATGCTACCTGGCCCGTCGGGTAGACGGCTCCTCCGGGATGTTACCTTGATGCGTTCCGAGTGCTCCGGCACAAGGACTCACCCGCGGGATAGGCGATTCCTCCGGGACACTATCTCTGCCAGGGTGTCTTCGTGTCTGGCCTACGTGCTCCGGCACTGGGGGATCGCGTCGGCACCCCTAGGGACTATGACCCCCGAGTCACTCCGAGACGGGAGCAGGTCTTCGGAGGGCATCACGCCTAATCTACCTGGCAGCTGGGCGTCGGGTCTTCCCCACCGCTGCCAGGCTTGTGGGATTCAGTAAGGGCTTGGATCGGAGGCTAGGGCAACGGGCTTACTCTGATCACGCCGTCACGGTGTCTTCAGTCTTCTCAGACAGGTAGATAGATGCTGTGTGGGGCAAGGCAGTGCGAATTCGGGAACTGGCAGTCCAACGAAGAACCGATATTTATGGACCCCCTAGAGACATGTCACTCCCAGGGGTTGACACGTGTCAGCCGATGACACATTGATGACACCGCCATACTTTTCCCTATAAATAGGGGACCTTGGATTTCATTTTCAACAGAACAGAACTCTCATTTGCCATTTTCACTTTCTCTCTCTAAAACTCATTCTCTCTGGAATTTTAGAGAGAAACACATTTGGACCCCCGACATCGGGCTCTTGACGCTGCATCCCTGATGCCGACCCTAGCTTGGACTGTCGGTCGCCGGCCCCATTCTCCTTCGTCTTGTCTGCGCAGCACTGCCAGCCCTCGCGGCCTGTCTGGGGAGCCTTGCTCTCAGCCCTTGCTCCGTCCTTGCTGTCTCTCACTTTGCACACTTGGAAGCTGACTCGGACTGTAGCTTTTGTGGCACCTCCACGTTGACTGCGAACCCACTTTCCCTGGCATCAAAAGTTGTATGCCAAATTTGAAAAGTGTATATTTTGGTTGGAACAAGTTTCGTTTCTGGGGCATATAATATCCGGTGTAGGGATATCAGTGGATCCGGCTAAGATTGAGGCTATACAAAGTTGAAAAATGCCTTCAACAGTATCGGAGGTACGTAATTTTTTGGGGTTAGCCAGATATTACCATAGATTTGTTGAGGGATTTTGCAAAATTGCTGGTCCATTATCTCGTTTGACTAAGAAGAAAGTAACTCTTATTTGGGATGATGATTGTGAGAAGAGTTTTCAGGAGCTGAAACATAGATTGGTCAGTGCACCTATCTTGATTCTGCCTAACGGGAATGATGATTTTGTAATATACAGTGATGCATCTCACAAAGGTTTGGGTTGTGTGCTTATGCAAGGAGTTAAGGTAATTGCTTATGCATCACGTACACTGAAGCCGTATGAAGAGAATTATCCTTCTCATGATCTAGAATTAGCAGCTATTGTTTTTGCCTTACGTAAGTGGAGACATTATCTGTATGGAGCAGTATTTGAAGTTTACACTGATCATAAGAGTTTGAAATATTTATTTTCACAGAAGGAATTGAATATGAGACAACGTAGATGAATGAAATTATTAAATGATTACAGTTGTTCTATTTCATATCACCCGGATAAGGCTAATGTGGTTGCTGATGCCTTAAGCCGAAAGAATATGATTGCTAGTTCAATGCTTAAGGAATGTGATATGTTAACTAATGTGTGTGATTGGAGGCCGCGCGCCACTAGGACGGGATTTTTATTTGCTAATATTAAAGTTTGGTCTGCATTAATGCAATTGATACGGGAAGAAAAGGACCCAGAGTTGCAGAAAATTAGAATGGAGGTGGATCAAGGGTTGCAACCTGAATTTTCATTATCTTCTGAAGGTATCTTGAGATTTAGAGATCGTGTTTGTGTACCAAATAATGATGAGGTTAAACAGGAGATTTTGAAAGAAGCACATCAGAGTAAGTACAGTATTCATCCGAGTAGTACTAAAATGTATAGAGATTTGAAATCACATTATTGGTGGAATGGTATGAAAGGTGATATAGCCAAATTTGTTTCCAAGTGCCTAACATGTCTGCTGGTAAAGGCAGAACATCAAAAGCCGGGTAGTTATTTACAGCCTCTATCTATTCCTGAGTGAAAATGGGAGCACATAACTATGGATTTTGTGACAGGTTTACCGCGGACTCGAGACGAAAATGATGCAATTTGGGTAATAGTAGACCGTCTTACTAAGTCTGCACATTTTCTTACTCTGAATATGAAATATTCCATGGAAAAACTAGCTAAGTTATATATCGATGAGATAGTTCGTTTGCATGGAGTTCGTGTTAGTATTGTTTCCGACAGGGATCCACATTTTACTTCTTGATTTTGGCAAGCTTTTCAGAAGGCTATGGGTACACAGTTAGCCTTGAGTACAGCCTTTCACCCTCAAACAGATGGTCAGAGTGAGCGTATTATTCAGACCTTGGAGGATATGTTACGAGCTTGTGTGATAGACTTGAAAGGTAGTTGGGATTCACATTTACCACTTGTTGAATTTTGTTATAATAACAGCTACCATTCTAGTATTAATATGACTCCTTATGAGGCGTTATATGGAAGAAAATACAGATCTCCAGTTTTTTGGTCAGAGGTTGGGGAACGTAAGCTCATCAAATCTGATATTATTCATGAAACCACTGATTAGATACAATTAATTCAACAACATATCCACACAGCACAGAGTAGACAAAAGAGCTATGCTGACACTCATCAACGTGGTTTGGAATTTTCGGTGGGCGACTTTGTTTTTATTAAAATTTCTCCTACGAAAGGAGTCATGAAATTTGGTAAGAAAGGTAAGCTGTCTCCGAGGTTTGTTGGGCCTTATGAGATTTTGGAACAGGTTGGTGATCTAACGTATCGGGTTGCCTTGCCGCCTTCATTATCTGGGGTACATAATGTCTTTAATGTATCTATGTTGCGTAAATATCAGCCAGATCCATCACATGTGTTGCATGATCAACCGGTTCACATAGAAGCAGATATGACTTACGTTGAGCAGCCAGTGGAGATTTTGGATCGTCGGGATCAGGTTGAGGAATAAGGTGATTCCACTAGTTAAGATTAAATGGCAATATCATGATATTGAAGAGGCTACCTGGGAGCGTGAAGATGAGATTAGGTCAAAGTACCCGCACTTGTTCACATGATCAGGTATGAATTTAGGGACTAAATTCTTTTAAGGAGGGGAGAGTGTCCGATCTTAATTAACTTCTAATCATTTTATTAAGTTTAAACATATTTAAACTTGATTAAAATATTATGATCGCGTTATATTATTTGTTTACATAAAATAAATATTGAAATTAAGTTGTGGGCCCAAAATGTAATTATGTAAAACTTTAGGGTTAAAAGGTAATATATAAAACTTTGGGGTTAATTTCAAAATACCCTAAGTTAGCTATAGGGGTCACATGAAGGGGTGTGGGATTAATAGCATTTTGGTGTGCCACTTATGTTTGGTGGTGAGTAATCAAAGGAAAGAATAAAAAAATAGAAAGAGAAGTTAAGTGGATAACTTAGAAATAAAAGAGAAGGAGAGGTGGAAGACCACCTTTCGGCCAAAAAAGAAACAAGAGAAGGGAAAGAGTAGGAAAAAAGAGAAAGAAGAAGAAAGAAAAGAAAAGAAAAGAGAAAAAGAGAAGAAGAGAGAAGAAAAGGAAGAACAAAGGAGAGATACTTGAATCAATCTTCTTGAATTGACTTGGCCTTAATTTCTTAAGGTAGGTTATCTTGTGTTTTTTTAAGTCTTCAAATATTGTGTGAGAAGTATTATGAGTATTAGTAAAACACTTATATATATTTGCTTGAAATGATTCAAGGAGAAGTATGATCATGTGTGCTGTAATCTGCAAAACAGTCATGGAATTAGGGTAATTTGGTTGCTTAGAAATGTACACTTTTAGATGAGATATGGACTTGGTTATTTTATATGTTACACTACTACATGTATAGAGTATACATACCAAATTTCAGATTATTTTAAGTACTATTGCTATGGTTTAAAATTCGTGGCTTGAAACCTATCGTGTGAAACTGTACAGTCATGGAATTAGGGTAATTTTGAAGCTTAGAAATGCTTACTTTTAGTCTAGATATGGACTTGGTTATTTTGTATGTTATACTACTACATATATAGAGTATACATACCAAATTTCAGATTATTTGAAGTACCATTGGTATGGTTTAAAATTCGTGGCTTGGAAACTGTCATGTGGAACTGTTGTTAGACAGATTCTGAAGTTTGTCTTTGGAAGGGCTTAACATGATCTTAGAATAACATTTTTGTGACAAGTAAAATACTGGAATATAGCTCTCTAAGTCTCGTTTTCAGAAATATATAGTACAACTGTAGAGGCCTTGTAATCAAATTGTTATGATTTTTGGAGTACAGACTACTCCTACTGCCAATTGAAATACTGGACAGATTATGTAACCTAAACTAGTAGTTCTTTGTGATGGGCTTAGTGGTGAATAAATGGCAAATTTTAAAAACATGGTTTTCACCAAATTACAAAGCTAAGCCCAATATTTTACATATTTACAAAAAGACCCCAAAACTTTTAAAAATTACAATTTAACCCAAAACCCTTTTAATATTACTTAGTCTTAAAATTCTCAAATAGTGCGCCATGTTACCACCCTGTTACTATTTCCAGGCACCCGACGATTATTATTGTTTAAGAAATATTTTTCTAACGCCTAAAAAATGCGGGATATTACAGAAGTGAAAATCCTTCTTAGGGGAGGACGGCGGCCAACCCCTTCAAGGAAGAGGGTGCGCCCAACCCCTTTTGGGGGGAGGGTGTGCCCAACCCCTTAACAGGGGAGGGTGTGGCCAACCCTTTTAGGGGAAGGCGCGACTGAGTTCGGACTTAGAGAAAAAAGAGGAAGGTGAAAAAAGGGTTCCGGGCAGTGACGTCGATTCCAACTCTTAGAATATTTTTGTATCGGAAGCGCGTCTAGTGAGTTGAGTGTGTGCCTTGAGATGACTCGCTTGGTAAAGTTGAATTATGATCATTAATGTCGACGTGTTGTGAAAAATGGGATACATTATCGGTGAATGAGTGCAACCAAGATAAGTCGGTAATAACTTAATTCGGTGTTGTTCTACGGTGTTACTTGTTTTGCTGGTGTTACTTTTTATAATACACTTCTACTTGTTGAAACTACGCAAAAACGATGTTGAAACTGAAGAATTAACAACCCAAACTGTCTCCTCTTCGGGGTAACAACTCGGATGCAATATCAATACCCAAGCAATGGACGCACTGAATCTGCAGGCGAATTGCCCATTTCTCGCGAAGAAAGCTTACGAGCCACCTTCATGGGCATCCCATCTCAGCCCAATCCCCTCACACCTCTTCTCCCTTGGACACGTAACTCATCTTCTCTCTCTCTCTCTCTCTCTCTCTCTCTCTCTATATGTGTGATCCGCTCCTATACTAAGCTACCCGTTGTGTTCTTGTTATTTGTTTGTGCATTTGTTTGATGGCGGTCATTCCAGTTTCCCACTCCAATTCACAAATGGAACCTTCCTAATCTGCCCAACAACACCCAAGTTTGGTTGAAGGTAACTTGTTCGTACCATCGGTTTCATCTCTCCCTTTCATTTTCGCGGTTGACAATCGTTCAGCATATACGTGTGTTACGTGATATTGCAATTGTTGGAGGTCATCTATGTGATACTGGTAGTATTTTCTTGTGAGTAGTTTATGTATCTTCCATATCTGGGTTCAAAGAAACGGATATAGCATGTCTTAGAGTCGAGGTTGCCCTTTTCTTAGCGTGTCAGGTATGAAGTTACTAATATGTTAAGGAGTAATGATAGGGATCCTAGCCTAGGTTGCACTGTAATGGCAAATCATTTTTTAAAAGGGTAACTTACACACGGCATTCCTGAGGTTTGTCATAAACTACACACGGCTCCTGTTGAGTATTTTCATCAGACTCCCCTCCACTTTTTAATTTTTCAATTTACAGAGTAATCAATAAAAAGACAGTAATACCTTTCATGAGGAAATAAATTTACCCTACCCTACCCAACCCACCCACACACCCACCCAATTCTCTACTAGTTCACCGCCACCGCACCGATCGAATCACATACTGTTGCTAAATCACCAAAATCCATTTCTATACCCACAGAACTGAACTGGCTGGATGAATAGGATCTTTCCTATGATCTTCATGACCAGGCTAGCTAAGCTAGACATTCAAAATGCATTCTGACATGGCGACCTGAAGGAGGGAGTCTACATGGAGCAACCATGTAGACTCTCGACCTTACATGCTTAGTTGGGAACATCCACTTTGAAAGAGAAAGAAGCGAGGATGCGCCATACCTATACGTGAGACGAATCTCTTTCAGTAGAGCGTATGGTGTTGATGGCCTGAGGTAGAGCACTTAATGGGTGAGAATGCGGTGATCGATCGGGCTCTGCTAGGAATAGCCTATAAGTAAGTGCCATTTTAGGTCTGTCACCAACCCTTTTACTTTGAAATTAAATCTAAGATATGAAATAAGATCCATCGTAACTGAATCCACAGTGGTGTGTGGGTGACTTGTGATGGTGGTGCGGCGGCGGTGCTGATGCCGATCTGGTGTAGTTGTGGCGGTTGGTGTTGGACGACTGGTTAGTGGAACCGGTGGTAGACGTCCAGCGATGACATTGCGCCAGAGATCAACGGACGGTTATCAAAACGGGTGGTGTGGCCCTCATGGTGGTCGGCGACGGGTCTATGCCGATGGGTTAGGTTGTGGAGATCCGCCCGATGTTAGAGAAAGATGAGATCGCACGACAGCTAAGTCTGATTGGCGAGTTCACATTGCCTTTGGTGATGATGATATGATTGGCTGGTAAGTGCCGCAGTGGTGATGTTTCCTGACGGCGGAAAATGGTGGCCCGATTTGGGCACCGCCTGCGGTGGATGATTGTGGTGATGATGTGGGGCGGCGCAAGTGTGTGTTTGTAGGGGTGTGTGCTGTGTTTGGAGGTGGGTAACATTGTGTTGGTGGTGTAATGGTGGTGCTAGATCTGTTTGTGGTGGTGGTAAGTATCTTGTGGGCAGTGTGTGTGTGTGTGTGTGTCAGTGAGAGAGAGAAAGAGAGGGGGGGCAGTGGTCAGTGGTGTTTGGGGGGTGGAATGGTGTTTGAAGAGGGGGATGACGGCGGCGGTAGGCCTGGAGTCGTCGACGGTGGCTGAAGAAGGGAAGACATTTTAAAGGGCATTTTCGGTAGATTACAAAATATAATGTGGTGACCTAACTTTTATTCACGGATGCTTGACGGAATGGAGTTTTGTGTAAACATACTACAAACCATACGGAGTTGAGTGTAATAAAAATACTTAGTAGGAGCCGTGTGTAGTTTATGGCAAATCTCAAAAGTGCTGTGTGTAATTTACGATTTTTAAAATTATTGGACTGTAATGAGCCAAATCTTTTTGAGAAACAACGCTTGCAACCAAATTGTGATCCCTATCATTGCTATACGGAAAGTAAGCTTCAATCTTGTTTATCATGACTTATTTTCTTGTATCCCCCTTTGTATCAAAAATTTGCAAACATCATGAAAGGGAAGTGCTGCCAGTATTTTTGAAACATTTGAAAAATTAGGATTAAATCCATAACTGGCCCCTGTACTACACACATATTTTGCAATTCACTTCCGAAATTGCAACTTTGGCTATAATGTCTCCTGTAATTGACAAAACCCTTAAAAACCCGTTCCTTATGGTAACTTTCTAGTACCCCTTTAAATAAGCATGTACCCTTGGTGATTAATTTTTATGACCGTTGAGGAACTTTTCTACTGATTTCTTTTATTTCAATAGATTTTTTTTGTTTTTTTTTACCATTAGGGCGAGTTATAATTGCATATCCGCTGTAGCCATTTAAAGCAGTACAGTAATGTCATATTAGTTACATACATTTAAAACCCATAAAAACTTTCTTTTTATCCCATTTTTTTAAAATTTTCTTTTATCCACTCCTTTTTTAACCCAAGCCCAGATCCCCCTTTCTCTCTCCATCTGGGTTCAAGCCATGGCACGCCCACGAGGACACGACAGTGTCGACGTCGGAGGGAGGCGGCAGCGAGGTGGCTCTACGACAGTGGTGATGTTTGTGATATCCCCTCAGTTTTTCTCTGTTTCCTTCGGTGGCTGCAATCATGACAAGATGGAAAGAGGAGGACCTTGTCCTGGTACTGGTGGGGCCATAGCCGGAGATCTTCAATCTCTGGCACTGGTTTGCCGATGAATCGTCTCTTCTCGTTGTTGTCAGTTATCAGAGCCCGTTTCTTTCTGTTATTTCTGGCAATCGTGCTCGCCAGACCTTCAGTCGCCATAACTGCTGGCTTCTCTTCCGGTCTTTTTCAAATTCTGAGAAGAATGCGGCCTCCTTGAGGCCTTCGTGTAGTCGCCATTGACAAAATCAATCTGTGGGTGGGTCTGCTTGTAGGTCTGCGATAGTGGTGGCATGGCCAAATCGGGGGTTGCGATGGTGGGTCTGCTTCTGGCCGCTGACTGGTGGTAATTGTGGTGGTTTGAAGTGATGGTTGTGACGGCAATGAGAAGTGGGAATTGGGTTGGCCAATGTGACATTGAGTTCAAGCAGTGCCAGGTTTTTGGGTAGTGGCTGTGGGGCTGTTGGTGGTTTGCAGTGATGGGTGTGACAATGGGGGTAGGTTTAGTAGATACGGGCATTAGGTAGTGGTGGTGGGGCTCTTGGTGGTTTGGAAGCGATAGTGCGTCCGTTGAAAGGAAGAAGATGAGAAAACTTTAACAAAACTAAAAAATCATAATTAAAAATAAGAATTAATTAATTCATAATTTATTTGTATGTAACTAAAATGACATTATTGCCTTTATTATATGCACATGCACGGCACATGCTTACTTAAAGGGGTATTTTCGGAATTATGATAAGGAACGGTTTTGTCAATTACAGGGGCATTCTCGTCAAAGTTGCAGTTATGGGGCGAACTGCAAATACGTTTATATTACAGGGGACAGTTTTGTTTTTAACCCTTTTAAGTGGTACCAAGTTACGAAGCAGAAAGATAGTAATAATAATTGATCATTTGGTTATCACTTTTTTTTTGTGGATTATTTATTTATTTATCTATCTACTTAAGGGTTTAAAAAGATGGATAACATGTATTCATATGTGACTTTTGCGTTACAATGTGCTATTAAACAATATAAGTAAGAGGAAAGAGAGAGGCCTTGAAGCAACTCTCATTAATTCATTACTAAATTTGTAGCTCAAACGGTTTTGCTCATTGCCAGCGTCAATATAACCTCCTTCATAATGTCTCGAGTACCTATTTCACGGAGATGCATTGGCCAAGGGCAGACATGTTATAATAGTAACCATACATATTATAATACTCCTTCCGTCCCACATAAATTGATCACATTTTTTTTTACAAGTGGATTAAGGATTTAAGTCATATATTGTGTGTTTCTCATTCTACCCTTTAGAGAAAGGAGGAGAACAAAGTAGGCTAGGAGAGAGAAAATGGGTTAGTGTGGTATTAAATGTGGAGAGAGAAATATAATAAAAAGGATAAGAAAGTGAACTAGGAGAGAGAAAATGAGTTGGTGGAAAGAGAAATAGAATAAAAAAGTGTAAAAAGGATAAATATGTAAAAAATACTTACAAAATCTTTCTTAATTTGGAAAGTGAGCATTTTTGTGGGACGACTCAAAAAGGAAATGTGATCAATTTTTGTGGGACAGAGGGAGTAGTATTTTAGATCGAAAAGGTTAATGGATGTCGATTGTCATGGTGTAGCGTGTTCAGATATGCTCCTGAATAACTTTGTTCTCGTACACTTCTTCACTTTCATTGTCTAAGCTGATAGACAATAATGTCTTTTTTGTAGCGAGATGACCTTTCAGGAATGCAATTGAGTGGTAACAAGGTCAGGAAACTTGAATTCTTGTTAGCAGATGCTGTGGCACAGGGGGCAGACTGTATAGTCACCATAGGTGGCATCCAAAGCAATCATTGCCGCGCAACTGCTGTAGCTGCTAAGTATTTAAATCTTGACTGTTATCTTATACTACGCACCTCAAAGGTACTTATTCGCTGAGTCTTTCATTTATTTCCCTTTGTTTAAGCTGCGATTCTGCCTAGACAAAATGTTTTGCTATGATGTCAATATATTTTGCAGAATCTTGTGGAGAAAGACCCTGGATTGACAGGCAATCTCCTGGTTGAGCGTTTGATTGGTGCACATATTGATCTAGTTTCAAAAGAAGAATATGCAAAAGTTGGTAGTGTGGTACGCCGACATTTCTAACTGTACCTTTGAAAATGCACTACGACAAGATGGTCTATATCTGCATCCTATTCGATGTGTTAAGCTTAGTTCAGATCAGTTTCATGTTTGCTTTTCCAGTAATTGTGGAAGAGTAGTAAGAAATGGAATTTATAGATATCATGATACAGAGGTTAAGTTTCTTTCTTTAAGCTGGCCGGTCAGATCCCTCAGGCAAAGCACAGTCTTATGTGTCATCAAATGTCTAGTATTTGAATGAAGATTTTTGCTTGAGTATCTCAGTTTTAGGAACCTAGCCTGGAGGAGGCCACCTAGTTTTCAGGATGAATATGAAGTACAGACACAAGCGCTGCCCCATAGGTGGCAACCACCTCTATCCCCCACTGGTGACTAGCATCTTGAGGGAGATGAAATCTATATGGGGCGAATTATGCAGCTTCACCAGCTAACTCAGTTACCACATAGACCATGTGTCAAATGATCATTGTCCTTCTCTCCTTTCTTTTCTTTTTCCTGTTTTGCTTGGACATTGAAGTCGAGACTTATATTTACACTGATCACATCTGCCTATACCTATTATTTGAGTCCCTTGGGTATAATGCTATTGATTTCAATGGGAAATGAAGAAGGATTTTTACCACTAGTTCTGAGAGTTCAAGGATCATGAATTTTGTTCCTTGCTTAAACCTTTATATGGGTTTTGGCTGGCTTTTGTTAAAATCGCAGACTTGACTCTGAGTGATTAAGCATTGAGAGCAACTGTTGACCAGTGCTGCTCTGTCACGTGGTAGTATAATCCTATCAGACAAGGGACGTTAACTTCTTACGACACATGCTATGTTGTCACAGGTTATAACCTTTTCCTTCAATATTGAACATCTTCAAGCAATGGGAATGTGCACTGCCATCTCTGTATCAGGATAACGCTTCTCATCGTCCATCTTAAGGCCCATTTTCTATTTAACAAAACACCACTTGTGATTGGGGTGGGGTGGGGTGGGGGGTGGGGCTGGCAAGGGTCCCTACCAGTTTATGATCACCAAATAATGGAGGGGGAGATAAGGCCACCGTAAGGTCCTCAAAAGGAAGTAATTGCCATAAATTTACACTTCCGCACTTTACCCACTTGATTCCCTCGGGAGAGGGCTTTAAAGTTAGGCGAACGAGCTCAATGGAAACAAGATTCTGGAGTAGTACTGTGCACTTAGTTGGGATGCTAATAAATCAGAGCCATATTCTGTAGATATCGTAGGAACCATTTTTGCTAGTTGAATAGAGAGTTATGAACCTAACTATTCTGTCTGCAAAAATATTTAAAAACACCTGTGGGACCAAAGTCTTCAATTTTGTTTATTTACTCATTTATTTCTACTCTTGTCGAAATCCAAGTTCACCAGGTTAGAAACAACTCTGTCTTAAAAGTTTAAAAACCTAAGTCATCACTAGATCTCTATTTCAAAACCATTGCTCCTTTGTGATGCTGTCTGGTGTCTTAGTTGCATGAAGTGGGAGCGCGTCCAAGGTTCATGACTGTTTTTTTTTAAATGAAATTTCATGACCAATAATCTGTTTTTGTTGCTTGTCATTTTCATTAAAGTGTGAACCAATAATGTGACACGTTTTCTTTGTTTGTGGAGCGTGGCCCCTTGCATGAACCTTCCTCGTTTGCGGGGTTCTAGGAAGGGTCGATGTACGCAGCATTTCTCCCAGTTTAGAATGGAGCAGCCTTACCGTTGCGCCAAGACTCACCCTCTACACTTATGATGGGATTTGCAGAGTGACATTTTGTGTTAATGTCATCATGAGATCGAACAAGGCCAAGTTCTCTGATGCTCCAACAATTTTCATATTCGCAATCCTCATTCCTTCATCATAGAGTCTACAAGTTGCTCACTGTGGACCCAGTGAAATGAATTGCTGAATTAAACACGTGGAAGGTGGGGCCCTGCCTCATCATCCTTGATCGATGACGAAACACAAAAGGGAAACCGTCAACCTGCTGTCTGGATACCGCCCATAAATTTCCACACGGGAACAACTTAGTAGTGAAAATCCTTTGACCACATGAAAATTACGGGGGCGCACTTTGAGGTGTGACAAGTTTTCGCTGTTTGAGGTTTGACATTTATATCGATGTCATCGTAAGGTGGGACAATGACAATGTTCGTTGATGCTCCAATGTTTTTTCATATTTACAGTTCTGATTTCTTCGTCAGTAGAGTCTAGTCTCCTCACTGTGGAGCCCTGAAATTGAAGTACTCCAACACGTGGAAGGTGGGGCCTTGCCTTGTCACATCCGGCCACGTCACCATTGGTTGATGATGTGGCACAAAGAGAAAACCATCAACCTACGGTCTCAATGCCACCCAAACATACCAACACAGAAACGAAGTACTAGTTCTCCAGCCTGCCATGGGACAGAAACCATAAAGGATGCTCGAGTCAGGAACATTGCAACCCTCAAATGGCACACCTCAAGAACCTGTGGAACCTTATACGGAGATCTCAACTCGCTCAGAATGAATTCACACAAGACAAGAGAAGCACGATGTCCCTTGAAGGCCAAGCGCAGGTCCTTGAGGGGCTTCCTAGCACAATGGGATACTTCGAGCCTCGAAGGCACTGCCTTAAGGGCTTGAGCTAAGAGTCGGCAATACTTAGTTGAATTGTTTTTAAAGATTCATTTGATGGGATCTGTGGGGTGTTTAGTTTGGTAGCCGGGGAAGGATAGTATCGATCGGAGTACATCGAGCCTCGAAGGCACTGCCTCAAGGGCTTGAGCTCTGAGCTGGCAATACTTGGTTGAATCTTGCGCATATAATACCACGAACCATAATGAGCTGCAAGGATGTGTGGTGCATTCTTCTACTACGAGAGTACTAACAGCACTGCAAGTCCACTGCCAATACGACCTCTGACACATGTCGTGCACTCTACTGGAAAGTTACAGCTAACTGCCACTAACCCAGTAAAACGGTCATTCTCTCCCTGTTTTCAGCAGCTATATTCTGATCCATTTTTTGGAACCTCATAGCTTCTCCTGCGGTGCAATGGATCTTTGTGGCTCGAACTTCGTCAGATCAGCTCTGGCGTCTGACCCTTAGTGCAACACTCCACTGAAACATTATCCCATTTCGTCATCATCAAGTGCGTGAGTCAACCAACAATTGACTTTTGGCCCGCACTCACTATTTCCTACATCTTGAACTTCTAGACAGCAAGTGAGCCCTTCAACTTTCTGCGTTGGCCAGTTTGTCTATGGATACCTGAATTATGCCTCAATGAAAACTAAGTTGCTCGTTTACCATGCTGACGGTTCAAAGTCTTCTGCGAAATTAAGTAATTGAAGACCTGATTAGGATATAGAACTAACTCCTTTCAAATCAAGTAGGAAGGATATGCACTATGCTTATATATCCCATATAAGAAGAAGAAATCAAGAAGGATCGTGAGATAAGAATAAATCAAGGGAAGTTCTGCTTAAGACAAAATGTCACCAAAGATGTGTCAGTTGCGGATGTCAATATAAGTACTTAAACACCTGATTTTAGGGATATAGAAGAAACTTCTTTTCATTCAAATATTGGTTGAGGATATGTCTTGTGCTTATATCTCCCCATATCAGTAAAATACGAATCCAGATATAACTCAGTCAAGGGAGGTGCAGCTAATCACAAAACGTCACTAAAGATAAGTTGAGGGAGGTTGGATCTTCCAGGTCTAAACGCTTAATTGCAAGACGAATAAATCACCGAAGAACACTCACAATCAAGATGTTAAATCAACTATTTAGCAAAGTAAGATTAAATCAGTTTTTATAGTCAACGATAAGACCCTAATCTCAAGCCAAACTCTATGTTGCTACTGAAACAGTATCTATGCTTTTTATATAATCGCGCTTCCTATTTGATGTCGGTAACTACTTTTAGTGTTATCTCTAATCAGCCGACACATGGCATCATAAAAATAAAACTTTTAAATTGAAAAATACTGCAATTAACTACCTTTGCAATATGGACACATTACCAACTATTCAAGATTTGTAACTTCTTTTCTTGGTACCCATGCATAGCATGTGCTTTTGCAACTAGTGGTGATCTTCAATCACTAATAGTGATATGTTAGGAAACTTACTCTAAATAGGCTTCCAAACTGTTTCTGGTTTAACAAGATCTGTTTTCTTGATTTTATTCAATGGGTGATTGCCGCTATGAGTAGCTTTTCTATGTGTGTTTGATTTCAGGCTCTGACTAGCTTATTAAAAGAAAGGTTGCTAAAGGAAGGAAGAAGGCCTTATGTCATCCCTGTTGGTGGATCAAATTCCCTAGGAACCTGGTGAGGTTAGGCACTTGATATGCTGTATCTTGTTCCTGTGTGCGAATTTCACTCTTGGCAGTATTGCTTAAGATTATGATTTGTGCACACTTATAGGCAATGGCTTGGATCTAGAATCTAAGATGTCTTTTATCAAACTATATGAAAATGCATAAGTTATTTCCTGTGGGCAGAATTATCAGGGGACTGGTCAACGGTTTAGTCAACTATTCTGCACTACTTTTTTAGATAAGTAAAAACTTGGGTATTGGTTTAAGAGATAAAAAGGCTTAATATACAGGAACTGATATTTAATTCTCTTCTGAAAAATTATAAGTTAGTGATGCGGAATCAAGTAGACACTTAAACTGAATGAATTTTAGGAAATATCATACTGATGGTAACAACAAAGCACTGGACTGGTGTTACTAGCAGAAGCAGATTGGCCTCAAACAAGATCAACAAAAGACTATTTCTAATGATAACCAAAGCTACTGATCTCTTTTCACTGAAACAACTATTTTTACCAAGTATCATCACCTTTTTGTCATTTTACGAGTTTTTTCCTTGAGATCGATTCATCATCACCAATAGCTTGCAATATCAATCATCATGAAAGCATAGTGAATTGGCTAATGTTCACATGAAATATCTTGTTTTTTTGTTCATCTTACAAAATATCTTGTATTGTCGTAAAAGTTGCTTCAGAGCTCTACTTTTTTGAAATATAATTTCCCACATAAATTGCATTTTAAGTGCATCAGTGCTGAACAATAGATGCAAATTGAAGGCCAAGAAGCTAAAACTGGAGTTCTAGTAGGGCTATACCGAATGAGTACCCAGTCAAAAATAGTCAACCAGTATGGCGATCACAATTGAACCATTTAACTTTGTCTTCCTTCTTCGTAGTATCTATAGAGTTTTCTTTCTTTCTTTCCTTTTTTTGGGTGCAGGGGCTATATTGAAGCAATTAGGGAGATTGAGCAGCAGCTCCAAAAAGGCACTACTGAAGTTGGCTTCGATGACATTGTTGTGGCATGTGGCAGGTTTTGGTCTTATTTAGATCTTTACATATCATGAAGATATCATCCTGAATTCCAAGGTTTATCTGCGATCACGTGATCATGTGATGATAGCTAGACACACTGTTTCTATTACTATGTTATATTTGGTAGATTGTTCCTTCTATAATGTTGTTCTTATTGTACATGCTATTGCCTCTGCCTGTCTGATGATTCAGTGTTTTCATAATAAGTATGATTTTAGCTTTTCATGTAAGGAGCAGAGGACTGCCCTTTTTATGTCAATACATCTTTCTGTTTCTTGATAGCGTATTTAGATGGTTTTAACAGAAAATGAATTAATTCATACAATTTAACATATTTTCATCCTTTTCTTTGACACAAAAGTAGATATATTCACACCAATAGTTTAAGACCACACAACGCGGGGAAGTCTTCCTGCAAACATCCCAAAGTAGCATACTATGTATATAATCAGGAGGGGATAACCATATAACAAAAGGCTCCTCCAGTAGTCCGGCCGCTTGAGCGAGTAAGTCAGCAACTTTAGTCGCCTCGAGGTAGACTTGCCCGATTTGGATCACCAATCACGCTGCATCATGGTCCTGCAATCCATAAAAAAAGTGTTAGTCAAAAAAGGAGGGGATGGGTTGCAACATTTAACAATTGAGGTACATACTGAGCATCGACACTTAGTTGAGGTTTTTAAATCCCAGATTCCATGCTTGTTTGAGCCCATCTTTTACAGTCCAGAGGTCCGCAGTTGTGCTGCACATACTGAACAGTTTTCAACATTGACCCCTCGATCCACTTCCCCAGATGATCAAGGATGACCGAACCGGCACCTGCTTGAATTTTGGACTTAATGACACTTCCGTCTGTTTAAGGCTAACAAAAGGTTGCATAGGTCGATACCAGGAGATCCAATTTGCTGGTACAAAGGTGTTGAAGAAGTTGGAGATCAGGAAATGGAACGCTTTTGCCAATTTAATCATTCTGTGAGTAATGGTCTCGAGAGAGCAGTTCTGATTTTCAAATAACATTTTGCTTCTGGTAGTTTAAATTTGATGGATGGCAAAACTGAAAATGGTATCCCAGGGTGGAACTGATTATGATGGCTGGAGAATTGATTTTGAATTTCTTTGGCACCGGTTAGAAAGTGGAAGAGATAAAAGGTTTTTAGGTTTGTCCCTGTAGTCAGTGTTGAGCCTAACTCTTCTCACCCACTGGCAAACCGAAGGCTGTGAAGAACCGATTTCTGGCTACTGTTTCATCTGGGATAGCATTTATTCATGGTCCAGAATGCTCCGAACATCTTGCTGCGGACAGTTAGACCGTCATGAGTTATTTTCCAAGTGAGGAATTAGACATTTGGTGGGCTGTGTACCCAAAATTTGCATGAATGAATCTGCCTGCCCATTATCAAAGGTGTACCAAAGATCCTTGGTGACAGGAAGACAGGACGCAGATTAGAAGTAGTCAAGCAGTCACACAGAGTATTTCTGAAAACATAATTGTTGATTTTGTCGGTTTGGTGCTGAGGTTTGACTTAGCCTGCAATATCAAGAGCAGATTTAGGAAGTAGTCACAATTTGTCTTTGAAGCTCTACCGAAAAAGAAAAGGTTATTTGCAAACATAATGTGAGACAGATTTGTCCCCGATTTTCCGATTCATAAGGGCTTTAATCTGTTCTCTGATTCGGCCTTGGAAATTTCATCCGAAAGCTCATTTAGCAAAGAGTGAAAATATATGGAGAGAGTTGGGCAGTCTGGCAGATCCCACAGCACCGTTGGAGAAAATTCCGGGGAAATCCTCGCCAATGACAAGGTTAACAGAAGTTTCAGGGAGCCCTTTTCCTTTCAAAGTTTTTTCCGATGAAGCGCCATTTGAGGTGGTGATAGGCCTTTTCAAGGTCAAGCTTGGCAGCAAAGACCCCACCTTTTCCTTTTCCTTTTTTTCGAAGAGTGTGAAGAGCTTCATTTGCAATTATTATATTATTATTATTATCGGCAGGCTGTCTACCTTTATGGAAGCTGGCTCGGAAAGTGGAAATTAGGTCTTGTAGGAGCAGTCTCAGGCTGTTCACCATAATGTGGGCAGTGACTTTATGACTGCTATTGCAGAGGCTAATGGGGCAAAAGTGGGCCACCACTTGCAGGTTCGGGATTTTGGGTATCAGAGTAATGAGGATTGTATTAAAGTATTAACATCCTGATCAAAGGATCCCGTTCGAAACGACTTGTCAATAAAGTTAAAAAGATCTAGAGTCAAAGTAGTCCAGAACTTTTGAAAGAGTCCAGAGTGAAAACCATCGGGTCCCGGAGATTTTGAGGGCCCCATTTCAAATAAAGCATTTTATATTTCCTCTGGGGTAACCGGCAAGGTCAAAGAGTCCCAGCAGTCGGTGGTGCCCGAGGGCCGTGCAATGTTCTAGTCGAGCCCTCTGGATGCTGCTCAAAGTTGGGGAGTAAATGTTTCGGAGATGGTCTTCAAAGAGAGTTTGAATCTGACTGTAATCCTCTATCTACATATTGTGAGGATTTTTAATCATAGCAATAGAATGACGGCGGTTGCAATCAACCGCAGTTGTGTGGAAAAGCTGAGTTTTCCGGTCACCTTCAAACGTCCAATTTGGATGCGATCTGAGAAGCCAATAGTCATTTTCTTGGGTCAGAAGATATTGATTATTGGTCCTGAAGTTGAAGGTCAAGTTTAGATAAGAAAGTACTCTGACAAGTATTACTCCTGAAGTTCAAGGTCAATTTAGATAAGAGTACTCTGCCAAGTGGACAATTTCAGTTGGATGCCTTTGATATGAGCACTCAGTGTCTTTTTCCTGCGATATTGCCAACAGTTAATTTATTGCAATTCTGGATGTAGCTGCCTAGGTTTATTAAATTTAGTAGCAATAGGAAGGTTCCTCTGTCCCTGGTTTTCCCAAACAGGGGAATCGTTGGGTGAGAAAACCATGCTGTTTTACATTGGAATTTTCGACCATTCTGTCTGTGTTTTCGATTTTTAAGAATGATGGCCGCATGGTCCGACACCAAGATGGAAAGGTGAAGGACACGTGTGCTTGGAAAAAGATCCATCCATGCTTGAGTAGCCATCTTCCGGTCAAGGCGTTCCTAAAATTAAGTCTGGGTGCAATAAACGCCGATTTCTCTTGGTAAATTTTTATTTTAAAGCTGAGGCCCCTAAGTCCTCAATTTTCTATACAGTCAATTACTTTTTTTGGTATTGTGTTAGACATGCTATAAGCATACTGTGTATTGAAGTCCCTATATGTATATTACTGAATAAGATATTACCATTTACAAAACAACATATGTTGGAGGATAAATCATCTTACACCATAAATCTAGTCTAATATCGCCTGTAGAAACAAGTTGTTTCTAGTTGTAATGTGTGCAGATGATATAAATTTAGCAGTGAAAGCCCCCAAAATACGTAAGAAAAACTAATTATGTTTGGTGAGTTTACCATTTCAAATCGTGTATTGTAGCATTTATCGTGCATTGGGCTGTATCTAAAGATATGAATGATACATTGTAGATCTTGATGCATCCGATTTTGTATTGTTTTAATTCTGCATCGCATCATTTCTTAAGATACCTATCATGTATCATTAGATACTGACAACGATGGCTATAAGATACTGAATATTTATTTTATTAGTTTTCCTCAAGGGCAAGGTGCAGCTAATAGCATTTGGTCTTTAGGCAAAATGCTTGAGTGAGTTTCTCACTGGAGCAAGGTTAACACGGAGAAGGTAAGTTATCGCCGGATTAGATATTCTTGGAAGTATCGTAAGAAGAACTATTAGAAGATTATAACAGAACTTTCTGCAGAACTTGTTCTCTTTCAATGGCAAGAGTCCAGTAAATTCTTCTTGGGTAAATCTCATTTTCTTACATTTTAATATGCAGGGCATTTCTCTTATTTTCGTTTGATATATACATTGCACTTCTTAAAGTTGGAGAAATCAATTTTCGCATGGGTCATGATATATTTTCTGACATGCTCTTGTGATATTTAACGCTAATATTCGAGACAGAATTCTCTAATTTTGATTCTCTGTTGTACTTGCTTTGTAGTGGGGGTACAATTGCTGGTTTGTCAATAGGGTCATGGCTTAGTGAATTGAAAGCAAAAGTATGGTTTTATTGCTGTTCCTCTGATTTTATGCTACCTATCTTGATAATAAGTTTGACAACCAATTCCTTTCACTTGCAGGTTCATGCATTCTGTGTATGCGATGATCCCGATTACTTCTATGATTACGCGCAAGGCCTACTAGATGGACTCCAAGCAGGTGTTAAGTCACGTGATATTGTCAACATTGAAAATGTGAGAACGGTTTTTGATTAGCCTAGTTTAATTTGGTATTTTGGTAACGTATGATAATCCTTTGACATCCTGGATATGTCCCTGCTTTTTCCGACTCTATTTCCCCAAGCACAAGACAATTAAGACCGTCTCAATGAGGACCTTTGGGCAGTGCTTTCTTGATTGGCTAACTCAATTTCATGAATAAAGCTGTGAGGTTTGAAGCAGTGGTTCTTCTTTTTATACTTTCCCACAGGCAAAAGGACTCGGCTATGCTATGAACACTACTGAGGAGCTTAAATTTGTCAAGGAAGTTGCTCAAGCCACTGGTGTGATCCTTGACCCCGTTTACAGGTTCGAGCTGTCATACTTTGCAGTCATTAGTTTCTGTAGCATGACTCTTGTTATTACTAGGACACTTGATTTAGGGCTGAGTATTGGCAAATGCAAACTTTATAAGGGTTGGGGCTTTGGGTACTAGGGTTTTCTTGGTGAAAAAGATAAACGCTTTGTGAAGACCCAAAATATATCGCTAATGATGTTATCCAAATTTCTCCAAGTAAATTACAAAAGTCTTTCAACAAAAATTAAATTACAATTGCTCAAATGTAATTAAAATTCGCAGCAATTGTACGCTACCAGCACCGGAAATGGTAGATAATTGGGGGTAAGCTGGGAAACAGAGTAAGTAGAAAATCAAAGCTTCATAGAGTATAACAAGTCACGCTAAGAACTGTTGGAATACAATCAGAGCTAGTTCAGCAATCACTGTGACCCTGGATCAGTGCCGCGAATAATTACTAAACCTATGTTCTATCACTCTAGTAAAGTAGTTATCGTTTCAGCATCTCCTCAGGTTTCCTCTCTGGGATTCGATTAGCCTAGCTTTAATATACTATTATTTTGGATGTTGACAAATGACTTGGATGCTGTCATTGGTCACAAGCACATATGACATGTCACACAAATAAGAACAGTATTTCAAGTTACAGAATATCAGTATGAAAGATAGGACAAGCATTTGAATGGGAATGTCAAGAGAAGATTATAAATGGTGCTTAAGAGCACACAGCAACGTTCAGAAATTACCACGTGGTATAAAAGACATAGTGCTACGGGAATCCTCTTACGTAAACACGTGTGTTGCGAGACAATACTTTTTTGAACTGCCTTCCCTCCCTCTGAGCTCACGAAGTTTCGACCTGTGTTCCAAGTCATCTTCCTTCACCTTTCTTCTCTGCTTATTATGTTTTCCTGTTTTTTGTTTTCATTTCTAATTTCTCCATGGACTCTCTTTTCGCTTTCTTTCCATACTTTCACATGGCTCCATCTCTCTTTTATTTTCTCTTTTTTTTTTTGCACACCTAAGGCTCACTCCTTTTATCTCTTCGTTCTCTATCATCAACTCCTTCAGCCGTATTACTCTCTTTCTCTTTGCTTCCATTCTTTCATTGTTGGTGACTCATGACAGAAGGTGAGAGGTGGCTACCAACAAAGATGTACCAGTATTCCAACACTTTCTATAACAGCACTAGAACCCATTAAATCTTTTTTGATTTCGGGGTATCATAAATTCAGTGTTAGATATCCTTGCGTCTGGTTTGCAGCTTTTTCTGGTAGGAAGCAAGTAAGAAGCTTAGTGGACAGTATAGAGCTCCAACTATTATGGAGGTACTCTACAATGAGAGTTGTAAGATCAAAGATCTGTTCCGATCAAGTTAGCAGAACTGGGCCAGACATCGAACAACTTAGGGGAATGGTTCGTTTTTCATTGGTTCCACTGCTGGTTAACCACTTTATCTGCTTTTACTAATTAAAATATAGTTTCTGTAACTTTACTCGGTGTTAGTGATTTAACAAACCAACTGTGGGTTCAGCCCATGACTCGACATTTAAAAAGCCAGGACCTAGACCTGGCAGCTTCACTTTTATTTCTAAGACTCTTTACTAATTGGGCTTAAGACTGAACCTTAGTTGCAGGAAACTCCTAATATGGCGACATTTCTCTCTCGGAAACTCGCTTTTGCGATCCCAAGTTAGGAGCTCCATGGGATCTCGTCCCAAGCTAATATGGGAACTCGATCCCGTTGGCTGGATAGAGATGCATGGAACAGGTGAGAGAGTACCTGAAAATCAAGCCCTTTTCAACTCAATTCCTTGTTTCTCTCTTCCTTCAAGTCCTTAAAGCCTCCTTGTCTGTTGTTGCTGGCTATGTAAACTATACTGAACAAATGATAATACTCTTTACGCATTTATTTATTCAAGCTGCTCCCAACCTCAAATTCTTCTTGGTGCTTACGCTCCCCCGCCCCGTTCCTGCTCCCCCCTCCCCCCCCCCCCCCCCCCGGCTTTGTGCAACTAAGCTCTGAACTATTGGGCTGGGTTTAGAAACCCCTCAACCTGCTCGGTCATCTGGTTCCATTTGAATTATTGACAGGTTATCCGGTACTGACTGGGTCATATGCAATTCTTTTCAACTTATCAAACAGAACCGTCAAGAGGCTGGTTTGTGGTTCAACCAGCCTGTCTGGTGGGTCATTTAGCTATGGTATAGGTAGATAAAAGTTGGGTATTAGGGTGAGTACCCAGGATGTAATGCTAGTAGGGCAGCATATAAAGTACATCTAGGTTTGAGGATCAAGGTTAGACTTTGAGCCTCGGGGTAAAAGGTCGCCACAAAAAGTTTTAGTTGTGACTTTGAAGCCAGTGCTTGGTAGTTTTTTAGTGACCATTTTTTCTCAAAGATTAAGCTTGTTGAGATAATAGGTTGACAATCTCCCCATTCTGATTTATAACAAATGGCAAAGTGCCAAATCGTCAATCGATCAATCTCTCCCTATTTTAAGTAAATCATGCAGCATATTCAATAATGTCCTAAATCTCATAGAGAAGGGACGGTTACATTTTGCTCCGCTGAACTATGCCTTATTTCATTATAAAATAATCCCAGATCACCATTTTAGCCCCCCCGGTATGACACAAACACGTAAGAGAGGGACTAAATTGGTTACCTGGTATAGTACAAGGTCCTTTTTCAAGAAAATAGGAATTTAGGGACAATTTTTCGAGGAAAAAAAGGGCATAGTTCAGGGGACCAAAATGAATAATCCCTTTTCTTCATCTTCTTTCTCCCGCCACCGTCAACCATTGAACCCATCTCACCCCACCTCCGCCGACTGCCTACTTTTGTTTAACGCATCTTCTCACCTCACCACCATGGGCAACCAACCAAGCTTTGCTGGTAACCAAACCGACCATCATTGCCGCCATCCACCGTAACCATAAGACCTTCACCATGTTACTATCCAACACCACTACCACCATAATACCACCACCGGTAAGTTCACGAGCCATGTCACCAGCCACATCATCAAACTTAACCCACTAGAAAATGCCCTTATTTCCCTCTGCCACCATCCAACCCAACCGCCTACTTCACACAATTCCCCGCCACCATTGACACTTCAGACAACCACCCTAAGCCGCTGTTAGCCACCAGCTCCTACAACCTACCACCACAAACTAATGCCCCTGCCACCATTCAACCTAATTGCACACTCCAAGCAACCCACGGCCACCATCCGCACTTCACACAACCCCTACATTGCCGTTAACCACCAGCCCTACAACCCACCACATAGTATTACCGCCACCACCAACCGTCAGTGGTGGTGGGGTGCGGATGGATTTAACGGTTGCTGGTGGAGAGAGGAAGAAGATTAAGAAAAGCTATTACTCCATTTTTGGTCCCTTGAATTATGACCGGTTTTTTAAAATAGGCTCTCTTATTTTCTTGACAAATCACTGATTTGGATGTAACTGTCCCTCAAATACTGACCCATGACAAGCACGTGGTCATTTTGGACGGGAAAACCTAACAGAGGGACTAAAATGGTGATAGTGCATATTAGAAGGACCTTTTTCAAGAAAAGAGGAGTTTAGAGACTATTTTGAAAAAGCGGGCATAGTTGAGGGGACTTAACTGGAATTATCCCCATTCAAAGAAAGACCTCACAAAAGGGGCAAACCTACATACACAAGGGTATGCAAAACAAAAACCAAAGTAAGGTTAAGGGCTCCAACAAAGCCCGACTGCACAAGAACCACCACTCCAAGGCAAAACTCATCCACAACCTTTTATAAAATTTACATCTGAAGCTAGAAAATTCTTCTTGAGCCAGAGAAATAGTTTGCTCAAGAAAAGCCCATGCAGTTCCTTGAGGCGCAGGCTCTTTTCCTGTAATAACTCATTTGTTGATTTCCCTTCTGATCACCCACAGAAGACACTAGGGGGCCAATTGTCGAAGGCATAAAACACTGTCCCGAAATAGCTCAAGACAAAAAACAATCGAGCTTTAAACAGCTATCTACGTGTTATCTATTGGATGGTACATGCATGTAATTACAGAATGAGCTCCCAATACTTCGCTTGCTTTACTTTAAGAGAGAAGCACCCAAAATGTTGTGAGGCTTACCTGCTACATCACGTGGGTCATGCTTCCACATTATTGCAGCTACATGTACCGGCCTCAACTTTGTGCATGTGCCGGCTGCAATGAAGTGGAAACAGTCCCCATATGATGTAGCTGGTAAGTCTCACAACATTGTTTGTACTACTGTACTTAGCATCTTTGAGTAAAGCAAGAAAAGTAGTAGAAGCTCACTCTCCAAGACAACTTGGTTTCCCACCTATATACATACACCAGATTAAGGGGTATTGAAGTGAGGGATGAGAGAGAGGTTTGCCAGGGTGGTGTGTTCTTGATGCTTATTGTCTGGACTTCGTCATACTGGTTTAGGGTGTGCAAGATAGGTAAGGAACTGCACCCAAAAGCGAAGTCTTAAAGATTTCCATCTAACTCCACCGCGCCACGAGCACTAGCGCCATTCACACCTCCAGGATTGCTCTTGCCAATTTCCTATTTTACTTTTACCTTGCTTTATCCCGTGTAACCCATGTGCATATCTCAGCTATATTTTCCATAGATCAAGGCTTATCCTCATGGGCCATATCTATGTGTTCGTGGGCTACGCTCCCAGTTCAAGCCCTCAATCATCAGTTTCACCGCCTGTCCAGAACCTGTGCAATACTCTGAGCTCCATGCACTTCTACTGAGCAATGAGTTTCTTAATGCTGAAACTCTCTCTTTCCTTGCCGTCGCTAATCCTCACCTGAAGCCATACTAACTTCTTGTTAAACGTTCGCCCGACTATCATTTCAAACTGGTTTTCTGGCTGCCTTTGTTATCGTATTTAAGACCTTACAACCATTAGCAAATGGAATTTCGATGTTCAGCATGCATCTTCCTTGGTTACAGTGATCCCACTTAGGGTACGGTTGCCTTGGCCAGGTCACCAGCAAAATGTATATTTCCCGTCACGTGCGTTTTGAGAAAAACAATGCCAAGCAGCTAAACTTCGAGACAACTAATTGCAAACTTCGAGCTAGAACAAATGGATTAGCATTAATAGTAAGTTCCCTGGGAGACATTTCCTTCTTGCACAAATCCTCACCAACGCCCATCCCAACCGCCCCTCATAATCCACATCCCCATGCATTGGAGTTCTCACCATCCTGCCGTCAACTAATTTTCCCCAAGCCCTAAACCGTGTCCTGGAGACCCACCTCCACCCATTACTTCCTTCCCACATCACTTATCTCTCTCTCGTCCTGATCTGTCCACGATTCCTCCATCCACCCAATCTTTTTCCTCACTCCCCTACTCCATCCAAATCACTTCACACCCATCTCCCTTCCACCCAAAGAACATGCCCCTATCCTCATCATCCACCGACTCCACCTCCTCGTCAACCACATCCCCTACCTTGATCCGGTTCACCCCTCATCCGTTGATCCTGCTCCTCCCATCCTCAACAGCTCTCACTGACTAATGCCTCCACCATGTCCGAACCCATTCGTTTAATGCTCCCACACTGCCTCATGCCTCCATAAATTTGAAACCTATTTATACTAAAACTACCTCCCTGCCTACTACCTCTAAACCTGCTGTAAACACAAATTTCGAGTATAAATATCAGACATAAAGAGTAGCGATAAATTGTATTTGTATTGATTTAAATAACGATTACAATTCTCTAAATAAATCCTTACACAAAGAAAACGTCTCTGATTCTTCTCTTTCCCGACTAATGCTTGACCAAAGGCTCGATAACTTATTTTCGGATCAATTTGACCAAGTTTGTTGCGCGCCCTTCATGAATTTGCGCATGAACAAGCTTGAATGTTTGAACTTGAATGATGTATTCTCCAAGGTGAAGTATTTGCATCTTCTTTAGCAGAGCTGTCTTTAGAGAATAGACTCTGCCTTAAGACAATAGTCTTCCCTTTTTTTTCTCTGCGGGCTATCCCATATATATAGTGGTAGATGGGAGTGTTCCTATAAAATGCACCTCTTTGACAATCATCCCTTGGTTTTGTAAATAGATAAACACTAGGTTTATGGCACAATCTCATTGGCTAAAAACCTCAAGGTAATGCATGGTGCGTTTTGATTGGTCAGACCACCTAATCACAATAAATGGCACCATTTAACTGGCTTAGCCATATCATTTTGGCAAACTGATAGATAAATTTGACAATATATTTGATTGTCCATTAATCTTTAGACATACGACACATTGCAGACTTTCATTCGACCACGTGGCAGTACTTTAAAGAACACGTGCCAGCTTTCTATTCGTCACTAAATATTTTTTTTACTGACAAATAAATAACATTTGCCAATTTGTGGTTGGTGCTAAATTTACCCTTTTACACATGCCTCTACATCTTCCCGCACCTAACCTTCAAATACTCCACACATCTTACCATTGCCCCCCCCCCCCCCCCCCCCCCAAAAAAAAAAAAAAAAAGAAAAAAACCCCCACCAAACACCCACCTGAACTAACATGCGTCACTGACACAACTGAATTCCCCCAGTGGAGACATGCAATGCAACATGAGATTAATGCCTTGATGAACAATGGCACTTGGTTGCTCGTTCCTTCTCATCCGGACATGACTGCCGTTGGTTGCAAATAGATTTTTCAGGTTAAACGAAAAGCCAATGGAAGTCTTGAAACCTCCCACGTTTTGGACTATTCTGACAATTGTTGTTTTCAGCGTTTGGAGTGTCCACCAGCTCGATGTACACAATGCCTTTCTCCATGGCATCCTCACTATGGTCCAACCCCCGAGTTTTATTGACTCGTCTAGGCAATCCCATGTGTGCAAAACATAGAATCCTCTATAGACTCAAGTATGCCCCACGGGCCTGGTTTCACATACTCAGGATTTCTCCATAGTTGTGGATTCCGTGGTTCAAGAAATGATCCATCCCTATTCATTATTTTCGCTCTTGGCAGTGAGCTATTAACCCTCATCTATGTGGACGACATTCTCATTACGGGCATCCGTGCCGCTTACATCCAACACCTTATTATCTTGACCTTGGCATCGGATGTCTTGCTCAAAGATCTTGATTCGATTCCTTACTTCTTGGGCATCAAAGCCATTTGCCAGCCTTATAGAGCTCTTTTTCTTTGTCAACGACATATATCACCGACATCCTCAAGAGCCACGCAACATGCCAAACTTGTTTCTACGCCCTTATCTACCACCACCAACTTACCAGCATCCGGTTAACCATGCTTTGACCCCGACTAAGTACCGACAAGTGGTAGGTGCACTCCAGTTCTCACCTTAACTCGCCCTGACCTTGCATTTACTCTCACTAAGGGTTGCCGATTCATGCTGCTCCGTCTGATCGTCATTGGATTGCGTCAGACAGATTATTCGTTATCTTCAGGACAAGTGAATCATTTGTCAGAATAGATGAACAGTTTTGTTGAAGTTGAAATTACAAGGAGTGATGCGCAAAACAGTGTATAGTTCAGGGGACCGTGGTTGTCATTAACCCCAAAAAAAATATGTATAGCGGTCTAGGGACAAAAGGTTTTGAGCTTAATAAAAAGGCGTAAGTCTGAACTCGTCCGAAGGACTTCTCAAACATATGTAACTGAAATGTAGTTCCACAAGGTAGGACTTAAGAGATTCCTAATTTTTGTAAGTTGAGTAATGAAACAGTGATTTCAGCATTTGGAAGAGAGGCCTGTGGTTAAGTATGAGGAAATTATCTATAAAGATAGAGATGGACATAAAGCAAGAGGAGGGGAGACAGAGGGAGTCAATTATTAACACTGGTAAAACATTGCTGGGCTGCATATTCCCATTATCCAAAAGCCCACTTGGAACCATATCTACAAAATGAAGGTTTCAAAAGTTAAATGGGTGCATGCAGGCAGACATGTTTCCACCCTCTGCTTGTCTCCTACGTATGTACAACTTGCTTGAGATGCTGCTATTTCTCGTGGGCATATGACTCGGCAGGTGGTGCCCAAGGTGGCTCAAGCCACACTGCGAAGTTCCCCCCTACTCAGGCTTTTCCGCGTCTCTGTGAGTGCTTTCGCGTGTTACGGCCTCATCCATGAGCCTCAAGGCCTAGATTTACTAATGTTTCACTACCTGGTCATGCCTCAGCAGGTGCATCCCCAAGTTCAGCAATGTCAAACACTGCATGTCATCAGATTTCAAGCGAGTTAAGCTGCTACAGTGATTTGTTGCAAAGCATTACCACGTTTTACCTTGCACCTCATCACTAGCCATATGTAATGCTCATTCACCCTTCGACACGAGACGGTTTACATTTGCATTACACGGAGCTAAAATGGCAACATTGTGCTTGCGCCCTCTCACGCTTTGTCATCCTTCTATGGTGCACCCTAGCGCAGCCTTACGTTCCGATGGACCTGCATAGTAGTGCACCCTAGATGTTTTCTGCTGCCAAAAGTGAACGGAACACTGTTTGCCCTTATGTATTCGACAAAGATTGTATTTCGCTTTACAATGCTGCCTACGCATTCGTATACACAATGACCATGTCTCCTTCTCATCATGCACTTAAAATTTAATTTCGAGCAGAAGAATATCATGAAACTTGGTTTACAAGCATCACTTGGGAAGCATTCCAGAATGAAAACAACATATTTGCACTCCTGCCAATACCATTGTTGTTCCCATGTATGTTTTTACGACGACTCTCACTCACCTTGGGGGCTGTTCCCCAATTTTTGAAGTGGTTTAAGTGGTTTTGCCGCTTGAGGGCTTCACTTTGTTTCATCAACAGACTGTGACGCCATGATAGCCCACTGAGTTACTCCAAGGCTTTTAGTAACTACACAGTTTCTCCACCGAACTTTGGTCCTGCTTGGCAGCTGAGCTGCATTTTAACACAATCCTAGATTTTCTACTTGGCACGAAAACTGAAAGCTCGTTTCAATTCACTTACTAGTAGGGTTTCAGCACGAAATTTCTCCTGCTTGGCAGCTAAGCTGCATTTTCACATGAGCCTAGATTTTTACATGGGACAAAAACTGCAAGCTCGTTTCAGTATTTGTTGCACATAGATGTTTGAATTTGGTTGCACAGTTGTCTACTATATATAGCGATCACTTATGACTGATTAGTCTCATGCGAGGTATATTGTTCAGGGTAGGTGAACCTTGTAAACATCGGCACGACGTAATGAGCCCCTAAGCTCATGCTAGTCAGCCACGTTACGGGGTAATAACTGCCCCGAGTTTATGCCAATTACACTCGTGTTTGGGACATAGCCATGTTACATCAGCCCAACAATCAGTCGGGAGAGTGGAGCTTGACGAGGTTTTTTACTCTAGCACGGCCCTCTACGCATAGGCCCTAGATCCTAGCTAGCCAAGTCCCTTTTTAAGAGGAACTAGAGGGGGATAAAGCAGCTTACATTTGTCACACCTGATAGCGGACAGGTCTCCCTATTATTAGCTCCCCGCATGTGTAGGGCGTGCATGTCGCTGGACTTTATACACCCCTAGACAAGGAGGGATTAACCCCCCTTATTCTTGCACCACTCACTGTTGCTCCTCCTTCCGCAACATCTCCGGGCTCTTCCTGTTGTGAAATACAGATGCAAAACTGCTTGGGAAACTTCGGGATTTAACAGGAAATTAGCATCATAGACTCCATTAGAAAATTGGAGTGTCCCAATCAGCTAGAATTGAACAATATAGTAAACCAGAAAAAGAAGGGATGGTGGGGGCTCTTGAGGCGGGGGCCCGGGGGGAGGCCCGGAGGGACAATGGAGGAGGATTCTTTTTGAATTTTGGCGTGCTTCATTGCATCAATATATCCTTCCTGTTTCTAGTATTCATTTGTGGACATGTTATGTGTCATTATTGTTGTGTCCAGTTTTCAAGGCGGTTGTCAATTTTAATTTGTGCCCTATTGTTTTTCTTTTCCTTCTACTTTTGATGTTTGAGGCCAAAAGTTGGAAAAGAAAGAAAAGGATCTATAGATTAGTTATGGACAGTAGCCAGTAGTATGTTAGCATTAGAAGGGAGGGGGGTGCATGAAATGACCGAGAAGACTTCGACTTTCAATTACTGGTTTCACTTTTGCTATCTGCTATCTTTGCTTTACGGTTTCATTTCATGTGTTTTAACAATGCACTTAAAGACAACTTTAAGAAGCTTTCTGGCCATAATATGGCTCCCAAAACAGATTCTTCTTGCATAATCTAATGCTTACCTTTCATGTCTCATTCCTATTTTTCGTTGTAAGCAGAAAAAAATACAGAATATGGAAATTGTTTTCAAAAAATATAGCTGATAGTAAGAGTAGAAAAGTTAACACAAGTCAGGAAATGAAAACAGGAAATGCTATATCAAGTCAGGCAGGCACTTATCAAGTCTAGTTGGCAACGACCAGATTATACCTGTGGGGCACGTCGGGGAAGCTCTTTGGAGAACTAGATTCCAATTAATCATCGAAAGTAAATTTCTTTTGGCAGGAGAAAAGAATCAAATGATAATTTGGCAGGCCCTTACTGACATACTTTTTTGTAACTGGTTCTTTCCAGCGGAAAAGCGGCTTACGGGTTGATGAAAGAGTTCGGGGACAATCCAACCAAGTGGGAAGGACGGAAGATTCTCTTCATACATACTGGTGGACTACTTGGTTTGTTTGACAAGGCTGATCAAATGGCATCATTGGTTGGGAATTGGCACAAGATGGATATCGACGAATCTGTACCACGGAAGGATGGAGCTGGGAAAATGTTCTAGATTCGCGAAGATATTGCTTCTGTAACTCGGTGTCCTCTCAGACTCGCTGCTTATAAGCCCTGAAATAAACTCTAGAACAAATGTGGTGTCTGGATTTAGAAGTTTCTATTAAGTAAAAGTTATCGCTTGCTAGGAAGAAAGAAAATCTTTAAGTTACCGAGTTCTGTCAGTAGTTATTGTCTAGGGTAAATTGTACGGAATCCCTAAGGTCTACATCATTTTTCCGCCTAAATCCTTGTGGTTTTAATTGCAACGCATTACCCTAACATTTGAACTAATTCCTAATTAGATCCAAAATTGTGGCTCCACTAAGCTGGACAGTAGTTCACATGGGGGGCAAACTTGTCTTTTTAAGACAAACACACACCCACCATTCTGTAAAATTGCCCCCGACCCCCCCCCCCCCACCCCACCTTCCTCCTTGCAACATAGTCTCCCCCACCACTCCTCTCCACACACCTAACAGTCCACAGAGTTGCCACTGGAGTGCCGCCATTTCATAGAGTTCTGCCCCCACCACGCTGCCTTGCGTATATAGCAACACACAGTCTGCCGCCTCAGGGCTCCCACCACAGTCACATCATCACCAGTTTGCCCCTTACCGGCCTCCTCTTATGACATTTACATCATCACCACCAAATCACCACACTGTTACTGCAGCACCATTGGTCCCCAGACCACCGTTGCCATTTTGTACTCCAGCATTGACCTCCTCCTTCCAACGACCACTTATAGTCATGTCATGTGTGTGTGTGTGTGTCACGTCCCGAAATGGACTTGACCGACTAAGCACGTCATTCGCGAGTCAACCTCAAAAGTAAGCAGAACATTGCTACTATTCTTCAAACATATGCGGAAGCGATAAATCCAAATATCTTACTCAAATTACACTTCTCAATAGTATTTTATACTTAACCAATACAACCGAGAACTTCTGTCTAGACAAACTTATACATAGCAAAAACACCTGATAAGTGCCATTGATACCAAATAATGCCCATATCCAATCTACTGATAAGTGCCACTAATATCCAGTCTATTGCTCCACCAACGGGAACCTGTCAACTGCCCACGTAAAAAGTGTGGACAGGGAAAAGAGTGAGTTTCACCAACTCAGTAGGATTTCTATACATCTATTCACACAAAGTATTCAATCACATCATGAACAGGTGCACACTATAGATGGGTAGCACATGGCATATGTTAGATCCTAACATAATAGGAATACATGATTAGCATATAAATAATAAATAGCATATCCCGAACATAACACAAGTAAACAAACATGTTACAATTACAAGTTGATTGACCATTTATCCTCAACTGTCCCATACCAGCTGAGCATATGTTTGATCTAAGCAACCAATATCATAATCATAATCAAGTACTGCATGAGCCATAAGATAACGTACACTTATGCGTGACATATGATCATATGTTCAGCGAGACAAATCATATCACAAATCATATTGGACGATGTCAATGTGGGATATACCAAGCATAGCCATTGTTTCCCCGACCATCGTTAACCTTATATCATATCTCGCTCACCTACCATCCTTCCCTCTCTGAGATGTTAGACCAATCATTTAAAGACTAAGACATTCAAGCCCAGTCTGTAACTGATCAAAGCCTAGACCTCACAAAGACACCAACATAAACCCCATAGGTGTGTCAGTACACGTCACATGTAACGTATATCCCTGGGAGGTCGATCTGCTGAGTAAACTCAACATATATCCCGCTACCATATAATCCAATTTGCCGGCCTTCATCCCCCGACACCAGTTCTAGGCACTCGCTCACATGAATGCATCTCAATACACAATTATCATATCAAATCGCATTATCCAAAATAAGCATATCTCGAATAAAACGTAGTTACCAAATTTGAATTATTTATAACATGTGAAACCAACTAACATATATTTTCAAGTATGAAAATAAGCATATGAGGTACAACCAAACATATCTCAAATGCATATAAATCCTATACGCACCCATGTAATTAGCAACCAAGCAATTAGCATGCGAGTCATAGTTCTACAGTTATATCTATAGAATTATTCACGTCATTAGCATCCAAACATATAATCACAACTTACCCGTAAAACATATTTGGTAAAATATAAATGCAATAGGTCGCATCAGTAATTTCTCTAGGCATATAATTAAGCACGCATACATAATGTCCATTAATCACGCTAAGCATAAAACAGTGAATATAAGCCATGTAAATAACCATATAACTTATCATCAAGCAATCACATACAAATTGTCTTATTAAATAACTACTCTCAACTTATAATTAAGCAGAACATATATAATTGTCCATTAATCAAGCTTAGCATGCATATTACATATAATCCATGTAATTAATCATATAGTTAATTAACAAGCAACTGAATACAAATATCATATAATTCATACTTAATAAATAATACTACATAACCATATATTAATTTCAAGTAGTACAACAAACATAAATATGTGTACAATCAAATAAAGATATAGATCTCCTACCTGAATACGTCAATTCTCCCGATCCGAATTATAAATTTGCATTTGAGGGTAATTAGCGACAATTCCAAGATAAACTTCCTTTTTATTTTATTATGCTAATTTAGGGCAATAAGAGAGAAGGAGAATCTCTTGTAGCACCTTCTATAGCTGAGTTTAGAGAGAGGAAGAAAATATGTATAAACACTACAAGAAAATCAATTTTTTGCGATGGACTTTTAGCTACGGAAGCTATTCCGTCACTAAAAGTCATTTAAGCGACGGAATAAACCCTCGTTAATAGTCTGTGGCTAAAAATATTTGCCGACGAAGTACTCCGTCGCTAAAGGTATTTGACGACGGAGTTTTACCGACAATTTTTTAACGACGGGACATCTGTCGTTAAAAAGTTTTTAGGAATTTTTTAATTTTCGTGGGTTTTAAAAAAAAATTTAAGTGACAGAATTATACCGTCGCTAAAAGTTCTGTCGGTAAAAATAGCTTTTACCGACGGACTTTTAGCGACGGTATAATTCTGTCGCTAAAAAGTCACTTAAAACACCCAGATCTGCTTTTCTTTCTCTCTCCCCGTTTCTCTCTCTCTCTCTCTCTCATCGCTTACCCACCCACCGGCGTTCTCACCTCCGGCGTCCACCCTCTAATTGATCACGTGTTTGGATTAATTCAAAACCCTAATTTCATCACGGCCACCGCATTCTTGGAGAAATCTAAAATTTTTCATTGGCAATTTCTGTTCGAAGCTCGCGGTTCTGTGTGAATCTTCCCTTCAAAAATTGAAGCCCTCACTGGAAGCTCGCGGCTACCAAGCCTTTAGCTCGTGTACTATCTCAAAGCTCGCCTCTGAAGATTCAATCTGGGCTAGGTTCTTGATTCATTGGTATATTCAATTCCACCTGCAAGATTGTAACTTTACTATTTTTTTTTCTCAAAGATTTGATGATTGATATCTTTCGTGTGCAATTTGGTGCAAACCCAATTGGAATTGCGCAATTTAGTTGACTTATGTCTTTGGTTGTGTAGCTCGTTTGAACTGATTTTGAATTATTGGTTGGGTAGCTCGTTTGTGGGTTTGAACTGATTCTGAATTATTGGTTGGGTAGCTCGTTTACAGGTTTGAACTGACTCTGAATTGCTCGGGTGCGTCAGTGACTCGCATGAAAAAAGGGAGTCCAGGATTAGGAAATTGAGGGGATGCCACGGATTATCTTGCTTGGACAGCAGGGGTTGGCACTTAGATTCCAAAGCATGAACTTACAAACTTACAATTGAATGGAACTTAAAAATATCAAAAGGGGTTGGCATGTTGTGATCCATTGAGCGAGCTTTATTGAACTTACATGGGCTAAAGTGGCTGTTAAGAGAGACATTATCTAAAAATTAATTAAATGTTATTGCGAAATAGGCAACGAGTTGGAACAAGACAACACTTAATTCAAAATCAGTTCATCTTTTTCCTAGATGTGTACCAATTTTTGGTACTATCGTCATGATATGAACATCACAAAGCAAGGTCTAAATTTAGCATCTAAAAACCCTATTTAGAGTATGTAAATGACCTGACTACGAACACCCACGAAAATTTGGTGCTATTCTCATGAAATGGCAATAAAAAAAATGATAGAAACACCCCAAGATAATGTATGGGGTTTGTCCTTTGGAAAACAAACCTGAGAAAGCCAATGGAGACTCGAAGAAGAGTGTACAAAGTGAAGGCTTCTCGTAGGAAATAGCCTGCTGTAGAAAGAACCCGGCACACCGGATATAAAACACAGGTCGAAGCCGCTGCCCAATTTCTCTTCCTTCAGTTTGTTATAGAATGCCAAAGCTGTTAATTAAGAGTTTACTTTATTTAATAATTTTTATATTGTAATGGCATAGCTGTCGGGTCCTGATTGCTCTGGCTTCTTGCTATTTGTTATGGTGGGTTCGAGTGAAGCTTGATACGCCTGTCGATATTTGTTGGTTTGCCATCAGGGTTTGTTGGGCTGTCTTGGGTTAGAGACGGGTTAGTGAGTGTAGATCGGGATTTTTTTTTCTTCTTTTTCTTAGCTAGGGTGCCCCCCCCCCCCCAACAACCATATTTTAGTGTACTTTGCACTACATTCTTGCCATGCATGCTATCTGATATACAAAGTTAGGGTTTCCTTTAGAGTCAGTGCTCATGTGGTCCCCTACCATGTAAGCTACAGAAAGGGAAAGGGTAGAATTTGAACTATGCATTCTCTTAGATTACATTTCCCATTTTGCAGTAATGCAATAGCTATTTGAGATATCTGTGATTTAGTTCTAAGTGTTAGACTTCTCTATATTAAGTTAACTGTGCATTGAGCATTTGAGAATTGAGATTGTTGACTGTGTATTTAACATTTGAGAATTGAGATTGTTGATGGAGGATGGGACCCACTTGGATTGAATTTGTGATTTTCATTAATTTTTATTGCATTGAGCATTTGAGAATTGAGAATTGAGATTGTTGACGGAGGATAGGACCCAATTGGATTGAGATACCTGTTAGTTAGCACAGACATGGACACCACATCTAATCGACGGTGTCCGGCATTTAAAAAATAAATCAACGTATGCCTATGTGTCTGGAGGTGCGTGTTGGACACGTGCCCGGAGGCGTCGGACACGTGTCGGTATGTGTTGGACACTTGTTCGGAGATGTCAGTAAGTGTCGTACGTGTTGGACACGTGTCCGGAGGTGTCAGACACGTATCAGACACCATATCGACACCCTGTATGAGGTGTCGGAACTGAGATTGTTGACTGTGCATTGAATTTAAGTTAATTAGCTTAACGCGACATTTTTAGCATGCACCCCCTAGAATCTCATCGTGGCTCTAGCACTGGCTATAATTAGCCCTAATTAGTCCTGATTAACCATATTTTTACCCAATTAACCCTAATTAGCTGTAATGAACCTAATTAGTTTTAATTAACCCTAAGAACCCAATGAAAATCAAATTAGCTGTAATTATCCCAAATTAGCCCTAATTAACACTAATAAGCCCAAATTAAACCCTAATTAGTCCTAATTACTCATATCTTAGCAAGCCGTGATTAGATTAAATAAATCTTACACCCTAAACCCTAAAACCTAACTAAACTTTGATTAGCGACAAATGAACCCAATTACGTGCATATTGATTATACTTAGCCTAATTATTCGTAATTAAACCTAACATAATCCAATTAAGCCTAATTAACCCTAATTAGGACTAATCAACACTACTCGGCACAATTAAACCCTAACTAGCTCTAAATAACCCTAATTACTTCTAATCAACCCTAATTAGCTATAATTATCCGAAACAACTCTTCATTAATAATAATTAGTCCTAACATAACCCAATTAAGCCTAATTATACTAATCAACACTACTCGGCACAATTAAACCCTAATTAGGACTAAATAACCCTAATTAGTCCTAATCAAACCTAATTAGCTATAATTATCCGAAACAACTCCTCATTAATAATAATTAGCCCTACATAACCCAATTAATCCTAATTAGCCCTAATTAGGACTAATCAATACTACTTGGCACAATTAAACCCTAACTAGGACTAAATAACCCTAATTAGTCTTAATCAACCCTAATTAGCTATAATTAGCCCAAGGTACTCCTCATTAACATTAATTAGCCCTAACATATCCTAATAAATCCTAATTAGATTAATTAAACCCATAACGCTAAACCCTAAATCCTGACAATCATAATTATCCCTAATAACCCAGTTAGCCCTTGGTCATCCCATAATTACTCCATATTGCTCAGAGATGGTTCAATTACTCGTTGTTTATAAACCCTGCATTCTTTATATTCGTTGTTGTTTTGAGAAGTCCATTGGCAATGAGATGGTTCAACTCGTTGCCAACGAGTTCTATTTAAAGTGGAATTGGTAACATATGCAACGATCTTTCTGCAATTTTTATATTTTGAAAAGATTCTTGCATATGTATTCAATTTCTGAACGCATGCATGCATAAAAATCCTTAGTTCCCGTTCAAAAGTACTCATTACAAAGTAATGCTTTGTAATGAGCCTTTGGATGTCCAGTTTGGACAATTTGGAAAAGCTAATTGTTTATAAAACAGTGTTTTGACTCATGCTTTGTGTTTTATGTCGTGGATATTTGGTACACGTTCTCGTGTGTTTCTCTGGGTGCATACAGATCTGGTGTTCTAACATTCATCAAACCTTGCAAGGCAAGGTTAGATGAATGTTAGAACACCTAATCGATGTCGTGTACTTGGAGAAATGAGGGGAGGTGCTGCCGAATTTTCTGCAGACATAGGACTAAGCATGAGTTGTTCACTATTTTATAAACATGTGCTTTTCTGAATGGGATAGGACCACTACCTATTAGAGAATAGAGGAAAAAAATATATGGACATGTTGTCACATGCATGCATTCATATTTATATCGACCCTGCCTAATGATTGGTCATAATTGAAGGTGGTATACAGTACGATAATTCAGTCGTCATGTCGGTCGATCGAAGTTGGATGAAAAGGAAGAATGCTGACGATTTTGAGGATCACGTTGACGAATTCCTCGACTTCGCTTACGCGCATCCTGCACATGTTGAACTATGATAAGATAAGGTGTCCATGCGGTAGATGTGAGTTGTTGCATTGGAGAAAAAGAATTGAAGTAAAATGGCATCTTTGTCGGTATGGTTTTATGGGTGGATACACAAGGTGGACGCAGCACGGGAAAACGATAGTATTGTCATCCAACCCGGCTAGTCAAACTGAAGTTAGGGAGGAGGCACGGTATGATTACCGAGATATGATTATGGATGCTGGGCATGCTAATGTTGACTGGGGTAACGGCGGTGGTGACGACAGTCCCTAACCGCCGAACGAGGGGGCTCATCAGTTTTATGAATTGTTGAGAGCTGCGGAAGAGCCGTTGTGGGATGGAGCTCCAAAACACACACGGCTGTCTGCGGTTAGTAGGTTATTACAGTTAAAATCAGACCACGGGCTGAGTGAGAAAGGTTTTAACGAGTTTGTTACATTCATCAAAGAAATTCTGCCTGAAGGTGAACGGCTACCGCCGTCGTACTATGACTCGAAAAAAATGATGAGGAAACTTGGGTTGAGCTATGAGCGAATAGATGCGTGCAATAACGATTGTGTATTGTTCTGGAAAGAGAATAAGGATTTGTCACGGTGTCCAGTATGTGATCATTCGAGGTACAAACCGGACAAAGGGAAGAAGAAAAACATTGCATGGAAGATATTGTGATATTTTTTTGTCACACCACGGCTTCAGAGAATGTACTACTTCTCTAATACGGCTGAACATATGAGGGCTCACCGTGAGACTCGTAGCAACGATGTCGATGTGCTGACACACCCAGCTGATAGAGAGGCGTGAAAAGAGTTTGACCGCAGGCATCCAGTCTTTGCCCAGGAGGTTCAAAATGTTAGACTTGGTCTTGCAACCGATGGGTTCAACCCTTTCGGTCAGTTTACCACGCCTTACTCCTGTTGGCCTATTATTATTGTCCCGTACAACCTTCCACCAGGCATGTGCATGAAGAAGCCGTACATGTTCTTGTCGTTGCTTATTCCAAGGCCGAAGAGTCTCGACAAGGACATAGATGTGTATTTAAGGCCGTTGATTGATGAGTTAAAACAGTTATGGAATCATGGAGTCGAAACATATGATGCATCCCTTAAACAGAATTTTCAGATGAGGGCTGCTTTGATGTGGACTATACATGATTTCCCTACATTGGGAATGACGTGTGGCTGGAGCACACATGGGAAGCTAGCATGCCCTGCTTGTATGGGCGTGAACCCCGGTCATATGTTAAAGCACGATGAAAAGCCCTCGTGGTTCGGATGTCACCGTAAGCTTTTGCCACCGGGCCATCAGTTTCGTAGGCAGAAGGATAAATTTGACGGGACAATCGAGCGTGAGGTTGTCACACTGGACTACCCATCTGGTGAAGAAGTGCTCTCACACCTGGAGGCACTTGATACTGACATACCAACCGACAAGGGTGTGCCAGATTAAAAGATTCCAGGGTACTGAAAAGAGCACAACTGGAGAAAATTTTGTATCTTCTGGGAGTTAGCCTACTGGAGGACGCTCGTTATCCAAAACAACATGGATGTGATGCATATTGAGAAGAACGTTTTTGATAATGTGTTCAACACAGTGATGAATGTCAAGGGAAAATCGAAAGATCACCTTAAAGCGAGAAGGGATCTAATTGCATCCTCGGAAAGTCAACGGGAGGATGATACTTTCGAAAGCACCTTACTGTCTAGACAAGAAACAAGTGGAGAAGGTCTGTCAGTGGGTTAAGAATTTGAAGCTTCTGGATGGGTTTACGTCCAACATATCTCGTTGTTGCAATGTATCGGAATGCAAGTTCCAAAGGATGAAGAGTCACAACTGCCACGTATTCATGGAAAGATTCATTCCTATTGCCTTCCGGGGACTGTTGCCACGTGTTGTTTGCGAGACTTTGACTGAATTATCTCATTTCTTTCGAGATATATGTTCTTCTACGATTCGGGTGAGTAACATGGAGGTGCTTGAGAAGAACATTGTGGTGACAATTTGCAAGCTGGAGAAAATCTTCCCACCTTCATTCTTTGATTCAATGGAGCATCTGCCTGTTCACTTGGCATATGAAGCTAAGATGGGTGGACCCGTGCAATATCGGTGGATGTATCCCTTCAAGAGGTAATCTTTAAATTGTTGCAGTAGTTCGTTTACACTTAATGCGACACCTGTTATCATTGATATTTCACCTAACTCGATTCGCTAAACTTCTAGGTTCATGTTTTATTTGAAGAAAAAAGTCCGCAATAAGGCTCGAGTTGAAGGCTCAATTGTGGAGGCTTACGTAATGGAAGAACTTGTAAACTTTTGTAGTCAATATTTCGAGCATGATATTGATACAAGGTTGATGGTGCCGAAAATGGTTCGATGATACGTGGAGGTGCCACAAAGGATGCGGTCTGAGTTGGCTTCCAGGTAGGCAACGTGGGAGACAGCAAGGACGGCGCAAGGGCCGAGGACAAGGCTCCCCAGACAGGTCGTGAGGGCTGGCAGTGCTGCGCAGGCAGGGTGACGATGAACAGGACCGACAGTCTACAGTCCGTGATGAGGGTATGGCGTCCAGGGTCCGTAGACGGGAGTTCAAGTATATTTCTCTCACTAGAATTCCAGAGAGAATGTCTCTTTTAGAGAGAGAAAGTGAAAAGTCCAAATGAGAAAAAGATCCTTGAAAAAGCTCCAAAGTCCACTATTTATAGGCAAAAATGTGCATGTGTCATAAGTTGACATGTGTCGCCCCCTGGGAACGACACGTCACCAGGGGGCCAACGCACTGACCCTTCGTTGGACTGCCGGTTCCTAAGTTCGTGCTGCCCTGCCCTTGCAACATCTCTCTGCCTGTCTGAGGAGACTGATCATGCCGCGGTAGCATGGTCAGAGTAGCCCGTTGCCCCAGCCTCCAGTCCAAGCCCTTACTGAATCCCACAGGTCTGGCAGCGGTGGGGAAGACCCGACGCCCAGCTGCCAGGTGGACTAGGCAAGATGCCCTTCCGAAGACCTGCTCCCGTCTCCGAGTGACCCGGGGGTCATAGTCCTTAGGGGTGCCGACGCGAGCCCCCAGTGCCAGAGCACGTAGGCTAGTCACGCAGGCACCCTGGCGGAGATAGTGTCCTGGAGGAGTAGCCTATCCCGTAAGCATATAACATGATTGCAGCGCATGGGGCGCGGTTGAGTGCGGGCGACGAGGGTCGCAGAGTGATCTCCGAGCGACGAGGGTCGTTGCGTGGATGGCGCGCGACCGTGAGCGACGGTTGTCATGGCGACAGAGCGGCCACAAGTGACGGTCATCGAGACTACGAGCGACGGTCATCGCGACGAAGGGGCACGGCCGAGAGCGACGGTTGTCGCGACTATGGCGGAGTGCGGCCGCGAGCGACGGTCGTCGTGACAATGGGGCACGGTCAAAGGTGACGGCGTCGGTGTTCAAGGCAGGTGGCCGACCCCCAAGGGAGGCCGACCCTTGGGGGAGGCCGACCCCCCCGAGGGTGGCCGACCCCTTGGGGAGGCCGACCCTAGAGGGAGGCCGACCCCCGAGGGTGGCCGACCCCCAGAGGGTGGCCGACCCCGAGGGTGGCCGACCCCTTGGGGTGGCCGACCCTAGAGGGAGGCCGACCCCTTGGGGTGGCCGACCCCCAGAGGGTGGCTGACCCCGAGGGTGGCCGACCCCTTGGGGTGGAAGGCACGCCGAAGTCGCTTCACGAATGGTTCACGTGACTTGAGCATGCGTTGCTTTGACCGGCCCTCGAGCGTTGAAAAGTTGACCGCTGACTGGGTGATGTGTCGTGCAAAGTGGGTCCCTTGGCGGGTCTTGGGGTGCGACCAGAATAGGGTATGAACATAAGCCCCTGCGTGTGGCGGGCGCGGAGGGGCAACCCGAGCGGGCGTCGCATGCATAAACGATGTGGTTACAGCCCCTCTTGCTGCGGGGGCCAGGGTTCCTGGTAATGGAGCCGGCGATAACGCTAAGCCCGTGTAGCAGTTTGATTGAGTCGGCGATGGCTTCAAGGTTGTGAGCCCATCCCGTAGTTTGATTGTGGCGGCGATGGCTTCAAGGTTGTGAGCCCATCCCGTAGTTGATTGTGGCGGCGATGGCTTCAAGGTTGTGAGCCCATCCCGTAGTTGATTGTGCCGGCGATGGCTTCAAGGTTGTGAGCCCATCCCGTAGTTGATTGTGCCGGCGATGGCTTCCAGGTTGTGAGCCTATCCCGTAGTTTGATTGTGCCGGCGATGGCGCTAGCCCGTGCTGGCGCTCAGCCCATGCCGCAAGGAGGGGTCCTCGTGCAGGAGCACTACGCGCGGAGCCTTCAGAATGCCGCACACTCTAGAGAGTGGGTTGAAGGTCTTCCATGCCTATGGCGACGATTGTCGCGGGGACAATATTTGGTGAGGTCGTCATGGCAATTGTGGACGGTCGGTGACGAGCATCAAGTGACCATTAGCATTGAGCGCGCGTTGTAGAGAGCGCGATGAGTTGGCACAAGCGACGCGGTTCAAAGAGACGGCACGCGGGCGACGGGGCCTGTCGCGGAGCTGTCATGTGAATGCGTGCGACGAAGGTCGTGGAGGTGGCGCGCGGCGGTCATAGCGGCGACGGTGCGTGGTCGACAAACTGTGGCGAGGCGCCGGCGGACGGGAGCGACGGTCGTCGTGACAATGGGGCACGGTCAAAGGTGACGGCGTTGGTGTTCAAGGCAGGTGGCCGACCCCCATGGGGTGGCCGACCCCCAAGGGAGGCCGACCCCCCCGAGGGTGGCCGACCCCCAAGGGTGGCCGACCCTAGAGGGAGGCCGACCCCCGAGGGTGGCCGACCCCTTGGGGTGGCCGACCCCCCGAGGGTGGCCGACCCCTTGGGGTGGCCGACCCCTTGGGGTGGAAGGCACGCCGAAGTCGCTTCACGAATGGTTCACGTGACTTGAGCATGCGTCGCTTTGACCGGCCCTCGAGCGTTAAAGAGTTGACCGCTGACTGGGTGATGTGTCGTGCAAAGTGGGTCCCTTGGCGAGTCTTGGGGTGCGACCAGAATAGGGTATGAACAAAGGTTAAATCAACTAGGCCAAAATGACCCTGGATCAAGTACAAATTCGGAAGGGCAATTGTCAATATTCAAGCAGTCAGGTAGTCCGTTCGGCCGAACGTGTACTCGATGGCTAACGGATGAAGAGTACAGTGCTACAACAATATATGCCCTTCTAAATTGCAATGAAGTTTCAACATTCGTTGAGTAAGTTAATGTCTTAATTCACTTACATTGCTGTACGTAATTGAAAGTGTGTGATAAGCGAGTCAGCATATATATTGGTTTGCAGTGGGTTCGATGCGGAATCTTTAATCACTGATCCCGCTGGACTTACATCTCATCGAAAATCACAATTTGTACAATGGTTCAGAAGGCGTGTAAGTCTTTAACAAAATTTTATTATGTGTTATATACAGTTCTGTGACCAATTAGTATACTGATTTATCCTTAATTTTTACCGTCATCTACAATAGATTCAGTCAATGGATAGACCAGTGGCCTCCTGCTTGAAATTACTAGCTCAAGGCCCTAACAAACAAGCATCGTGTCATGGAGGCTATATCATCAACGGGTTTAGGTTTAACGTAAAAGATGATGACTGAACAAAACAAACCCAAAACAGTGGAGTCTTGGTCAACGGCGACTGTTATGCCGAGAATTGCATGGACTTTTACGGAGAGCTAGATGAGATTGTTGAGCTAACGTATCTGGGTTCCCAAAACCGCCTGGTAATGTTCAAGTGTGCGTGGTTCGATGTCACATGCAGTAGAGGAATCCGTGTTAGCTTTCAAGGGATTGTAGATGTCAATGTCACGTCAAGACTTGCATCAGACGAGCCCTTTGTGTTTGCTAGTTAAGCTGCACAAGTCTTTTACGCGGAGGATGTCACCAATCCCAAATCTCATTTGTATACAATTATCAAGTCCAAGAAATTGGCCGTGACATATGACAGTGAGGTTGACACCTTTCAAGCTGACCAATCACCTGTCTTGTTACCTATTGAGGTCAACAACGAGGAGGACGATCTTCCTCTTCCAACAACACTTTATGTAAGAGAAGAAGTCGTAGATGATGACGCAAAAGACGTGGAAAGTGTTAGAAATGATGTGACTGAGTCAACTGATGAAGAGGATGAATTAAAAGATATAGAGGACGATGAGTCCCACGAAGAAGAAGACGACGAGTCTAGTGATGAAGATGATGATGATTCCCAAACTGAAAATGATTGACTTGTAATATTGTAACATGTTTTAAAAAATGTAGTAACATTTTAGAAATTTGTTCATATTGATGTGTTTTGCAGCTCCGTTCATATATATATATATATATATATATATATATATATATATATATATATATATATATATATATATATATATATATATAATCCATTGATAGCGCTAGCAGGTCCGCTACATAATGTAACAGACGTAAATTATCGTCCGCTACATTATGTAGCGGACGGCAAAACGGCGCTAGCAACCCTGCTAGCGCTATCAATGGATCACGACCCATATATATATATATATATATATATATATATATATATATATATATATATATATATATATATATATATATATATATATATAGTGCTGATGATGATTTCTGCCAAATTATTATTTTTAATGTGTTAATGTCTTTGCAATTTATCTATACGAAGTCAGATATGGATAGGATACGGGCTATTCGTGGCCGGGGTGGATGCTGAGTTGCTTCCTCCCCAGTGGGTCCCACCTCGTCATCGCCCACTGATGACGAGGCACAGAGTGCTCTCGTACAACAGACGGGGCCCCAGCCCCAGCCTGAGCCCCAACTGTCGCCCCAGCCCAACGCAGATTCATCCCACACGCGCGTTGATTTTCCTTCTTCCGTGGATTCTACCTCAGGTATAGTTGATAACGGTGTTTAGTCAATTTTTGCTAGCCTTATATTTAAAGTATATTTGAACTGTATTAATGTCTGTGTTTTGTAGGATCTACCTTAAATGTCTAAGGTGTTTAATAGTGTTTCTACACATTTTATTTCCAGATTTTCCCCTCAATCTCTCTATCTTAAAAGAGCAAACCTGAATATTTACTTTCCACTATACCCCCTTAAAAATAAAAATTAAAAGAATGTCATCCCTATTGAAATGTAACCGGTAATACGGAATCGTCGTTTGCTTTCCATGAACAACTATGTCCCTTTGTTGCATAAGATGAAATTCTCACATGTTTGTAGCCAAGGTTGATTCCCTCTCTCCGCCTCTCTCGTTGCAATATGCTGCTATTTCTTCTTCATGTTATTTAGTTAAAGTGGTGATTTTTTGCCCGATCGTCAGGGTTCTTATAAACCATGGCTGAAATTCATCTCATACAATAATTGGTTTTTTGTTTTTTTTATGTCATTCCTGAAAATTGAATCATCTATTTTGCTCTTTTTTTTTCTTTTTGGGGGGTTGATTTCTTCAAAGAAGAAGGAATTTATGGACATTTGTCTTCCTAACATGCCCTTCATAATTAAGAAAAAAAACTAAATTAAACTATAAAGAGGCACCTCCCTACCCGCATCTAACTCGCTTGCACGGCTGCACCGAAACGACACCATACATCAGTTAACCTGCCATTTCAAATTAAGCGCCGTTTACTCAAACAAATAACAGCGCCACTCCCATCATGCTCTTTTTTCTGTAAAATTTTCTCATGGCCGTGGCCCATGTCAGTTCCTCTTATTTCTGCGGTGGTTAAACACGCACAAACACCACACGCACATGCATGATGGGCTTCTCATAGTTGAATGGGTAATGTTCATCTCCATTCTTTTGATATTAATGCTCTGCAATACGGGTTCAATTATCTGCTGCAAAATTATCTACCATTTTGATTCCCAGTTTGAATTCTGTCCAATTTAATAGGAACCCAACAAAATTGGTCTGGTGTCTATTAGAATGGACCAATTTAAAAGTCAAAATATCCATAGACTCTAACAAATATTCAAGCATAATATACTATAATAGATGTATAGGAACTCTTAGTATGCGCTTGTTGAGGAATGACTATCTATGTTGGCGGCAACTTCCGGTAGTTATGCAACTCTTGCAGCAACACAATAGTAGCTTTTTGTTGTTTTTTCTTCTCGCGGTCTATTATTTTGAGTGCATACTACATGCTCGACCATTTTCCCAAATGATCTCCTTTTCTTATTCTCATTACAAATATTTTTTGCTATAGCCGAAAGCATAGAAATTTCGCACCCCGGGTAGCATCCCACAATTGCATGTTTCTTTTTCTTTTCAACTCCGTTACTTCTTTGACCTAAGTAATCGATTTAGATACTTCTTGGTCATTAGTGAATTGGAGAATTGTTGACCTTTATTGCTCAGGATACTTTTTGAAAACAGTGACAAGTTCCTGTTTTCATACTCACATATGGCACGATCACAACACTAGAAGTAGCTTCCTTAATTGGAACCCATGTTATCTCCTCCCAAGCCTCTTCTCAATTAGAACTTATGACGCCATATTGGGGTCTTTTTTATTGTTCTTTTAAGTGTTGCAACATGAAACTATTTGTGCCATGTCTGATGTAACGGTTAACTTTAAATAAAAGCACTTTGCTAATCCACAATATCTATACGGGATCTAAAAACCATCTATATATTATGAAATAAAGTGTTGTAGAAGAGACATGCCCAAAAAGATGTCAAGCTATCAACATTATTTCTTGTTCTCATTGCTGAAAAGAGAGTTGATATGCTAACAGAAGGAAGACAAGACGAATAGATCTTGATGACAGAGAGGGAAAGGGAGAAAAAGGGGAAATGGAGGTTTGAGCTTTATGTCATAACTAAACCATGTACAAACAAAGATGATACGAAAGCAGTAGCAGAATAAGGCATGTTATAATTTGGAAAAAGGTTCTGTACATGGAGGAAAGTCATACCTAATCTTATTAGTGCCTGTCTGAATCTTTTTGCGCTTGTTCAACTGCTTTCACTGAAAAAATAGAATTGATGTTTTGACCAATACATTCACAAACTGACCCCGATGATAAAAAGAAAAGATATAGAGTGCATGACAGCTTCTCTGCGTACATCTAACAGATTCTACACCCTGCAATGCCTGTGACCCTAGATTAACTCTAAACAAACAAGAAAGAGGAGATTTATAAAGGTCCTTATGAGGTAGTGTCAGTAGCTGAAAGTTTCAAAATCATGTGGAATTAGATAGTCATAAACCATTTAAACAAGATGGTTGAAAAGGAATAAAGAATAATAAAGGGCATATATCCTTTTGATTCCTTGCGAAAAGATTCATAATTCCTTAGGTACTTTAAGATATTTCTCCTGGATATTAGCTGTATTTGTATCGTCAATGCATATTATATAACAATATCATGTCAAGCGAACTAACAAGTAGTTGAGAACTGAAGTTGCATGTTATCTGACCCTGGAAAACATGATTCTGTTGTAGCTGAGTGACCATCACTGGTTCCATACTTGGGATTGTTACCAAACTAAAGTAAAAAGAGAACGAGGAGTTTCAGGAACGGATCTGCAACAATGTGTTTTTAGCTAAAAATTCTTATTACCACGCAGATTTATATCTCATAAACCAGTTGTTTAAAAAAAGGTAGGAAGAAAAGGGACTACACTATCTAAAAGGGTATTTATCTTTTTAACCACAATGTGGAGATTCACAATATCATTTATTTACAAATTTCTTATTCATAACTTATATGTACCATCGTATATGCATATATGGTTACAATTGCATGGCCAAAGACGTCAACCTACAATATGGGTTGTGTTTGAACTATCATGAAGTTATTTTGTCTTCTTGCAGATTAGGGCCACATACTTGAACATTATACACTCGCAACTAGCTATTAATTATGGCTCATGAAAAATCACATTTCTTGTGTAGACCCTATGGTTCGTGAAAATTTGCTTATGGTGATGTTTTCTAGCCGCAATTTATGCTGAAAATAGTGTGTGAAAGCAAGCACTGTCATGGTAACTTACTTGAACAACAATCGTGGTTGCAAACCACGGCTTCTTTGGAAAACGCCTTTTGTACCAACTATTCCTGTTAAAAGCGTTGTGCAATTTCAGTTGAAGCTTGGTTTTCACTTCAACAAAACTCATGGTTACAAACCACGACTTCTATGGGAAGGGGGTGCCTGTGTGGCTCCTCAGAGATGGGCACTTAGTGCGGTGAGCGTGTGTTTGTCTCCCATGAGAAGGTGTTCATTGTCCGAGAGTGTTTCTTTCTCTCCTTCTCAGAGTACCACTGGTTCTCCACAATGTTCTATTCTCTTTTCTCTTGATTTTATGTTTCTGTTCTTGTCCGTGTGACATGATTTTGTTTTTGGTTAGTGGGTCTCTTTTCTGATTTCAAGAAATGTCATTTTCACCAAAATTATCTACTGCCATTCAGATTTCAAGAAATGTCATTTTTGCCATTCTGCTTTTTCCTGTTCTCTCTGTTTTTGGGTTTAAAGAATGTAAGTTCTTTGCACTTTTGGTGCATTGGGCGTAAGTCATGTTTTAGGTATATTCGGCACGGATGTTGCATACATGAAGAAAGTATGTAGATGGTGCAGATGGTGGGGTGATGAAATGCAGGCTACTAAGAGTTACCAATGACTTTTTCTATGGGTTTTCTCTTATGATGTTTATGCTAGAGGAGAGTAATATTTTGTTTCCTTTGTTGTAATTGATTTATAGATGTTTAGTATTCGATTCTGCAGGCGGTTAATTATTAGCAGATTTTATTATGTGTGTATTGGCTGTAAAGCCAAATTGTAGGAGGGACACATTGAGACATTGCAAATTTTCTGGTTCATTTACTTCCAACTTAGTTTTCAACGTGATTTATTTTTGTTTTTTAAGTTAATTATTACTATTGTGTTATTTATTTATTTTTTTATTTTGGAAAGCAGATGATGCTAGCTACAAATCTCCAGTCCTAGAATTGGATTCACAACCCCTGTTCTACTCCGGAGAGGGCAACAACTCGTGCGATTAGTCCGCACTTATTGGTCCTCAGCAAACTGGAATTTGGGAAAGCCTTCTTAATACTAAGTTACATAGGGAGGTTAGTCTGTATCTTAGTCATGCTTTGTGTGCACCGGTAACAAGATGATTCTGGAAATTGAGCTGATTTTGTTCGCAGGAAGAAGCTGGAGGATGTTATGTCCGTTGATGAAATTTTAAAACTCAAAAATCTAGATCTGCCTATGAGGCCTTTTGACTCAGCATTATGGGTGATTATGGGAATAAGCTCTGTGATGGCATTAAAGATAGGGCAAAGGTGAATACTACGCTTATTCTTGCTCTCTTCAAGTTAAGACCAACTGAACCCGCAAGTGTTATCTTAGTCACAACCTCTAGGAACAAAAGTTAGTTAAGTTATGATTGAAACAAGGCAATTTTTTAAAGCCTGATTGTCCTAAACTTCTAGTATGACTTAATAATAGAGATAGTAACATTCTTTTTGTACTTAGTTGTCTTTTATTACCTGTGTGTAGTAGGATTGACGTTTAGTCGGCGGACTATCTTAATCATGAGTAATGAAATTTACCTTTTCCTCATAGAGCATAATATCATCATAGTGCCTTCATGTAATCTAGTGCAACAACTATTTTTGAAATTATCTTTTTGTCTTGCAGTATCTTGATTGGGATTTGGGGAAGAGCCATTTTTATTATTGTCATGAATCTCTAGATGGAAGTTACTCTTTCAAGGTTCGTGAATTTATTCTACTTAGCGGAAAGCATTATCATGTTGTGCTTTCACATTTTCAGTGACATCTTTTTTTTCTTTGCTTGTTGTGAGATGCTCAAATGTAATAGTTACTGAACAAAAGTCCATTTACTTGTACCATGTTGTTAGTGTAGTGTTTTACAATAGTGCCATGATGGAAGAGCATCAGTGAAGAAATAATGTGTTATTTCCTGAAAATGAGATGACATAATGCTATTTATGGTGTGATAATTCTTGAGCTCGTTGCAGAATATAACGAAGTATCAAAATACACATAGAAACATTCAAGTGTGCAGGTGGGAGAGGGAGATAGATAGAGGGGACTAGGGAGGGAGGGAGAGATTACAATATTGCAAAGTTCTACTTTTGGGTCATAAAGGTATATGCATAAGCTTTACTTATTTGTGTCCGTATTTCCTTTTTCTCTATGGTAGTCATGGATATATAAACGTTGGCATTTGAAGCATTATCAGTTAATTTGCATGGTGAAACAAGTGCTTGTAGCAAAACTTCAATATACTTCCATCTTTGCAATATCTGTAGCACAAGACTAAATCCCAATTTAAATACATGATAAGTGTGGTTCTTCTCCAGTTATAGACTGTAAGTATTAGATGCATCAGAGATATTTACCATTATGCCAAGATGCATAGAACTGGAAGGCACATTAAAGTTGGGTCAATTATCTTTTTCGCTTACTTCCACGTTCGAGATTGCTAAGTATTATGGAGCTAAAAGTTCACAATCAAACGTATAATATTGTGTTTTTGTAATGTTTTTCTTGAATCTACTCTCTTCTTTTATGGCTTCAATTGCTAATGGTAGTGTGAAGTTAAGAGGACATGCAACAGCCTAATACTGTCTTCTCAATGCGCACAACTTCTCCATCTGATGATTTTGGACATAATGCCATGTTCTTATGCGACAAGATCTAAATTTCCACCTTTCAAAGCAACATAGGAAAATTTGATGTGCTTTGGTATTCGTTTGTGAACATAATCTTGTTTTTTTTTCTTACAATAAATAGCAAGTATGGTGGTCATTCTGTGTCCATTTAAAAACCTTATTGCCACATTGTCGTACCTATTTTGTTTTTGTCACTTTAGGGCCCATATCTTAACTTTAGAGGGCATTAGGGGAGGAAAATGTTTTGATCGTCAAGTTTGCAGAAGAGGCCACAGGCTGTACCAGTTTGGCAACAAGTTCCTCTAACCACAATGCAGCATTCATCAAAATTGCAGTTGCAAAGCACAATCGTTTCATAACAACGATTTAAGCTGAAGCTTGGTTTTCACTTCTAGGAAAATCGTGGTTGTAAACCACGGCTTCAACTGAAAACGCCTTTCATAACCACGCTTTCTGTTGAAAACATGGTCCAATTTCAGTTGAAGCTTGGATTTCACTTCAACGAAAATCGTGGTTACGTCGCAAACCACGGGCTTCATTGAAAACGCCTTTTGTAATCACGCTTTCTGTTAAAAACGTGGTAGGGTTTCACTGGAAGATTGGTTTTCACTTCAACAAAAATTGTGGTTGCAAACCACAGCTTTAATTGAAAATGCCTTTTGTTGCCACTTTTTTTTTTTTTGAAACTGTGGTCATGGTTGCAAACCACGGTTTCCATTGAAAACGCCTTTTGTAACCATGTTTTTTTGTTGAAAACGTGGTACGGTTTCAGTTGAAGCTTGGTTTTCACTTGAACGAAGATCGGGGTACAAAACCACGACTTCCACTTAAATCGTGGTTCTCAACCACGATTTCAGTTGAAAACGTGTTTCTTGAGCACGATTTACATTATTGAACCTTGGTTTCCTTTCATAAATAGTTGTGGTTAGCAAGCACGACTTTAAAGGAAAACGCCTTTAGGAACAACGTTCTATCAAAACATGATTTTTATTATTCAACATCTGTCTGTCCCAAAAGGTTGTTATTTATTCGGAAGACGCTGTTTCAAAATGCAATTTTACATTTCCCAACAGAATATATTTTTTCTTTCCAATTTTCTCTTTCAATTTTGTTTAAATTAGAAAAATAAAATGGGAAACATATATATAGACTGAAAAAGTGGCTCCAAACCACGTTTGTCTCTTTGAAGTAGCGGTTCTGAACCGCAATTTTCAAAAATATGAAATGCGGATAAATAAGTTTAAAAATGTAGTAAATAGTTAATTAAGTTTTAAATTAATATTATTTAGAAAAAAAAAACTCCAAGAATATATGTGGATTAGTCTTGGAAGCAAAATTGGTGATAGTGTTTGAGAGGAACTTTTGTGATGATGGTGATTGCTGTCTGTTGGCTTGGTGGTCACAAAAAGGGTGGAGTTGTGGCATTGGATGGAAGTATCAGTAAAGGGGGAGAGAAGGAAAAAGAAAAAGGAAAGAAGGCATTAAGCTATATATTCAAGGGTAGGATGGTAAAACGGTGCATGTTGGTGAGGGTACAATTGGAACATTAACTCATTATGATCAACTCCTTAAACTTTGTGCAAGTCAAATTTGAACATCAACTCATTTTGATCACCTTCTTAACCCATGACTCCACCAAAACAAAATATTTTTGTGGAATTGAACTATTATGTTACCTGTGCATCTTTGGATTATTAAAAATTCACTTTCACCGTTTTTGGAGCAATCTTTTCTAGCTCCACTTTAAGTAAATTGCGCGTCGACTTTTTAAAACGATTAACAATCAAAATATAAATTGTGCTGAAATATCTATATTCTATACTTTGTACCTAAATACAAATGGTGTTTCACTCAGTTACCTACTTAGAAGAACGACGCTTAACACGAGAAGAAATTTGATTTAGTGCTGCACAAAACAAAGACAAGTAAACACCGAAAAATAACCGCCTTAATTAGGACATGTTCGATTTCTAAAAATTGCAGATCATATAAAATATATTATATAGTTAAAATGCATAACAAAATCACCCTTGGTCGTTTAGAAATGTTAAACTCCCGGATCACTAGTTAAAATTTGTAGATCCTTTATTTTTCTAAACCATAATATCGTTAAGAGTCATTGTCCGCGTCATTTTCTCATCTAAATTTACACCGACAACTCTTAAATGGGTGGTGCAGAATTGCTTGTGAATAAAACAAAGAGGATGACCCAAATAAAAAGGGAAACTTTAGCGTAATACGTGTGGCCTTCAAAAGTTTTGTTGGAGGGGGCACAATTCCAGGTGCCAAGCAGTACGTACGTGTCAAGCCTAGAGCCCGCCCACAGCTGCACTCTCTCTCTCTCTCTCTCTCTCTCTCAGTCTGTCCCCCCTTCACCTGCACCGCAGTTTGAATGGTTCATGTTGTTTGTTCACAACTCACAATCCCAGGCTTCCCCAATCCCTGAGATCACCCTCGCCTTCCTGCAACTGGCCAAGAAATATTGATTGAAGAAGATGGTGATCACCACCGCAACGTCATCAGACTCGGAGGAGCATTTGCACAACACGTTCGCCTCCAGGTATGTGCGCGCCACTCTTCCCAGGTTCAGGATGTGGGACAAGTCCATCCCCAGGGAGGCGGCGTACCAGATAATAAGCGACGAGCTGATGCTGGACGGCAACCCCAGGCTGAACCTCGCTTCCTTCGTCACCACCTGGATGGAGCCCGAGTGCGACCGCCTCATCATGTCCTCCCTCAACAAGAACTACGTTGACATGGACGAGTACCCCGTCACCACCGAACTCCAGGTGGGTGTGTGAGCAACCGGCGTCACCCGCAACAGCTACTCCGTCTATTTTTTACTCTGCATGTTTTGCTACTCACTGTATCTTCCACTCTTGGCATGGCCTGCAGAATCGGTGTGTCAATATGATTGCCCACCTCTTCCACGCCCCTGTTGGAGAAAATGAGACTGCTGTCGGTGTGGGTACGGTGGGATCATCGGAGGCAATCATGCTGGCTGGTCTTGCTTTTAAAAGGAAGTGGCAAGCCAAGAGAAAGGCACTAGGCGAACCGTGTGATAAGCCCAATATCGTCACCGGCGCCAATGTTCAGGTGACCGATCCGTTTGAGTCTTAGCATTCGCTCTGTTATACTCCACTCTGGTCAATATTCTTGACATTCTCTAACTTAGTTCCGTGCTCCTGCATTTATTTTCAACCTTCCACCTTTTGGATTATTGGGTAAACTTTTTTCCTTTTCATGGTGTTGCTGCTAGAATATTGATCGGGATCCACGGCTAGGAAATGTACCTGCAAAATAGAACACGGAGTGACCACCGGGGATGTTCCGGTGGAGGCGGCTCCGATGCTAAAGTCAGAACGTCGCTACTAGGGTAGAGCTCTGAATAGCGTAAAAATGCACTGGGTGCTTGTGTGTGAACTTGTCTGTGTACCTGAGGATTTTTCCCTTATGTAGGCCATTTCCAGACTCCTCTCTCCTTTAGGATTCTTTTCTCGCTGATCCCTCACGTACTAGAGTCCTACTAGGACTTATCCTTTTAGCAGTTGAGTCCTAAACGGATTCTATCACCTCTCTCAGACTCTGTCCCGATACAGATTCCTCAGTTCCGCTCAAAGTCATCCATGCCACGTGTCATAAGTTGGTTAGGGGGATATTTTAGCTATATCATAATGCCCCCTGCCTTTGACGGTTCCCTTGAGTGAACGGTTAAAGGCACATGTGTAACAACTGACCGAAGGCAGTTCAGCTAAGAATTATCCAGGTTTGTCATTCAGCGGAACTTTATAGAATTCTGCACTCAGAAGGATGTGCTAGGGAGGTCTATTCGGGAGGTCTGGTCGTGCATCCTGGTCGGGAGGTCTGGTCGGGCATCCTGGTCGGGAGGTCTGGTCCGGAGTCTGGTCGGGCATCCTGGTCGGGAGTCGGACGTCCTGGTCGGGACCTCCAGGTCGGACGTCTTGGTTGGGACCTCCAGGTCGGGACCTCGGGTCGGACTTCCAGGTCGGGACCTCTGGTCGGACGCCCTGGTTCGGACCTCTGGTCGGAAGTCCTGGTCGGGACCTCTGGTCGGATACCATTGGTCATGTACCCTTGCTCGGGAATGGATCAGCTTTTTGTCTTGCCACGTGTCAGGGAACCATGAAGGCGTCTTGAATGTTGAGGCGGTTAAATTTTGAATTTCAAAATTTAATGCTCCGGGAATCCCTGATGACACGTGTCTTGAATGTTGCCGCCTTCGTAGGGGCGGTTATTCCAACACTCTTCTATATATTTGGACTCCTCTCCTCATTTGCCCCCTGCTACTCACTCTCACTCTGTTCGGCTCATCTGTTAACAAGTAAGTTTCTCTTCTTTTCTTCCTGTTCGGCACATATCTATTTCCTTTTCATAGCTCTCCACACCGTAGCTTCTGTTAGAATATGTCTTCAGCCACTTCGAGTAGTTCTTCGTCGCCCTCCGGTAGTTCCACATAGAACAATTTAGAGAGTGATTTTGAAAGTAGATCTTCACAAGTAGGTACCTCAACTTTTAGGAGCCAAGTAGGAACTTCTACTCCCCAAACCAGCACTTCGTTTCGCCATAGAGATGCCCTTGGGGAAATCAAGGATGAAGCCGAGGATAAATTTGATGAAGACACTTGGTTCGCCGCAGATGAGAAGAGGAACAAGATGACCAAAGAAAGCATAGTTGAGCTTTTGAAGGAGTATCCTTTGCCTCCTCCCTTTTCTGCTCGGGTTCCTGCACTCCAAGAGCCTGCCAACTATGGTACGAACTTGGAAACGAGTGTCTACGAAGGTCAGATTAGATTTGGCTATAGGGTTCCCATGCACCCCTTTGCTGTTGCCTTTTTCAACCACTATAAAATGGCGCCAGGTCAACTTGTGCCCAACGGATGGAGAAAACTAGTTGACTTGATCTATCTTGTGCAGACCTCAGGGTATCCAGTGACTGTTGATGATTTCATGAGATTATACCTTGAAGTATGCTTTATAAAGAGTGTGGCCAAAGGTGATGGTTGGTATTATATTCACAAACGAATCAGAGTGATAAAGGGAGGTCCCAAGTCCAACAAAGGCTGGCACTCCCGATACTTCTTCATTCAGAGGCCAAGCGGCAAATGGGAGTTCCCAAGAAAGTGGAACGGTTTCTGTAAAGATTTTGAAAAGGATGGGTTCTTATCTCCCAATGCTGTGACCAAGAAACTGCTTGATCACATAAAGAGGAGGGGTGTTCTCAACATTGATGAGCCCCTTACAGATCAAGAGATGCGGCATGCGAGGCTCATTCCTCCTGCCTCCGACACGCCTGTTTCTCCAACTCCTGTTCTAGAACCTCGAATTATTTCGAAGCCTAAGGCTCAGGACCCGATGATAGATACGTCGTCTTCTAGGACCCCAAGTTTAGGTAGAGTCTAAAGCCATGTTTATGTATTCCTTTCCTAAATAATTGTAAACATGTTCCTTAACCCTTTCCTTTTTACAGAAATGGCTGGCAAAGGTGGAGGTGCAAAAGGTGACTTCATGGGTCTGCTGTAAAAGGCTTCGAAGGGGAAAAGGAAAGAGAGCACAGGGGAAGGTTCTTCCCCCCTTGTAAAAAGGCTTCGCACTCCAACTCCTCCAGTACCCCCGCTGGTGGTTGAGGATCTTCCCATCGAGAAGGATCCCATTTTCCGTCCCAGATAGACCATAAAGAGGGGCGACTCGGGAATGCCCCATTCGCATGTCTCTGCTCAACACTTAGCTCACGGGGTGTTGCCAAGTGACAAACTAATCTTGGAAAACCAGCCTCATGAGGCCTTTGCTATGGCGCACGTCCAGGCTGCTTACAACGTAATTTGAATTACTTCTCTCTTTTTGTGGCTGTCAATTAAACTCTTCTTCCTACCCCATAATTGTCTTCATTTCTCTTTCCTTTTCAGGCATACTGCTATAGCAGCCAGATGCAAGACAGGTTCTCGATGGCGATGGACGTGGCCCGCAATGCTGAGACTGACAAGAGAGCAGCCGAAGGCAAGGCTGACAGACTTGATAAGGAGGTCAAGAACCTCAAGACGGAGAATGCTGATCTGCTTACCAAGCTTGGTCGTCTGGAAAAAAGATGTGAGAAGCTGAGGCATGAAAAGTCGGAGGTCGGGAACAAGGCCATCCATGCGTTCCTTGATGGTACAACTGGTGATGAATGGCTCCGGAAGCGGACTGAAGATGGGCTTTCCATCTTTCAGGAGGGCTTCCAAAAAGCCAAGGAACTAACGATGGCCAAGTATCCAGACCTTTTCTTGGACGACGTTGTGGTGCCCAGCCTTGAGTCGCCGTCTGGTGAAACGGCCGTGCCTACTGAAGCTGGGGATGCTATTTCTCTCGGGGAGAAGAATGTCCGATCCGGGGATGCTCCTGTATCTTAGGATAACTTACCTTTATTCCCCTATCTTGCAATTTCCATTTGATGTGCCCCTAATACTTGTGTTGCCTCAGAGGCTTGTGAATGGGAAACAATCTTGTTTTGGATATTTCATTTTTTGCGCTATTTTTACTTTTGACATGAGCTCCTATCGTCAGCTAAGGGCTGGCAAAGAAGCTCTTTCTCACGCTTGGTCTGATTTCGAATTAACAAAACAGGGTGGGGCGACGATCCCCAGCATGGCTTTGCCGTTTCTCTGGCTAGAATTAAAGCTAGACCGTGTGAGGTAAGACTTGTGTCTTACCCTATCACAATGAGTGATACTTTGCTTGAGCATCATTCGTGGTTTTACTTTGACGCGAACCCTTATCGTCAGCTAAGGGCTGGTAAAGAAGCCTCGCACTCACGCTCGGCCAGATTTTGAATTAACAAAACAGGGTGGGGCGACGATCCCCTACATGGTTTTGCCGTTTCTCGGGCTAGAACTAAAGCTAGACCGTGTTAAGTAAAACTTGTGTCTTACCCTATCACAATGGGTGATACTTTGCTTGAGCATCATTCGTGGTTTTACTTGATCGGGCAGTCTACTCGGGAAGTCTGCCCGGGCATTGAATGTACGTCGTTCTTGGGAACATGGACATCGTTATCCGAGCTAACCATTCATCGTTGGGATAATGTAAGCAGTACTTCATTCCAAGAATGGTAAAGATCTTAATATTAAGTAGACGAAACGATATACTTCAAACTGAAGGAGATGAAGAAGATTTTTATTATAATTGAAATACTTCATCTCTAATATCCTTCTGTGTTCTATCCCCCTTTTCCCCCCAAAAAAGGAAAACGTCTTGTAACAGATACAAGACTCTACTGGTAGTACCGCCTCAAGTTGTCTGCATTCCATGTTCGCGGGATCGCTTCTCCTGAAAGTGTTTCAAGTGAATAAGCGCCTGGTCTAAGCACCTTCGATATTTTGTAAGGTCCTTCCCAGTTTGGCGACAACTTCCCCACAGTAGCCTTCGGGTTTGAAACTCCCAATTTTCTGAGGACTAGATCCCCAACTTTAAATATCCTCATTCGAACCCTTCGATTGTAGAATCGCGCGACTCGTTTCGTTGAAATCACCCGATCTAAGGCTTGGGCTCGCACATCATCTAACAAATCTAGATTTCCTCTGAGATTCTCCTCGTTTTCTGCCTCCGAAAATTGCAACACTCGAACAGTGGGGAGGCCCACTTCTACGGGCAGCAGCGCCTCTGTCCCGAAACACAGCAGAAATGGTGTCTCGCCTGTCACCGAATGAGGTGTTATGCGGTATGCCCAAAGTACCTTCGGAGGTTCATCAACCCATGCCCCCTTAGCGTCGTCCAGCTTTCTCTTCAACCCTTGAAGGATTGAGCGATTCATGTTCTCTGTTTGTCCATTGGATTGGGGATGAGCGACTGATGTAAAACGGAGACAGATAGAAAGACCTTCGCAAAAGCTTCGAAAGTTAGAATTATCGAACCGCTTCCCATTATCGGTGATCAGGATCTTTGGAACCCCAAAGCGACAGACAACGTTCTTCCAGAAGAACTCTTCACATTTCGACGCCGTTATGTAGCCAACGGTTCGGCCTCAGTCCATTTTGTGAAGTAGTCGATGGCAACTATCACAAATCGCCTTTGCCCGGTAGCCATTGGAAAGGGCCCCAAAATATCCATCCCCCACATTGCAAACGGAATTGGGGAAGTTAAGATACTAAGGGGCGCTGCCGGTGTGTGTGTAAGAGGAGCGAATTTTTGACATTGGTCACACCTTTTCGTGAACTTTATCGCGTCTCTCTGCATCCCTGGCCAGTAATAACCTTGCCTCAAGATTTTGTGCGCTAGCTTTCTTCCACCCAAGTGTTGTCCACAAATACCTTCATGAACCTCCTGTAACGCATAATCTGCCTCTTTAGGGGTCAGGCACTTTAGGTATGGCAGGCTAAAAGACTTCTTGTATAGCACACCATCTATAAGGGCAAACCGAGCAGCTTTAGCACGTAAATTACGTGCTTCGCTTCTCTCTATAGGTAACGCCCCCGATGCGAGGTACTGAATAATTGGGTCCATCCAGCACAGTTCATACTCTATCACATCCACTTCATTTGAGAGCTGGATACTTCTTTCTTGGAGGAACTCAATGTATATTGCACGTGAGAACTCCGAAATGTCTTCGGAGGTCAGTCTTGACAGTGAGTCTGCCTGGGTATTTTGGTCACGCGGTATGTGGCGGATGGCGAAATTCTTGAACTTGGCGGCTTCCGTCTTCACGACCTGGAGATATTGGGCCATTCTATTATCTTTCGCTCCATACTCTCCCAATATATGATTCACAACTAACTGGGAATCGCTGTGTACGGAAAGGGAGTCGACTTTCAGAGATTGTGCCAACTTTATTCCTGCTAATAGCGCTTCGTATTCCGCTTCATTATTTGATGCCTGAAAGTTGAAGCGAAGGGCATACTCAATTTTGAACTTTTCGGGGCTGATAAGTATAAGCCCGGCTCCGCTATTTCCAAGCTTTGAAGAACCGTCGACATAAAGAAGCCAGGGATCCGAAACTTCGGAAAGAATCAACTGCTGGGGGTCTTCCGGTATTGTGCACTCAACAACAAAATCTGATAAGGCTTGAGCCTTAATTGCTGCACGGGGTCGGTATTTGATATCAAATTCACCCAGTTCCACCGACCAGTTTACCAATCTCCCTGACGCATCAGGATTTTGGAGTACTTTCCCCAGTGGTTGATCAGTCAACACAACGATGGTGTGTGACTGGAAATATGGTCTCAATTTTCTAGCCGATTTGACGAGGGCGAGGGCCACTTTGTCTATTCGAGGGTATCTGGTCTCTACGTCTTGCAGGACCTTGCTTATGTAATAAACAGGTCTTTGCTTGCCTTCTTCTTCTCTGATCAAGACCGTGCTCACCGCTACCTCACTGATCAATAGTTATAGGAACAAGTCTTCACCGGTGATTGGCTTTGTAAGAAGCGGCGGGGACGATAAGTAACGCTTCAATTCCTCGAACGACTTTTGACATTCTTCTGTCCACTCGAAATCTTTCGCCTTCTTGATAGCCTTAAAGAAGGGAAGGCATTTTTCTGCTGATTTCGACATGAACCTTCCTAAAGCAGCTACTCTTCCTGTGAGTTCCTGAACCTGCTTGATTGTCTTAGGCGACTTCATGGCATGAATGGCGCCTATCTTCTCTGGATTGGCTTCAATACCCCTCTGAGATACCATGAATCCTAAGAACTTCCCCGACGCTACGCCAAACACACACTTGAGTAGGTTTAGCTTCATGTTATAAGCTCTCAGGATTTCAAAGGTTTCTTTGAGGTCTTTCACATGAGCCTCTGCTTTTACACTCTTCACCAGCATGTCATCTACGTATACCTCCAAATTTTTTCCAATTGAATCGTGGAAGATCATGTTAACAAGGCGCTGATATGTTGCCCCTGCGTTCTTTAGTCCGAAGGGCATGACTTCGTAGCAATATAATCCTCGTTCTGTAATAAAGGCGGTTTTGGGAATATCGTCCACGCACATCTTGATCTGGTTGTAGCCAGAATATGCATCCATAAAGCTCAACAGCTCATGACCCGAAGTTGCATCAATCAATATATCAATTCGTGGTAGTGGGAAACTGTCCTTTGGACAGGCCTTGTTGAGGTCAGTGAAGTCGATGCATATTCGCCAACGGTCGCTCGACTTGGGTACCATCACGACATTAGCGATCCAATCAGGGTATGATATTTCCTCAATGAATCCGGCTGCCAACAACTTGTCAACTTCTTCCTCAATTTTTACCTGTCTTTCTGGAGCGAAGGTTCTCTTCTTTTGCTTGACCGGCTTCTTGAGCGGGTCCACATTCAATTTATGGGTGATCACTTCCGGATCAATCCCGGGCATATCCGATGCCGTCCAAGCGAAGATATCTGAGTAGCTCCGCAATAAGTCCACAAGCTTGAGCTTGAGGTCGTCTGACAGTCCTTTCCCTACCCTTACTGTTTTCTCTTGGTTGCCTGGGTACAGCTCGATATCAAAGAGGTCTTCGGCGGGCTTGCCTCTTTCGACTTTGGTCTCATCCCTCAAATCTTCAATCATGAGGGTTTCATTGGCTCTGTTTCGGCATGACGCCATGTAGCACTGCCGAGCCACCGCCTGGTCTCCCTTGACTTCCCCAACTCCATTCTCCGTGGGGAATTTCATTTTCATGTGGTATGTTGATACCACAACCCTTAACTGGTTTAATGCTGTTCGGCCCAAAATTGCATTATATGCTGAAGGAACACGTACCACCACGAAATCTAGCATCAACTTAGCTTGGTTCGGAGGGGCACCTACAGTCACTGGTAATGCAATAATTCCTTCGCAAACGACAGGGTGGTTAGAGAAACCGTATAGAAGCGTATCTATCTTCCGTAAGCGGTCGGATGGGATGTTCATTCTTTGAAACGCCTCGTAAAAGAGTACTTCCGCTGAGCTTCCATTATCTACGAGGATCCTTTTCACGTCGAAGTTTCCTACCCGAAGTGTGACTACTAGGGGGTCGTCATGAGGTATTCTTGTGTCTCCCACATCATCATCAGAGAAGGATATTGTTTGGGCCGGTTCTTTCTTCTGCTTTTTTGTCGACGGTCCCATAGTTGTGAGGACTTCCCTTACGTAAGCTTTTCGTCCTTGTCCGGAAGAGCCTCCTGCCGCGATTCCTCCTGAGATAGTATTGATGACGCCCGCATTTTCTCGCACTTCCTCTCTTCCTGCTAAGGGGGTGGCTTCCCTCTTTTCATTTCTGCGATTGACATACCCTCGCAGATGTCCTCGTTTGATAAGAGCCTCTATTGCGCGCTTGAGCGATTCACACTTGTCGGTAGTGTGACCATGGTCATTGTGGTAATGGCACCACAAGTTCCTATCTCTCTGACTGGGCGCCGACCTCATCTTCTCTGGTCTTTCCAGTATCTCTTTATCCTTTATCTCATGGAGAATCTGCGACGGTCTAGCATTCAATGGCGTCAGATTCTTCATGTCGAACATTTCTTTTAGGCGCCTTTCGTCTCTCCTTGAACGCTTAGAACCCCGTCCACTTCTTGGACTATCTTCCCGGGCTCTCTTTTCTTGCCCTTGCCCATTGTTTCCTCTGTGTTCTTTGTGGGTTTCCAAGTATTCTTTGGCCTGGATGTATTTGTTGGCCTTATCCAACAAGCCGCTCATGTTTCCAGGGGGGCTCTTATTTACCGCAAATGCAAACTTGGTTGTAGGACGAAGCCCGCGCATAAAAGCGGTGTACTTTACTGACTCGTCCAGGTTGTCTATTTCTAATGTCGCCGCGTTGAAACGTCCCAAATACCGTGACAGAGATTCGTTCCTTTCTTGGACTACATTGAGGAGACTAGCCGAATTCTTCCTCCGAGTTCGGCTGCTCACAAAATGTTTCTGAAACAAGTCAGATAGCTGGGCGAAGGAATGGATAGACCTGGGTCGTAGGGACTTAAACCACGCATGCGCCGCCTTCCTCAAAGTGGTTGGGAATGCCCGGCACATGACGGCATCCGAGACTTGGAGGAGCAGCATATTTGTTTGGAACTGGTAGACGTGCTCTCCGGGGTCTCCGCTCCCATCATATAAATCGCACTGCGGCATCCGAAAATTAGGAGGGAGTTTCGCCTTTTCTCAATTCCTTTGGATAGGGGGTATCCCGAATCATCCCTGGGAGGAGTGAATTCCTCCGGGCATGGCCCGGAGGTGGGTTTGCGAGAGGTTCGCCCTTGGGGACGGACTTTTCGTCCGGGGCCATGAACTCGTCCTTGGGGACAATGTTTTCGCTCCGCGCAGCGTCCTCGAATTTTGTCGCTTACGGCGGGAGGCGAATTCGTGCTGTCCTCTATTGACTTCTCTCGTCGGAGATATGATTCGCTTCTGGCGACATGTCCTGGCTGGTAGCTGGGATCAGTCTCTGACTTATGGCTTCGACCATAGCCGGACCTTGAGGCAGTCTAAGGCGAAGGTCGCTGGGATCCAGATGTGTCTGGTTCGTAGAAATCGTCGGGGCCACCGCCTCGAGCTTCTTCTGTAAGGTAGTCACCACGCCCTTAAGTTCATGGACTTCTCTGGTCAGGTCTGCATTCGGAGTATCAAACAGCTTTCGGGTCAGGCGATGGCGTAAATCTCCCCTCTTTAGAAGAGGGGTCGGGGAACGAGTTCCCTGGGAACTGTCAGTTGTATTCGGGGTGACTGAGGTCATATTAATCCGGTCGTTACTGGAATGGTGTTGGTTGACGCCCTCTTCGGCGGGAGCAACTTGATCTTTCTCGCCGATTTTGGACGGAGCGACTGGCTGCAAGAGCGTCTGAAGATGATTTCCTTGCCATGTTCCCTGTCGATCCCACGGATGGCGCCAAAATGTTGCTGCTAGAATATTGATCGGGATCCACGGCTAGGAAATGGACCTACAAAATAGAACACGGAGTGACCACTGGGGATGTTCCGGTGGAGGCGGCTCCGATGCTAAAGTCAGAACGTCGCTACTAGAGTAGAGCTCTGAATAGCGTAAAAATGCACTGGGTGCTTGTGTGTGAACTTGTCTGTGTACCTGAGGATTTTCCCCTTATGTAGGCCATTTCCAGACTCCTCTCTCCTTTAGGATTCTTTTCTCGCTGATCCCTCACGTACTAGAGTCCTACTAGGACTTATCCTTTTAGCAGTTGAGTCCTAAACGGATTCTATCACCTCTCTCAGACTCTGTCCCGATACAGATTCCTCAGTTCCGCTCAAAGTCATCCATGCCACATGTCATAAGTTGGTTAGGGGGATATTTTAGCTATATCACATGGTAAAACCTCAGGTTTATCCTAAGATCTCTTGGTTAAATCTAGGGCAGGACATTGACATTATAGCTTGAGCAAGGCAACGCAATTGGCATTAAAACCGCAATTCAGTCCTTTCCTTTATTGGCATTAACACCGCATTCAGCTGCTTCCCAGACTCTGTATCATGCCGTTTTAGCTTCCAATTGGTTTATGCAGCCTCCCTAATCCCTATTTCTTCAAGTTAGTCTTGCTGATTATAACCAAAAGTGACGATGTACTGTGGTCTGAATATTGTTATTTACGTTTTTGGGTGATCCCGTATAAAACTTAGCATGCCCTCCTTGTCGTTGGGGATGATTCTTATCTGCAGACTTCGGGTGCTTGATTTCTGGTGTGTAAGAAGGCCAGATACTTAAATGTGATATATTTATGAGACACCAAGTTTAATATGCCACCTTTTGCATAGTGTAGCGTCTTCATCTTGTTGACTTTCTCGGTACACAGTTTAACAATTAAGTAGAACAGGTTTGCTGGGAAAAATTTGCAAGATATTTTGAGGTTGAACTCAAGGAGGTGCATCTGAAGGAAGGCTATTACATAATGGATCCCGTGAAAGCAGTGAATATGGTCGATGAGAACACTATATGTGTTGCAGCCATCTTAGGCTCTACTCTGACTGGAGAGTTCGAGGATGTGAAGCTCCTTAATGAACTTTTAACCAAAAAGAACAAGGAAACTGGTTGGGAAACCCCCATTCATGTTGATGCTGCCAGCGGAGGATTTATTGCTCCGTTCCTTTACCCAGATCTTGAGTGGGACTTCCGTTTGCCACTGGTGAAGAGTATCAACGTCAGCGGTCACAAGTATGGCCTTGTCTATGCCGGTGTTGGGTGGGTAGTCTGGAGGAGCAAAGATGACCTGCCAGAAGAGCTTATCTTTCATATCAATTATCTTGGATCCGATCAACCCACTTTCACGCTCAACTTCTCAAGAGGTAACAGTTTTAGCAATGGAAATTTTCATTTAATCAAGTCTCTTGGTCGTTGATGAAGTACTCATCATCAACCTTCTCTGGTTCATCTTGTTATCTCAGCGCCTGCTAGTTATTTTGGTGGATGTGTGACTTCATGTCTTGAAGTACTGGTCAAAATTTTCATGCTAATTGAGAAAATTGATAAGAACTTCAATTTAAATTGGTACCTCGAAGGCTCTCCCTTTAGTTGCAAGAATTTGAGTTGCACCTCTTTTCCATCAGCTGTTGAATTAGATTGCTGCAAAGAGATAAGCTTCATGTTTTTGCTTCAAAATATTTGGTTGGGATAGTTAAGTCCTACGTTATAGAACTGAAGGAAGTGGCTGTTGAGATGTGAAACCACTCATATTTCTTTGCCTTTCTTGGTGGGTTTCGTTCTTCTATTTTCTTGGGGGAAGGGTTGCTGTCCCTCCCATCAGCAGGCTCAGAGAGGCTGGATGTCCACTTGGCTTGCGAATAATCAACAATCATTAGGCTTGAGGTCATGAGTATTTATTAGACACAGGTGACAAGATCAAATAGAAGTGTTGTTATGCAATGATTTTGTCAGACTTGTTTAGTGCTCGTTGTTCCTCATATAAGGCCACCAATCAGCCGATGGTTGAGGGAGGTATGGAAACATTTCATCAGACTTCCCTAGCTTTCTTGTTCGTATTGGAAGGGCAAATCAGCCTATTATTGAGGGAGGTAAGGCAACCTTTGACATGGAGAAGAATGTAATTGTCCGCTTCAAGTTTACATGGAAAGAATGTCTATCTAGTTTTGACCTCCGCCCCCCTTTTCACTTCCAACAGTAGTTTATTCGCTAACTCTCGCTTTCTTTGGGTTTTCGGCAGGCGCCAGCCAAATAATTGCGCAGTATTATCAGTTCATAAGGCTTGGGTTTGAGGTAATTATTCAGAACATGAGAGTAAATTCCATATATTGTCATATCGAAACTTGTTAGAGTGATGAAGTTTTCTCTCACTTTTGGTTCTCCATTGGTGGCCTAAAGCATTTACATAGTTTTTTCTTTACTTCTAATCTCCTTTCTAATCTCTCTGTCATTGTTGTCTAAAAGGGCTACAAGAACATAATGGAAAACTGCAAGGAGAACGCAAGGGTGCTGAAACAAGGAATAGAAAAGATGGGGAGATTTGAGATTGTCTCCAAAGATGTTGGGGTTCCGCTGCTGGCATTCGCTCTTAAAGACAGCAACAGCGGACACACCGTTTTTGAGATATCAGAATCTCTCAGAAGATTTGGATGGATAATTCCGGCATATACCATGCCGCCTGATGCCCAACATGTTGCTGTACTTCGGGTAGTCATTCGGGAGGAATTCAGCCACAGCCTGGCGGAGAGACTCATTTCTGACATTGAGAAAGTTCTGAAGGAGATGGATGCGTCACCTGGAAGGGTATCTGTGCAGGAAAAGCAAAAGGTTGGCGCGCATTCCGTCCAAAAGAGTGCGAGAGAGACGGAAGAAGAAGTAACGAGGCAATGGAGAAGGTTTGTGGATGGCAGGAAGACTAGTGGTGTATGCTAACTCTTAAGTCAGCTTCTTCTTTTGTGTGCTGTAGCATCCTCCAGTACCGTAGTTTTGCTCCTGGATTTCAAATGACACACTATCAATATATCTTTTGCTCCTTCCCTCTTTTGCATTTTTGTTACCACAAAAAAACTGCTTACCCGACAATGGATCTCAAGATTGAGCTTGGAATGGGGCATTGGGCTATGTTATATTGCAAGGGAAAGTCTCAATAGAAGCCGAAATGTGACGATTGGTCGCTAAAGATACCAACCAATGGCAGACGTAGGGATTGCAAATCTAGTTGGTCGCTATATGCAATTATTTTGGTCGGTCAAAAACGATAAGTGAAGCAAAATAGCTTCATGGTATTTTGTTTAAGATACTGAACATAGACATAGGGACTGCTATATGCACTTTACTCCAATCGGTCAAAAATGAGGAGTGAAGCAAAATCTATATCTATACATATATAAAATCACGTATGAGCTTAAATGGTTATTTTTTTCTTTCCTTAAAGTACTTTTTTCTAATTGATTTTTCCATAAAATGTTAAGGGCAAGTAAGGACTGTTATAACTTATAACATTTTTTTTCCATTAAACACTCCTTTTAAATTAGAGTGTTATGTAAAGATGAGGATATTTTTGCCTTCTCATAGGATGTGAAACCTCTTTCCTTAAAATACTCTTACTGGGATATATGTTTTTGCTAGAGTTAATGATTGTTTTGATTTTGAACTTAATTTTTTTTTATTAAATAGCTATTTTTAATAAAAGCGTGATTAAAAAATAAGGGTATCTTTGACTTTTCATATGATATCAAGCCTCTTTCTTTAAAATATCTTTATTGGAATATATATGCTTTTATTAGAGGAAAGAGTTGCTTGACTTTTATTGAAAGAGGTAAAAGAAGAAGAAGAAGAAGAAGAAGAAGAAACCCTATGAAAATTTTATATCGCCCTTAAACTCCAGTATGCTCTCTAATTTTTGAAAAAATTCCTATAAAACCCTACCACCTCCATTCATGTTAAAACTAAACTATCTCAGAATTATCACATCTTCTCTATCATATTTGATTAAAGAAAATAACTTGCAGAGAACAGAGTTTTCTATAGCATTTTTCGAGAAATGTAATATATCTAAACTAAATTGAATATTTTGTCAGAAACTCAATATTTTTTAATTTTTTTATTTCATATTTGTATGTTAATGTATATGCTACAGATTTGAATTATTTTGCATGTATATAGATTTCAATACAAACATATTAGTATATTGAAACTATCATAAACCTAAAGTTTAATCCTAGATTTTGAGTATCGAAACATTGGTATAAGGAATCTATCGTAAAATTGGAGTCTTTTAAGATTTTCTATATCCATATGTAATCTTGACTGGTGTTAAATGGTTAATCCCTTTTTTCCCCCACTTAAGATGCCCTTTTTAAATTGAAGTATTCATACAATATTAGTATTGATTAGGGGTGTTTTTTACTTGAAACTTTTTTCTCCATCAAATACTTATTTTGAATTAGATTGTTGTTATCAAGCATTGTTCCGTAGAATAATTACTTATGAATCTATCATTTAACTAGGGCTAAAGGTTTTTTTGTCTTTTAGTGAAAAAAGGGTATGAAAATATATAAAATCATACTTGAATTCTTGAATGTTTTCTAATTAAAACTAAATACCTCAGAGGCGAGCTACTACATCTTCTCTATTAATAAAAATAACTTGCAGAGAATAGTGTTGTTTATAGTATTTAAGAATAAACATAATTTACAAAAAGTTATAGCATTTAAGAATAAATATAAACATAAACATAATTTACAAAAGTTAAGTGTATTTTTTGCTTTTAAGAAGGTGAAACTAAACTACAAAATTTTTGGCTAAATATGAATGATTTACTGTAAAAGAGGTTCAAAGTTTACTAATGTATCTTTTTAGTGACAAAAATGTGGGAGCCAATCTAGCCCAATCTTATAGATGATGCTAAGACTCTGTTCACCTTTAAAGAAAACCCTGTTAAACATAACCTTAAAAATTAACACCATCAAAATAATCCATGTTTCAGAGATTACGGTGAAATTACGATTAGTGATACTAAGTTTTAAAAGGTAAAGTCGTATTGATCCGTTAAAAGAAATATATATATTTTTGCTTGTGTCATCAATACGTATTTTTTAAATGCTAATACTGCCCTCATTTTGTATCTACAATTTATATACAGTAAGAAAATTTACAAATCCTAATTATTCAAATTAGGGTTTCAACCCAAATTATCCTGCCACGTTACTGTCGGACCTTCCTCGGCAAGCACCCAGCCTGAAACTTGGCAAACTGACTCAGCCCCACCTACCTCATCCTGGTGTCGGCGAACGTTGGCCTCCACGTTATCCTACCCCGTTCGGCTGCCTCCACCGCCATAAATGTCCTCGACAGCAACACAAACATGAAAATTTCAAAGCCGCCAAAAAAATTTCAAAGCCGCCAAATCAGTCATAAATTTGTAACATTAGTTGAGTGTATGTGTAGCCATGTTAACTAAAGGTTTGGTGGATCGTGAAAGGTTAATTAATGGCGATTGTGGCTGTGGAGGTTAGTGGTGTGCCATCTGGTGGCGGTGGGTGAATTGGATAGGTGGTGGGCTAATTCATTTGATGCTAGAATTTGCCTGTGACATCGTGGGGGAAGTTAGCACCCTAAGTAATTTCAAGCATGGTTTTTCGACATCACCTATTGCGGTGTCTGCCCCTACTCCTGCTTGGAGGCAGTGGTTGGCTGATTAGTGGTGGTAAAAGGCTAATCTGGTGGTGGTTAATGGATGCGGCTGTAGTGGTGTTGGGTAATAATTTGATACAAACAAGAATCTTATACATCTTCTTCCATATTTTAAACCCCAAGTTCAAATTTTCATTTTTGTTCATTTGGTTTGTTGAATTGCAAGTGATTGGAGTAAGAAAGCTGTGACAATTGATTGATGTGAAAAGGCTGAAGAAAGGTGAGAAAACTGAAGAACAAGATGATGGTGGGATATGATTGTGGCTGTGGTTGTGGCCAGTTGTAGGGTGTGTGTGGGTGGGAGTGCGTGTTGTCTGCATTCGTGTTGATGCTGAAAAAGTGTAAAGGGATGATGGTGGTGGTGGTGGTGGGGCTGTATGCATCTGGTGAGATGAAGAGAGGAGGATTGACATTTGAAGAACTACATTAATAAGTGATGGGCGTTCTGGTCTTTTCATCTTTCAGTATTTTCGTTCGGTCAACGGACATAATTACTATTTGTTCCACCTAATAGACACCCATTTAATTTATCCCAACCTTAAGGTCATGGGTGTAATTAATCCTATAATTTTCTTAACTCTCAAAACCTTATACCGTAGGTAATATATGTTTCCCTTTTTATTTTAATGATATAGGTCTTTATTTGATGATGATCTGGGTTATATTATTCTTGATAAACTTTGTTCAGTTTGTATTTATATTAAACCTGTAACTCGTATGTAAAATTATAGGGTGAAAAACGTAGATTTGTGAACATTATTGAAATTACTTAGTTCATTACTATTATCTAAAAGCAACTTTACACATTTATTTCGTTGTATAGATTTCAAAATGACACACACATGCATACATGTGTATAGCCTTTTTAGACGAGTAGGTTTGATATTATCATGTAAGTCTGTGTTAAAAATAAAAGTCCTTACTGTACTACTAAGATGGATAAGGTCGTGCTAGATAAAAATAAAAGAGAGCTTTAAAGTACACCATCAAGAGAAATTTAGAATATACTATAGATTTTTTATTGAAAAGTAGGGGAAAAAATATAATTAAGAATAAGCGTAGTTTTAGACAAATTGTGTTCGAAACTGTTGGAACTTAAGATTGAAAAAGTTGAAGAAAGACTTGCTTTGTGTTTTAATCTTAAATTAAGAGATACATGAAAATTATATTCCTTTTGTCCTAATTATAGATGATATTTGATTGCACGCTTATTCAGGAAATGAGCCTTGTTATATGAGTTTTCCATTCTATTGCAAGAGAGAGAGAGAGAGAGAGAGAGAGAGAGAGAGAGAGAGAGAGAGAGAGTGTGGTTTACTAGAAGGAAATGAGTTGGTGGAGGATTAAATGTGGAGAGATAAGTAGAATAAAAAAAAATGTACAAAAGGTAAACATGTAAAAACACCTATATAATCTCTCTTAGCTTGAAAACTGATCAATATTTTTTGGGACAGCCAAAGAAATACCGATTGCAACTTCGAATCTGGAATCAAAAGAATTAATTAGAAAAAGATACTCTAAATCATTTTATTTGGGGGACAGAAAAATTAATAAACTAGATCATTACCAAAAACAAATAAATTGCAGGGTATATTTTGACCCCTAATAACCATCACTATGAGTCTTATTATCCGATAAAGATCTGGATTATAAATTATTCTTGATAAACATTTTTGAGTTTGTATTTATATTATTAATCTAATGCGTACATATAATGTGAAAAACTTAGACTTTTGAACAATATTGAAGTTATTTCGTTCATTACCATTATCTCATATTAACTTCACCCATTTATTTGGTAGTATACATTTTTGGGGTTTGAAAGTAAAACTATATTTTGTGCAATGAACTTTTTATACTTTCAAGTATTTGATCAGCAGCTAACAACTGATTTACTTATTATGGTTTAAGTTTAAAGTCATATTAATTAATTTTAATTGTACTTTTCACTAAGGATTGTAACATTTTTCTTTCGAATCACTACATAACGTGCAAAGCACGTGATTTTTACTAGTAACTTTAAAATAGCGATATATCAGTCGCTACCTGACACAATAATTATAAGAATCTATTTTTAGGGTTAATTGCACTAAACCCCTAATGTTTATATCATTTTTTACTTAAAACTTAAGTTTCAATTTTTGAGGGACAATTTCACTAACAAATAAAATGAAATAATTTGGAGGGTAATTTTGTTGGTTCCCGCCACTTAATGTGCTTTCACACACACACATGCTCACTCACTCTCTCTGCCGACCACTGCTACTAAATCACCTCTCTCTCTCTCTCTCTCTCTCTCTCACATACTACCGTACTAGATCTAGAAAAGAAAGAGGACATGTGTTTCTGTGGGAGAAACGCAATGCTGAGGACGTCTTGGACATATGCAAACACGGGAAGGAGGTTTCTTAGTTGTAAAGCCTACAACGTAAAGTATTTACAACTTGTTATATAGCTACGAATTTTCAGTTTGTATAGTATATGGAGATTGTGAATACTTCATATGGCTTGATCCACCTTCCAATGAAAGGGTAAAGGCTGCGATTAAAGGGTTACTCAGAAAAATTAGAAGGATTAGAGCGATAGGCAATGACTTGGAAGCTTCTATTGTCGGTGACATGGGTGATGATTGCAGTTGTGTGGTTCAAAAGCTTGGAGCTGAAGGATGTGGAGATTGTGGTAGAGCAACCTAATCTAAAAGCAAATGATGCAAGAATGAACCAAGACTTTGCTTTTTTACTTGATTGTGAGAATAGGGCAATCAAAATTAGGCGTGTGTAAGTTGTTATAACATTGTGTTTGAAATGGTAATGAAATAACTTCGGCATTTTATTTTTGCAATACACTTTTTGTGCATAAGGAAAAGTAAAGAAACTTGCAGCAAACAAGCAAGAACCTGGAACGAACAAAATGAATGCTGGTAGTTACGAATCCAAAAAGCACAAAAACTTCCAAAATGTTATCCTTCATTTTGGTGCCAAAGTCATCTAAGCATTCATATCATCCACAAACGTTACAAAGAACTAAAGGCAACCATTCATGTCATCAATGAACATCTACAAATCACTAATGTCACCCTTAACAATGGAGTACAATCATTTATGTTGCCTGACCAGCCAAGTTTTTCAAAAGTAGATGCAAAATAACCCCAACATACATACACATTCCCCTATTTCGCACATAAAAGAAGGTGATCTTCATTCGTCTTCATTACAATCACTTGTCATTTGAATTTGGGCTACTTGCATTTTTGTTACACTGATTCCTACTCTGAGTGATGAGATAATGACAATGTTCCTTCCATTCACCATGTATATTGCAGGCCTAACTGAAGCATTCCCAACATTCACCATAGCAGGTGCTGACAGTGATGCGGCACTAAACATGCCATATATAGGTCCACAATTGTTCTCTGATCTCATAGGTAATGGTTGGATTGTACTCATCCTTTGATCACACAGATAATAAACACACTCAGACATGGTATATTGGAATCCAAACATTATCACACTTAAACAAGGAAAAGAATCAGTACTTACATGACAGGCTTTGACTTGAAGTCTCTGCTATGTTAGATTGTCTTGATTGCTGTAGGTTAACCTCTTATGTAGCATGCTGCATATTTACTTACTATGAGGCATGCTGCAGTGGAAAAATAAGATGGGACCATTAGTTTGAAAAAGTAAAAAGAAGAAATGGGACCACTAATTATCAAAAGAAAATGATGGGACCACTTTGCCATTTATCTTTGGTATTTGTCTTTCATTTTCTTGTTTACTCTTTCTTCTTTCCTTCTTATCTCTAGATGTATTCGGTTATTTTCCCCATGTATACTCATCTGCTATTTTACAGTTGTTGCAGATAAGAAGGGAAGAAAAAGGTTATCTTCCCCATGCGTACCCATCTGCTGTTTTATTATTGTTGCAGCTACGGGTAGCTTATGTCTGCCTTGCCTTGCTCTTATCTTGCCCTGCCTTACCCCTGCATTTCCCTGCCTTGTCACTTGGTTGCTCTACCTAGGCCTTTTATGTTCCTGCCTTTGCCAAGAATTTCCCTGCCTTGCCCTTTCATTTCCCTGCCTTGGCCCTTGAGTTTCTCTTACTGCATTCCCACTACTTGTCCCTTCATCATTTGGATTGGACCTTGATTGCCCTGCCCTTTTGCCCTCCTCCTCTTAGCACAACTTCTTTTTATGCCTAATTTTTCCACACAAAGAGATTTCACTGTCAGGCTTGTTACACACTATAAAACAATTTTCTGGCTCCATCCTAGGCTCATGCAAACCTTTTCTTCCCGCTAAGTTAGGTCTTCCAGGCTACAGTCCATGGTAGTGCGGTTCCACAATACTTAACCAATTAAAGCATGAGTAACCTGTCCATAAGCTTTCATGCATATCTCTCTCTCTTGAAATCCTCATGGACATAGTTGTCAGGGTTTGTGCCTTCTTTAAACATTGCTGCTACACACGGGAACATGGAATCCTAGTCAAATCCCTTCTCCTACATAAGCAAACTGTGATGCTCCAAGTGCACTATGTACTGAGAACTTTGTTTGCCTAATTTCATATTCCCCATTTCCAACCCTTAATGCATAGGAACAACTAATATCCATATCAACCTTCTCAATCTTGCTTACAACAAGCTTCCAAATCTTTTTAAGGCTTTCTCTCTTTTCTTCCTTTGCTTAGTCATAAGATACACCCTTATCGACTCTAACATCCTTAAAATAGGCAGAGTTTAAGGTATCCAATCATATCCGTTCTTTTTAAGTTATTTGTAGGTCACATAACTACTCCACTGATATGGTGGCTTGTCAATCAACCTTTTAAAAGCATCAGAGTTTAAGGTACTCATATCTAACATGTCTCAAACCTATGAACATAGCTTCCTTTTGAGCAATCCCATTAATAATCTTGAAGAGATTTGCCCCTATGCCCTTCTTCAAAATTTTGGAGCAAGCGCATTGCATAAGAAATGGGGACTACCTCTTCCAGAGTATTTACCAGTCCTTGTTGCTTGTCAGACATCCATGTCCATCCACTAAAATTAATTACACAGTCAGCTCTATAAACCAATTCCATGATGATATGTTTTCCACTTCTAGAATAGCGTATGCAAATAATACATTCCATTTTTTCCATCAACCCCAACTACAGTCAACATAATATGGCCTCTTGATATGACACCCATCAAGACTAATAATGCTGCAACCCTCTGACATACCCCTTTTAAGACCCCCAAAGCATATGTACATCCTTTGAAAAACCCTATCAGGTGGATTTTCCTTTTTTTAATAACAGTGGTGCTAGCCCTATTTATTTTCACACCGAAGTCTCTTTTAACTCTATCTCTCATAGAATGTAAAGGCCATGTTGGATTAGATCCAAAGTCATAAATGTATCTCTTATAACCAAGTTGAGTTAATAATCCAATTTTATCCTTTTCCCACATGTGTGCTCAGAACCTAATGTCTTAGCATGAAGAGTTGGCTCATTATGCATGTAAGAACCATATATCATCCATTCACAACCCTCAGCTGCACATTTGCCATGATTCTATACCTCTCATTCTTTATCATCTTCAAAAGTTTTCCCCATTTAGTTGCATGATTGTAAATAACATCTCTCAATTCCTTGATACTAGAAAAAAACATCCCTACCACAATATATGATTTTTCTTAATGTGTTATGATGTTAGGATACACAGCTGCACTCTTAACCTCGTCATCACTTTGTGCCACAGTGTACCTAACTTCCTCTGTCTCAGCATACTTAGTCGTAGTACACTGCTCCTAGACCCTTTTCCCAAGATCCTTGTCAACACCATCTACTCATACCACCATCTACGTTGTTTTCAAACATAAAATCATCTTCACCACTAGTTGAACCACCTTCATGGTCAGGATCAGACATAGACTCATTTTTGTCACTAACATCACCACCCACATTTTTAACAACTATTTCCCGACACCAACTTTACTTATATATGCTTGCTCAACATTTTCTTCATATTCCTGCCACCTTCACAGAGTCACTTGAGTCAGATTTTAAGTCATTGCAAACTCTTTCTTTAATTTACTGAACACCATTTGGATGGGTAGTGTAAAGGTCAATTACTCTCTTTCTAGGCAAACACTAAACCATGTATGAAATGCAGTAATCAACTGCTATGTGTAATATGTGTCTCCTATAGGCTACTTGAGGTAATACCCCAAAAACCCTTCATACCTTATGGCCAAACCCATTTCATGAAAACAAAACAAAGAGATTCTATCAATTGGGACAAAGTAAAAAAAAGCTGATACTTCTCCTTACATAACTAGTGGTATGATGTAATCTGATGGTAAATAAGGAAGAATTTGGACCTGAGCATACAAGAAGCAATAGATAACATTTGTTGTGCCTAATACGGGGACAATAAACTCTACCAATGACCTACCAAAGAAACACAAGAGAGCTCACATGTTTTACCAATGACCCACATGTATCACATTATCTATCCATTATAACACCAAAACTGACGCCATGAGTAGCAATTGACATGTAAGGGTAAAGAGCTCTCAATATACTACACCAAATAAAGAATGCTTTTAAAAATCAACAACTAGAAATAAAAACAAATTAAAATTTCACACAATTTTGATGGTTCGAGTAACAAAAACCATAATATATAAAACACTAACACGATTATAGATATATGAAACCCTAACATTTATTAATAGAGGCATAAAACTTACCATAAATCGGTGAATCCTCGTCTTGTCCCCTCATACACTGCAGGCCATCATCTATCTCAAAATCCAATGAATAATCCCTTTGATTTCAGTTGTTGTTTTCAAACCCAAACCCCTGGTATGTGCCGTAGCTAATGATGGTAATGTGACTGATCGTTCTCCTTCTCCAACTGTCATATCTTTAGGTTTAGGGGCCAAACAACTTTTTTTCCTTTATAAACATGCCCTAGAAAATATCACGTGAGGTGCATATGTTGATAGCCATCCACTTATTTTTAGACGGAGATACGATTTTAGTAAAGTTGGAACTAATCTTCAGATGTTAGGGTGTTATGTATTGAAATTGAAACCTTGGGTTTTAAATGAGAAAACAACTGAAATCTTGGGGGCTTAGTGCAATTTATCTTTTCCCCTACTATCGGAATCATTTGTAGCTCCGGGTGCCAAATCTGGGGAAACATCTCCCTCGAAGCCCACACCTTACATATACAACAACAACAAAATGTTGGGCGACACACGAACCCACTTTTCAAAAATATAATGGACTTTACCTACTTAGAAAAAAATTATGATGGAAGTCTAGACCCTATGAATATCTTTACTAGTCAAAAATACAAAATTTCATTGACCGGTCAAATATTCAACGTGGAGAAAAAAAGGGTTCAAATGCTGTGTTGAAACATACCCTGCTTAATGGTCCAGCAAACTAGGTCTGATCCATTGTTATGGGTCAATTACGTCACATGTTAGAATCAAGCCAAAATTTGATCAATATTCATTTCAAGATTGAAGGGGGACAAAATTTCTTTAATTACAAAGTCAAAGCTCAAATCATGGGCTTTCCAAAATTAAGTGCTTGCCTATTACCTCGCTTATAAATGAAAGGCATAGTTTTAGAGAAGAAGGACACATAGCATCTCTGCAACCAAAGCCAAAGCTCTGCCGAAACTATGTCTCACACTGTGCTATGTTTGAAGAACAATACACACGAAGAGGGGGGGTTTTTTTTTTTTTTTTATCTTAAATCAAAGAAGGTTTTGCCTTCAACTTCAATGATTTTTCAAGTCAATGATCATCACACTTGTTCGGGATAAAGCCTTGAAGCCCTCGATCAAGTATCATTTCGACGATCTTTCTACCACAAAGATTGAAGAAGCCTATCCTTGAGCATGACCGAATTGGAGATCTAATCAACGATCTTTACATTTATTTCCATAAAAATCAACGATCTAATCTGAAAATTTGAAGGTTGTGCAATTATTTCTTGTCTTGCAGTTTAGACATGAAATTTGTGTAAACAAATTTTTGGCACACATGGTGGGATAACTCTAATCTTATCTTTTTCTCTGTAGAAGATTTTTATATAACTACCTACACATCAATGGCATCAAAGAAAATACAACTGGCTCAAGCTGACGAAAATGCCGTAAAAAGTGCTTCTACGAGAAGCAATAATAGCAGCACTTCTACTTGTCCCGTGACTTGAAGCAGGGCCAAAGACGAGATTGCTACCACTACCAGAGTGATGGTACCAGCTCCTAAGCAACGCGTTTAGTTCATGGATACCGTTAATTGGGGTTGCAAAAAAGACGAGATATCAAGATCCAAAGTTCCCCGTTGTGGGTTAGAGGAGAATACCTATCACGAAATGCCTCCACTATGATTCAAGTATGCATCAGAGGTAGACTCTATCACTGGGTCGTAGTTGAGATCTTTACTGGGCAGCCCAAGACACCCTGTTGGTGACCAGCACTCTCTGAGTCACACACTTCAGTGTCTCTGTTACCATGCAAGTCATGATGAATTGATCCATGTCAGTGGAGGAATAGCTAGCCGCTATGTCCCATGCCATTAAAAAAGTTGACTAACATGTAGAGGAAAAAAATTTCCAGATTGCGACTCTTATGAATAGGTTAAAGTTACAAGACAATAAAAATACAAACCACTGTGAAGTAATGAGACCTCGAATAGGAATATGAAAACGAAGACAGCAAGTCCATCTCCGCAGCTTCCCTGTCTTTCCAGTAACTCTAAGACATGATAGCAAACACAATTAGGGCTCAATACAAAGGACCCTCTCTTGATAATTTAATGCACTTAAAGCTGTATACAAAGCGAATTAATCTTGGGTATCAACCGCCTAAGTTCCAAAAGGTTGATGGATAGAGCAACCTAAGGCTACATGTTGCCTATTTTTATCTAAACTTACAAGGATGCCCGAACATAAGGAGACCTCCTTGTAAAGTAGTTTATCTGATCTCTTAGAGGGAATGCCTTCTAATGGTATACTGACTTGTAACCAGACTTAATAGATTAGTGGAAACAAATAGAGTGCAAGTTTCAAAATAGTTTCCACAACGCCTATCGTTCTGTGAGTGTGATGGGACATACTAAAACCAAGCAACGAAAAGAGGAGCCTGTAGTGGACTACACCAATAGGTGGTGAGCCTTGAGCTTTTGTAAAGAAAGACTATTAGAAGACTCTGCAGCGTAGAAGTGCATGCAAGGCATGCATTGGGGCTTGTTCTACATTCTTGAAGGTTACAAACCACGTACCATTGAGGAGTTGGCAATACGAGGCCACAAATGAAAAATCCCCATAGCGAGTCATGGTGGAAATAACCCACCAATGGGTGACCATCATGAAGAAACCAAAGAAGTAGGCGGCGGAGTTCAAAAGCAACTACAAAAGATTCAATATGGTTGTCACTGTAACTCCGTTGAAGATCTCCAATGAACATAAAAAGAAGACAAGAAGAAAGATCAAACTCAATAGAGAATGAGACAATGGCCCAAGTTGAAAGAGTTGGGACAAAAGAAATCCCTTTTTCAGACTCAGAAGTCCTAGGGATACTAGGCTTCTTATTCAAACATAAACTTATTGATCTCCCTAAGTTAAAACAAGCAGAGTAGGAGGGGCAGGTTAACGAGCTGAGATATCACAAATACCACAGTCTTAGCAGTCATCCAGCCAAAAAAGTGCTTCACACTCAAGGAGATGATTATGGACTTGTCTTAAAAAGGAAAAATCCATCTAGACCATGAGGAGGTAGTCTCTTTAGCTCCTTGTCAGCAAGAGAACAGATTGCCTAAGGCCTCCATGCTAGAGGCATCCAAAGCTTAGAAGATCCCCTAAATTAGCATCCCTTTGAAGCCCCTCAAAGTGTAAAAGGTTAAGTATTCACATGGTATGCACTAAAATCATATCCAAGATCTAGCCTACAGCCCTCGGGTAAAAAACAAAAAAGCTTCAAGTCAAGCGGTCTTCATCCAATCAAGCTTTAAGCCCGAATTTTAAGGTCAAAATCCAATCATCTGGTTGAAGGTCAAGCTCTGAAGCCTTCAATCAAAACTACAGTAGTCTTCACTCGATCAAAGCTCCAAGCATGGAATTGAAGGCTGAAATCAAATTATATGTTTGAAGGTCAAGCTCTGAAGCTCTTCAACTAAATTCAAGTTGTCTTCATTCGATCAAGCTTGGTGCTCAAAGGGAAGGCAAAAATCAAGATCAACGCTCCTTTGCACGATCCTAAACATCAAGACCAACACTCCTCACAAGCTTAAACTACAAGATCAACATTTTTCAGCACAAGTTTAAACTGCATGATCAATGCTCCTCAGCACGAGCCTAAACTACACCATTAATGCTCTGAGCTTGCACAAGCTAAAACTGTATAACGCACAAAAAAAAAAGGTAGTCTATAACAAACTCTTGATGCTAAATAGTCTATCACGCCAAGTGCAAGTAGCACAAAATATGTGTCAAGTCCAATTGCCATGTAAAAGGGGGGCAAATCTAACAGTGAGTCCTGTCGAGCTTCGACTTGTGGAAATGTGGATCAACAAAAGACTCAAGTCATGTCCTGCATACCTCCAATGCGATAAAACTTCAAGTCGTTTTTGTCTTGCGGAACTGCACGTCAATGAGAGACTACGTAAAGGAGGGCAAGCCCAGATGCAAGTCTTGTCGAACACATAATTGATAATGAAAGTGCAGGTCAACTAAAGAACATGCAAAAGAAGGCAAGCCCAAATACAAGTCTTGAGAGCACACTTTCAATGCGATTACCCGAAAATTATCTTGATCCGTCAAAAGTGTCGGTCGATAGTGGACATTGCGCATGAGGACTAGTCCAAATGCAACTTAGGTCGAGCTAATTTTTGAAGCAGTTTGACAAGTTTTGCTACATCTGTGTCCATAATTCAAGTGAACAGAAAATTTGCACAAGAGGAAAAGTCTGCGTACAAGACATGTCGAGAGCATTAAGGAACCAATCAGATCAGTCTACTTGCAGGCGTATCAACAATGCATGGGAAAGCCAGAATCCAGGTTGTGCCAAGCACATTGTTGGCACGATCAACTGACACTTGTACATTGAATCGGGATGAAAGCCAAGGTGTTAATTAAAAAAACACAAATCGTGTTAACGAGAGGAATACAATGTCCTCTAATCTTTCCTATAAGAAACTCCTCAAAAAAAAGATAAAAAAAAAGAGGCAGATAAATCTATTTGTTATTCATTTGCCTTGGTTAAAAGACCCCAACCAAAGAAGAAAGAAGAGCAAGATAGAGGTGGTGTAAGGTAGTGGAACACCGGCAGCAATGACGGCGGTCAACAGCGTGCCTGCAACAGTTGCAATGATAACCAACAACAACTGCAGAAAAGAATGATGCCAGTGGAAACAACGTCAGTGTCAGGAATCTGACCAAATAAAACCTCAAGGTCAAGATCAAGTGGAAGCCTGCAATTCAGGAAGCTACAGAGATGGCAGCTGAGGAAAATTTGGAAGAAGATATGTTGATGACAGAGAAGGAAACCATTGGCGAGTAAAGGCAAATAAAAAGACTGGAAAAATGGCGCGTGCATGCCAATCACTCATCGTTTCCAAAGAAGACCTGTTCTGGCCTAATTAAGGGGGGATGCTAAGACTCATATTAAAACCCAAAATCTTTGTCTTAATGGCTTAATCAATAAATTAGTTAGTACAGTCAGCTAGTGAATATTTAGCATTATCATTTTGTTTTATTTAGTGCTTTCTGTTAGAACAACTCGAAAAGAAGGGAAACAGTTATAGCCCTCAGGTATATGATGCATTGGATGATGTGAATGGAATTATCATATATAAAATCCAAGGAATTTCATTTCCTATTCTCTCTCTCTGTGGCCTTTTGGCTCTCTGTTTTCTTCCCTAAATCCCTGAACCCTTTTATAATTTTAGCTAAAAAGCCGCAATAATTCACCAGAAGACTTGGGTCCATTACAATTTGGTATCCAAAGCTTGTTTTTCGATCCTCATACAGCCCAAAGTGACCATGGGTTATAACACCAGACAACTAAACAAGCAACAATTGGACAAACATGTTAGCCTGATGGAGGCATATTCCGCAGATCATTTTGGGGCTATAGATGATCAGCTAGCTGAGGTGAAGGAATCTATCTCTGATCTCCCTAACCTCAAAACATCTATTGACCAGATGAAGGAGGAGTTTCCAGCTATGAGACAAACTTTGGTTGAGTTCTAGACCATTATGCAGCAACTAGTGGAAGGAAGGGAAGTGGTGAAGAAGGTTGGAAAAGGCCTGAAGGAGAAAGCTCAAATGCTAGGCAATCCAGGCCGGGCAAAAGAGTTGAAGAATTTAATAGGGACTACTACCAGTACACTAATGGTAATTCTTCTTCCAAACTACCTAAGCTAGAATTTCGTAAATTCAATGGAGAAGATTGCTATGGTTGGATAAGGAAAGCTGAGAGATACTTCGAATTTAATCCCACAGAGGAGGTCACTAAGGTTAATTTTGCTTCAGTGCATTTCGAAGCACAAGCTGAGTATTGGTTTGGAACCTACATTAAGGCTTTGGGTAGGGTCATGTGGACTACATTTGTAAGGGATTTGACTGCTAGGTTTGCCAAATTGTTCAAAGAAAGTGTAATTGGTGAATTTCATAAGTTGAGGCAACCTGGCACTATAGAGCAATACTACAATGAATACGAAACTCTTAGATCCATAATGGTAAATGAAGGATGCAGGTTTGATGAAAGTTACTTTATACACAGGTTTATGAGTGGTTTGAGGGATGAAATCACGCTAAAGTTGGAGAAATTTGAGGTGTTTGATTTGTCTCGAGCCATTTACCTTGCCAGGAAGCAAGAGGCAAGCCTGAGTAATACATGGCATACACCCAGAGCAAATTTGAAGCCTAATTTAACCAACTAGTTACCTAGCCCTCACCCGCAAAGAACCACACCACCAAATAATGTCTACAAACCCAAAGCCTCCACAGTTTTACCAACTTCAACCATTGCAACCCAACCACAGACATCAACCAAAGCTCTTCTACCTACTCCCGACAACCCACCCTATCAAAAGTTTCCTAGAACCTATTTTGATGACAGGAGGAAGAGGGGCCTTTTTTTATTGGTGTGATAACAGTTTCAGTCCCTCTCATGTCTGTAAGAGCAAGCAAATTTCCATGCTTATTGTTGATGAGGAGGAAACTATGGAGGAACCCCCACCAATATATGATGAAGAACCTGTAAACTTGGATGAGAATCCAGAGGAAGGACAAGAAAGGATTGAGATAACAGTCAATGCTATGACTGGTAACTCAACACAGGGCACTTTGAAGCTATGGGGAAGGAAGGGAAATCAAACATTTTCAATTCTAATAGATACTGGCTCCACCCATAACTTCATAGACCCAACCACTGCCAAGAAGTTTAGGTGTATAGTAGTCCCTACCCCACCAATGGCTGTGATGATTGCAGATGGAAATAGATTCATAAGTGACTCAGTGTGTGAAGATTTTAGTTAGAGGGGGGCACAATTTTACAAGCAGCATGAAACTACTACCCCTTAGGGGGCTGTGATTGTGTCCTAGGACTTTAGTGGTTAAAGGAGACGGGGCAAGTGAAATTTGATTTCAAGGATATGACCATGACTTTGACAAATGAGGGGAAGTAGCTGACACTGCAAGGAGGAGATGAGGGAACTGAGCTAAAACTCATCTCAGTATAGGTAATGTACAAATATCTGATCAGCCACCAGGGTTCACTTTGTGGTTAGGTATCTACTCTCACTACCATACCTACTAATGTCCCCACTAAATCACAGCTGGTTGCCTTGCTACACAACTTTGAGGATGTATTTGAAGAACCAAAAAGGCTACCCCCCAGACCCCAAGATCACCACATACCACGTATTCCAAACACTCAGCCAGTAAACATCAGACCTTATAGGATACCCTATGCCCAAAAAATAGAGTTAGAAAAAATTATGCATGAATTATTAGAATCTGGAGTCATTCAACCAGGCACCTCTCCATTTGGTAGCCCAATCCTTTTGGTGAAGAAGAAAGATGGGACATGGAGGATGTGTGTGGATTACAGGGGGCTAAATAAAATTACCATAAAGAATAAATTCCCAATACCGGTAGTAGATGATTTACCAAGCTTGACCTAAGGAGTGGGTATCATCAAGTCCGAGTGTGCTCTGAGGATGTGTAGAAAACAGCGTTCTCAACCCATTTTGGACATTACGAATTTAAAGTCATGATATTTGGCCTAGCAAATGCTCTTGCAACTTTCCAGTGTATCATGAATGATATTTTCAGCCATTTTTTAGGAAGTTTGTGCTTCTATTTTTTGATGATATACTTATTTACAGCAAGACTTACCAGGAACACCTTGAGCACCTCAAGACAGTGTTGCACGTTTTAAGGGATCACCAGCTCTATTTAAAGAGGACCAGATGTTCCTTTGTCGTGTCCAGTGTAGAGTATTTAGGTCATATCATATCCCGGGAAGGAGTAGTAGTAGATCCCTAGAAAATAGCTGCTATGACCAATTGGACATTCCTTAAAACTCTTTAGCAACTCAGAGGATTCCTGGGCTTAACAGGCTATTATAGGAAATTCATACCTCACTATGGACTCCTAAGTAAGCCATTGACCAGGTTGCTACAGAAGAACAATTATAAATGGACTCCAGAAGCTACAACATCTTTTCATGACCTCAAAGCAGCTATGACCAGTGCCAAGGTATTGGCCTTACCAAATTATAACATTCCCTTTGAAGTAGAAATTGATGCAAGTGATCAAGGAATGGGAGCTGTATTAGCTCAAGAAGGGAGACCCCTGGCTTTTTTTAACAAAGCTTTTGGAGTTAAAGCTCAAGCCATGTCCACATGTGAAAAGGAACTGGTAGCCTTAGTGCAAGCCATAATGCACTGGCACCCTTGCCTTAGCCTACAACATTTCATTGTTAAGACTGATCATTGCAGTCTTAAATATCTACTTGGTCAAAATGTGACATAATTATTGCAACAGAAAATGTCTCTCAAAATTACTTGGTTTCACTTTTGATATTCAATACAGGCCAGGGAAGGAAAATGGTGCAGCTGATGCCTTATCAAGAGTTCCACATGAGGGGGAGGGGGATGGTCAGTGCAGTGCAATTTTAAGTGTGACCCTTTTGTGGATGACTGAAATAATGAATAATTATGAGGGAGGCACTTTCATTACCAACCAACTCCAACAGTTGACCCTTGACCCTTATGCCACCTCTGAATATACATATCAGCAAGGAATATTGCGATATAGGGGAAAATTTTGTATTGGGTCCACAGGGGACCTTAGAGTACAAGTTCTAAGAATACTCCACTCATCAGCTTTAGGGGGGCACTCAGGGGGCATAGCTACTTATAAAAGGGTGAAGGCTTTATTTTATTGGCCCAACCTTAAAGCTCAGGTTAAACTGTGGGTGAAGCATTGTGACACATGCCAAAGGAGTAAACATGAACATAACCCATATCTTGGCTTACTCCAACCTTTAGACATTCCCCATCAACCTTGGAGTTGCATTTCAATGGATTTTATTGAGGGATTGCATAAATCTGAGAGCAAAGAAGTTATCATGGTGGTTGTTGACATGATGAGTAAATTAGCTCATTTCATTGCCCTAAATCACCCACACACAGCCCAAGGAGTTGCACAAGCTTATTTCGATCATATTTTTAAGTTGCATGGTCTACCCAATAGCATTGTCAGTGACAGGGAAAATGTTTTTCTTAGCAATTTTTGGACCAAGCTTTTTATCTTGTTGGGAACATAACTCCACCTCAGTAATTCATACCACCCACAGAGTGATGGGCAGACAGAAAGGGTGAACCAATGCTGAGAAACCTATCTCAGGTGTTTCTATGGAGACAAGCCAAGGACTTGGAGCAAATGGTTGACACTTGCTGAATATTGGTACAACACTAGCCACCATAGCTCTATCAATATGACCCCCTTTGAAGCTACCTATGGGTATCCCCCTAAGGTACTTAATCTAGGAACACATGAGTCAACCAACCGTGCACCTGTTGACAACTACCTAGCTAAAAGAAAGAAGGTCCTCTAATTACTAATGGAAAATTTGGTGACTACCTCGGCTTGGATGAAGTATTATGCAGATTAGAAAAGAGTAGAGAGGAGTTTTGAAGTTGGGGATTTGGTATACCTCAAACTCCAGCCATACAGATAGAGCAATTTGTCTCTGAGGAGGGATCTAAAATTAGCTCCAAATACTATGGTCCTTATAGAGTTCTTGCTAAGGTTGGAACAGAGGCATACAAGCTGGACTTACCCTCCCACTCCCTCATTCACCCAGTGTTTCATGTTTCACTACTGAAGAAAACATTGGGGCAACAGGACACTGTGACAAATCAGCTACCACCTACTACTTGTGAAGGCCAGGTTTTGTTAGAACCAGCTTGTATTCTGGACAAAAGGATGATAAAAAGGGGAAATCACTGTATTTCCCCAGTGCTTATTGGATGGACAAACATGGCTGAAGGGGAAGCCACCTGGGAGGATTGGGACACTGTTAAGCAGAAGTTCCCAAGTTTTGCTAACTAAGAGGAAGAAGGTTTTAAAGGGGAAGGGAGTGTCAGGAATCTGACTAAACAAAACCTCGAGGTCAAAATTAAGTTGAAGCCTGCAATTCAGGAAGCTACAGAGATGGCAGCTGAGAAAATCTGGAAGAAGATATGTTGATGACAGAGAAGGAAACCATTGGCGCGTGAAGGCAAATAAAAGGAATGGAGAAATGGCGCGTGCATGCCAATCACTCATCATTTCCAAAGAAGACCTATTTTGGCCTAATTAAGGGGGGATGTTAAGACTCGTATTAGAAGACAAAATCTCTGTCTTAATGGTTTAATCAATAAATTAGTCAGTACAGTCAGCTAGTGAATATTTGGCATTTTCATTTTGTTTTATTTAGTGCTTTCTGTTAGAACAACCCAAAAAGAAGGGAAACCGTTGTAACCCTCAGGTATATGATGTATTGGATGATGTGAATGGAATTATCAGATATAGAATCCAAGGAATTTTATTTTTAATTCTCTCTCTCTGGCCTTTTGGCTCTCTATGTTCTTCCCTAAATCCCTGAACCCTTTTGCAATTTCAGCTAAAAACCCACAATAATTCACCAGAAGACTTGGGTCCATTATAGATAGCGCCGACAAACATCAGCGCCGGCATGGTGCAAGTGATTGACCCTGCAGTGACCACAGTGGATACTGGACAATGGTGCGGCGATTAGCCCACGATAGTGTCAATTTAGGCCGGAACATGGTGGGTTGCACAATATGTTCAAGAGAGTGGGTCAAATTGCCTAGTTAGGGTTTGCAGATTCTAGAAAAAAGCCACCGCTCCTTGTGTTATGTTCGCTCCGATCCTGGTGATAAGGATGCCGACAAGACTAACAGCCAATGGAGCAACGACCATCGATCCACCGTACACCATTGGTTTTCATCCAGCACCAACGTTTCTAGGGTCTTAAATCAGGAGAGCAACAACAACAATAGTAGTGGTGGCAGCAAAAAACCTGTTTGTGCAGCGACAAATCTAGCGGCAATGGCCTCGGTTGATACTAGTGGCGACGGAAGTTGTAACACCCCCCCCTTTTTTTTTAATTTTCTTTTATCAGGATACTTGTGTATGTACGAGTTTGAATGTATTGTGACTTTGAAATTAAATAGTGGGCCTAAAAATCAATTTCAATTTTTCTTCTCGGAAAGTGGGTTGTACTTTTTGGATTAGATGACCCAATTTAAATTTGGGCTTTAGTTTGATCCATTTATAAAGTTAGAGAATTTTGGAAGGTAATGGGTATTTTGTAATTCTTATTGTTTTAGGAATATAATTACATTCCTTTTAAGCTGATGATTTATGTATAATATAATTCTTAGGAGCTCCACAAACTTTAGAAGAGCCTGCAAAGAATCTCTAGGAAGAACAATCTTTAGATTTTGGTCATTACATTGAGGTAAAAGCTTATTTTGATATTGGGATTGAGGTTTGTGGAGAAGACCACATATACTATTGTGATTGATAAAGTCTAATTAAAATTCTGAGTATTATTATATTAGGGTTTTTGATATAAATTGTTTGAGGAAATCGAGACTCGGAGTTGATTTGTGCAATTGAGGAAAGGGTTTTCTCACGTATTTACTGTAATATTCCGAACTTCGAGAGTTACTTAAAATAGTCATTTGTGACGTGAAAAAAATAAACGGGGGCTAATTTTGAACAATGCTCGGGTATTAGTACAGTATAGGAGCTTAAAACAATTTGGGGGCAAAAATGTAAAATTTGAAATTCTGGGGGGATTTTCGTAAATTTGAAAAATTGTGGGGGCATAACTGTAAATTAATGTCTCTGTGATGAAAAATAATAATATGGGTGATAGTATGTGTTCTAGTGACATTTAATCAAATTAGAATTTCTTTGGGGCCAAAATGTGAATTACGCAAAGTTGGGGGCCATTTGTGCAATTTTGTAAAAAGTATTTAGAAGCTATTCTTTTAGCCTGACACCTCATACTAGCTTAGATGACTAAGCTAAGCTAATTAAAGAGTGTAATGATGGTTCTTGGGAATATGGGGATAAGGGATCCTCGAATGAAAAAGAAAAAGAAAAAGAATAGAAAGAAAACAGAGGAAGAAACAAGAAACAGATAAGAAGAAGAAACAGGGAAAGAAGGAACAGGGGCGTGAAGGGGAAGAAAAACAAAGATCAAAGAGGAAGATTTAGGCCAATTCAGCAGGTAAACTCCCACCCAACTCTAGTGTGCATAGTATATTATGTGTTTGTGGTATTTACATGTGTGTTTCATAGCTGTGGAGCACGTGAGTAAGCCATGAACATGGCTACGCAGAGGGTATATTTTTCTAAGAATCGAATGCCTCAGGTGTAGAATTATGGTAATATTTATATGTAATTTTGATGTGTAAGTTGTTTTCAATAGATTTTCGGGTTTGAAGGGGTAAAGAAGAAGACTGGTAGTAGTGTAGTGGTGTGATGTATATTTACAGTGTGTGTGTGTGTGTGTGTGTGTGTGTGTGCGTGCACGTGTGTGTGCGCGTGTAGATTGTTTCAGTGGGTAGCAATGGTTAAAATTGTGTGGGTAAGCATATGTAAATGTGAACTAGGGAGAGTTAGGAAGTGGTCTCAGTGAGTGTGGCAGCCGTGAGTGGAGGTATGGGTTGTTAACTTGGTGTGTATGTTTGTACTGTGTATGTGTGTGTTCTTGGTGTGCGGGTGTGTGTAAATATAATAATCCGTGTGTATGGGTTGGTGTAAGAGGTGTAATTTTATTTAAATTATGTTAGTGGATGTTAAGTAATCCATGTAGGTGTCTTGTAGTGTATTGAGGACAAATCAATGGGTGTATGTGGAGTTAAAGCAGCCATGTGCTTCGTCTAAAGGTGGGAGAAGAGAAGTAGGTGTAAATAAGGTGAAATAGTAGGCGTGTGATTTGAATAGTACTTGTTATTGTCACTAAATATATGAAATTAGTTAGGTATTTTTTCTCACGAATTTTCATAAATAGTTAAGGCTAAAATTAAAAAAAGTCCAAAATAGTAACCCCTATTATTTTTGCGAGGCCTATGCTCTAAAAATTTTTGGAAATTTTTGGTGTTCGCGAAGGATGTTAAATTAGGGTACAAATTAGGAGCCATTCCAGATTTATTTAGCATAGTAAATAAAGCTATTTTAATCTGAAAATTTTATGAAAATCTTATTTTATGGATATGGTTCATTATCTAAAATTTCATACCATTCTGAGGCCAATAGGTATTTTTCGTGAAATTAGCCTTTTAACGCTAGTCTAGACACCGGTTCAAAATTTTCACCTTTTTAGGCCAGAAATGAAATTAGGATGCTTAAAATAGCATTTTAAGATGTTTTTGGGATTTTTCCGGTGCAGGAAACCCACAGGGGCATTTTGGTAATTTGCCACCCGAAGGGGTATTTTGGTCATTTTATCTGTAAGCGGTATTTATGCATAAATTTATGTATGGGAAGCTTATTTTGGTGATTCTACTTACGATAAGGCCGTTTGGGTGATTTAAGTCTGAGATGGGCTTTTTGATAATTTTACACCTCAAGGGCATTTTGGTAATTTTACATACACGGTGAGGGAGGTTCATTTTGAGAACATGTGTGAGTCCGTAATAAGTTATAATATTGTGTCGTAGACTATGTTCTGATGATTTGATCATTCCGTTTAGGATAAAGCTAAATACTTCCGACTAGGATAAGTTAGCTGTGGATCCAGGTAAGGATTTTATCTGAACACTGGGTAAGGGCTTTTGTCCGAACCCTTAATTGATAACTCGTACTTGGAAGCACTCCTTTGAATTACTTACGACTAATGTCGAACTCTGAAGTATGTGTTGATATCAGCATGTGATTGCCCAGAAAATCCATTGATTATTTGGAAATCTTATGATGCTTGTATGTATTGCATACTGAGCAAATCTGATAATTTTCTGTATCCCGTTCTTTCGAATTATTGTGCCTAAATCCAATAACTATCTGCAATCGCTTTGCTATTTATTGTGATTTTCTTCTGGAAATTCTGAATGATGTCTTATTTTAGTAAGTTATGGTTATTAAAATTTGATCTGATTCTGGTGATTTGATCTTATGTTAAAGCTCATTGATATTGTTGATTTTTTTCTGCGTTGACCTGGGAGTCTATTCTGTAAATCTTATGATGCTTGTATGTATTGCATGCTGAGCACATCTGATAATTGTCTGCATCCCGTTCTTCCAAATTATTGTGTCTAAATCCGATAACTATCTGCAATCGCTTTGCTGTTTATTGTGATTTTCTTCTGGAAATTCTGAATGATGTCTTATTTTGGTATGTTATGGTTATTAAAATTCGATCTGATTCTGGTGATTTGAGCTTATGTTAAAGCTCATTGATATTGTTGATTTTTTCCTGTGTTGACCTGGGAGTCTGTTCTGTTCTGAGGCGGACGTTATAAGGCTGGTCTGAATCCTGCATGGAATGCAGGCTAGTACCTAAATGGACTAGTATGTTGGTACATCATGCATGTGTACACTCTATTAGCTTGTTGTAATGGCATTGCAATCACCCCAGGATCAACATTGATTTTTTATTTTCTCTATTCTGTATATTGCCGTGACTGCTACGAAAATGACTAGAAAGTATTCTCTGAAATAATTTGCGCTCGTGTTGAAATGTTTTGAGAAATCTTTAGTATATTTTGGAAAGAACTGTCCCAAATGATTTGTGTACGTTTTGAAATCCTTTGAAAAACCATCATCGTATCTTGGAATTGATTACCATGAAGAGAATCTTTTATTGATCGTTTTGGAACCCGTCGTGTTTGTATTTGGCGATTTTGGTACTTTATTTATGATGAATTTTAATAGTTTTGGAAATCATTGAATTTTGATCTTTCGAAGTGTATTGAAAATCATCGTTGCTCAGATTCTCGAAAATCGTATGGTAATCTTTTTGTAGTTCTTGTACGACCTTACTGAGCTCTTAAAAGCTCACCCTTCGTTTGGCTCCCTTCTGCAGGTGATGATAAGCTGTAACAGGTTTGGGAATGGGTTAGAGTCTGTGTGACCTTCCGGTGAGCCGCCACTTCTGTATAACGAGACCCCTGCGTGGGTCGGTACCGTCACCTTGTTTATAAGGATTCACGTTTGTAAAGAATCTAGGTTTTAATAGTTTAAGTTTAAGTAGTTTTGCAAGACTGTATTTGAAGAATTTGAGTATGTATCGATTAGATGTTTTGAAGTATGTGCTAGTGATCAGATTTAACAGGTTTGATGTGATCCGGCAGGTTAACAACCCGGGAGTTCGGGGCGGTGGAGCTCCAGATTTGTGGGGCGTTACATTTACCACATCTAAATTTTGATTATCGATTCATTGATCAATTAACTTGTTAGTTAAAGATATATATTGATTCTTTAGAACCCTAATTACATTCTTGATCGTTATGCTAGATAGTACTTTGTACTTTCGATTAATGACTTTTATTCATGATCTTTTTGTTGTAAATCTTTGTACTAATTTCAAGAGTCTGTAACTTTTTTGTTCCTTTTGAAATTTCAGTGTTCTTAAACTTTTTGAAAACCCCAAATAGTGTATTACAACTTTGTAGTTTTGGGATTTCCGAAATTCCAAGTGATCAATAATAAAAAATCGACCTGAACATTGTTATGCTTATATTTCTGCGAATTCAACTTAGCCAATTTCGATTTATTGTATCTTATTTGTTTCTCATTGATTTTTAATGATATTAGACATTCTGAAATCCTTGAAGAGTCTTCTTCAACTTTGTAGTTTAAGGTCTTATCAGAATCCTTTTGGTTCTTGATCGAAATTGAGTTTGAAAGTTATTTGGTGGTGTCGACTTTTCTGTTTTTGATACTGTAAATCATGCCGCTTCGATTTATTCTCTCCCCTTTATTTCTCATTGGTTTTTTATGATTCTAGATATTCTAGAAACCTTAAAGAGTCCTCTTAAACTTCTCTGTTTAGTATCCAAATTTAGTTTGAAAGTTATTCGTCGGTGCAAAAGTTGCTGTTTGACACTGCAAATCAACTTACTTTGACTTGCTCTATCTTATTTGTTTCGTATCAGTTTTTGATGATCTTAGACATTACGAAAACAGTAACAAGTCCTCTTTAATTTTTAGGCTTTGAGTTTTCTTAGAATTTGTTGACCTCATTATTGAAGTTAGCCTTTGAATAAAATTAAGTTGCATAGAATTATGTGAACGAGAGTGACTTTGTCGCTTCAAACTCTTGGTGTTTATTAAGTTGATTTGGTATATTTTTATAATCTGGTGAGCCATGTCACAGTGTATGTAACCTATCTGTTTTTGACTTACCCATGTAGATTGGAAAGTGGGCTAGCTCAGCAGGATGAGTTAGAGATCGCGATCTTAATTTCTGAACCTTGTCTTACGTGTCAGTGATGCCACGTATCGTACATTTTTGAATGGCTCCCTTGGTTTTCATCTTTCTAGCGATTGAATATTTGGATTTTGAGATATGATCTATTTGAAGGCATGTTCACACTTATCTGAAGTATTATTGAATTCACTAGAGTCTTTTTGAAATATAAGTTATTGTTATCAGAACTTGTGAAAAATTTCAAACTTAATTTTGTGTTATTTTGAACACATTGAAATATTTTGACCCACTGCAAATTTAGTTATATATGGGAATTCCTTACTTTGCGATTGTATTGTTCGCTGGTACAAACTATTTGATCTTGTTGCTAATCTAATTTTTCGAATTAGAAGTTAGCGTATTGGTTTTGGTATTCCCCATGCACCTTGGTATCGTATTTCATCAACTCCAAGTATTGTTATAGATATAGCATGCTTTGTACTCTATGGGTGCGTGTGTGTGATTATCTTTACTGGGCTTTGTGCTCATCCCCCAACTTTTAAGTTTTAAGCCAGTGTTCGGAGATGTGGAAATGATTATAAGGCATCGCTAAGTAAGAAACTTTTTAGGGAAGGATTATCCTTTCATATTTATTGTTGTATAGATTGTAAGAGGCCTCTAAGTAGCCTTTCTTGTATTTTGCTTTAGATTTCAATTTGGAGCTCTCTATAGGAGTAATTAAGGTCAATATAACTGTTTTAAGCCAGTATGGCATTTATTGATGTTTCTTGAAGATTTATTCTTAGATGCTCTGAATAACCAATGTGTAAGATTTTTTGATAGTTTAGAGTTTTCTGCCTTTGTTTATTTGAAATTAACGCTCTGAATAATCGGGGCGTTACAGAAGTGACTAGCTCGACAGGTGACATGAGCTAGTGGCACTGTGGTGAATGTCAACTGTGGGTCAATGATCAGCATGTGATGATATCTCCTGCGCTAAAACGGTGTCGGGGCATGGTTTCATGATCTGTTTAACCGGGTGGGTTAAATCACATGGATTGCTGTTTGCAAGGACCAAAGCACATGCTACCACCAAGGGCTGCCAAATCACCAAAATTAAGTCTAGATGCGACACCCTCAACCCAGGTAACATCATCGGGCTGAGTTATCGGCCATAATTACATTCAAAACCCTGTGCTGAATACAGAGCAACTACATCCTCATACTCATACATCATTAATAAACGCTCCAAAATGTGTCCTTACAAAAAAAATTTCTTACAAATATGCATCATTCTGCAGCGGAAGACTTTCAAGTCTCTAAACAATATGAATAGTTACAACCTAATATACGACTGTAGTCGTGTGACTCTTATCAACCTATTTCACAGCTTGTCTTACCTCACATAACTTATCCCCTTGCTCAACTTTTCTAGCTTGTTTCTCTTCACCTCTCTAGAGGGTTCTCCTTGATCAACCTTATAGCCTGCACAATACAACATAGGGAATGAGCGCAAATCGCCTAGTAAAGACCACACAAGGAGTATCGTGTACAAATGATTCAGAAGATTCAGCGGAATAATAATCATCTCAACGATAGCAATGAATCAAGAGTAGTCAATAATTTCAGCATCAACATAACTTGTCAAACGATAACTTTTCCTTCGTTAGACTGAGCGGCTTTAAGGCCCAACAGAATAGCATTATTGCCACCTCCTCATGGACAAGATTGACTGACCGACAGACTGACTGACTATGCAAGTAAACACTAAAACATCAACGAAATACAAGTCATTAAAATCATTAACATCAAAGGAAAATCAAATGCAATGCAACTCAGACACGACAGACTAGACTCGACAGGACATGACATGACAGACTCGACTAGCGTGCCCTACATCCTCTTTGCCAGTGATCATGTTTCATAGGCCATCCTCTTTATATTGATGTCCCATCTTATGGGATGTTCATCTCAGTCTCAAGTAAATAGAAGAGACACTGTCAACAAGCAGGAAACTCATTTAGAGTGCTTTCCCTAACCACCTTACAACCAAGCAACATGACTTCAACAACGGGGCGGACTAAGGAAAAATTATTCCACCTTAGGTCCTCAACAGCACAATTCAAATATACGTATACTGGTCGCAATGACTACCGGCTTCCAATCATAACAACAAGAATTCAACAACACATCATCAACATGGCATGCTAATCGAAACAATGAATTAGCATATCAGAACCGCATTGTCCTTACCTGATTGGCTTATAGCCGAAGCAAATCGCAATCTCTAATCGTAACGAGCTGCATCACCTGGTCAAATAATACTCTGCTCGTTAGAAATCATTCCACATATATGCACTCTCAATTCTACCCCTTCACATGTAATCATTTATAGCGTCTTACGACAGCTTGTTAATCCGATCCAATAATTGGATCCTTAACCTAGCTTACCCACGCATTAGCAATAGCCACAATCTCATTATTTCCATGTATTAACATCATTCCTCACTCCCCACCATTTTGACCGCTGAATTACGCGTGTTTCCTAAAATTTGGCGTCAACATGGCAAATTACCAAAATACCCTATGATGGCCGCTACACCACCAACACCCCCAAAATCGCTTTAAAATTACTCTTTTGGATGTACTACATCATTTACAGCCCAAATAGTCCATTAGAAAACTTTAAAGCAAAAAATTACCAAAACACCCCTAGCTTATGTGAAATTACCAAAATACCCCTTGGCGGCCATCGCCCCAACAAACATCTCAAAACCCCTTCAAAAATAACTTTTCAGATGTCTTACATCCCTTCCCAAACCAACAGTCCTTCAAAGCATTTTATAGAAAAAATTACCAAAATACCCCTATTTGGGCGGCAAATTACCGAAATGCCCCCGGGGCTTCACTACCACCCCAATACCCCAAATCTGCTTCAAAATAACCTTTTAGGTGTTTTAAAACTCTTACCAGACTAACAAGTCCCTTGGAAAATTTTATCGAGAAAATTACCAAAATACCCCTCTCCGAGCGGCAATTTACCAAAATGCCCCCTGAGGGTTCCCGGTACCATAAAAATCTCAAAACCACTTTAAAATGCTATTTTACGCATTGTGAAATCATTTTGACTTAAAAAGCATTTTAGACAATTTTCGCCCGAAAATTCCGAACCGGTGTTCGGACAGAGCGCTTAAAAGCCCGTTTGGCCAAAAATAGCTAACAGCTTAGAATGACCCAAAATCTTGAAAAATGAAACTTCTCAGTATCCCAGAGTCCTCATAAAATTTTTGCGCAAAACCGCGTTCGTTTGATATTTTAAATTTCACCATAAAGTTTCAAACTTCCCGCATCCGTTCACCCCCTTCCTGATCTTGGAAAAATCTGAAATTTTTCCCACGATACAAGTCTCCTAAAAATAGCTAGGGTCTCTTTTTCACACTTTGGCTAAATTTGACCTTAATTATTTTTAAAAATTCGAATTAGAAACTGTTTAACTAATTTTCACCTTTAGTGACAAAAACAGTCACTATTCACATTAAACACACACACTAGTTCACCTTGGACACACACACACACACACACACTCATCTTCTTCCTCCTTCAGCCGTCACACACACACCTGGGCACATTTCTCCTTCATCTCGCAAGAATTTCTCATTTGTTTCACATTCCAATCACTTGGTTACATCACAAACTTCACATTAACACCCTAAATCCCTTTAATTTACACAATTACACCATATTGAATCCAAACCCATTAACCAAATTGAAGAACACACACTAAAACACACTGAAATACACACCCACGAACCTTGAGATCAAGCCCAATTCAAAACACTAATTCATTTTCTCTTTCTTTGTTGTTTTAGGGTCTTATGTCATGATTCTAACAAGAATTCATCCCAATTTCTTCATCCCCAATCGAATTCATACATAACTGAGTATACATATATGTATTTATGTCACAAACTTGAACTAATTCAACCAATTTCACAAATTGGGTTCAAGATTCATACCCTGTTAGGGTTCAGATTCAATCCTTTTTTTTTCTTTCCCCTCCTTCTTCTCCCCTCCTTTTTCCCTTTCTTTCCTTCTCTTTTTCCTTCCTTCCCGTGGCTGCTACTGTTCTTGTTCCCAGCCATGTTCTTCACTTCTTCTTATTTCTGTTTTCCTCCCAAAAACTTTTCTTGATAAGTTTTCTCCTCATAATCTTCTCCCAATACTTTATAATTCCTAACCATGACTCAGATTATAGCAAGCAGGAGGTGGGCATCGTGCATGGTCTATTTTCATCAGGTTATGACACATTTTGCAAAGTTTCAAATTTTGCACTTTGGCCCCTCAAGTTTCCAAAATTGCATTTTGACCCCTCAACTTTGAAAATTTACAATTTGACCCCAAAATCACCCTAACGCTCCATGTAGCCCCCTAACACCTCATTATCATCAAAAGGATGCCACTTAATAAAGATGTGCATCCCATTCATCATATTTTCTAAAATTACATTTTTGCCCTTGACTTTCTAAAATTATATTTTAACCCCCAAAACCACACTAATCCCTCTATTTAGCTCCCTAACACTTAATCATCACCAACATATTGCTACTTAATAAAAATAGCACCCCTTAATTAATCAAACCTACGGTTAGATTAATTTTCGATATTTTCTAGGGTATCACACTAGATTACCGCCACCAAGACACGGTGCTTTAGGGTTTGTGGTTCCTTTTATAAAGACCTAAACCATAAGCTCCAACCCTTCAGATGTAGCGACGACTGCAACTAGGGACAAGTGGGTCGGCACCAATTTCATGGGTTAGGCCCAACCAAATGAATTCTCCTTAAAAAGTAATAAAAGAAATCATTTCAAGCCTTGTGACGGTACCCAGCAAGAAGAGATTTCTCTTGAAGTGGGGGCAATTTGTAGACACCAAAAATATCTGTAATAGTCCATAATACAAAGTTTCATTGACCAATCACATATTCAATGTTGTGACAAAAGCGAGTTCAAGTGTTGTGGTTTGGACCAAGCCCAACTTACTGGTCCAGCAAACTAGTGTGATCAACTATTATGGTTCAATTATGTCACATTTAGAATCAAGTCAAATTTCGACCAATAATCATTTCAAGATTAAAGTGCAAACGAAATCTCTTTAATTCCAAGTCAAAGCTCAAATCATGGGCTTTTTGAAATTAAGCCAATCACCTTACCTATAAATGAAGGGCTTGCGGTAGAGAAGAAGGACATATGGGGTCACTGCAATCAAAACCTATTCCCAATCTATTCTGGTCGCACCCAAAGGCCCACTGGGGGTCCCATTTTGCATGACACATCCGCACAAGCAACAGGCAATATTCAACGCTTCCAACCAGACAAAACGTGCAAGCTCAAGTCACGTGCACTTCTCACTCTTTTTATGTGACTTCATCACCAAGAAACTCGTCCTTCCGCGATTGCTCATCATGCTCCGACCGTCACACTTCGCCGGTCGCCCGTCGGCGTACCTTGGCGCTTATCGAAGGAAGTCAGCCTCGGCCTTCCCTTTGGGGTTGGCCTTGGCTTTCCCCCAAAGGGTTGGCCTTTGGCTTCCATACTTAGCATCTTCACTACTCTTCAAGGGCCCGAACGTCACTCCGCGACCCCCGTCGTCCAGACGTCACTCCGTGACCCCCTTCGCCTCGGACGTCACTCCGGGACCCCCGTAGCCCGAAAGTCGCTCTGTGACCCCCGTCGCCCAGACGTCACTCTGCCACGCCCATGCGTCGTGACACTGATACAGACGTGCCCCCGGTACCTTACACACTCCTCCGTGTCCATGCGCCGTTCCGCTGATACAGCCGTGCCCCGAGGTTCTCTATCACAATACCGTGCCCCTGGCACCATACATACTCCGCCACGCCCATGTGCCGTGCCACTGATACAGTCACGCCCCCTGGCTTCGTGTTACACTACAGTGCCCTTGGCACCATACACACTCCGCCGCGCCCATGGGCCGCGCCACTGATACAGTCGCGCCCCCTAGCTCCCTGTCATACTACAGTGCTCCCGGTACCTCACTCACTCTGCCGCGCCCATGTATCGCGCCACTAACACAGACGTATCCCCGGCACCTTACTTACTCCGCCACGCCCATGCGCCGCGCCGCTGATACAGCCGTGCCCAAGGCTCTCTGTCATAATGTCGTGCCTCCGGGCACCATACACACTCCGCCGCGCCCATGCGTTGTGCCACTGACACAGTCGTGCCCCCTGGCTCTCTGTCACGCTACCATGCTCTTGCATCGGTCCATCCTTTCACCACACCATGCGTACCTTGCCTTGGTTGTGAAACATGCTTCGACCCACTCTCCGGAGTGTGCAGCATCCTGCGGGGATAGGCGACTTTTCCGGGACACTATCTCCGCCAGGGAGCTCTTCAACTCCCCTTCTGCTAGGTAGACGGCTCCTCCAGGATACTACCTCGGCCAGTTGGGTAGACGGCTCCTCCGGGATGCTACCTTGACGAGCTCCAAATGCTCCGGCACAAGGACTCACTTCGGGGATAGGCGACTCCTCCGGGACACTATCTCGCCAGGGAGCTCTTCAACTCCCCTTCTACCAGGTAGACGGTTCCTTCGGGATGCTACCTCAGCCGGCCAGGTAGACGGCTCCTTCGGGATGCTACCTCGCCCGTTGGGTAGACGGCTCCTTCGGGATGCTACCTTGACGAGCTCCGAGTGCTCCGGCATAAGGACTCACTCGCGGGATAGGCGACTCCTCCGAGATACTATCTCTGCCAGGGTGTCTTCATGACTGGCCTACATGCTCCGGCACTGAGGGCTCGCGTCTGCACCCATAGGGACTATGACCCCCGGGTCACTCCGAGACGGGAGCAAGTCTTCGAAGGGCATCGCGCCTAGTCCACCTGGCAGCTGGGCATTGGGTCTTCCTCACCACTGCCAGGCCTGTGGGACTCTACAAGGGCTTGGATTGGTGGCTCAATCAAGGGATTCTCTGGCCACACCGCAGTTTTAGGAGCCAGTCTTTCTAGACAGATAGAGCAACGCTGTGAGGGGCAGGCTGGGTGAATATGTGATTCGACAGTCCGTGGACCCTCGGTAGCTGTGGACCCTCAGTGACGTGTCACTCCCAGGGAGCGCCACATGTCGCGTGATGACATCTCATCTCAACCTCTATAAATAGAGGTCTTGAGAATTCATTTGGACCGTGGGACATATGCTGACGGTTGGACATTCTCAGAACATTTTTACTTTCTCACTCTAGAATTCTAGAAAGAGAAATATACAGGACCCTGACTTTGGACCTAAGCATCGGACTGTGACTTTCGTCGTGTATTTGTCCTGTGCCATCACCCTCGCAGCACTGCCACCCTCAAGCTCTGTCTGGAAAGCCCTTGGTCTCTACCCTTGCTCCACCCTTCCTGTGTTCTACATCATCATACTTGGCATCTGACTCAGACTGCATTCCTTGTGGCACCTCCACATTGACTGCGAAGCCATTTTCCTTGGCATCAAAACCAAAGCTGTACCAAAACTCTATTGTCACCTACACTATATACTTCATTTGAAAAACAATATGCATAAATCTAACGTTGTGAGCACTTTCAAGACACAAAGATAAATTTCCTTTTTATCATAAATAGAAAGGAATTTGCCTTCAACTTTGGTGATTCTACAAGTCAAGAATTTCCCACTTGTTCTAGATAAATGCCTTGAAGCCCTTGATTAAGCATCATTTCTGGAATCTTTCAACTGCAAAGATTGAAAAAGTCAAAATCTACATTTCAAGATCAAGATGTTTTTGCCCTTGGATCATGAACGAATTGGATATCAAATAAGAGGATTTTACATTTATGTTGTGTAAAAGTCACTGATTGGTGTAACCCCTTAATTAAAATTTGATAAGTGTGATACCCTGAAAAATATCGAAAATTAATCTAACTGTAGGTTTGATTAATTAAGGGGTGCTATTTTTTTTAAGTAGCAATATGTTGGTGATGATTAAGTGTTAGGGAGCTAAATAGAGGGATTAGTGTGGTTTTGGGGGTTAAAATGTAATTTTGGAAAGTCAAGGGCAAAAATGTAATTTTAGAAAATATGATGAACGGGATGCACATCTTTATTAAGTGGCATCCTTTTGATGATAATGAGGTGTTAGGGGGCTACATGGAGCGTTAGGGTGATTTTGGGGTCAAATTGTAAAATTTTCAAAGTTGAGGGGTCAAAATGCAATTTTGGAAACTTGAGGGGCCAAAGTGCAAAATTTGAAACTTTGCAAAATGTGTCATAACCTGATGAAAATAGACCATGCACGATGGCCACCTCCTGCTTGCAATAATCTAAGTCATGGTTAGGAATTATAAAGTATTGAGAGAAGATTATAAGGAGGAAAATTATCAAGAAAAGTTTTGGGGAGGAAAACAAAAATAAGAAGAAGTGAAGAACAGCTGAAAATGTGCACAGTAGCAGCCACAGGAAGGAAGGAAAAAGAGAAAGAAAGAAAGGAAAAAGGAGGAAGAAGAAGGAGGGGAAGGAAAGAAAGAGCAAAAAAGTTGAATTCGAACTCCAACGCGGTATGATCTTGAACCCAAAAGTGTGAAAATTGATTGAATTCGTTTGAGAATATGGTACATATAGATGTATATATCTCTTTATATATTCGGTTATGTACGAATTTGATTGGAAATGGAGAATTTGGGATGAATTCTTGTTGGAATTATGGAGATAAAACCCTAAAATAACAAAAAAAAAAAAAAGAAAATGAATTAGGGTTTTGAATTGAGCTTGATTTCAATATGCGTGGGTGTGTGTTTCAGTGTGTTTTAGTGTGTGTTCTTCAATTTGGTTCATGGGTTTGGATTCAATTGGTTTAATTGGGCGAAATTGATGTATGAAAATGAGTTTAGGGCATGAATTAGGTATATTATAATGGGTTTAAGTGATCTAAGATGAATTTGTGAGAAGTTCATGCGTGATTGTTAGAGGAGTGTACCCAGGATGCTGCTGATTGAAGGTGGAAGAAGATGAGTGTGTGTGCATGAAGGTGAAGTAGTGTGTGTTGATGTGAATAGTGACTGTTTTTGTCACTAAAGGTGAAAATTAAGTCAATAGTTTAAAATTTGATTTTTTAAAAATAGTTAGGGTCAGATTTAGGCAAAGTACAAAAAAAGGATCCTAATTATTTTTAGGAGACCGACATCGTGGAAACATTTCAGATTTTTCTGAGGTCAGGAAGGGGGCTAACCGATAAGGGAACTTTGAAACTTTGCAGTGAAATTTTAAATATCAAACGAGCATGGTTTCGTGCAAAAATTTTACGAGCCCTAGGGTGTTGGGAAGTTCCATTTTCTAAGATTTTGGGTCATTCTGAATTTGTTACCTATTTTTGGCCAAACAGACTTTTAAGCGCTCGGTCCGAACATTAGTTCGGGATTTTTGGGCGAAAATTTTGTAAAATACTTTTTAGCTCAAGAATGAATTCAGAAGGTTTAAAATAGCATTTTAAAGCACTTTTGAGATTTTTCTAACGTCGGGAACCCTCAGGGGTATTTTGGTAATTTGCCACCGGAAAGGAATATTTTGGTAATTTTCCCAGTAAAGTTTTTTAAAGGACTTTTTAGTCTAGAAAGGGTTGTAAAATACCTAAAAGATTGTTTTGAAGCTGATTCGGGGTGTTACGGTGATAGTGAACCCCTAGGGGGCATTTCGATAATTCGTCGCCCAGAGGGGGTATTTTGGTAATTTGCTAGGTTGACGCCAAAATTTAGCGAACGCACGTAATCCAGCATTCGAGGTGGTGGGAACTGAGGAATTGTGTTAACATGTTGAAATAATGAGATAGTGGTTATTGCTAATACGTTGGTAAGCTAAGTTAAAGATCCAATTATTGAATCGAATTAACAAACTGTCGTAAGACGCTATGAATGATTAAATGGGAAGGGGTAGAATAAGGAATGCGTATATGTTGAATGATGTCTAACGAGCAGAGTATGATTTGACTAGGTAATGTAGCTTGTTGCGATCAAAGATTATGAGTTGCTTCGGCTATAAGCTAATTAGGTAAGGACAATGCGGTTCTGATATGCTAATTCATTGTTCGATTAGCATGCTATGTTGATGACGTGTTGATGATCTCGTTCTTTGACTCCTATTATGACGTGACTTCTTCTTGTCGAATGGACTTAGAACTCTAAAATGATTACTCTTCTAGTGGTATAGAATTCTAAACAAATTGAAAGACTTTGAATTTAATTTTTATATTTTTTTAACCGAGATCCGGTCACGGGGAGGGGGAAACTATCTAAGCTCTTCTTTAAATGAAAATACTAAAACCAAGGATAGGGAGACATATCTTGGTCCGAAATGTCCAATTCTTTTATTCGAAAATCTATTTGACATCGAAAACCAAGAACAATAGTGTGCCTGATTAGAAATTTGCCATTTTGGACTTGAATACAATCTCAAACTGATTTAACTTCTTCTAAAAAGTTGTAGCTTTCAAATATATATGTAGGCTTTTGAACCGCTTCAATCGGATATCGCATGAACGAGTTAGGGCTAGTCAAAAACCTACAAAGGAAATCTGTCCAACTTTTAAAAAAACGTTATTTTGGACCTGACGATGACCTTCAATGGATTCGATTGCTTCTGTAAAACTGTGCTCTCGAAAAGCTACACTATTTAGGCTTTTGAATCGCCTAAATTGGGCATCGTATGAGCCGATCAAAGTCAAATAAATGAAAACCCTAGAAAGGGAATCTGCTCACTACAAAAACCCATTTTAAGCTTGCCTCTTCTACGAAGTTGTATCTCTTGAAAAAAATACACGATTTGGGCTTTTGAATCACCTAAATCGGGTATCATATGAGCAGATTATAGCTGGTCAAAGTTTGGGTGTATGCTGAATACGATAATTCGGGATTTTTGACCTTGCCACCCTTCTCCCAGGGTATTTCCTCTCTCCTCTAATAGGTTAAATGACCCTTTTATAGAGTTAAAGAATCCTAACCTAGGTTAAACCTAAATGGACCGGACTGCTAATGGACTCAAACTTCAAACTAAGAAATGAAAAGACTCATCTTTATGATTTTTGTAACGAAAATGTGATCACTGGAAATGGAAAAAATATTATAGACTACTATACTAGACTTGAAAACAGTGAAAAATACCTGCGAGTCTGCCAGCATAGATGACTCGGGAATGCTCTACGAACGATCCACGACGCAAGAGAGTTGAGACTCTTTTGAAGAGAATTATGAAGGACTAGCTTCGCTTAAGAGATAATACACCACTTCTATGAGAAATGGTATAAAAGCTCTAGGGAGAAGAAGCTGAGATCTCATCCTTAAAATGTAGGCCAAAGGGCCTATTTATAGAGTTCTGGACCGCCAAATAACGATGGTCGTATCTAACCTAGAGATAAGATAAAAATCGCAAATTGACAAAAGTCAACTAATTAACCGGTTTGCCAAAAACTGTCCAGTTCATTTCAAAATATGATAATAATACTTTCCAAATTTTGAGACATTATTTGATCCAAATTCGATACTCATCTCTGATTTTCTAGATGGGATGTACCAGATTCGGCATTTATTTTCTTAAATCACATAAATCATTTGATTTAATCCCATGCATCGTGGATAATTCACAAATAATTCCTTAAATCATCTAGACGTGAACTGGACTGGCATAGTTGGACTACACATAACCCATTAACTGACTAAACAACTAGACTATAGTGCTAAACTGATGGACTATTAGACTGGACCAAAAAATTTAACTAAACAAATGGACTGGACAAATTGGACATAGGCAACTGGACTTGGACAACCGGACCAAATTAATTAAGATATATTACCAGGTCTAAACCTTAATAATAAACTCTAATTAATAATGAATCCTAATAATTATTAAAATAAAATGAGGTCTAATCCCAAAACTGTACTCTAAAGTTTACCCCCAGTACAGCTTTAGTACCCCACGTTTGAAGGTGTGCCAAAGAAGTACCTAACTTTAAAAAAATGTACCAAATTAGTACCTCGGCTGACGGACGACGGATACCGTTAGAAAGTCCGAGGGGCAGGATCATCAATAACAAAAAAATAGATCTAAAAAACACGTCGATTTTTAAAGAAGTCCTTAACTTTGAAAAAGCGTACCAAATCAGTACCTCGATTTTTTTGTCTTCCTTAATTTAATCAAAACAAAAATAAAAAAAATACATTAAAAATAATTGAGAATTTTTCAACAATTTTTCTCTTCCTTAACTTAATCTTAAAAAAAACTCTCTCTCACTCTCGTTCTAAAGAAATTCTTCTATGTAGAAAAAAACTCTTCTCTACCAAAAAAATCTTTTCTCTAAAAAAACTCTCTCTCTCTCTCTCTCTCTCTCTCTCTCTCTCTTCAGGCTATGATGCATGCGGTACAAAAAACAGTTGACATTAGACAACCATTAAAGCAGGCATAAACGTGGCGGCTACGCTATTCTTACATCACACATTATCATCCACCAACACTGACAACGCCCTCCGACGACACCATCTGGCGACATCGGCGACAATGTCGACAACAAACTCTCAAGCTCTTCCAACAGCCACCAACCGATCACTCAGCCCAACAAACTCTCAGGCTCTTCCTCGCTAGCTCTTCCAACAGTCACCAGCTGCTCACCGCAACACACCATAAATTGCCACCACCAACGTCGTCCGATCATTCAGTTGGTTGGTCAACACCATCGCTACGCTCCAACGACGCACTCCTCCATAACCTCCAGCAATCTGCCGCCAGCCGCAACATCTCCGTCATCCCCAAATCTGCCGTCGAGGAGATCATCGCCTCCCCTACCTCCGCCGTGTCCAAGAAGCTCGCCTTCAACCTAATCTGTTCCACTCGCCTCACCACCGACCTGTGGCAGACTGTCTGCACCGGAATTTGCACTAATCTTGACTTCCCCGATCCCAATTTTGCCATAGTCGCCGTCTCATTCAGTTGGTTGGTCAACACCACCGCCATCCACCAATATCGGCTTAACAATAGCTACCAACCACCTGTCGCAACTCACCATAAGTGGTCAACACCACCGCCGACCACCATTACCTGCTGAACAACTAACGGCCAGAACACCGCTGCCAAAAACCACCCACCGCCTGTCAAAGCGACGTACCATACAGTGTAGCCAATCCCACACCAGACCTATCGCCGATCTTGAAATTGGGCCACCCCACTGCAGCCGACAGCCACCCAATGATCGTCACCGCAAGCCACCATACCTGCAACCAACCCCACACCACAATCGCTGGCCGGTTGGTGGCTGGCAAACCTACAGCCGCGAACAACCACCAATCACCTGACCACTGCCAATTTACCACCGTCGCTAAACCCAACTACCGCTATCGCCGCAACCCAACTACCAAAGAAGAGTTTTTTTAGAGATAGAAGATTTTTTTGGGAGAGGAGAGTTTTTTTTTTTCTACATAAAAGAGTTTTTTTTAGAGAGAGTTTTTTTTAAACACTAAATTAAGGAAGAAAAAATTTGTTAAAAAATTCTCAATAATTTTTAATGTATTTTTCTATTTTTGTTTTGATTAAATTAAGGAAGACAAAAATAGAGGTACTGATTTGGTACGCTTTTTTAAAGTTAGGTACTTCTTTGAAAATCGGAATTTTTTGATCTATTTTTCTATTATTGACGGTCCTACCTCTCGAATTTTTTAATGGCATCCATTGTCCATCAGCCTAGGTACTGATTTGGTAAGCTTTTTCAAAGTTAGGTGCTTCTTTGGCACACCTTCAAACTTGGTACTAAAGCTGTAGTGTGGGTAAACTTGAGGGTACAGTTTTGGGATTAGGCCTTAAAATGACTACAAAAATGGGACGTCTACAGAGCCCCTCATAGAAGGAGCTCGAGCGCGGGTGAATATCACCGAAAAACAATACATTTTTTAATAAAATATGAACAAGACCACAAGACTCGGAACAGATTCGTGGACCATGACCCAGATATGAGGTTGGAGCTTTATAGTGCCTCCTACATACCCTCAAGGGAGAAATCAGACCAACGTAGTTGATAATGAACAGGGATATTGTTCGAAGTCGGAGCCAACAGTAATAACGGTTGGTCGTCAAACAATGATACAACGAAAAATGATATTGAACGTTGTCTGGAGCTAGAGCCAACAGTAACAACGATGGGTGGCCAGGCAAGGGGTGCATCCTTAAAAGTCGGAGCCAACAGTAACAATGATTGGTCGTCTAAGGATACAAAAAAAATATTATATCTAAGAGCTGAAGCCAACGATGTATCAAAGCAGTTCGTCGCTTAGCCATAAGGACTTATATCTAAGAGCCGGAGCTAACAAAACCCTTAAGCTGTTGGTCTCTTAGCTATAAGGAAAGGGTGAACGTAAGAGCCAGAGCCAACAATGTGTCCAAACGGTTGGTTGCTTAGGAACACTGGGATACATCTAAGAGCCGTAGCCAAGAACGCGTCAAAGTGCTTGGTCGCTTGATATATGGAAAGAGTTTTCCTAAGAGCGGAGCCAACAACGTGTTGCAACGGTTGGTTGCTTGGGAACACTGGGATATATCCAAGAGCCGGAGCCAATAAGATGTCAAAACCGTTGGTCGCTTAGATATATGGAAAGGGTGAACCTAAGAGCCGGAGCCAACAACGTGTATGAATGGTTTGTCGTTTAGGTATCTGTAACGACCAAAAAATTTAAGGCATTGACATCCCGAACTCCCAGAGCGTTAAAACAATCACTAGATCGATCGATCACTAAATAACACAAATAACCTCGATTCTATAAATAAATTTCAATAAAGTTCAAATCTTCTAATTAGTGCAACACCTCAGTTTCTTTAAAATAAATACGCATAAATAAGAAGACCAAACTTTAGTTCTCAAAAATGAACTAAACAACGTTTTCTCACATATGGTTCTACTAATCAAAACAGTGATAAACTACTCCAATTCCTCACTGAGGCTCTAACCATCCCTAAGCAATCTACTGGTGAACATTACCTTCAGAAAGGGAAAAAATGAGGGTGAGCTTTTGAGAGCTTAATAAGATCACTCAAGGACTAAAAGAAGTGATTGCCAAACGATTCACATATTTAGTTTGATGACAAACTTCTGAGGAATTTCAAAATGAATACAAATAGTTTGATAACAAAATGGAAAAGAAGTGTCAACTCAGCCCCTTCGATCAGATATAACCAAAAATCACTTTCAGATACGATGAAACAAAATCAAATGCTATTGAACATAAGCATAGTATAATAAACAGATAAACAAAGCCATACATGCAGTGCACAAACATATACAGACTACATTTGCATATGTAGATTGGCTAGTCCATCAAGATACTAGCCCACACCAATATACACTTATTCTTCCAATACACACCAACTCCTGCCAAAACACACCAATGCAGGATCTTATGTCAATATACCAAATACGATAATCGCTAATTCAATAAGCAAATCGAGGCTCGATGAGTAATGAATAATAAGCATCGATGAGAATTTTACAAACGCTTAAGGCCTAAAGAAGGGTTTTAAAGGTAAAAATACATGCTCATCTCAAACATAACAGAGTTCAAAAAAATTTGGTAAAAATTCAGAAAAAAAAATACACGAGATCAAATTCAAGGAGTTTGGTTTCGGATAGAAATCTCTTACCTCAATCCAAGCTATGCGAAGCTAAACAACCTCGATCAGAAATCCTTTGAATTAACATAAATTTTGGGCAAATTATTTATCAGAAAACACTCTACGCTACAATATTATAAACCCAATATAAACTACCCAAATAGTGTTCACTCCTACTCTCAAAATAACGCAAACCAAAGCGAGCCTCACATACAATCAAACCTAGCTAGAAAGCATGACATACTCCTTAAGGCTCTATAACAACCCGAAACATAAAAGTTGAAGAGTACTTGGTACAGTTTCCATAATGTCTAAGCATTAGAAATTGATAAAAAAAAAACACTAATAAGATAGAGCAAGTCAAAGTAAACTAATTTGAAGTGTCAAAAACAGCAATTTCTATACTGGCAAAAAATTTTCAAACTCAATTTCGATCAAGAAATAGAATGATTCTCATAAATCATATAATTTGAAAGTTATAGAGGACTCTTTAAGGATTTAAGAAAGTCTAGATTTAGCAAAAAAAATGAATGAGAAATAAAAGGAGATAGAGCAAATTAAAGTGGGCTAATTTACAGTGTCAAAAACAGAAAAGTCTGCACTGACCAATAACTTCCAAACTCAATTTCAACTATGAACTAGAAGGATTCTAATAAAACTTTAAACTGAAAAGTTGTAGAAGACTCTTCAAGGATTTTAGAAGATTCTTCAAGAATTTCAGAATATCTGTGATCATGAAAATCCAATAAGAAACGAATCAGATAGGGTGAATTGAAGTTGGCTGACTTGAATTGGCAAAAATATTCGCATAAAAATGTTCAGGTCTGATTTTGAATATTAATCAGTTATATTTTGGAAAATCTCAAAACCATAAAGTTGTAGTTGACTCTTTGGGGTTTTCAAAAAGTATAAGAACATAGAAATCAGACAAAGGACAAAGAAGATATGGACTCTTGAAGTTACCGCAAGAGTTTGTAACAACACATCGCGAATCAAAGTCAATAATCAATTTACCAAAAGATCAAGAATGCAATTAGGGTTCTAGAGCACCAATGAATCCCTTCCAAACAATAAATCAATTGAAAAGAAGATTGATATGTAGATCTAGGTGGGGCAAATGCATTAGAAAATCCTTACCTCAAAGAAGCGACTTTGATCGATTACAACTATATCCTTGAAACCTAAAAGCTTTTTTTCTCTTACTTTTCTCTTCTGTCTATAAAAATATGAAGACTCTTATGTCTTTCTTCCTCCTTATATAGTTTCCTAATATAATTATAATATGATTTTAAGTCCTAATTGCTAGTGCAATTATAATGCAACTTCAAGTGCTCATTGCTAACACAATCATAATATAATGTAAAGTCCTAGTCCTAGTTCTAGTCCAAGTCAAAATTTCTTTCAACGCCTAATTTAATCACATTAGCCACTAATAATATCAAATACTTATTTCATCACTAAAAGGACTTACAAATAAATTCTATAAGGTCCATTACTTAATTCAAAGTCATAATACTATTCTATTTAACATTTACATGAGTTTTCGGTAAAAATAAAATCTGGGGTGTTACAATATCTAAGCACTGGAGCCAACAATGTGTGTGTGTGTGTGTGTGTGTGTGTGAAGGGACGCGATCCACTGCCCGCGCAGGTAAATTAGTTTTCTTGCCAACGCGATCTGGCCGTCTATCCGTGATTTATGGACGATCCAGATTAAATCTCCTTCTTCAATAGTGCTAGATAACCCTAGCACTTTAACATATTTGCATTTTGACCCCAAAACTTTAGAAAAATATAATTTTATGCACCCTAATACTTGTAACATACAAAATAAAAATACAAGGTTGTTTTAGGATATAGCGTTACTTACAGAGACGCCGTTTTTGGTCCTTGAATGTATGCCCGCCATGCTTCTTCTGTTGCTTTTTGCTATCCAAGCTTTCACCAAGTGGACACATAGCTCGCTGCCTTTCGTTCCTCACAATTGGCTAATGCTATAATCAAACACTCTCAAGCTTCCAGAATATTGAATTGAAAAGTGCAACAGAAAAACGTCGTACTAAAACCAATACTTCTTTTATTTATACTGGAAAGGAAATACTACACACGAGTAATAGAAAGGAATGGTTCCTTCTATTGTGGGACACACTAATTCTTAGCACACTTCACACTCTTACATACTTCCCACTCTCTTAAACTTCCTCTGCCTTCTGGCTTTTACCTCGACCCATTTTATAGATGAAAAAATCAAGCACAGAGGATGCTTCATTAGTGAAAATCCCCTATTATTTTCAGTAGGGTCATTATCTTTTTTATTATGGGAGACAACTTTATTTTCCTTCCCACTTGGCCTTGTAATTTTTCGTTGGCTATTATGTCCATTTCAATCATGCTTATCCTGTGGTCTCGAATCCTCTTGTACAGATCAAACGTTTGGCTAGGCAGATCTGGTTCTAGGGATGGCAATGGGATGGGTCGGATGTGGGTTTTGTATGATCCGCACCCACCCCGCTCACACAAACATGTGACTCTGCCCCCCCCCCCCGGCATCGGGTTTGAAGATTATGTAACCATCCCCGATCCGATGAGCTTCTCAGTAATCCGACCGCGCCCCGCCCTGATCCGTTCTATTGATTTCGATTAGGATGTTTGAAATTACAACACTAAAAAAATATACCGACGATGGATCTGTGACCCCCTCGCTGGTCGATGGACTGGCGATCTACAACCGGCGTTGGTGGATAGTGACAATAACCCCCCCAAAATAAATACCAGAAAAAAAAACTAACACTAGGGATCTATCTATGGAGTTTCTTCCCAAGAATCATCTCAGGAGCACGACACTATTTACATTGTGAGCCAAGTCTCAAGGACATGGCAGAAGAAGACGACGGCGGAAGGCGGAGATGGACTACAACTGGCAAACGGCAAACGGCAAACGGCAAACGGCAAATGGCAAACGGCAAACGACGAACGGCGATGGATTTGCAAGGATGCTTTCAAGGAGTTCTCACTCTCTGAAGCTTCCTTCTCTTGACCTTCTGATTGTTTTTCAGGTTGAGGGTGTGGCGGCTTTAGGGGAAGAGAATGGGAGAAAATCAGATGAATGAAAAGGGCTAGGGTTTAGTAGAGATTATATAGAAGATATATGGACGGCTGGGATTAAATCTTGATTATGATGTATAGTAGGGTGGAGCGGGGTGGGTAGCGGAGCAGAACACTTAAAAACCATACCCGCCCCGTACCCGTTGCGGGTTATATGAATAAAAACCAAACCCGCCCCGTACCCACTTAAAATAAAAAAAATTCGCTCCTATAGGAGCGAGGCGGGGTGGGGCGAGGCGGATATCCGCCGGTTATGGGTCAGATTGCCATCCCTATCTGGTTCTTCTTGTCCTTGACTGCTGAACTGTTCATAGAGTTTTATTACATGCTCTTGACCTTGTTTGGAGGGCTCTATGGATACTGCTCTACATCCCTTCAGGATTACTATCCTTCGTCCATCGCAAGAACATGCTTATTGAGGAAAGGCTAGTATGTCTTCAAGAAATTCACGGACGACACTGATTCTATCAAGCTTGTCTTTTTCTGCATTATATGGGTCCCATAGTCCATTCTTGTGTAGCTGACACTTTATTAGCTAACCTATACATGAACCAAATCTGGTATGGCCAATAGAAGTTGGTTTAGCTTATTTTGGCCAAGGTTGAATATATCTGGACTGTCATAATCTGTTGACTAAATCCCAAAACTCCAAGAGCATATCAAATTATAGCTGGGGGATCATTGATTAGTTGCCAATCACCTCGGTCTATTTCGATTGTGTCTACTAGTCCATGTTCAATCCATTTAAGATTAATTTTGCCTGATGGTAGTGTAAGGCTTGGCCATCCATAATCCCAATTCAGGAATTCTTGTACTTCTAGGTTACGAAGAATCTCTTCATGTTCATTTTCCTTCCTGGCTAGTTCTTTTATTGTAGTAGTGATATCAGATGAGAGCAGTGATTCTAGTTTTTCTATCAATTGAATTCTTTCTTCTTTTTATAGGACAATCATTCCTTCGTCATCGTTTATATTAAGCCTTTTTTTCTAAGTGCTTAACATAATCGGTTAACTGACTGAGGGTTCTTCGTAATTGTTTTCTATAATTTTTCCTCAGATAGTGCCAGACAATTCAAAGAGATTTTTGCTCTCTTCACATAACCCTCGATCATAAAACAATTTTGTTTTATTGTGTCATGGTAGCATTTGCTTTGAAAATTCTTCATCTTCGTCAGTTGCCACTTTTCTTTTCAAATCCTTGTTGTTAGGATAGTAATTTTCTATTTTCTTGCCCACTTGTTTAGGACGCCTTGCTGTCGAGGTTTCAGCCTTACTCTCTTTGTTCCAAAACTTATGCATTGTTTTGAACGCTTAGTTTTGTATTGCCCTATTTTAGGGTTTTTAGGTCGGTAGTTCCAACCATCTTCTTCTACTACTGGGGGAGGATTTGTGAGTGACAAAGAATTTTTCTCTTTCTTTAAAGGGTAAATGATGTAGTAGTCAAATTTTCCTGATGGTTCTTCCAGTAGACCGACTTCAAGATCTCTTCTTTCATACCTTTCTTTTAAGGCCTTTTGAGCAGTCTTTTTGGAGGTAACAACTCCCTGCATCATAAAGCATAACTTCCTGGTTAGACTATCTGCAAGTGCATTTTTGGCTGATGAAATGTATTCTACATCAAAAGTATAATAACTAAACCATTTTTGCCATCGATAAAGTCTTGTTTGACTAACATCTCTTAGGTCACTTTTTAGAAAAGTTTTAAAACACATATTATCTATTCTAATAAGAAAGTATTCTGAAACTAGAAATATGTAAAAAGATTTTATGTCACGTTTTATAGCTAAAAACTCTTTTTCATTTATGTGATACCGAGTTTTTGCATCCTTAAAGGTTCCACTCCAGTATCCACACAGTTGTTCTTCAGCTTGATCTTGGGGTATTACCTTTAATACTGCACCCCAACAATTTTCAGAAGTGTCTGTTTCAAGAACTAACTTTTCTCCTTGTTTAGGCAAGCTTAATTTTGGTAGGTTTTTGACCTGACCTTTTAATCTATAGAACATTCTGTTAGGTTTGATAAATTCGGGATGAATTTTCTCGCATAATTTAACAACCCAATAAATCTTTGAAGTCATTTTACATCATTGATTTGTTCTAGAATAGCTTTATTTTTTCAGCTATGTGATCTTAAAGGACAATTTTTTTACTGTCTTCTATTCTTAATCCTAGAAAGTTAATGGTGATTTGTTCTCATTCACATTTCTTTTGTGATAGCACTAATCCATGGTCAATGAATTCTTGTGCTATCTTTTTTAGATGATTTCTATGTTCTTCTCTGATTTTTAAGAATACTAATATGTCATCTATGTACACCACACAGTAATCTCGGTGCTTTCTAAAAATGTTATCCATCGTTCTTTGGAATAAAGGTGGAGCATTTTTTAATCTGAATGGTAACACCGTCCATTCATAGTGCCCTTGTGGTGCACTAAACGTAGTTAATGGAATTGATGATTCTTCCATTTTGATTTGTCAATATCCACTTTTTAATTCAAACTTTGAGAAATAGTTGGCTAGCTAGATATTGTTTATCAGCATATCCTCGTTTGGAATTTTATAACCATCTTTGACAGTTGCTGTGTTCAAAGCTCTATAGTTTATGACTAATCTGGCTTTTCCTCTAACCTGTTCTGCATGATTTTTTACCATGAAAGCTAGACTTGAATGAGGACTCTCGCTGGGTCTTATTAACCCTTATTTTAGTATTTTAAGAATCTGTCGTTAAAATTTCTGAACCATTTTAAGACTGTGTTGCATTGGTTTTACATCAACCACATAATTTTTATCCTTAAGGGTCAATGTCGCCAGGGTTTATCCTTTTCTCATAATTTTAGCGGGTCTTCTCTAAAATTAGTTTTTAACATCTTTTTTATACTATCAAGACTAGGAATTTCTTTTCCTTGTTTGCATTGATAATGTTGGTTTATTTCTTCAATCCAACTGTCATTTTCTTTGATTACTTCTTCGTTAAGTAATTCTTTTTTGGTTACTTCTTCTTCAAGTAATTTTTTCCATGAGTCTTTTTTGTTCTCTTCACCATCCTGGGCTACGTAGAGAGACTCACTCTAGATATGTTTTTGGATTTTCCCTTGTTTTTCTGGATGAAAACCAAATTTACATTTTTTGAGTAGCATATTTTAACAACGGAATTTTTCGACGTTGTATTTGAATATGAAATTCTTCCTGAATAAATGGTCGATTTTTCGCTTGTTTGAGGAAAGCATTTTCTATTAGAAAATCACCGTCTAAGTCGTCGAATTGGATTAATCGCTATATAATGAATTGTTTTTCATTTATTATGACCGGAATATGATATGCTTCATATTCTGGCTCGAATTCATCGCCATTTGCCATTCGCATGCTCATGAGTTGATCTGTTTTGATCCATTTTTCAGAGGGTAAAATTCCTGATCGTGTTAGGCAATAGGATGCTCCAGTATCTACTAAAGCATATATTTTAAAAGGATGATAACCCTGGAAATCTAAACTTAGTTCTATGTAAGAATTGTTTGGACTTACCGCCATCCGTTTATTATTCATTGTTTGAATACCCTTCTCAAGCTCATCTCCTGTCAAGCCCTTTTCTTTAAGCTTCTTCTTGACAGTGTTATTTACTGATGTTGTAGTCATTACATGTATGGTTTCTACACGTGATGACATACTTCGTCTGATTGAAATGGTAACTGTTTTGTACCCTATGATGTCTTCATCAGATGTCTTCTTCTTTGATAGCTTCTTCTACCATTTTTTTTCTTTCCTTTACCTTTTGGATTTGTAGACGTGGAAGGTATCGAAGAGACAGAATGTCTTCTTGGTTCTTCAAGGATAATGACACCTTTATTTTCTCTAATTTGCATTTGTTCTAGTTGTTTACTAGTGAGTCCTTCTCCTATCACCCATTTTTTAGGCCATGATAGTTGCTTTGGATTTATTTTCCGTGCTTTTATGGCTCGGACATTACTACTTGTTTGTTCAAATAGTTCCACTTCGCTATTTAGCATTTTACTTAGTGAATTTGTGGTGTTTACCACTCTGTAAACTAGACGATATTGTACGGCAATGTTTTTGCAGGCTTCTCGTAATTCGGTCATGCCTTGAGTCTAAATTCTCAGTTCTAATGCTTTATTAAGATAAGGATCTTTTAAAGACATGAAATAGTTTGGTGTAGTTTTAAACCAAACTGGTCTGTTATACAAGTTACTTTGGATACCTCCTATTAGGGCTTTTTCAAAAAAATTTCACCGATTATCTGTTAAACAACAGATTACTGGTGCATCTCTGCCATCTATGAATAATGGGCAAAGATATTATTATCAATATGGACATAGTGATATCCTTCTCTAAGATATTATTTTGCCTTATCTGCCTTGAAGAGAGGAATGTCTAGTATTCTTTCTTCAGTTTGACCTACCGAGATTTCTCCTTCTAAAATCTCTACATTCATCTTACTCTTAAATCTGAATATGGAGTTTTTTGTATATTTCTCCAACCCCGATTTAAGGCATCTCCCAATCGCTTATAGTAGAACTGAAAGTTTTTTCCTCAATTGATTCACTCTGACTAATTATATTATTAGATAAAGGAATCATCTCTTCTTCATGATCGTAGGTTTCTGACATCATGAAGATCATGCCTACACCTTTTAAAGTTCTGTTTAACTTTCTTCATCATCTGATGTTGTTTCATCATCAAATTTGTAATCGTATTCTGAAACAAGCTCTTCTGCTTCGTCTTCAGAATCTAATTCATATCCCCATGCTGGCTCGTATCTTTCTTCAGTAAATAAGAAAGATCTTATATTTTCTTTTCTTTCTTAGGCATTTATTTGCATAATGTCCTTTTTCTCCACATAACCAGCAACAAGCACACTCTTCTGGTGATTTTCCTTTTGGACATGAAAGTTTTTTATACGGAATATTAGATTTCTTTCTAATATATCTTCCCCATGGTTTTGGCTTTTCTATCTGGAATGGACAAAACCATATCAGTACATCTATCTGGAATGGACAAGTAAGATACTTAGTTTTTTGCTTAAATTGTATTTATTAATTCGTAAGAAAGAACACTCCTCAACACAGTAGAAGTATCTGATAATTTGGGACTGTGGAAACTGAACAAATACCAAAAAATATTGCTGCGTGGAATTGAGTTTGGGGTTTTCATGCACGGACAAATCTTTCAACAACTTGACCGGCCTTGATAGGTGTCCTTTTTGAGAGGTGGAGAAGTGAAACGAATACGTTTCATTTCCCTATTGGAGAGATGGCTATTACCCTAGAAGATGTAGGGTTCATCTTAGGGTTACCGGTGATGGGGCGGCCGGTAATTGCTCCTTCGTCAGAAGCAACAAATAAGAGAGCCGCTAGGGACTTCTTTACCTCCATACCTCAAGATCAATTTAGCACTGGTGGTATAAAGTTGAAGTGGTTGGTAGATACCTATAGCGTTCTGCCGAAAAACTACACGGATGGGATACTTGAACTGTACACAAAGGCTTTTCTCTTATGGGTGATGGGGACAATTCTATTCCTAACGACGTCGAAGAATACGGTCAGCGTCAAATATTTACCGTTGTTGGGTAACTTGCAAGAGGTTGGGGAGTATGCCTGGGGTGCAGCAACTCTTGCGTACCTGTACCGAGCATTGCACAAAGCAATGAGGCCTGACTCCAGAGCCATGTGTGCATGTCTCTTGTTGTTGCAGGTATATCATATAAGTCTTGATTACGTTATCGATATTTTTTTAATAGTTGGTGGATAATAAATTTTGACGATACTATATATAATTTGTCTTCGTTCTCAGGTGTGGTCTTATGAACACATTGCTACCGACGCACCCAAGCGTAGGGATAGAACCAAGAATGTGTGGCCTTGGTTGTGCGCTTGGGAGTACGGCCGGAGGCTGAGCCACTACCTGCGGAGAGATGATCCCCATCACAACATTACGCTCTATCGGGGGGAGCTCGATCGCTATCTTCGGGCCACATGCGTTGGACACCGTACAAGCGTTTACAGCCACGGGTGACAGATTCGTTCGTCTTCACGCTCTTCGGGTTGTAATGCACACCCCTGATCCACTTCGAGGTTACAGAGTGGCAGCTGCCAGATCGCACATTGCACCATTTTGACTGCCTGCAGGGGTTGCCAACAGATGCCCCAGATTTGAGGGTTAACTGGAACCCGACGGGTGTCGAAAGGTTTGGCAAGGTGAATGCGCATGACTTGTGCGCACGAGAAATTGAGGTTTGGAATTCTTGGCAGGACACACTCGCGGCCATTGTGTTGGAGCCTGACCCCGTTATCAACATCGAGCAGTACAACGAGTGGTACTTTTGCATCACGCGGAAGAGAGTAGCCCCGATTAAATTTGAACGAGGGCTGAAGTACCACCCTAGGGGCCAGATCGATGAGAAGTGGGCATTTGATCTTGTAAGTTGCCCAATCAATGCTTTTAAGTGGATTTAATGATTTTTGTTTTACATTCAATCTCGCCTGTTTTCTGGTTATTCTTATTATCTCTTTTGATGTAGGTTAATGCCTCGCTGGCATTCTTCTAGAAGCTGAATGAGCGGAAGGATATGGTGAATGCAATGGGATTGGATCTTTGCCAACGGGCTCATGCATTGTCCCAAGGTTGCAGGGATTTTATGCGCCAGCATACGGGACCCACTCTGAGCGTCCCTCTGGGAATGGACTATGCGGGGTGGTAGCCTTCCCATATGAGTAAAAGGTTACGGTGATCCCTCAGGGCAGACATCGGGGGTGAGCCAAGGAGTTGGTGGTCCCTCCGAAGCGGGACAGGCTCCAGCGCAATGGTTTGAATTTAGTGGCCCCTCATTTTTTTTGCTTTCGGACTTAAAACCACTACCCATCTCTCATAGTCAAGTCACACAAGACTGGCAATACGCAAAGTTGATCTCTCTGAGCCAATGCCCGTCGTCCCGTGGGCAGGACATTTCGGTCCCCCCAGAGGGGAATATCAGTCGGCCGAAGCCTCGGGAGGGCAATATCCCCCGTTCGCCCCCCCCCCCCCGAAAGGGGCCCCCAGAGGACAAAATTTCCCGGCCGACCCCCCTTTATCCCAAAGGGCATCTGTTGAAGCCTCTGGGGCCGGCAAAAGCACAGCAAATCCACTGGAGTTTCTTCAGCGAGGTCCCTCGGGACAAAGCGTCGTATAGTGTCATTTGCCCGAATGACTTGGATTACACTTGCGAGTGGGGGGAAATGTCCAGCCTAGCTCCAGGGGCTTGGTTGTGCGACACCGTGGTCTCCGCCTACATGGACATTCTGAGGGAGCGGAGTCGGGAAACCCAGAATGACGGCCTGCAAATTTTTTTGTTCGATGCATATTTTCATGGCCTTTTCATATCAGCGTGGGTACAGTGGGTTGATAGGAGGGGGAGGAAAACCTTAACAGTGGGCACAGTCTGATGCGTTCTTCGCATTTCTTAATAGGGACAGTCCAGTGAGCGCCCGTGATGTGGACATGTTCCTAATACCATTTCTAGGTAATAGCCACTGGTACTTGGTTTGCTATGAACCAACTCAGAAATCGTAGCAGTCCTTGACAGTCTCCACGACGATACCGAGCAAATGCCCGTGAAGCAGCTCTGGAAAGCCCAGTTGGATGCTTTGGTATTCTTACAATTGTTGTTTAATGCTTATTGTAATTTGCGTACTATAAATGTTAGCTCGTAGCTTACGCTGTTTTTTATTTCGCCACAGAATCTGCTATGTGCCATGGTCCACTACATCCGTGGACTAGAAGTATCGGCGAGGCCAAAGCTCGATGTTAAAGTTAAGAAGAAGAGGCCGAAGCAAGCTAATACCTCAAACTGCAGCGTCCTTGTCTGCATGTACATGGACTATATTTGTCGGGGTGAGAGCCTCAAGGTGGCCGTATGGAGAGCAGCAGAAGTAGAGGCTTTAGATATAGAATAGCGTGACAAATTTATCAAGGTCGGCCTAGACCAGTTAGGTTTACTCTACATCCGTCGAAGGATGAGAAACGGGCTCAAGATGAGGATTAGGATTGACTTCTTGTAAATGATTATTTTTTGAATTTAAATACCAATTTATTTGAAGTTCGATCAATTGGGACATGTATTTCTTTATGTTGTGGTGGTTTATTTGTGTGTTGTGGTGGTTTACTTGTGTGTTGTGAATTTTTGGCTCTTATTGAGATAGGTTCGGTGGTGGTAAGAAAATATTATGGTGTGGGTTTTTTACCCTCGTTGAGACAGCATGATGGTGGCAAAGAGAATGAAAAAAGAAATTTGGTGGTAGACTGAGACACCGTCCGCTAGCAGACGGTCTAAACACCAAAAATATTCTAAGTGTTGAAGTGTTAGGTTTCTACTGCGCCGTCCGCTACATAGTGTACCGGATGGTCTAAAAGAATAAGCGTTGAAAAAATATTTCAAGTGTTGAAGTCTTAAGCTTCTGCTGCGCTGTCCGCTACATAGTGTAGCGGACGGTCTAAATACCAAAAAAATTTCAAGTGTTGAAGTGTTAGGTTTCTGCTGCGCCGTCCGCTACATAGTGTAGCGGACGATCTACTAAAATACCAAAAATATTCTAAGTGTTGAAGTGTTAGGTTTCTGCTGCGCCGTTCGCTACACTATGTAGCGGACGGTCTAAAAGAAGAAGCGTTGAAAAAATATTTCAAGTGTTGAAGTCTTAAGTTTCTGCTGCGCTGTCCGCTACATAGTGTAGCGGACGGTTTAAATACCAAAAAATTCCAAGTGTTGAAGTGTTAGGTTTTTGCTGCGCCCTCCGTACATAGTGTAGCGGACGATCTAAAAACCAAAAGATGTTCTAAGTGTTTGAAGTCTAATGTTAGGGCACTAAGGGCACTAAAACACCAAAAATATTCGAAGTGTTGAAGTGTTAGGTTTCTGCTGCGCTGTCCGTTACATAGTGTAGCGGACGGTCTAAAGGAATAAGTGTTGAAAAAATATTCCAAGCGTTGAAGTCTTAAGTTTTTGCTGCGCAGTCCGCTACATAGTGTAGCGGACGGTCTAAATACCAAAAATATTTCAATTGTTGAAGTGTTAGGTTTCTACTGCACCGTCCGCTACATAGTGTAACGGACGATCTAAAAACTAAAAGATGTTCTAAGTGTTTGAAGTCTAATGTTAGGGCACTAAAGGCACTAAAACACCAAAAATATTCGAAGTGTTGAAGTGTTAGGTTTCTGCTGCGCCGTCCGCTACATAATGTAGCGGACGGTCTAAAAGAATAAGCGTTGAAAAAATATTCCAAGTGTTGAAGTCTTAAGTTTCTACTGCGCCGTCCGCTACATAGTGTAGCGGACGGTCTAAATACCAAAAATATTCCAAGTGTTGAAGTGTTAGGTTTCTGCTGCGCAGTCCGCTACATAGTGTAGCGGACAGTCTAAAACACCAACAATAAGTGGAAAAGTGGAAAAAATATTCTAAGTGTGTGCGCCATCCGCTACACTGTTGAAGTGTTAGTTTTCTGCTGCGCTGTCCGCTACATAGTGTAGCAGACAGTCTAAAAACAAAAATATTCTAAGTGTTGAAGTGTTTAGTGTCTCCTGCGCCGTCCGCTACATAGTGTAGCGGACGGTCTAAGCACCAAAAATATTCTAAGTGTTGAAGTGTTTAGTGTCTGCTGCACCGTCCACTACATAGTGTAGCAGACGGTCTAAACACCAAAAATATTCTAAGTGTTGAAGTCTTAAGTTTCTGCTACGCTGTCCACTGCATAGTGTAGCAGATAGTTTAAACACCAAAAATTATTCTAAGTGTTTGAATTCTAATGTTGTGCTGCGCAGTGTAGCGGACAGTGTAAAAAATCACATAAAAAATGAGACTAAAGGTCATTACAAAAAAATTATTACAAAATGTCCGACAAGCTTGATGGCTCATAAAAGATTATTACAATAAAAATTCATTAGACTAAAATTTCACTGCATCTTCTTCTTCTTCATCTTCGGCATCATCTTCTTCCTCGTGTTGCAAACCCCATGGACTTATCCCCAATGCCTTGTAATGGTTCCGCTTGTCATGGTTGGTCATTTTGTTGCACAGTGCACACCTTCTCAGCTTTTTAGGTTGAGTTGCTTGTTTAATAGAGCTCTTCATCCGCGTAGATCTCTTGCGGCCTTTCGTTTGCGATGTAATTGGATCCAAAGGCCGGATATCATTGTCCTCTTCCTCAACCGGCTCATCATCTTCTGATCCCTGTGTAGGCTCAGTGTCAACCCCATTGCTAACTAAGGCTACTTCAAACTGGTCGACGATGGGCTCTTGCTGCTCCGCTACCTCGAAGAGATGTTTATACCCGGTCATTATAGCAGCACCCTTTACGGATAAGCGGGTAAACATTGTCACCAGATGATTATACCGCAACATCCCTGATTCTTCAAAGTCAGTATACGGATGCTTCGGAAAGGCAATGGTACCGTGCAACCTATTTGCAACCTTTGTCCACCACGGCAGGACGTATTTATCGAGGATTGCCTTGATATTCTTCTGGGTGAAAAAGCGCAGAATATGTCTACACAGGATGCCATGGAACTCAAACTTCTTACAAACACATGTCACTGAATTCGTCAATGTGTCATGGCTCACCGTATACATTCTTTGCAGCTTCTCAGGGACGAGGTCATTCATCGAGCGAATAAACCTTGAACGCGCTTATAGACTTTTGTGCCACCTTGTTTATACTGTATCGCCTTATTTTTTGCAGCTCTACTTGGTAATGCATGAATAGCTCCTTCGTATAGACCTTTGCACCGTTCAGCTCCAACGGGGTCTCAAGCAACCTTCTCCTTTGTTTGTACGTGCTTGCAAAGTCTGCAGCCCTTTCTTTCACGAATACCGAGGTAACCGCTTTTTGGGCTGATATGACAAAACTCTTCAAATTGGTAGCTGTACCCACATAACTATCAAACCAGGCATTCATAGATTCACTTCTGCCTGTCGTTTTCATGCCCGCAGAAAAATACCTTCTCGTGTAAATGCCAATCCATTGCTCTTTGAGCTCGTACAAGTGTTGGAGCCACTCGTTGTCTTGCAATGAGTAATCCCGAACAAGCTTTTCCCACCTCTCTTCAAATTCCTCAATCGTTAATGACTTAACAACGCACTTGTCAAAATCCTGTTTAAAGTCTGGATACTTTGCATACACGTGATGCAGACATTCAGGGTATTTGTTGCTTATGTGCCAAGTGCACAAGTTGTGTCGAGTTTCTGGGAAGACGGTAGCAATAGCCTTCTTCATTGCCAAATCTTGATCGGTGATGATAACTTTGGGTGCTTTGAAGTTCATTGCTTCCAGCCACGCCCTAAACAACCATACAAAAGAACTCTCGCTCTCGTCCCTTAACAAAGCGAACCTGAACAGGATGGAGTGATAATGATGATTGACGCCTGTGAAAGGAGCGAACGGCATCGAGTACTTGTTGGTACGGTATGTGGTGTCGAAAGTCACGACATCCCCAAAATGCTTATAAGCAAGCCTCGAACGACCGTCGACCCAAAAAATTGTGGTAACTCGATGCTCGTCGTCAAGTTTATACTCGAAGGTAAACTGCGGGTCCTCCATCTGCATCCGCTTCAATAGGCTCATTGTGAATTAAGCATCATTGAGGTCATACGCGGCTCGTCTTTGGGTTCAGACCGCGTTACGAACGTCTGTCGTGTTAAAGTTTAAATTTTGAATTCCCCCAGCCTGTTCAGCAAGAACATTAACAATGTCGGTAGGTCCTATCCGTGCATTGCTCATTGTGTGAATCAGGCTCCTTGCGACCTTACCCATCTTCTTGTGTTGATGCATCTGACTCACCTTAGAAGGGGTTACTAACGGGTGATTGTGTGCCAATTCCAAGCTAGTAATAAGCCAATGATCTTGCTTGGGTTTATGTCTTACGAACATCTTGACCTGGCAATTCGTGCGCACAAAGCAGTCCCGTCTTCTCCGTGAATATCCTATTCCATCCTCACTGTCATCATTACCTACGTGTGTCTCATTTTGCAGTGGCTTTCTGCCCCTATGACACTCGTATAAGCGAGAGCATATTTTTTTTTGTTTTGTTGCTTGTTCTTTATTCTAATGCCAAAACCAACCCTCAATGAATACACTCGAAAACATTCTTTGGCTTCCTCCAATGTTTGAAAGGTTCGCCCTAGATACGGATCACTAGCATCTACTGGGGTGTTGGAGCTTGATACGAAATCAGACATTGTGAAACAAAACCTATGTAAAAATTAATTACGCTTAACTATCAAAGAGAGTTTCTTGAACATAAGAAATCAAAATTACCTTGATGAATAGATCAATTTAGCATGACAAATATACCAAACATAATCTCAAAAGTATCTCCAATTTAACAATTTAGCATGACAATTATAAATTTCTCGAACATAACAAATTAAAATTACTAAGCTGAATAGACAAATTTAGCATGCCAAAAGCCAACAAACATAACCTCAAAAAATTTGAATTTAACTACAATAAATTTTTTGAAGTCAGCCGAATTAATTTCTTGAACATAACAAATTAAAATTACTTTGATGAACAGACTAATAAATACAACAATCATAAACCCAAAAAAATCTATATATCCATCCAAAAAAAATAAACTTCATCATTCAATCCATAAAGAAAACTTCACAATTCACAAACTTACCTTGCTTCGCAAGTGTTACTTGAAGCTTGAAAGGAGCTGAAAATGGATGCAACGGATATCAAGTAGATGAAAATGGCAAAAAAAGAGATGGGAATTAGGGCAGTGTTGGGTAATATCTGCCAACTAATCCGCCACACTGTCTTACGGACGACAGTCGTGGGGACAAGATCTGACATGTGGATAGTGGATAGGATTAAGATTGACGTGATCTGACATGGGGACAAGATCTGCCAACTAATCTGCCACATAGTGTCGCGGAAGACTGGCGGACACTTTTTGTCAGGCCAAACAGTTTGGTAAAAAACCCATCCGCTACACTATGTACCGGACAGCCTTTTTGGTCCCCCTTGTCCGCTACACTATGCAGCGGACGACTTTTTGGTCTTGACATGAGTCAGTCAAAAAGTTGTCCGCTACACTGTGTAGCGGACAGCTTTTTGACTGACACGACTGACACACCTTTATTTCTGCACAATCAAAATTGTCCGCTACATTGTGTAGCGGACGTAAAGAACACCAAAAAATTTCTAAGTGTTGGAGTTTTTAGACTCTGCAGAGCCGTCCGCTACATCGTGTAGCGGACAAAAAGAACACCAAAAAAATTTGGAGTGTTGGGGTTTTAAGACTCTGCATAGCTGTTCGCTATATTGTGTAGCGGACAAGGTTATAAATTAGCGACGGAATATCCGCCGCTAATTCTGTTTTAAGTATTTAAATTTTTTTTTATGAAATTAGCGACGGAATAAATGTTTTAGCGACGAAATCAACAATCTCAATATCTCAAATGCACGATTAATAATAAAAAATCATCAATTAACAACCTAAAATCATCGATCAATAATCACAATTCTCAAATGCACAATTAAGAGCATAAAATTATCAAACAAATAATCAATATTCAAATAACACAAAATTGTTCAAATTGTAAAAATCCGATTCGATTAATTTGATTTAAGGTTTAATTAGGGCTCAGAGTTCAACATTGAGGAAAATTAACTTTTTCACAAGTGCTTCGATCAAACACCAGCACTTGAAAACGCATATGCCCCATGTGTTCAAAGATTACAAAGTCCCATAGATGGAGGTCATGCTGCTGCACGAATTTGTTCCAACCCTCTTCAAAACAAATTTCCTCTTAGTCGCGCTTCTTCTTGATTTTAACAAGCCATGACTCTTTGCGGTTGGTTAAAGTTGCTTCATCTGATCTCATTGTGGTAAGCAATCTGCAAAAGGCTACCGGTATGGCCTAACATATTCATAATACAGCAAGACTGGTAGGTTTTTAACCAAAGATAAAACTTTTAACACACACGAAAACACAGAGAAAGAGGGATGGCCTACAAGTTCTGTGTGAAAATTGGGAGCCATGACCTTGAAGAAGTGTCTGCCGACTGAAACGTCACTATTCAACGAAGCAGAAGCCATCAAGACGGATCTTTTGCCGGAGGTGGCGCCGCATCGGGGGGGGGGATGGGGATGTCGCTGGAGGCGCCGCGGCGTTGAGGGGAGGACGGGGCTGTCGCCGGAGGTGGCGTGGCATCGGGGGGAGGACGGTGGTGTCGCCGGAGATGTGGGTCGCCGTAGAGGGGGTCGCAGATGGGTGAGATGTTTGAGACAGATAGAGAAACGAGAGGAAGAAGAATGGCCAATCTGATTAATATTTAATAGGAGTTTGACGTGTATGGAAGTGTGTCAGTCGTGTCAGTGAAAAAGTCATCCGCTACACAGTGTCGTGGACGACTTTTTGGCAGTTTTTGTCAGGGTCAAAAAATCATCCGCTACACGGTGTAGTGGACGGCTGTGGAGGGTAGTTTGGTAAAAAATTCCGTCCGTGACACTGTATCACGGACGGCTAACAGCCTTTCAAAAAAAAATGATCTTCAGGATGGACGACCACATCTATATATGTAAAAATATGTCTACATATATATATATATATATATATATATATATATATATATATATATATATATATATATATGTATACATGTGTGTACATATATATGTATACATGTGTGTACATACATATACATATGTATGTATATACATACATACATACATATACATACATATACATGTATATGTATGTATGTATATGTATGTATATACATACATATGTATATGTATGTATATCTATATATATACATACATACACATACATACATATACATATATATGTATGTATGTATATATATACATACATACATATACATATCTATATATATACATACATACATACATATACATGTATATGTATGTATGTGTATGTATGTATATATATAGATATGTATATATATATACATATCTATATATATACATACATACATACATATACATATATACATATATATACATACATATATATATATATATGTATACATATATTTACGTAAGAGAAATATTATTATTATTGAAGCATAAAACTTACAGTAGAACAGAAGTACACTTGAAGACGGAAGCACAATAGAAGACGAAAGCACACTTGGTTATTGAGTATCACACGAGAATGAAAGAGAAGAACTTTTACAAGGAAAACACTGGGAAATTTCCTCAATTGTCTAATGCCTGCTTCTTACACAAGAGAAAGATCCCTTAAATAGGCAAACAATCACTAGAGTTAAAAAAGGAACTCTGGTTAATTTTAATAAAGTAACTATGGTTCGTAGATGATGTAGGCCGCGTGTCCTTGATAAGTGGTGGAGTCGGTCAAACCTATAGCATCATCTTTTGCTTTTATAAAGCAGTATCACCTTTTGCTTTTGATAAAGCAGTATTGCACTCGGCTTTTATATAGCCTCCATATTTATGCCACGTTACATGTCATACTGCATTTAATGTTTTTCCAGAAGTATTTCTGTGTCCATATACTGTGTCCACATGCAGACTAGTTAAAAATAGATTCCCGCTTATAATGGGGGAAACTGTTCAACTTGTTTTAATTTTAAATCTTTTTGAATTGAATGCTGTTGTGGGGCACTTTTGGTGGACGTATTGTCCATCATGAGTTCATTAGATTCCTTGTCAGAATTGTGCTGAAAATATGAATCACTTGAATCATTATCATTGGCTTATTCTATAATACCCCGATACTTTTTTGGATTTATTTAAAATTTTTAGTGAAGAATATATTTTTACTTAGCGCTAATATTTTATTTAGCAACTTTTAGCGACAAATGTGTAACGCGAGGTTATATAACAAGCCGTTAAATTATCCTAGTGTATAAATCTATCGTAAATAATTATTTTGGGCCTTTTCGTAATTATAAAAAGTTTGGGTAAATTTTTGAGCGACTAATGAAAGCTCAAGGGGTCTTTTTGTGATTTTCCAGTTTAGGGATTTAATATATATAACCTACATACTATAGAGCAGTGGTCAATGCTCTTCTTCATGTGATGTTTCGGCCGAGAGATAGAGTGATTGAGAGAGAGGAAGAAGGGCAGATTTTTCAGCGATCGTCATGATTTTTTCGGTAAGTTTTCTAGACCCTTTTTCCTCTCTTATTTAGTTAAATGTTTATGAAATTAAAGGGGGAACTGGGTATGCGAGAGAGTGAGCAGCATGCACGCTAGGTGTGTGTTTTGTGATTGCATGCGGAGTTTTTGTGGGTATTATTGCATATAAGTATAATATGGGGTTGGGTTAGAGCTGCCGTGGTTTGTGCAACCATGTGGGTTTGAGAGAAAAAGGAATGAGGGTGCAAGGACCCATGGCTGCCGAGGAGGGTTTTCTGTGGATTTTTGTGGCTGCCAAAAAAGACGATCTTAAGATCTTGCGAAGACTTTGATGGCAGCAATCATGGTGGGCTGTGGTTGGAGGAGGAAGAGAGTTGCGTATGTATAAACGGCAAGGGTGAGAGAAGGTGAAAGTGGTGGCTGTGTGTTGTGTATATTTGTGTGCATGTGGGTTTCAAAAAAGTGGGAGAGAAATGGGCTAAGTGTGTGTGCCGTAAGAATGTGTGTGTATTGTGAATGAGGGGTTGCTTTACGGCAAGAGTGAGTTATGGGTTTGAGAAATGGAAATGGGGACAGCCACTATGTGCACATAGATGTGTGTATAGGGCCTTAGAGAGAGAGTGTGTGAGGACAGCCATGGAGGGGTTGCCATGGGGATTAAATTTCTGGGTTCATGTGAGTGTTTGGGTGGGTTTATAGGTGTGTAATGGAGGGAAGAGAAGGCCTGCAAACAGCCATGAAAAAAGGACAGCAAGGGGTGTTTTTGTTGGTGGAACAAGTGCGTAGGGTGTGTTTTTGAGGAGAAGAAGAGGATGCCAACACAGCCCATATAGAAACTGTGTATTTGTGTGTACAAACCGTGTGGGTATGTGAGGGATGAATATGTGTAGATGTTTGAGTGATGTGAGAAGTTGAGACTGTTGTGAGGTTTGTGTGTATATTTATGTGGGTGTAGTGACTAGTTAAGTGTGTGTTTGCATTAGTATTAGGTGTGTTGCATGTGGTGTATGTTTGAGTGTTTAAATGAATGAAATGCAAGAGAAGAAGAGGGAGACCCACTGCTCATGGCAGTGGGCACGCAAATGGGTAATGTTCTTCTCTTTTTTGAACTTGTGTAAATGGAAGGAATATAAGTGCTGGGTGTGTTAATGTGAGTATAAGAGTGTTGGTTATTATATGTGTGTGTGAGTAGGTGTAATGGAGAAAGAAGTGATGTGAGGTCTCGGTGAACTGTGAGGGTGCTGCTGAAGAGAGTGTGCTGTTGAGTGTGGTGTATGTTGAGGTTCTCTAAGGCAGAGAAAGTAAAGAGAAGAAAGGAAATACAGAGCGGGTAATTTGGGTTAGCGTTAAGTTTGACGAGTGCATAAACTACCTCACGGTTATCGTTAGCATGTAAAACTTTACAATATAATACATTAAACTATATGAAAAATTGTGGCAAAATTTTATAAATTTCTGAAATCATATGTATTTTTAATATTTTCTGAAAAGTTAGACTTGTAAAATTCTTTTAGAGCCTTTCAACTAATGAAAATATTTTGGGAAAATTTCAATAATGTTTTTGTATCACAAAGACAACTTTGTTTTCAGTTTCGTGAATTTTAGAGTTGATTTACTATAGTTTCCGTATCGCATTGGTTTTAACAAAATGAATAGTTTTAATTCCTTTTTATTTATGATTTAAATTTTTATAATTTTTATACATATTCTAAATCTGTTACAAAAATTATGGGACTTTATTTTTGGCTAGAAGTAATTTATGAGTTTTTATTACATTTAAAGAAATTATTTTCATTCAAAAATTCAGAAAATTCACATTTTGACTTTTTATAATGTTTTACGCCATAAAAGTGTTTTATTGAAATTTATTATGAAATTTGAAATATTGTTACGCATTAAGGAGTGTACGGAATTTTTGGGTAGGTTGGCCGCGTGCGAGGCGCGCTTTGAGTTAAGCGATTTTTGAGTTAGAAGTGAGCACGTGGTGAGTAGTTAATATTAGTTTTTATTGTATTGTAGCATAGATTGTGTTCTAACAAATGGATTGCCAATTTAGGTTTATTCAGAAAATATTGATCGAGGTTGGTAGTATCGCTTAGCTTGGACTGAGGTAAGGAATTCTATCCGAACCCTACTTCATCATTCTGATTTCAAATGTGTTATTACTAAAGCTTTTATGAACTACATTGATTCGATTTTATATTTATTATAAAAGATGTTTTTGAAACTCCATGAAACCCTAATTTGAGCCTGATAGCGAAAGTTTGTAATTCGTTATTCTTATCTATTTATTTAATCCAGTCATTGTAAAATGTTTTGAATTGTGTTTAACTTCTTTGAATATTTTCAAAGGTATTTATTGCTTCTCAATGTTGACATGAGTTAGTAACTTGGGAGCCATAAGGATGGTCTGTATTGTTGGCGTTATAAGGATGGTCTGTTGGATGGGTTTAACTAGTACCTAGATGGACTAGTCAGTGTACATATACATATGTAAAGTGTATCGAGCACTGCCGGGGTGGCTTTGCTATAGTGTACTGCTCATGTTCAATGTTTCACGTTTTTTGTTTTATTGCACTTGAAGTGTTTCAAAATGATTATTGATTTAAGGGATTGAGTTGATACTCATCTCTATGTTTATATTGAATGATGTGATTTTCTTTGAAAACCCTTTTAAAATTATCATTTGATTGTATATAGAAAATTATTTGAATCGTTCTGTTTTTCGTTTTAAAAGTTGTTATTTGGTTTAAATGTAAAACCGTCTGAATTGTTTTTGTTGTTTAAATCTTTTATCGACCTTACTGGGCTCTCAAAAGCTCACTCTCCTTCGACTTCCTTTCCGCAGGTGATAGCCAGTGTTAGGTTGAGGTTGCCAGCATGGATTAGAGCCGAGCATAAGAAAGTGAATTTAATTTTTAGTATTGATTGTTAAGACCCCTGCGCGGGTAAATTTCTCTAGCTTGTTGGTTAGATTTAAATTGATTTGAGGAACTGTAATGATTAGAAGCTCTGACATAGGTTTTCATAGTTAGTTATTCAAAATTGAGGTTCTTATGTTATTAAGTAGTGATTGTTTCAACGCTCCGGGAATTTGGGGTGATAATGCTCCAAAAAAGTCCGGGTGTTAAAACTTCGAATTTTTGGGGTGTTACATCTTCCTTATTGAGAAGTTCAATAGCAACGGCTTGAAACAGTTCTTTCTTGGTTAAATAAGGCCTTTCCTCAGCAAGTCTTGAAAGGATCTCATTCTTGTGTTTAGAAAATTCTGCCTCTGACATGAGAGCTCTGGTTTTGTTAATTGGACTAGTTTGAAGAGTTGTGGTAGCCATTAAAGCAGGAAATTTTTGGACTACTGCATCAATAGTGCAGTGGCTATAATTAAATTTAGGCCATCATTTGGAGCCAAATTGTCTTACCAATCTTGGTGAACATTCAAGGGTTCCATTACCCTTTTGAACGGCATATTGCTAACAGAGGATCCAAAAAATATTAAATTCTGCAATGAAGCGTGTTCCCAACCTATTCTGGTCGCACCCAAAGGGCCCACTAGGGGTCCCGCTTTGCACATCGAACCGGTCAAAGTACGCACGCTCATGTCACGTGCGTTTCTTGCTTCGCACGCCTTAGTCACCAATTATTTCACATTAGCGTGACTCACGGTACCACGTTCGTCGCGTCGCGACCACCTGAGCACCTTTTCACTAAAAACATCGACCGATGGTGCAACCGGAGCGACGGGGTCAAGGGCAAAGGCCTTGGCCAACCCCATGAGGTCAGCCTTTGCCTCCATGGGGGGTTGGCCTTGGCCTTCCCCCTGGTTGTTCACTGTTCGCGCAAAGTCCTTTTCGCACTTTGTTCGCTGTATACACTTCGTATCTGACTTTGGCACCTTGTTCGTCATGTGGGTATGGCTCACGGCAACACGTTCGTCGTTATGCAACTTCCGGATTTGTCATTACCCATCAAAACACCAACCGTCGGCGTGCCCAAAGTTCACCAAAAGGGGGAGTGGCCTGGGCTTCCCTTCATGGGAGTTAGCCATGGGCCTTGGCCACCCCCCCCCAGGGTCGGCCTCGACCTCCCCATGGGTGGTGGCCTTGGCCTTCCCCTATTTTTGGCCTATGGTTTTCCCCCCCACGCGCACTTGCTTTCTCGAGTCTATGCACCTCCGCGATGTTTATGGACATTTGCACATCAACCTCGTGACGTCCATCGTCCGTCACTCCGCGACCCCCGTCACCCTGACGTCACTCCGTGACCCCGGTAGCCCAGATGTCACTCCGTAACCCCCGTCGCCCGGAAGTCAGTCCGCGACCCTCATCCCCCAGACGTCACTCCGTAACCCCCATCGTCCGGCACTCCGCCGCGCCCATGCGCCACGCCGCTGATACAGTCGCGCTCCCTGGCTCCCTGTCACACTACAGTGCCCTTGGCACCATACTCACTCCGCCGCGCCCATGCGCCGTGCCACTGATATAGTCGCCCCACCAGGCTCTCTGTCAAAATGTCGTGCCACCGGGCACCAAACACACTTCATCGTGCCCATGCGCCGTGCCACTAACACAGACGTGCCCCCGGCACCTCACTCACTCCGCCATGCCCATGCACCGCGTTGCTGATACAGTCGCGTCCCCTAGCTCCCTGTCACACTACAGTGCCTTGGCACCATATAAACTCCACCGCGCCCATGCGCCACACCACTGATACAGTCGTACCCCTAGGCTCTCTGTCACAATGTCGTGCCACCGGGCACCATACACACTTCGTCGCGCCCATGCGCCATGCCACTAACACAGACGTGCCCTTGGCACCTCACTCACTCCGCCGCGCCCATGCGCTGCGCCGCTGATACAGTTACGTCCCCAAGCTCTGTCACAATGTCGTGCCACAGGGCACCATACACACTTCATCGCGCCCATGCGCCGTGCCACTAACACAGACATCCCCCGGTACCTCAGTCACTCCACCGCGCCCATGCGCCACGCTGCTGATACAGGCGTGCCCCCAGGCTCTCGGTCACAATGTCGTGCCCTCGAGCACTATACACACTTCGCCGCGCCCAAGCGCCATTTTCATGAGATGTGCCCAGGCACCAAGTATGGTCTCGCGACAGTCGTCGCCTCACCCGTGCGCCACTTCCATGACATGTGCCTCCGGAACCAGGTATGGTCTCGCGACAGTCGTGGCCGCGCCCATGCGCCACAATCATGTTACAGGCCTCCGAGCATCACACTTATTCACCACACCATGTGCCCCCGCCATGGACGTGGAACATGCTTCGACCCACTCTCCGGAGTGTGTAGCATTTCGAGGGGCTCCGCTCGTAGTGCTCCAGCACGAGGACCCCTCGCAGCAGGATGGGCTCGTTACCACAAAGCCATCGCCGTCTTCATTCTAGGGGGCTCCGCTAGTAGTGCTCCGGCACGAGGACCCCTCCCAGCAGAATGGGCTCATTACCATAAAGCCATCGCCGTCTTCATTCTGGGGGCCTCCGGTCATAGTGCTCCGGCACGAGGACCCCTCGCAGCGGGATGGGCTCGTTACAATAAAGCCATCGCCATCTTCATTCTGGGGGGCTCTGCTCGTAGTGCTCCGGCACGAGGACCCCTCACAGCGGGATGGGCTCGTTACCATAAAGCCATCGCCGTCTTCATTCTGAGGGGCTCTATTCGTAGTGCTCCGGCACAAGGACCATTCGCAACGGGATATGTGACTCCTCCGAGACACTGTCTCTGCCAGGGTGCCTGCGTGACTGGCCTACGTGCTCTGGCACTGGGGGCTAGTGTCGGCACCCCTAGGGACTATGACCCCCGGGTCACTCCGAGATGGAAGCAGGTCTTCGGAGGGCATCGCGGCTAGCCCACCTGGCAGCTGGGCGTCGGGTCTTCCCCACCGCTGTCAGGCCGGTGGGACTCTGCAAGGGCTTGGATTGGTGGCTAGATCAAGGGGGTTCTCTGGCCACACCGACGCAGTGGGAGCCAGTCTCTCCAGACAGACAGAGCGACACTGTGTGGGGCAGGCCAAATGAATATGCGATTCGACAGTCAGTGAAGCACCGGCAGCTGTGGACCCCTCAGTGACGTGTCACTCCGAGGAAGTGCCACGTGTCGCGTGATGACATCATCATCTCAACCTCTATAAATAGAGGTCTTGAGAATTCATTTGGGACTGGGACATTTTTTGATGAAACTCTGACATTTTCACTTTCTCACTCTAGAATCCTAGAGAGAAACATACAGGACCCTAACTCTGGACCTAAGCATCGGACTGTGACTGTCGTCGTGTATTCACCCTGCACCATCGCCCTCACAGTACTGCCACCCTCAGGCTCTGTCTGGGAAGCCCTTGGTCTATGCCCTTGCTCCACCTTTGTTGTGTCCCACATTATCACACTTGGCATCTGACTCGGACTGCATTCCTTGTGGCACCTCCACGTCGACTGCGAACCCACTTTCCTTAGCATCATTTTGGCTAGTCGACTGGGGAGGTGAACATCGCAGTGCAGTTTGTCCCTTGCCCGACACACCCAAGCAACCATGTCTCAGCAACGAGGGGCTACCAGGACTACCAGTCATAGCCTCAACCCAGCCATCCAAGAGGCCGTCATTTTCCAGACTTAGAAAATTTTCAAGCTACATTGCTCTTGCCCAAGTATACTGACACCACCCTTGATACCATCACCCACTACCTAGGGGGCTTCACCCCTTTCCCAACCCCTTCAGCCTCACATCCCATACCGACTTGGTGCGGGGTGTTCGGGGTGGCTCTAGTCACGTTACTAAGTTTCAACTTTGTCAGTTGACACCCCCTAGGTCTCGAGAGCGCCTCTGCCAGGTATGCATGCAACACGCCTCACCAACCCTCCCCTACCTCCGTCACTCAGCCGGTCATCGATGATCACCCTCAGTGGTCTCCCTCGCCATCCTTGACTCAGCCCAACACTTAGAAAAATTTTCATTTTTTTCACAACCGGTCATCGGTGATCACCCTCAGCGGTCTCCCTCGGCACCCTTGTCCGAGCTCAACACTTAGAAAAATTTTGTGACAAATTTTTTTTTCTACCCCCCTTCTCCATAGGCTCCGTCCAACACTCTTAAAAAAATTTCTCAACACTTAGAAAATTTTTTCACCCCTTTCACCCTCCTCCCTCTCACCCTGCCTGCTTGTGGTCGGGCACTACCCCCTCACCCTCATCCTATACTTAGAAAAATTTTCACATAATTTTCATCTCCCCTCCCACCAACCCCCTCACTCTCCCTCTAACATTTTCTACTCTCCTCACTCCTACCATCCCACTCCTCTCATTCTTATCTTGTTCATTGTGAAAATTTTCTTGGGGGCTCTCTCTTTAGGGTTGCCAAAAAAATTTTAATTAATTAATTAATTTTGAAATTCAAAATTCAATTCAGATCTGGGTAGAACCCGCCCCGAGTGACCCGGGCGCCCGAACCCGACCGCATGCCCATTTTCTCTCCCAGATCCTCACCCAGATCCGCAACCCACCCGGACCCGATCCGTGTCCCACCCCCAAAACCCTAACCTTAAATTTTCTCTCATCTCTTTCTCTTTCTCCTCTATGCGCCGCCGCAACCCCCATTCGCCCCGCCGCCCTTCGGCCTCGGCCTCCTGTAGCGCAGCTCCCCAACCGACGTCGCCTTCTCGCCGGCAACCTTCCCTCCACTCTCTCTTCCCTTCTTTCCCCAGCCCCTCCTTCCCCCCTCGGCCTTACGCTGCCCCCTTCCTTTCTTCCCTTATCCCCTTTCCTTCCCTACTGGTCGGCCTCGGCCTCGCGGCCTTAGTCGGCCTCGGCATCGGTCGGCCTCAGCCTCGGTCTGCCTCGGCCTCGCGGCCTTGGTAGGCCTAGGCCTCATGGCTTTGGTCGGCCTTAGCCCCCCATCCCCCTTCCCCTTCGGCCTCGCCCCATTCCACTCGCGCACCCGCGGCACCCCGCCACCACCGTCCCTCCATCCCTTCCTTCTTTTCTCCGTGGCAGACCCGAAGCTCGGCACTCTTCTTTCAAGGTCGGCCTCGGCCCCCATTCATCCCCCTACCCCCCACGGCCTCGGCCCACCCCCCTCTTCCCCGCTGATCGGCCTCGGCCTTGCGGCCTTGGTCAGCCTCGGCCACTTGGTCAGCCGGCCTTGGCCCTTCATCCCCATATCTTCTCCCCTTTACTCCATGGCCATCCTCCATGCCACCCATTTTGGCCTTCCCCAAACCAAGGCCACCACCTTCAACCTTCATCTTCTTTTCTTCACCCGCGGCCAACCTTCAACACTAACGCATGACCATCCTCCATGCCCACTTCGGCCTCCATCACCAAGGTGACTCTTCGGCTTCATACCACACCAAGGCTTATTTCCCAAACTTCGGCCTGCACACATTCATCCAACGGCCGACAACCATCACCAAACCTCATCGCCACCATCCTCACAGGCATGAACAAAAAAAAAATTTAACAACCAACGCGCACCTCGTGCACCCTTACCCATCTCGTACTCTCCTATACTTAGAACTCTTTTTGCAATTTTGATCATGTCCCATGTCGTGACGACCCCGACATCAACGTCCTTGGTAGGTGGTGCACGAGGCAGCTCGAACCACCTACTCTTACTCATTGTGCAACGCTTGTCGCCCATCGCCCGAGTGACGTCTCGACCCCAGTCGTCGTCGTCGCCAAGGTGCAACCTCCGCGACCCCCGTCGCCCGCTCCCTGGCGCCTGTCGTGGACTGCCCAGCATCACGATGCCCGATCGCGCCCTTGTCGCGCCCCTCATGACAATGTCCCCCGACATCAATGTACTTGGTAGGTGGTGCGTGAGGTAGCTCGAACCACTTACCCCGTCACCGACCCCTGTCATCCACACCCGGGCTCTGTCTTCGTGACCCCTATCGCCAGAGCCCGGGCGCCGATTCCACGAGCCTCATCGCCTGTGCCCCTGTGCCCTATCATCATGCCCTTGTGTCAACTCTTATCCAGACTCAAGCTTCAGTAGGTGGTGCACGAGGTGGCTCGAGCCACCTACTCTTCACCTTCATCATGCAGTGACAACGTCAACAACTCTCGAACCAACAAACATCAACAATTCTTCTAAGTATGAACTTACGAATATGCGTGTGGCGCCCGCTCATGTTGCCTCTCCGTGCACACCACACGCAGAGGGCTTATGTTCCTAACCTATTCAGGTCGCACCCAAAGGGCCCACTAGGGGTCTGCTTTGCACATCGATCCGGTCAAACTGCGCACGCTCATGTCACGTGCATTTCTTGCTTCGCACGCCTTAGTCACCAATTATTTCACGTTAGCGTGACTCACGGTACCACGTTCGTCGCATCGCGACCACCTGAGCACCTTCTCACCAAAAACATCGACCTATGGCGCAACTGGAGCAACGGGGTTAAGGGCAAAGGCCTTGGCCAATCCCATGGGGTCGGCCTCGGCCACCCCCAAGGCCATGGGGTCAGCCTTGGCCCCCATGGGGGGTCGACCTCGGCCTCCATGGGGAGTTGGCCTCTGCCTCCATGGGGGGTTGGCCTTGGCCTTCTCCCCCGGTTGTTCACTCTTCGCGCAAAGTCCTTTTCGCGCTTTGTTTGCTTCATACACTTCGTATGTGACTTTGGAACCTTGTTCGTCATGTGGGTACGGCTCACGGCAACACATTCATCGTTACGCAACTTCCGAATTCGTCATTGCCCATCAAAACACCAACCGTCGGCTCGCCCAAAGTTCACCAAAAGGGGGAGTGGCCTTGGCCTCCCTTCATGGGATTTGGCCAATGGCCTTGGCCACCCCCCCAGGTTCAGCCTCGGCCTCACCAGGGGGTCAGCCTCGGCCTCCCCATTGGTGGTGGCCTTGGCCTTCCCCCATTTTTGGCCTATGGTCTTCCCCCCCGCGTGCACTTGTTTTCTCGAGTCTATGCACCTCTGCGATGTTTACGGACATTCGCACATCAACCTCACGACATCCGTCGTCCGTCACTCCGCGACCCCCGTCTCCCGGACGTCACTCCGTGACCCCCGTTGCCCAGACGTCACTCTGCGACCCCTGTCGCCCGGACGTCACTTTGCGAACCCTGTCGCTCGAAAGTCACTCTGCGACCCCCGTCCCCCAGACGTCACTCCACAACCCCCATCGTCTAGCACTCCGCTGCGGCCATGCACCGCGCCGCTGATACAGTCGCGCCCCCTGGCTCCCTATCACACTACAGTGCCCTTGGCACCATACGCACTCTGCCATGCCCATGCACCGTGCCATTGATACAGTCGCGCCCCCAGGCTTTTTGTCACAATGTCGTGCCACCGGGCACCATACACACTTCGTTGCGCTCATGCGCCGTGCCACTAACACGAACGTGCCCCCGACACCTCACTCACTCTGCCTCGCCCATGCACCATGCTGCTGATACAGTCGCATCCCCTGGCTCCCTGTCACACTACAGTGCCCTTGGCACTGTACGCACTCCGCCATGCCCATGCGTCGCGCCACTAACATAGTCACGCCCCCAGGCTCTCTGTCACAATGTCGTGCCACCGGGCACCATACACACTTCGTCGCGACCATATGCCGTGCCACTAACACAGACGTGCCCCCGGCACCTCACTCACTCTGTAACACCCATGTGCCGCACTGCAGATACAGTCGTGCCCCCAGGCTCTCTGTCACAATGTCGTGCCGCCGGGCACCATACACACTTCGTCGCGCCCATGCGCCATTTCCATGACATGTGCCCCGGCACCAAGTATGGTCTCGAGATAATCGTCGTCGCGCCCGTGCGCCACTTCCATGACATGTGCCCTAGCACCAGGTATGGTCTCACGACAGTCGTGGCCGCACCCATGCGCCACAGTCATGTTACAGGCCTCTGGGCATCACACTTATTCACCACACCATGCACCCCTGCCATGGACGTGGAACATGCTTTGACCCACTCTCCGGAGTGTGCAGCATTTCAGGGCGCTCCTCTCGTAGTGCTCCAGCACGAGGACTCTTCACAGCGGGATGGGCTCGTTACCACAAAGCCATCACCGTCTTCATTCCAGGGGGGCTCCGCTCGTAGTGCTCCGGAACAAAGACCCCTCACAGCGGGATGGGCTCGTTACCACAAAGCCATCGCCGTCTTCATTCTGGGGGGCTTCACTCGTAGTGCTCCGGCACGAGGACCCCTCACAGCGGGATGGGCTCATTACCATAAAGTCATCACCGTCTTCATTCTAGGGGGCTCCGTTTGTAGTGCTTCAGCATGAGGACCCTTCACAGCGGGACAGGTGACTCCTCTAGGACACTATCTACGCCAGTGTGCCTGCGTGACTGGCCTATGTGCTCCGGCATTGGGGGCTTGCATCACTAACCCTAGGGACTATGACCCCCAGATCACTCCGAGACGGGAGCAGGTCTTCGGAAGGCATCGCGCCTAGTCCACCTAGCAGCTAGGCATCGGGTATTCCCCACCGCTACCAGGCCTGTGGGACTCTGCAAGGGCTTGGATTGGTGGCTAGATCAAAGGGGTTCTCTGGCCATACCGACATTGTGGGAGCCAGTCTCTCCAGACAAACAGAGCGATACTGTGCGGGGCAGGCCGGATGAATATGCGATTCGACAGTTTGTGGAGCATCGGCAGCTGTGGACCCTTTGGTGACATGTCACTCCCGGGGAGTGCCACGTGTCGCGTGATGACATCATCATCTCAACCTCTATAAATAGAGGTCTTGAGAATTCATTTGGGACTGGGACATTTTCTAACGAAACTCTAACATTTTCACTTTCTCACTCTAGAATCCTAGAGAAAGAAACATACAAGACCCTGACTCTAGACCTAAGCATCGGACTGTGATTGTTGTCGTGTATTCACCCTGCGCCATCGCCCTCGCAGCACTTCCACCCTCAGGCTCTGTCTGGGAAGCCCTTGGTCTCTGCCCTTGCTCCACCCTTGCTGTGTCCCACATCACACACTTGGCATCTGACTTAAACTACATTCCTTGTGGCACCTCCACATCGACTGCGAACCCACTTTCCTTGGCATTAAAGCGTAACCGAGGCTGTCCTCCTTTAATCATGGAGGCATATAATTCATATGCTTTTGAAATTTGCAAAGGCCATTCTTCAATTTTTTGTCCGAATTGGAACCACCAATCTCTTACCCATTAGAGAATAGTCCATCGAATGCTCTGGAGAAGAAGAGAAACCAGGAATGTTTATGCCTGGGATATTGATAAAATAGAACATTGTTCCAAGCATCAATATAATCAAAATAATTGAAGTAGCGTGGGGAGACATGAGAAGGAAGATCTCTTGTTTTGGTGGGGTTAATTCCCCATTGTCTTTTTGATATAAATCTCAAAAATTCTAATTTTGAGAATTGGTATGGAGGATTATCTCCATAATTATGATAAAGAGAAATCTTTTCATAATTATGTGTAAATACTACGAATTTTGTCACTTAAAGAATTTCTTCGTAATAATCTCTGGATTTGCCAGAAGCTCGTTGGAGAATAGCCCAATCTTTGCTAAGAATATCATTTGTCACCTCTATTGGTAGTAGATTGGCTTCCTCATCTTCTATGATGATGATATCCCACAAATTAAAATGGGTATTGTAAGCGGAAGTTTCAAACATATCTTCATTGTGGGAGGATGAGGAGGATGATCCAATAGACTTTTCTATTTGTCTTGAATTATAGCGGATATTGCAGCGTGGTCGTAATCCTTCGCCAGATTCCTGCAGTCTTGATTTGGGAGGAGTCATTTTCCCTGCAAAAATTCTCTGGTTAAAAAATCAAGAAGAGAATCATCTTCTCTTTTGATTAATTCTATTTGAAAATCAAAAGAAGAAAGTAAGGCTTGCCATAAAGCAAAATTTTGTTTGAAACAATGTTCTTAACATCTTTCGCAGCTTTGCAATCTATGCGTAACAAGAACTCTTGATTTAAAAGGTATCCTTCAAATTTGAGTATACAATTAACTACAGAAAGAATTTCTTTCTTGATAGTGGAATAATTTTTTTGTGTAGTATTCCAAACACCAGAAGTAAAACGACCTAATTGTTCTTTATTTTCAGTTCTTTGTTTTAGAATGCCTCTATAACCAAAATCAGAAGCATCGGTTTCATCAATTTTATATGCTTCAGGTAAAGGGAGACACAAACATGGTAGGGATTTAGCTTTAAGCTTTATCTTGCGAACAACTTGAGTGTGGCCAAGTTGATCAAGTTGTTTAATGACCTTGAGAAAAATATTCAGATGTTTCCAATGTTGATCTATTGATTGGAAAAAAATGAGAATGTCATCAATATAAACAATTGAAAATTCTATATAAGGATTAAAAATGTCATTCATAATATTTTGAAATTCAGAAGGAGCATTCTTTAAGCCAAAAGGCATTACATTTCATTCAAAGTGACCAAATGGTACGGTAAAAGCAGTTTTTTACCGATCTTTTTCATTGATTTAGATTTGCCAAAATCCAGATTTCATATCAAATTTTGAAAAAATAATAGCTTTATTGAGCCTATTTAAGAAATCTTTTTTATTAGGAATCGAATAACGAATCCATCTCAAAGCTTTGTTTAATGGTTTATAATTTAAGACAAGACGAGGAACCCCATGTTCCTTCTCAGCCTGCTTATTGACATAGAAAGCAGGACAACTCCAAGGGGAGTAACTTTTGTGAATAACATTTTTGTCTAAAAGATCTTGTATTTCTTTTTTGCAGTGAGCAAGAAGTTCTTGACTCATTTGGATTGGGCGAGCTTTAGTCGGGATATTCCTTTCATTATAATCAAGTTCATACAATAATATGTTGTTTACGATGCCAGAATTCATTGGGAACTTCAGCACAGATTTCAGATTCTATTTTATTTTGGAAGCTTTAATTTTTTTCTTTTTCTTGATGAAGATATAGATTAATTTTTTGGAATTTAAGATCTTCTTTTAAGAAGCAAATTTGGTTTTGTCGGAAAACAAGTTCCTTTTTGAGAGAACGAATGGCTTATTCCTGAGGAGGATTAATAAATTTGAAACAGATGTCTTGACCCGTGATATTGGAGTAAATACCATTATCATTGATGGTCATAGGATTGAGAAGAGATAGGAAAGGTGTTCCTAGAATAATAGATTGACTGAGATCATGAACAACGATGAAATGGGCTTTTAGGCAAATGCCATTATTACAAACCCAAAAATCGGAGATTTTGTAACTTATTTTCATCCTACTAGAATCAGCAGTGGTGATGGCTTGTTTGGTAGTTTCGCAATATTTTGTTGGCACAATACCTTCACGGATACAATTCAGATCAGCTCGTGAATCAATAAGAGCTATACCCACAAAGATGAAGTCTTGGTTGATGACAATTTTGATGCCAACATATCATTTCTGAAAGGTGACTTTTTCCAGGTTGAGAATTTCTTGATTGGAATCATTGGGATGTTTTGGAGAGCTAGTTCCTGGATCAATAACAGAATTAGGATTTGGTTTTAGATATTCTTCTCCTTCACTAAAAACTTCTTCATGATTGCGAGATTCAAGGAGAGAAATACGGTCAGCAAGAGTTTTCATTTCTCTTTTGAGGATAAGGATTTCACCTTGGAGGTCTCGAATGGTAGAATCTTTTTATTCCACCATTTGCAATCTGTTCATAACTTTAGAAAATTTGGAAATATTACCTATGGTAGGCAATTGTTGTGATTGACTAGGTGCAGAGGGATTTTGAGCACTATGAATTTATTTGAAGATGACCTATTTCTTTTTCTCAGGATCATCAATCTTGTCTAGAAGATCAACGATTATGGATTCTTCAGAAGTGATGACATTAATATTTAAGCCATTCATTTCAAGAATTGGTTTGTAGTATCAATTTTACTACTACATTCATGACACTCAGCTTCTTGATTAGAATAGTGGTCCTGTTCATTGGAGCTGCAGGTACTTTGGACATCCTCATCAATGATATTAAATTCATTTGTTGAATCAGTTTCAGAATCAGAAGAATTGAGAAGGATAACACTTTATTGTTTTTTGAGTCCTTCATCGATTACAAGTTTATTGATTTTCTTTTTTGGTATAGAATTTATTAGCATAATGACCCGGTTTGCCACATTTGTGACAGATGACTTTAGCTTCAGAGAATTTTTTATGTTTGGGATAATTTTATTTTGTGAAGTTTTTGGAAGGTTTTCAAGGTTCCTCTTGCCTATAATTCTTAGAGAGTCTAAATCTCTTAAAAGGTTTCCTAGACTTGGAAGATTTTTCTTTTTTCCCGTAATTAGGAACATAGAGGTTATCATAACCGAATTGATAACAGAACTGTCGTAGCTCAATTCTTCCTGTCTTGTGTTCTTTCTTAAGCCGGTTCTTAAGCTTGATATCATTACACAAGACAAGTCCTTCAGCGTATATTTTGCTAATTAATTCCTCAAAAGTATATAGAGAAAATGGCAGAGCACCATTGTGCTTGTTTCTGATATGGGTTCTAACACGTTCACCAAAGAGAGTAGGAAGACCTGCTATAAACCGCTCTTTCCAAAAATCTTGTTGGGCATCACTTCTTTGGTAAAGTTTGGTTAGGAAGACATCCTTATACCATCTAAAATGTGTGAGTGTGGGACATCTAAGGTTGATCAGGAGTTCTCTTCCTCTTTCAAGGATGGTATTAGCATTGCCCACAAAATGCTTGGTAATTGCAGTGACTAAGGTGGTGACTGCGTCTGACTGGGTTTAACCATTGACTTGGATACGAGTGCTATTAGGCTTAACATTGATGGAATTTAGGATACTATTTTGGTCAGTGGGAGTAAGATAATGATCCCACCATCTGCCGAATTGGCCAGAAAACTATCTATTAAGTATTTAGCTATAGATGCTTCATTTTCTCCGGGGTTTCGATTGTGAGCACTGTTGGCGGCCATAAGCATATGTTGAAGAAAGGTAATGATCTGATAATCAGTCATACCATCGTGATTCCACTCATAGATAGAGGATCCATTGAAGGAAGTTGGGGTAGTAAAATTCTTCTCTTCAAGTGCATATCAACAGGAGTAGGCCTGGGATAATAATTTCTCAAAGGTGGCCTAGGGTTGAAAGTTCCTATGGCTGTGACAAATTGTTGTTCTAAGTCATCAGGATCAACTTCAGATTCGATAATTGAATGATCAATTTCTCCTATAGTGTTAATATTTTTAAGTGAAGACTGAGAAGATTCAACTTTGGGGTACCTTTCTTTGGGAGTTTTGATTTGTCCTAATTTGGACATTAATTCCAAAAGGAATTCATTGCTCGGATCACTTGGACCTAACTTAAATTTGCTTTGTAACTTGATAGAGGGTTTTGCTAAAGGTTGTTCAATATTTTCAGGAATGGAAGAGCTGGTGGACGCTAAATCGAATACAGATAAAGTTACAGATGAAGTATTAAAGACATTCTCATTAATGCCCTTGAGTGGTTGCATCTTGCTATAGAAATCAGAAATAATGTCTTTGACACAATGTACGGTGTCTTCAATTCTGGTGGTTTGTTCACCGATTGTATTTAAAATGATATTTGAATAATTTGATTGCTCAGCAATTGACTGAATTTCACTTGTAGTATCAGGATTAAGGTGATTGGAGATACCTATATCGACAATATGTTTTAAAGGAGCTGTAAAAAATTGGAATTCATATCTCCTTTCATGGCAGATTTGTTAAAAAGAGGATGGATGCTTACATGTTTTGTATTTAAGGCCATATCATCCATTCACGGGTTACTTTTGGAAAAGTACTGACTTGTTTTTAAAAATTGATGTACTCAGGAATTTCAATATTGTTTTCCAAACAATAGGAATAAAACCATCCAAAGAATGGAAAATAGGTTTTATGAGCTTTCAAAGTTTGGAAAAATAATTCCCTATAATGGGATCCTTGTTCCTTTGAAAAGTTGAGACGGTACCAGGCACGATTTCTGGTATTGTAAGAAGAATAAAAATCTTTATTAATTCTATCATTATCAATTTGAAAATCATCAATGACAAGGACACTTGGTTCATCGTAATCAAAATCATGCAGAGAAGGATCATAAGTATTTCAATTTTGATTTGAAGAAGAGGCAGTCTCAATAGGAGAAGTTTCCAAAGTATATGTGGTTTCTGGAAATGAAGAATTATTGTTTCGGATACCTTGGTGATGCCACGGAAAGTGAGTTCATACCAACGTGGAGGTGCCACAAAGGCTGCAGTCCGAGTCAGCTTCCAAGTATGCAAAGTAAGAGACAGCAAGGATGAGTAAGGGCTGAGAGCAAGGCTCCCCAGATAGGCCACGAAGGCTGGCAGTGCTGCGCAGACAAGACGAAGACGAATAGGGCTGGCGACCCGACAATCCAAGCTAGGGTCAGCGTCAGGGGTGCAGCGTCAAGAGTTCGATGTCAGGTGTCTGAATGTGTTTGTCTCTAGAATTCCAGAGAGAATGAGTTTTAGAGAAAGAAAGTGAAAATGACAAATGAGAGAGTTCTGTTGAAAATAAAATCCAAGGTCCCCTATTTATAGGAAAAAGTGTGCCGATGTCATCAATGTGTCATCAGCTAACACGTGTCACCCCTGGGAGTGACACGTTACCAGGGGGTCCACAAATATCGGTTCTCCGTCGGACTGCCGGTTCCCCAATTCGTATTGCCTTACCCCACACAGCATCTCTCTACCTGTCTGAGAAGACTGAAGACACCGTGACGGCATGATCAGAGTAAGCCCGCTGCCCCAACCACCGGTCCAAGCCCTTACTAAATTCCACAAGTGCGTCAAGAGACGCGCAGAGAACCTGACAGCGGTGAGGGTTGCTCCTATGGCCAACTGCCAGCGGACTAGGCGCGATGCCCTCCGAAGACCTGCTCCTGTCCCGGAGTGACCCGTGGGTCATTGTCCTAATGGTGTCGACGATTAATGGTAACATGCATGGACATGGTTGCAGCTTAGAGTCCGTGGCGAGGGGTCCTCGTGCCGGAGCCCTCCCGTGATTATGACGGCGATGGCTTTAAGGTTGTGAGCCCATCCCGTGGCGGCGATGACTATAAGGTTGTGAGTTCATCCCGCTGCGAGGGCCGGAGCCCCCCGTGATTGTGACGACAATGGCTTTAAGGTTTTGAGCCCATCTCGTGGCAGTGATGACTATAAGGTTGTGAGTTTATCCCCCTGCGAGGGCCGGATCTTCCCGTGATTGTGACGACGATGGCTTTCAGGTTATGAGCCCATCCCGTGGCGGCGATGACTATAAGGTTGTGAGTTCATCCCACCGCGAGGGTCGGAGCCCCTCGTGATTGTGACGGCGATGGCTTTAAGGTTGTGAGCCCATCCCGTGGCGGCGCTGACTATAAGGTTGTGAGTCCATCTCGCTACGAGGGCTGGAGCCCCCCGTAATTGTGACGGCGATGGCTTTAAGGTTGTGAGCCCATCCCGTGGTGGCGATGACTATAAGGTTGTGAGTCCATCCCGCTGCGAGGGGTCCTCGTGCCGGAGCACTACGAGCAAAGCCCCTCCGAATGCTACACACTCCGGAGAGTAGGTCAGAGCATGTTCCATGTCCATGGCAGGGGCACATGGTGTGGTGAATAAGTGTGATGCCCAGAGGCCTGTAACATGATTGTGGCGCCTGAGCGCGGCGACGACTGTCACGAGACCATACCTGGTGCTGGGGGCACATGTCATGGAAGTGGCGCAAGGGCGCGGCAACGACCGTCGCGAGACCATACCTGGCACCGGGGGCACATGTCATGGAAGTGGCGCACGGGCACGGTGAAGTGTGTATGGTGCCCGGGGGCATGACATTATGAAAGAGAGCCTAGGGGCACGGCTGTATCAGAGGCGCGGCGCACGGGCGCAGCGGAGTAAGTATGGTGCCGAGGGCACTGTAGAGTGACAGAGAGCCCGGGGGCACGATTGTATCAGTGCCGCGGCTCACGGGCGCGGCGGAGTAAGTGTGTGTGGCGCGCTGGCGACGAAGGTTGCAAAGACGGCGCGCGGGCACAGGCAACGGTCATTGCGGCGACGAAGTACGGGCAACAACGGGCACTGTACGGTCACGAAGATGAGTGAGCATTAAAGACTGTTGTGTGTAAATGAGAAGCATAAGGGAGCGTCAGTAGCCCCCCCCGGTGACTAAGGTGGCTGACCCCCCCTTGAGGGAGGTGGCTGACCCCCCTTTCAGGGAGGTGGCCGACCCCCCCCCCCTCAAAGGGTGTGGCCAACCCCTCCTTAAAGAGGGTGACCGATCCTCCTTTAAGGGAGGTGGCCGACCCCCCCCCCTTAAAGGGAGTGGCTGACCCCCTCTTAAAGGGAGTGGCCGACCCCCTTTTTAAGGAGGTGGCCGACCTCCCTTAAGGGGAAGGCATGCTAGGTCTCAGTTTGTATATTTTCCAAGTGTTGGTGGCGCCGATGTCATCACATTGGCGACAAAAATATTTTAGTCGTACAGAAAGTCAACGAAAAATGCACGTAACTTGAGCGTGTGCATTTTGACCGGTTGACAGCGTTGAAAAGTTGACCGTTGAATATGTGACGTGTCGTGCAAAAATGGGACCCCTGGTGGGCCCTTGGGTGTGACCAGAATAGGTTGGCAACACTTGGAAAATAATCTTTGGTTCCTTGTATGAAGGAACAGAATTCACACTAGGAAGATGTGAATGAAAAGCACTAGACTAACAGGAATGTAATCTAGTACTACGGATTGATGAGCAGGAATGTCTTGCATGTTGCTCAGAGTTATTGGAAAGAAGAATTTTATAAATCTGAGAAGATGTTTCTGGCTGGGAAAAACGGATTTTGACATCTCCTTCAGTAGTTTTAATAATATGATCAATTTTTGTTGTATGGGGATTGACTTAACGATGAGAAACTTTGTTTTCAATTACCCATACTTCTAGAGGAGTAAGTTCATTGAACTTGATGCGCGAGGTAACATGACATTAGTTTTGTCAGGATTGGACTAAAATAAGATAACTGATTTGCCAGGATTAGCTATTTGCTTGAAAGCTGGACAAATAGTTGTCATAGCCTTGTAATAGAAGTGATAAATTAGTACCAAATTTTGAGCTGGCGGTCTCATATTGTACTGTTGTGTCTTCATATCCAGAGTTAGCACATCCATTATGTGCGGATCTGACAAAGAGACTGAGAAATTGGGAGAACAATTGAAATACATAGGGCCATTACATAAGCTTGTTTTTACCATGCCAAGAAGAGAGTGATTAAAATTAAGATGGCGATCATCATGTAAAGCAGCCCATATATGAGTATCAAGACCTTCCTTGGTTAAGGAAGTAAAACTAATTTGAACAAGTCTAATATGCACATAACGATATTTTCTTTTATGTTTTTCTAAAGCAGATTTAGAAAACAATTGAAAAGACTGGTTATCTTTTGAAATATCCATCGTTTGTTCAACAATTTTAATTGAGTAAGTTTGTTTTAATTCAAACTGTTTGACGTACAAGGAAGATGGATTTACTTTTGGGATAGACCAGTTATTTAGGTCCTTTTCAATATTTTCAATGTTCAATTCATGATATTCTTCCTAGAGCTGGTCTGTCTGTTTGACGCACTAGTGGATATAGATCTAATTAATCCAGCCATTATATCAATATAAAGTGCTCAACTGTCAACCAAAAGTTAAAAGTGGTCACGAATGCTCAAAGGCAGAAGACCGAGAACTATCTTAAAGGCGACTTGGGTGTCGACCCACACTTCAGATTGAATAATGGACAGCTAATCAAATCTTAAAGCCACGTAATATGGCTCTGATACCAGGAATACTTCTGGAAAAACGCCTCATCATTTTCATTCAACCCCTCAACTTCTAAGTAGTCCACTTAAAATACCTCATACTTCTCAAAAGACTAAAATTGATCTCTTTCAAGATTAGAACATGTCATTCCTAACCAAAGGAGAATTTGGCCATACAAAATTGGTATCAGAGCTGACAAAATTGCCCACCTGTTTAGGGCCTCTTACTGTCAAGGTTTCAGCCTTACTCTCTTTATTCCAAAACTTATGCATTGGTATTGAATGCTTAGTTTTGTATTGTCTTGTTTTAAGGCTTTCGGGTTAGTAGTTCCAACCATCCTTTTCTGCTACTAGGGGAGAATTTGTGAGTGACAAAGAACTGCCATCTTTTTTTTAGGGTAAATGGTAGTAGTCGAATTTCCCTGATTAGGCTATCAGCAAGTGTATTTTTGGCTGATGAGATATATTCTACTTCAAAAGTATAATAACTGAACTATTGTTGTCATCGATAAAGTCTTGTTTGACTAATATCTTTCAGGTCTCTTTTTAGAAAAACTTTAAAACACCTATTATCTGTTCTGATAAGAAAGTGTTTTGAAACTAGAAATATATAAAAAGATTTTATGCCACGTTTTATAGCTAAAAACTCTTTTTCATTTATATGATACCGAGTTTTTGCATCTTTAAAGGTCTATTCTGGTATCCACACAGTTGTTCTTCAGCTTGATCAGGGGCATTGTTGTTAATACTGCACCCCAACAATTTTCAAAAGCGTTAGTTTCTAGAACTAACTTGTCTCCTTGTTTAGGCAAGCTTAATTTTGGCAGGGTTTGAACCTGACCTTTTATCCATAGAACATTTTGGGTATCTTCATCTTCCCATATCCATTTTCCTTTTCTAAGCTTTTTACTTAAGGCTTCTGTTAGGTTTGATAAATGCTGGATGAATTTTCTCGCATAATTTAACAACCCAATAAATCTTTGAAGTTGCTTTACATCATCGATTTGTTCTGAAAATAACTTAATCTTTTCAGCTATGTGATCCTGAAGGACAATTTTTCTACTGTCTTCTATTTTCAATCCCAGAAAGTTAATGGTAGTTTGTTCCCATTCACAAATGGGGTATTCAAGACATTATGAGTATTATCAATTCTTCTACTGTCTTCTATTCTCAATTCCAGAAAGTTAATGGTGGTTTCATCCCATTCACAAAGAGTGACAATTTTTTTAATGTCTTATATTCTCAATCCCAGAAAGTTAAAGGGTATTCAAGACATTATAAGTATTACCAAAAAGAAAAGAAGGTCCGAAAAAATGAATAATAAACGGATGGCAGTAAGTCTAAACAATTCTTATATAGAATTGAGTTTCGACTTTCAGGGTTATCATGCTTTTAAAATATATGCTTTAGTAGATACTGGAGCATCCTATTGCCTGACACAACCAGAAATTTTGCCCTCTGAAAAATCGATCAACTCATGAGCATACGAATGGCGAATGGCAAATGGTGATGAGTTTGGCCAGAATATGAAGCATATCATATTCTGGTCATAATAAATGGAAAACAATTCATTATAGAGCGATTAATCCAATTTGACGACTTAGACAACGATTTTCTAATAGGAAATGCTTTCCTCAAACAAGCTAAAAATTGACTATTTATTCAGGAAGAATTTCATATTGAAATACAACGTCGAAAAATTCCATTGTTAAAATATGCTACTCAAAATTTTAAATTTGGTTTTTGTCGAGAAAAACTAGGAGAAATTCAAAAATATATCTAGAGCGAGTCTCTCTACGCAGCCTAGGTGAAGAGAACAAAAAAGACTCGTGGAAAATGTTACTTGAAGAAGAAGTAACTTAAGAAGAACTGCTTAACAAAGAAGTAATCAAAGAAAATGACAGTTAGATTAAAGAAATAAACAAACATTATCAATACAAACAGGGAAAAGAAATTCGCAGTCTTGATAGTATAAAAAAATGTTAGAAAATAATTTTAGTGATGACCCGCTAAAATTATGGAAAAAGGATAAACCTTAGGCAACATTGGCCCTCAAGGATAAAGATTATGTGGTTAACGTAAAACCAATGCAACATAATCTTGAGATGGTTCAGGAATTTGAACGACAGCTTCCTGAAATACAAAAATAAGGGTTAATAAGACCCATCAAGAGTCCTCATTCAAGTCCAACTTTCATGGTAAAATTCATGCAGAACATGCTGGAAGAAGAGCCAGATTAGTCATAGACTATAGAGCTTTGAATACAGCAAGTGTCAAAGATGGTTATAAAATTTCGAACAAGGATATACGGAAAATTTCCAAAAAAATGTGTTCATAAGCCCTCCTCCTTTTATCCGGGCTTGGGACCTGCTGCTTGTAAACAAACAGGCGAAGTTACCTATTTTTTTATATATACGGAAAAATATCTATCTTGCTTGTAAGAAGTGTATATATGTGTGTATATATATATATATATATATATATATATATATATATATATATTATATTTACGTATATATGGAAAAAAAGTATATTTTATGAAAAAAATTTATTCTTAAAACTTAAGAGAAGGAAAATAAAAAGAAATTACCTAATCATCCGGAAGTACTTCAATATCCGAGTCACTGCTCTTCCTATCATCAATCGGTTTATCTTGCTCGCGGTATTTCGCATCAAGATAATCCTTCCAACATACACATAGCTCGAGCGACTCGGGGTTAAGACGACTCCTCCTGTCATCCAAAACCCTCCCGCTCGCTGAAAATGCCGACTCTGAAGCAACCGTGGAGGCTTGCACTGGCAGTACATCCCGTGCAATTTGGGATAAAGTTTTATACATGTTTTGATTTTGTTTCCAAAAATTTAACAAATTAAAATTAACCTGTTCTTGCATTGATAAATCAGAATAATGATCAGTATTTGAATATACACCAATCTCATTAAAAGAGGAAAAAGTAGACGAACCTGCCGAATTAGAAGTACCTTCACCTGGTAGTTGTCTTGCTACTAGATGTTCAAAGCCCTTAAGGTATGGCGCATAATACCTCTCAGCAGTCGATGATGAAGCTCGCCCGCGCACGTCAGCAGAATTACGATAGAGGTTGAACAGTTCCTCAAATGTCTTGCTCACTTTCGCTGTGAGTGCGGTTGTGTCCTCTACTGGGTAGCACATTAATTTCGATATCTCTTGTATCGAGACGTTCACGCCATGCAACTTTAACCTAGGATCTAAACAAGTAGCCACAGCAAAAATAACAGGCAGTTCACTCCAATATTTATTAAACTTTTTATCCATCACTTTTACTATTTCCTTAAAGGGTCCTATATATCTCCATTTTGTTAACATTGTAGCCATCTTGAGAATTTCTATTACAGCGAGAGGAGAGGTGGGATAGTACGTACCAGACAATAAATTGGTAGACGTGTAGAATACCTCCAAAAATTCAGCTAGGTATGTGGCCATCTGCCATTCCTCTTGAGTTGGCAAGCCGGCTGGGAACTAGGTTAGTAGAAAATGCGTATAGACTTCTCTGTATGCCAGAATGTGTAAAAGCATATGGTATGTAGAGTTCCACCTGTGGACCACATCTGTAACTGCTCTCCTGCGAGGCATATTATATTCAACACACAACGTTTTAAATTGTTGTGTTCTCGGACTCGAACTATTAACATACGCTGTCATACCCCTCATTTTGACAAGAATATCTCCTGCAGCAGCTAAACCATCTTGAACAATTAAATTAATTATATGACAAACACAACGAACATGAAATAATTTACCATAAAGTACAGGTTTGAGGCTCCTGTAAAGCATCAACAGCAGCTGTATTGTTAGAAGCATTATCAAAACTAATACTCATAATCTTATCCTTTAATTTAAACGTGGTACATGCTTTTAATATAAGAGTAGCAATGTTCATTCCATCATGCGGAAAAGGAAAGAGCTCGAAAGCGATGATTCTCTTGTGCATAATCCAATCTGCATCAATCCAATGGGCCGTCACACAAGTATAACTAACAAAAGTAAACAGAGATTGCCAAATATCAGAAGTAAGACTAACTTTACCGTCAAATTTATCGAAATAATCGATCAGGCGTGCTTTAGCAGCATTATACTGTCGGAGTGCATCGGATCTAGTTGTGTTTCTATGAACCTTTTTGTACAAAGGTTGAACGTATGTGTTCATATATCTAGAGTGCTTAGCATTATCGGCAAAAGAAAAGGCTTGTTCATCGTGAATAACAAATTCAGCGAGACCGTCTCTTTGCTCTCGCTGATTATAAACAAATAACTTACCGTCAAAAGATAACTGCGTTTGGGTAGGTTCGACGTGGCCTTGTCGAGGTGCACACTGAGGGTAATGCCTGTTAAGATGTCCATTACCACTACCAGACGAAAATAATTTAGCACAGTACTTACATCGAGCTTTTCGGATGCCGTCCACCGTAACTTCATCAAAATGATTCCAACACTCGGCTTTCTTTTTTTCCCCTTTTGGACTTCTGGCTCATTACCGGAGGCATTGCTCGGCCCTTCTTCATCATGACCAGGCATAGGGTTGAGATTATGCCACGGAGTAGTAGCTTCGCCAACCGAGCTGCGTCCTTGACTATAATGCGGGGGGTCTTGATCAGGCGTGTATTCAAGATCTGGAATGTTTTGATTGAACTCCCAATTGGCTTGGGTATCTATCATACAGCCTGTACTCATTCGTCCAGGAACGAATGGTTGTGTTGGTGCTTGGATTGGTGTTTGTGATGGCCGTGGCGCTGGCGCTTGTGCTGGTGGTGGTGCTTGTGATGATGATGATGTTTTTCGTGATGATGATCCACGCTTCAGTTTCTTCAATAATCCAGCCATATTTCACGCTAAACTTTTTTATTAGATTGGAAATCAAAATTAGTAAGAGTAACTAAATACACAAGTATAAGAACAGTAATTAGTAATAAGAAATAACAATTAAAAGAATTAAAGAGTAACAAATGAATCACTGAGGGTAATTCCAAATTCAAAATTGGAGAGAGTTAGTAATTAAAAAGAATTTAGTAATAGTAATTAATAAATAAAAATTCACTAATTACTAATTACTAGACAAAAGAATTAGAGAGTAACAAATTAATAAGAAGAGTAGTTAGTAATTAGTAATTAGTAATTAGAATTTAGCAAGAGTAGTAATTACTAAACAAGAGTAATAATTAGCAAGAGTACTAATTAGTAAATAATAGTAGTAATTAGCAAGAGTAGTAATTGGAGAGGGAAATAGTAGCAAAGCTTGTAGAAATATAGAATGTTTAGATAAGAGAGAGTAAGAAGATTGGTGTGAAAAATTAGAGAGAAATGGTGTGAATTTATAGATTTTGAAAACTTCACAAAAGACCAAAATACCCCTAAAAACTATCCGTTTATAGTTGTTGGGGAGGGTAAGAGTGTAAAAACCCTTAAAAGAGTTGAAAAAATTAAGTTAGACCAAAATACCCCCCAAACTAGCCGTTATATTGCTGTTGGGGGGGTAAAATGGAAATTTGGGGAGTAATGGGGAATAAATCCGTTAGGGGGAAAAGGGGGGGGAAATCAAATTTTCAAACGGGTGGGGCCTGCTGAATAGGGCCAGAACCGGGCCTCAAACCCGGCCGGAATTCTGGGCCAAACCCGAGCCTCTTTTCGGGCCGGGCCTGGCCCGGGCTTTTTTTCGGAAAATCTTGGCCTGGTCCAAGTCCAGGCCCTAAGCCCAATAAACCTAGGCCGCTACTGTTCACATACCGGGCCGGGTCAGGCCAGCCCGGGGGCCGCCGGGCCCTTTTGACAACTCTAGGGTGTTACCATTCGAATTAAAAAATGCTCCACCTTCATTCCAAAGAAGGATGGATAACATTTTTAGAAAGCACGAAGATTACTGTATGGTATACATAGATGACATATTAGTATTCTCAAAAACCAGAGAAGAACATAGAAATTATCTAAAAAAAATAGCACAAGAATTTATTGACCATGGATTAGTACTATCACAAAAGAAATGTGAATATGAACAAACCACCATTAACTCTCTGGGATTGAGAATAGAAGGCAGTAGAAAAATTGTCCTTCAAGATCATATAGCTGAAAAAATTAAGTTATTTCCAGAACAAATCAATGATGTAAAGCAACTTCAAAGATTTATTGGGTTGTTAAATTATGAGAGGAAATTCATCCCGCATTTATCAAACTTAACAAAAGCCTTAAGTAAAAAGCTTAGAAAAGGAAAATGGATATGGGAAGATGAAGATGAAGATACCCAAAAAGTTATATGGATAAAAGGTCAGGTTCAAACCCTGCCAAAATTAAGCTTGCCTAAATAAGGAGACAAGTAAGTTCTAGAAATTGACGCTTCTGAAAATTGTAACATTGCGGAATTTTTCAGAACGTTATACACTCGCTCGATCAATTCACTGAAATAATATTACCTCAACTCACTCAAGTAATACAAAATATGTTAGAGCAACTAAACCATTAATCATAATCTTAGTAAACTATCGTAGGTGAAACATCAATCTAAGTCTTATCAGTTTAAACAGTAACATTCACCCACGCAGGGGTTCTAACCATCAATACTAAACTTAAATTCAAATTCTTCGGCTCACTCAGCTCTAATCCTTATTTGAACAACTTAAAGCTGGTTGTCACCTGCAGAAAGAAAGTCAAAGAAGAGTGAGCTTTCGAGAGCCTAGTAAGGTCGATCAATGATTTAAAAAAATAAGAAAATGATACGGACAATTTGACATTTAAACCAATAGAAAATTTTGAAAGTGGAGAAACAGAGCGATTCAAACAATTTTTCTATATACAATCAAACGACAATTTTAAAAGAGTTTTCAAAGAAACCCATAGCATTTCAATGTAAACATATGGAGGAGTATCAACTCATTTCCCTTAAATAAATAACCACTTTAAAAACACTTAAAGTGCAATAAACATAAATAGGAAATGTTAAACACGAGCAGTACAGAAGCAAAGCCACCCCGACAGTGCTCGATACGCTTTAATATGCATATGTAAACTGACTAGTCCATCTAGGTACTAGTTAAACCCATCCAACAGACCATCCTTATAACGCCAACAATACAGACCATCCTTATGGCTCCCAAGTTACTAACTCATGTCAATATTCAGAAGTAATCAATAGAATTACAAAAATGCTTTACGATGAGCAATCAATAAACATATCAAATGAACAATGGATTCCAAGATGAGATGAAACAGAATTCCAAACGATCGCTAAAAGACTCAATTTAGGGTTTCATGGGCAATTTAAAAATATCTTTTATATCAAACATAAAATCAAATCAATGTATATGTAAAACTATTTTATAAGTATTTGAAAACAGAGTAACAAAATAGGGTTCGGATAGAATTCCTTACCTCGATCCATGCTATGCAATGCTACGTAACCTCGATTATAATTCTTTGGATAAACCTAAATTGGCAAATCCATATGTTAGAACATAATCTATGCTACTATACTAATAACCGAATATCAGCTACCCACCACGTGCTCACTTCTAACTCCGGAATCGCTCAACTCAAAGCGCGCCTTGCACGGAGCCAACCTAGCTAAAAATCACGTTCACTCCTTAACGTGTAACGACACTTTAGAATTTATAATATTTTACACTAAAACACTTTTATAGCTTAAAACATTATCATAAGTCAAAATATGCATTTTTTGAATTTTTGAATATTTTCAAATTAAAATAATTTCTTTAAATGCAATAAACACCCATTAATAGCCATAATTATTTCTAGCTGAAAATAAAGCTCCATAATTTTTGTAACAACTTTAAAATATGTATAAAAATTATATAAATTGAAATCAGAATTCTATCCGAACAATGCAATACAATACAATGCAATATGAAAATCATTTTGCTAAAAACAATGCAATACGGAAATCATAACAAATCAACTCCAAAAACCACCCAATACAAACTGAGTCTTATTTATACCATAAAGACATTACTATAATTTTTTCCAAAACATTTTCAGGGATTAAAGACTTCAAAAGAATTTTCCAAATCTGAAAATATTAAAAATTCATACGATCTCAGAAAATTATGAAATTTTGTCAAAAAATCTAATATAGTCTATCGTACTATAATGTAAAGTTTTACATACTAATGATAACCATACACTAATCTATGCACGTGTCGATCCTAACGCTAACGCAAATTACCCGTTCTGTACTTTTCTTCTTCTTCTTCTTCCTCCTTTTTATTTTCTACCTACTGACCAGAAACTCACACTCACACACACAGGTCCACTCACGACAGAACTCCTTCCTATTCTTTTCTTCTTGTTCCACTCACCCACCATACCCATTACACATTACATTCTCACACACTTACACACACACATGAGCTCACAGTTCACCAGCACACACATGCACTCAGTACACACTTGCATATCCCACACTATACATACTGCACACAGCACACACACACACACTCACGAACAGCCCTTCCCTTCTCCTTGCACACACTGAAACACACACATACAAACCCACTAAAAACACATACTCTTCCCCCCCCCCCCACCAACCATTTCACTCACACATAAACACACATTATACCCATAAATATGAACCCAAACACCCAACTGCAATCACAACAGTCCGCACCAAGCACGCCGCACTCACAAATGCACGCCACCATGCTGCACGAACCTTCTTTTTCCACTTCCAAACACCATATTTTTTCCACCTTCTCTCAACTGTTCTTCATGAACCCACTTCAACCAGCTGCCCCTTTGTATGTACAGAAACCCATGAGAGGCACCCAGAAAAAAAATACACATACATAGTCCTTAACAGAGTAATAGCAGCCGTGCAAACACAGCCATGGCAGCCCCTCTATGGCTGTCCTCACTCTCTCTCCTTCTCTCATACACTCACATGAACCCACATATATTTACACTCACATATACACCCATTACCAGTACACATCCCACCATTTTTTGCCAACCCAGAACACCACCATAAACCTATACACCATGAAATACCCAACATATGCACACACCCACTACTGCCTCACGACAGCTTATTTACTCCATTTTCCCAAGTTTCTTTTCTGTCTTGCTTTTACACTCACCCCTTCACCTCATCCAAGAAACATTACACTGCATAGCCACACCCATTTGATAACCAGCACTAACACAGATATCCTCTCTTCTCTCACAATGCACAGGATATACACACATATACATTTTACTCAAGCACGTACATGATGCCTCACTACTGCCTCCATCTCTCTCATAATCCACACCTGTTACCTTTACAGCAACCCAATCACTACACACTCTCTCTTACGGCACACACTACACATAGAACCCACACACATGTTGCTGGAAACTCCTTGATCTCTTCCTTGTCTCTCTCTCAGAATCTCACTATCTTTCTCTCGAAATAGGTCTGGCGACTTAAAGAGGGGCTCCCCAGACCATGCTATATATATATATATATATATATATAGAGAGAGAGAGAGCTGATCGTTAATAGCGCTAGCAAACTGGGTTAAGTTGCTAGCGCGATCTGGCCGTCCACGCGCGATCTGTGGACGGTCCAGATTTTTTTTTGCGTTTTTTTTAAGTCCGTCTGCTACATAATGTAGCGGACAGAGGCGGTACTTTTTTTCTAACTCCTTTGTCAGATTAATTTTCTGACATGTCTGGTGTTCGCTACATTATGTAACGGATAATTTTTTGACATAAATACCCTCCAACTCCGTCCGCTACATAATGTAGCGGACAGGACAAAGGCACACTTCTTTTTCTCTCCTGACATGTCTGACCTCATCTCCCATCCTTTCTTCTTCTTTTTCTTTTCTCTCTCTCTCTCTTTGTCTCTCTTTGTCTCTCTCTCCATCGTTCTTGCAGCAACGACAACAGCCTACAACACGGCCGAGCTCTACTCCAGTGTCGCCGCAGCAAAGGCGTTCGCCTCCTCCCCGAGCTCCGACCACCACAACCAACCCTCCCACGAAGACGCGCCCCCGCCACGCGCCCGCTTCATGTACAGCTCCGCCCTCGCGACGAGGATGCCGCCATTGCCTAATTCTCTTCTCTTTCTCCTTTTTTTTATTGAAAGGTTGAGTTATTGTGTTTGTATTGCTGCTCCGGCAGCTTCACAGTGACGGCGGCGGTTTTGTGGTGCCTGGGCCTGTGGAAAACTGCGTTGAGAGCACTGGTGGTTGGGCCGATTGGCGCTGGTGGTGCTCCGATTGGAGCTGGTGGTGCGCCGATTGCCTGGTAATGACGGTGATGGGACGACACGGCGCGGGTTGGACAGTCTCAGTGCCGTCAGAGAAGAGCTCGTGGGCCGGCGATGATTTGAGTGTAAAATTGATGGCGACAGTTTGGACAATGGCGGTTGGGTGCGGCGACAGTTTAGCTGGTGGCGATTGGGAGCATGGGTGATTGGATCGTGGTGGCGGTTGATGGCAGTTTAATGGTGGGTGGGCAATAGCAGTTTGATTGGTTGTGGTTTGGATTGTGGTGGTTGGTGGCGGTGGCGGCAGCAGCGACGGCGACGATCAGACGGTGGTGGTCGATGACGGTGGTGTTGGGTATTGCATTGCACAATTACTTTGATTCATAAGGCTATGTATGTTCCAATCCAAGTCTTAGTTAGTCCGAGTTGAGGAACTTGGTAATTTTTACCATTGGAAAAGCATGAACTGGATGTGGTCTGCACAATTAGTTTTTGTGGGTTATTATGTGGTCTGCACAATTCCTCTGAAAATCTCGTGTTTTTGTTCATGCTACTAAATCCAAGTCAGGTAAGGAATCAAGTGCTAATTCCTTATGTCGTAAAAGAACTTCTTGTTTTTGTTTCTGGCCAGAGAATTGTGCACATTTTGCACTGGAGGGAAAAAGGCCAATTCTTGGAGCTGAGAAGGAAAGAGAGAGAGCGAAGGAGACTGAGATGGAAAAAGACAAGTGCTGTACAGTCGTCCGCTACATAATGTAGCGGACATCAAACATGTCTGAAAATTAATCTGACAAAGGAGAGACAAAGGAGAGAGAAAGAGTCAGAAAAAAGTACCGCCTCTGTCCGCTACATAATGTAGCGGACGGAGCTGGAGGGTATTTTTGTCAAAAAATTGTCCAGCGGACGAACTTAAAAAAAAGGCAAAAAAACAATCTGGTCCGTCCACAGATTGCGCATGGACGGCCAGATCGTACTAGCAACTTAACCCAGTTTGCTAGCTATATATATATATATATATATATATATATATATATATATATGGGGACCGATCCACACCCACCGGTGGAGAAATAACAATTTCTCCACCGAACCGCAGGTAAGAGCAGCGGTTGGTCCACGTGGCGCAAAAAGGCGAAAAAGGTGTACGGCCACTGCATTAATGGCGAAAAAGGCACGAGAAATGGTGTAAAAATGGCCGAGAGGAGAAAAAAGACACCAACTGCATGCACAACCAGCGGTTGGCATTAATATCCCTGCCACGTGCCATCCCCCACCCCTGCCACGTGGCCCAACCCCATGGCCCCTGCCACGTGGCGTCCCCTCCCCCTGCCACGTGGCCCAACCGCTGGTACCACCCGCGGTTGGTCCCCTCCCTCTGCCACGTGGCGTCCCCTCCCCTCATCCGCAGGGCCCAACCGCTCCTACAACCCGCGGTTGGTCCCTCCCCCCTCCCCTGCCACGTGGCGTCCCCCCGCGTGATGCCCCACCTGGTGTCCTTCCCCACGATGCCACGTGTCGTCCTTCCCTCCCCCATGATGCCCCACGTGGTGTCCTTCTGCCGAAATTTTTTTTTTTGCCGCAGCCTTTGACCACGTAAACACCCACCCTTCCTCACTTTTTTCTGTCTTTTTTCTTCTCTCTTCCTCGCTTCTCTCTTTATAATCCCCTCCCCGGAACCCTTCTTCTGCACTCTGTCATCTTTTACCAACTTCCTTCGTACTTCATATCTCACCTACATAATCTCCATAACAATACAAACCAAAAAATTTTACGCTAGAAGATCGGTGGATAACCGCTAGAAGATCGGTAGTTTTTTCTTTAAATACATCAAGTCACAACAAGTAAGTATTTTGAATTTTCTTATAATTCAATGTTAGGTTTATACAAATCAGCGTATTACATTTATAGATTCCAAAACAGCGATTTTTTAGGGCGCCAAATATAGACAGTTTTTCACGAATTTATAAAAAATAGCTAGAGCTAGATTTTGCCAAAATGCAAAAAAGAGACCCTAGTTATTCTTAAAGGATCTGTCTCAGGTTAAAATTTCAGATTTTTCCAAAGACTGGAAAGGGGTTAACTGATACGGGGAACCTTGTAACTCTGCAGTGTATTTTAAAATATCAAGCTAGCGCGATTTCGCGCGAAACTTTTATGAGAATCCTAGGATGTTGGGAAGTTCCATTCCCCAGGAATTCGGGCCATTCCGAAGCCGTTACCTATTTTTTTGGCCGAACGGCCCTTTAAGCGCTTGATCCGGACACCGGTTCGCGATTTTTGGGCGAAACCTCCGTAAAATACTTTTTATGTCAAGAATGAATTCAGGAAGCCTCAAGTAGCATTTCGAAGCACTTTTGATATTTTTCGATGCCAGGGGGCATTTCGGTAATTCGCCGCCCCGAGAGGGGTATTTCGGTAATTTTACAGTGCTAAGTTTTTCGACGGACTTTTTAGTCCAGAAATGTAATTACAAAACCTGAAATGTTGTTTTGAAGCTGACGTGGCGCGCGTAGGGGTGTTTTGGTAATTTTCCCGCGCCAAGGGGTGTTTTGGTAATTTTCCCGTGCCAAGTTTTTCAAACGACTTTTTAGTCCAGAAATGTAAGTAAACCACCTGAAATGTTGTTTTGAAGCTGGTTCGAGGGCGTTTGGGTGATAGTGAACGCTCAGGGGCATTTCGGTAATTTGCCGCTGATCGGAGGCTATTTTGCTAGGAAGGATCCAGCTTAAAATTCATACCTTAAAATAACTTTTAGTTCAGTGGGAACTAGCGTAATTAAACGTTCGGAGTGGTGGGAATTGAGGATTTGTTTTAATACATTGAAATAATGACTATTGCTAATGTGTTGGTAAGCTAGGTTAAAGATCCAGTTATAGTTTTGGAATGTAAATATTATGGATATTATGGACGCTAAGTTGGTTTATAATTATATTTTGTTCTTAAAGGTATGAATTTCAGCTCTGGACCTCATGATACATCAATCCTATACGATGACGATGACCACGTCGCGAGGCACGTATTTGACGGTGTCGATAGGGGTGTTTTGGAAACAATTCAAAGCACAAGGCACCTTGAAGAGTGGGTACTAAACGAGGAACAAATACAGCTATTACACCGTCAAAATTTAACCCTGTTCACCGATTGCGGGAAATGGTCTCGACACGACGATTGCCTTATATCCGCTCTAGTTGAACGATGGAGGAGCGAGACGAACTCATTTCACTTCCGGTTTGGTGAAATGACTGTTACGTTAGAGGACGTCGGATTTATACTTGGAATCCCATGTCACGGCAGACCCGTTACTTTGAACGTGCCGTCTGCATCCATAGCGAATATGGCTATGCAGTATTTTCCGGGAATTCCAAGGGCAGCGCTTACAACAAACGGCGTCAAGCTTAAATGGCTGAGAGAGCAGTACGGCGTGCTACCGGATGAATACACTCCTCAAGATTTCGTGACGTATACGAAGGCATTCCTTCTGTATATTATTGGAGCTATATTACTTCCGACGCATTCGAAAAACACGGTGCATCCGAAGTATATGGTGTTCTTGGAGGATCTTGAGGAGGTATACTCCTATTCGTGGGGTTCAGCTGTCCTTGCGCACCTATATCGAGCACTGCATAAGGCTACGAGAAACGGTGCCAAGTCCATTGCCGCCTGCCTGACTCTATTACAGGTATGAGCATTTATTTTCTTGGTAGGATCCTTAGTCAATATATTCGGGATTAATTACTAATTCCATATAATGTTTGCATTCACAGGTTTGGTCTTACGAGAGGCTACCCATGGGTCGTCCACAACCGTTGGTAGATTCCGATGAGACGTGGCCTAGGGTGTGGGCCTGGGGGCCTACGACCAACCGGAGGAGGAGACGGGTAGACCCTCACCACCATCTAAAGTTCTATCGGGGGGAACTAGAGATACTAGATGCATCCCAGGTGACGTGGCAGCCATATGGCAAGGTGATGCATCTGTTGGATGAGTGGTGTTGGCAACTTCCGGTGTCGTACGTGCTGGCAGGTTTGGTTCGGGTGCCGCTCATTCACTTCGAAGAATGTGAGTTTCAGATGCCCGATCGAGCTATGAAGCAAGCTGGCTGTCCACAAGGGATACCAAAACCCGCTGTAGACATGCGGCCATACAGGGGTGGTCGAGGGCCGAACTTCGAGGTGGCTGATGCCTTGATTTTGTTGGGTGACGAGGTGCACCAGTGGAATACCTGGCAGGAAACGTATGATAGCCTTGTATCGCTGAAGCACGACGGCATTAGTACTGAGGAATACTTACAGTGGTTTCTCAGGGTGACGCGCACGAGGGTGAATCGCCCTTCCCAGGTGAAGAAGACATCGTACGCGCCACGTGAGGTCTATGACCAGTTCTGGGCATTGGCCATTGTAAGTCATGCTAGTGTTGTTTGATAATTTATTTGCGCACCTTATCGACCATTTGTCAAATATGATTAGCCATATTTTCTATGCATGTTTTTTAGGTTGACCAGGGCATTGAGGTGTTCAAGCAGCTGGAGTCGTTTGACTGGTTTGTCGCGCAGGCTCCTGACAATCTTAAGAGGTCCATTGAGAAGTACAAGACTGAAGTTCAAAACTTTAGTCTTGCGTACCGGGGTTACGAAGGGGAGCCGTCTAGTCGCCCTCGTCCTGAAGCGTACGACTATCAGCCCCAGAGTCAGGTGTGGGAGTCGTCTGGTCGCCCTCTTCCTGACGCGTACAACTATCAGCCCCAGAGTCAGGTGTGGGAGCCGTCTGGTCGCCCTCCTCCTGACGCGTACGACTATCAGCCCCAGAGTCAGGTATGGGAGCCATATAGTCGCTTGCCTCCAAACGCATACGACTCTCAGTGCCAGAGTCAGGTTCCCCAAGTAGGAATCCAGGCCTCGCGCCCAAGCTTTCGGTCGGACAAAGGACAAGCGACGAAGCCATTGAGGTCGGACAAGATGGCTTGGATCGACCGGCACTACTTCGGGCATGAGCCTGTCAATTCAGCAGACTTTCCCCTTGCGACATTCCTAGGTCATGAGGATATCAGAACGTTGGCGCCGGAGACAGATCTTTCAAATTTTGTCATGAACGCTTACATAGAACTGCTCCGGATTAGAGAGCAACGTTTTAACCGTTCTGAATATTTGAAGCTTAACATGTATCCCACTCATTTTGTGGAATTAACGGTGAGAGAATTCACAGAATGGAGGCGAGGGGGCGGCAGGAGTAAGTGGAAACCAGGTCGAAACGTGTTAGGCATGATGAACGCAGACTATCAATGTCCCGCTGCTGATGCGAACCTTATCATGATACCCTGTCATCATGCAAACCACTGGTTCCTATTAGTTCTCCATCCAGCGTTCAGAACGGTTCACATATACGATAGCCTAAGGGAGGACGAGCCTGGACAGCTGCTGGCACAGATGTACAACGAGTACATCACTTTAGTGGTTAGTATTTATTTTTTGACCTTGGCTCATAGTATATTGTTCTTGTCTCATAGGCTTGATTCTCGTTTTTATTGTTGGATGCAGACTACTGTCCTCTCGCTAGCATGCGGACGGCCACAGGGTGACCCTTGGACGGTCGTGATGATAAAGGACCGACCAAAGCAATATAACGGTCACGATTGCGGGATTTACGTCCTCAAGTACATGGACTACATTGCTCGCTCGGAAGTGCTCAAACACTCCTCGTGGACTAGGAAGGATGCCTTGACGTTTAGGTATAGGATAGCCTGGGAGCTGAAAAAGAATGAAGCTAGACGCCTTCATTACCATTATCCTGACGTGCGTGGCTAGCTGCTGTGATGTTACAAAAAACTGTACCAAAAAGAAATGTACATAATTTTTCGCATGCTATGAATTTGGCGCTAAAATGTGCGCGAATATACCTTTCATATGACGGCATTCGAAAAAAAGTGACAAAAAAAATTACAACTTTTTTCGGAAGCTATCAAATGGGGCCTAAAGTGTGCCCGAATAGGCCCTTCCTAGGAAAACTCAAAAATTAATGTGTCTCGTTTTTCGCCGAAAGTCTTACAAATGGGCTAACTAGCGTGCCTGAAGTGCAATGAGCGGAAAAAAAGTGACAAAAAAAATTACAACTTTTTTCGGAAGCCAAATGGGGCCTAAAGTGTGCCCGAATAGGCCCTTCCTAGGAAAACTCAAAAATTAATGTGTCTCGTTTTTCGCCGAAAGTCTTACAAATGGGCTAACTAGCGTGCCTGAAGTGCAATGAGCGGAAAAAAAGTGACAAAAAAATTACAACTTTTTTCGGAAGCTATCAAATGGGGCCTAAAGTGTGCCCGAATAGGCCCTTCCTAGGAAAACTCAAAAATTAATGTGTCTCGTTTTTCGTCGAAAGTCTTACAAATGGGCTAACTAGCGTGCCTGAAGTGCAATGAGCGGAAAAAAAGTGACAAAAAAAATTACAACTTTTTTCGGAAGCTATCAAATGGGGCCTAAAGTGTGCCCGAATAGGCCCTTCCTAGGAAAACTCAAAAATTAATGTGTCTCGTTTTTCGCCGAAAGTCTTACAAATGGGCTAACTAGCGTGCCTGAAGTGCAATGAGCGGAAAAAAAGTGACAAAAAAAATTACAACTTTTTTCGGAAGCTATCAAATGGGGCCTAAAGTGTGCCCGAAAACGGAGTTACCAAAACTATCAATAATCCACAAATCAAATCACAAATTAAAGATTGCACAAACCAAATCACAAATTTAAACATTATAAAAGTTCAATTTATACAACTGAAACATTAACCCTAACACTCTTCCTCATCATCGTCCTCCTCGACCATACTGCCAGGTTCGATACCTAACACTTTATAATGGTTTCTCTTGTCATGATCAGTCATCTTATTACACAACGCACACTTTCGTAATTTTTTTTGACCCGTTGCTTCTTCAATCGGATTCTTCATGCGTATTGCTCGTTTTCGCCCTTTTGTTTGAGAAATAATTGGATCAAAAATGTCGTCCTCCTCACCTTGTAGGTCAGTGCCGTCAATGACTGGCTGTTTGGCTCGATTGAATCTACCGCCTGGAGTTGTCCGAGTAGTCGGAGTGTCCACAGTTTCTGGTAATGCCATCCTAAACTGTGCATGCTTAGCCTTATCCCGTGCGGCTGCTTCAACTTGATACCTGTACCCATCAAATGTCGACGCTGCATCCATTGATAAACCGTGCATGATGTTACAAAGGTGATTATATCGCAGCGTCTCAGATTGCTCGAAATCAACTGAAACATTGGGCACGTAAGGAATGTGACCGTGGACTCTGTTGGCTTCCTTCGTCCACCGTTCCAAGATATACGGTGGAGGGATTTCACTAGCATTCTTGGCGCTCAAAACCCTCAACGCGTGTCGACAAAGTATACCTTTATGCTCAAACAGTTGACAGTTGCAATTAACCAACCCGGTGTCCTTACAAACTGCTACGGTAAAATGTCGTCTGGTCCTCGGAGCCGACGAAGAGCACGGATTGGCGAAGTTCGTCACATTTGTCAAAGCATAAACCTTGATATCTCTGGTGGAATACTCGTGCAACTTTGTCATGCCATATTGATTCGACTTTAGTAGTTCCTCTTGAAACTGTCGAAACATTTCCTTGGTATAGACTTGAGCCGCATGAGCCTCTAAAGGTGAATAAACTAGTATAGCTCTTTCTTTGCAAACTGTAGCCGCGTCGGCTTCTCTCTCACGGTACAATTGCCTGTCAACGGCTTTCTGCATCTCTAGTACGAACTCCGCTATACTTGAAGACTGGCCTACGTACCCATCAAAGAATGAATTCATAGCTTCGCTTCTCGAGGTCGTAGTCATTCCGGCTGCAAAAAACTTCTTGGTGTAGGCACCGACCCACTGTGTCTTGATCTCATACAACGATTGTAACCATTCGTGATTGTGCAAATAGTAAGTATCCATTAACGTGGCCCACCTCTCCTCGAACACGTCTACCGTCAACGATTTCTTCACACATGTATTAAAGTCAGTCTTGAATGACGGATGGTTTGCATATACATGGTGAAGCCGTTCGGGATATTTGTTGCTTATGTGCCATGTGCACAGGCCATGGTGAGTATCTGGAAGGACCTTAGCGATTGCATTTTTCATTGCCAGATCTTGGTCGGTGATGATGGTCTTTGGAGGAATATGATACATTGCTTGAAGCCACGTTTCAAATAACCACGTAAATGACTCCTCCGTCTCATCCCTAAGCAGGGCAAAGCCAAACGAGATTGACTGATAGTGGTGGTTCACCCCGGTGAACGGAGCAAAAGGCATAGAGTACTTATTGGTGCGGTATGTGGTGTCAAACGTCACAACATCCCCAAAATTTTGGTAAGCAGCTCTAGAACGGGGGTCCGCCCAAAATATAGTACTAATGCGGTTCTCATCATCCAGTTGGAGACTGTAAAAAAATCCAGAATTCTCACTCTGAAGGGACCTGAAGAGATCAAGTGTAGTTTGAGAATCACTCTTACCGAAAGACTCTCTCCTCTGAGCACGAAGTTCATTTCGAAGGTCTACTTCGTTGAAACTCAACTTGTCAATCCCCCCAGCCTGGCTTGAGAAAACCCCCATCATCTTAGAAGGTGGAATTTTAGCCTCGGCCATTGTAAAAATTAGTTGTCTGTGTGCCGCGCTTATTTCTCGGTGTTGATGAATTTGACCAATCTTACTGGGGGTCATCAACTGATGATTATGGCTCAACTCCACTCCTGTGACAACCCAATGGTTTTCATTTTTTCGGTGTACTGCATACACATGGGCCTTGCAGCCGGTACCCGGAAATGTGTCCCGTTTTCTTTGTCTTGTTGTCCCTTCGTCACTGATCCGAACGACCGGAGTTACATGCGGTGCTCCTCTATGACACTCAAATAGTCTTGCACAAATTTGATCTGTATTCGCCCGTTTTCTAGTCGTCTTAGTTCTAATACCGAAACCTATCGTTTTCGAATATGCTCTATAGTATGCTTCAACTTCGTCCAGTGCTTGAAAAACTTGACCAACGTAAGGTGGATCAGAACCTTCACAAAAATTATTTCCTCCAGTTGCATCCATATTTATACTGTAATCTAAAAAATAAAAATTATATCATTCTCAACAAGTCATAGATTTAAATAAAAGAAGAATAAAATTTATTTAAACCACCGTCTTTCGGGAAATTTGGTATAATGTAAAATTAGCAAAATAGCCCCCGATGAGCGGCAAATTACCGAAATGCCTCCGGGGGTTCATTATCACCCTAACGCCCCAAATCAGCTTCAAAACAACCTTTCAGGTGCTTTGCTTACATTTCTGGACTAAGAAATCCTTTGAAAAACTTAACGCTGCAAATTTACGAAAATACCCCTATCGGGGATGCGAATTACCAAAATGCCCCCTGACAAAAAAAATCTGAAAAGTGCTTTGAAATGGGATTTTAAGCTTCCTGAATTCACTCTTTAAAATAACTTTTCAGGTGTCTCACACCCTTTCCTGAACTAAAAGTTATTTTAAGCACAAATTTGTGTAATGTAAAATTAGCAAAATAGCCCCCGGGGGTTCATTGTCACCCTAACGCCCATCAAACCAGCTTCAAAACAACCTTTCAGGTGTTTTACTTACATTTCTGGACCGAAAAACTTTTTTTCGGGAAAATTACCAAAACACCCCTCGCGGGGGGCAAATTACCAAAATGCCCCCTGGCTTCAGAAAATATCAAAATTGCTTTAAAAAGCTATTTTAAGCTTCCTGAGTTCATTCTTGATCTAAAAAGTATTTTACGGATTTTTCGCCTAAAAATCCCGAACCGGTGTCCGGATCGAGCGCTTAAAAGCCCGTTCGGCCAAAAAATTAGCTAACGGCTTCGGAATGGCCCGAATTCCTGGGGAATGGAACTTCCCAACACCCTAGGGTTCTCATAAAAGTTTCGCACGAAATCGCGCTGTCTTGATATTTTAAATTACACTGCAAAGTTACAAGGTTGCGCGTATCAGTTAACCCCTTTCTAGTCTTTGAAAAAATCTGAAATTTTTACCTGATACAGATCTTTTGAAAATAACTAGGGTCTCTGTTTTGTATTTTGGCAAAATCTAGCTCTAGCTATTTTTTATAAATTCGTGAAAAAACTGTCTAATTAAGTTTTCACCTTTAGCGACAATTACGCCCCGCAATCAGCTGCAAAACAACATTTCAGGCGTTTTACTTACATTTCTGGACTTAAAAGTCCGTTGGAAAACTTTTTCGGGAAAATTACCAAAATACCCCTCTCGGGGTGGCAAATTACCAAAATACCCCCTGGCTTCAGAAAATATCAAAAGTGCTTTAAAATGCTATTTTAAGCTTCCTGAGTTCATTCTTGATCTAAAAAGTATTTTACGGATTTTTCGCCTAAAAATCTCGAACCGGTGTCCGGATCGAGCGCTTAAAAGCCCGTTCGGCCAAAAAATTAGCTAACGGCTTCGGAATGGCCCGAATTCCTGGGGAATGGAACTTCCCAACACCCTAGGGTTCTCATAAAAGTTTCGCGCGAAATCGCGCTGGCTTGATATTTTAAATTACACTGCAAAGTTACAAGGTTGCGTGTATCAGTTAACCCCTTTCCAGTCTTTGGAAAAATCTGAAATTTTTACCTGATACAGATCTTTTGAAAATAACTAGGGTCTCTGTTTCGTATTTTGGCAAAATCTAGCTCTAGCTATTTTTTATAAATTCGTGAAAAATTCTATTTCTGACGCCCTAAAAAATCGCTATTTTGGAATTTTTCGAATGTAATACCCCGATTTGTCAAAACGTAATTTTGACGCCCTAAACACGAATTTTAGACTATTGTAAGAACAATTTAAGCGTAACACAATTTAAACAATCAATTGGTATGAACAAATTGAAAAATACTTACTTGTTTTAACTTGATATATTTCAAGAAAAATCCACCGATCTTCTAGCGGTTATCCACCGATCTTCTAGCGTAAATTTTTTTTGTTTGTATGTAGGTGAGATAGGGAGAATGAGGAGGGTGGAAAAAATGATTCGGGGAGGAGGGATTTTATAGAGAGAAAAGTGAGAGAGGAAGAGAAGAACCGTGAGTGAACAGCAGGGAGGGGGAGGGGGGAATGACACGTGGGGGTGGGGGGTAGGGTGGTAATGACACGTGGGGGAAGAGGGGGTTCACGGGTGGGGGAAGGGGGGTTCACGGGTGGGGGAAAAGGACATAGGGTGGGGGCCACGGGGTGGGGGGCAAGGGGGTGGGGGGCAAGGGGGGTGACGCGTGGGGGGGCAAGGGGGTGGGGTCACGGAAGGCAATAATGCCAACCGCATGTAGGAGTTGCGGTTGGGCATTATTGCCACCATTTTCTCACGAGTTTTTCATTTTCTCGTGATATTTTCATGAATTTATCATAGTATTTTCGTCCTTTTTTGTCCCTTTTCGTCCCTTTTTGCGCCACGTGGCCAACCGCTGCTCTTACCTGCGGTTCGGTGGAGAAATTGTTATTTCTCCACCGGTAGATGTGGATCGGTCCCCTATATATATATATATATATATATATATATATATATATATATATATATACACACACATACACACATATGTTAAAAGAAACCCTAATTGGAAAAGAAAAGAAAACTCTACATATTTATTTGTCGCTAAAAATTGTTAAACGGAAATATCGATGCCAACCAAAAAATTCGTCGTACGTTAGGCACTCTTCCATTCACGGATCCCTTAATCCCATAATTCATTGATATAAAAAAAATTACGGAGAAAGTGGTTAGAAACTTACCGAGAAATCTCGCCGAACTCTTTCTTTCCTCGTACTCTCTCCGTATCTCTCTGAAGCTTTCTTCTCCCTCAAACAGGCCAAACGGAAAAGAAATGGGCGTGGGACGGCTGTTTTCCAATATGTGAGTTTTTATATATATAAAACCCTAAAAACCCAATTACCAAAAACCCCTTAAGATTTTGTTTGTTATTAAAAGAATGTACCCACAACTTTATATTATTTCAAAATAGTCTAGAATGGTTATTTGTGACGAAATAATGCACTAAGAATTTTTTTTTTAACAGGTCATTACCTAACCCTGCTTCACTTATTGTCGCTAAAGGTCGTTACTTAAACCATTGGTGCTAACTAAACATTTAATCGTGAAATTTTCAAATAAAAATATTGACGCTAAAAATTTATTCGCTGTTTTAATTAATTCGTTAAA